>OZ020561.1:33239046-33884046 GCA_963971465.1 Lepidochitona cinerea | reverse complement strand
TGAAGTCAAATGAAGTTTTATCACCAATAATATTGAAGTCGAATGAAGCTATATCACCAATAATATTGAATTCAAATGAAATTATATCACCAATAATATTAAAGTCAAATGAAGTTATATCACCAATAATATTGAAGTCAAATGAAGTTATATCACCAATAATATTGAAGTCAAATGAAGTTATATCACCAATAATATTGAAGTCAAATGAAGTTATATCACCACTTATATTGAAGTCGAATGAAGTTATATCACTAATAATATTTTCCACGTTAATTGTCATAAGAACCGTTATATAAGGCGACGTTAACATTTATTGAAACTTGTGAGGTCAAGTGTCAGTTGCCGTGGAAAATAATGATGACCAATGATAGGGAATCTTTGACCAAATGAAGTTATATTACCAATAATATTGAAGTCAAATGAAGTTTTATCACCAATAATATTGAAATCAAACGAAGTTTTATCACCAATAATATTGAAATCAAATGAAGTTATATCACCTTTAAAATTGTAGTCAAATGAAGTTATATCATCAATAATATTGAAGTCAAATGGAGTTTTATCACCAATAATATTGAAGCCAAAGGAAGTCATATCCCCAATAATATTGAAGTCAAATGAAGTTATATCACCAATAATATTGAAGTCGAATGAAGTTATATCACCAAAAATATTGAAGTCAAATGAAGATATATCACCAATAATATTGAAGTCAAATGAAGTTATATCACCAATAATATTGAAGTCAAATGAAGCTATATCACCAATAATTTTGAAGTCAAATGAAGTTTTATCACCAATAATATTGAAGTCAAATGAAGTTATATCACTAATAATATTGAAGTCAAATGAACTTATATCACCAATAATATTGAAGTCAAATGAAGTTTTATCACCAATAATATTGAAGTCAAATGAAATTATATCACCAATAATATTAAAGTCAAATGAAGTTATATCACCAATAATATTGAAGTCAAATGAAGTTATATCACCAATAATATTGAAGTCAAATGAAGTTTTATCACCAATAATATTGAAGTCAAATGAAGTTTTATCACCAATAATATTAAAGTCAAATGAAGTTATATCACCAATAATGTTGAAGTCAAATGAAGTTTTATCACCAATAATATTGAAGTCGAATGAAGCTATATCACCAATAATATTGAATTCAAATGAAATTATATCACCAATAATATTAAAGTCAAATGAAGTTATATCACCAATAATATTGAAGTCAAATGAAGTTATATCACCAATAATATTGAAGTCAAATGAAGTTATATCACCAATAATATTGAAGTCAAATGAAGTTATATCACCACTTATATTGAAGTCGAATGAAGTTATATCACTAATAATATTTTCCACGTTAATTGTCATAAGAACCGTTATATAAGGCGACGTTAACATTTATTGAAACTTGTGAGGTCAAATGTCAGTTGCCGTGGAAAATAATGATGACCAATGATAGGGAATCTTTGACCAATGAATGTAGGATGTGGTCGTGGTGGCAAGGGGCAGTACAAAGAGATGTCGTTCAGGCCTCTCCATGTCTGAACAGGTATAGGCCTATTATCAATTTCCGTATTCTAGGAAAACATCATATAGGACGCCATTGTAGATATCATCGATTTAGAACAATGAGCTTTGTTACTGTTTAAAAATATCCAAAACATCACTTCTTACTCAAAGGGAAAACAGTAATTATATAATGAAGAGGGTCAAAAACTGTCTCGTTCATTGTAACTCAGTTCTTTTTGTAATATAGATCGAACTGGAACATTTTGTTTTGTTAGTGTTTGGGTTTTTTTTTTGGATGGGCAGCATCTTTTCTAGAATAATATATTCTCCCCTCTATGCTATTCCAAAAATGATTGTAACATTTAAGCAGTGTGTCTTCTTCTTTTAAAAAGTTGAAAAAAAGAGATGGTCTAACGATACGAACCTTTGTTTAAAGGTACATTTGACGCTAAAAGTTTGGCCGTCGTTTTGTAATTGGATTTAATTTTAAGGATTTTATCTGAGAAATAGACTATTGATCTGGGTTAATTTGTGTCAAGTTTGTTTTGTTTTAGTCTCGTTCATTGTGATTCCGTTCTTTTTGTAATATAGATCGAACTGGAATATTTTGTATGTTTGGATGGGAGTGTCTGGATATCCAATACGTCACGACCAACCGATGGAGCCAGGAGTCTGGTTAAGGACATGAAGACACTGTTAACACCGTCACGGTATTGAACCTGTCACACCAGCTCCTTCGCTTATCTGGACTGGAATGATATATTCATTAAGTCTTTCAGGTCATATTGTTTTGATAAGTAGCAGTGATTCCGTGACTTGTGTCCACTGGGACCAGCTCTTATCTTCACGGTTCGAATCAACTGTTTAGACCGGACTGGACAAGATTGCCCCAGGGGTAATACCTCGGCCCGATCTTTCAGTCCTTGCCCTTTTCGAAGTGCGCCAGATATCCACACTGACAGCTTAAATCTGACGTTCATTATATCTATTTATTTACTTAAACTACCAAGTGTTTGTCATTTAATTTAGAGAGAATCTTGATCAAGAAGATACAGTACTCGGCCGCTGTTTCTAAATATGACATTGACCCTCGCACAATGGCTGCACATCGATGTATTTTTTACAGGTCATACTGAGAACAACAAATTAATGTTACTTATTTCTGAATTATTTATTAGTTTTTCTATTTTTTGTCTGTCTTTCATTTTATGTACGTTCTAATCTTTGCGTTTTGTCCATTCAGCCAAGAAGACGCCTGTTGGAAAAATAGATAAGACAGTCCGCATTTAGTGCTGATGATTGGTGTCTGCATCTTTGTTGGTAACATTGATTTCGTTTTTATGTATTGTGGTAATATTCCTTTATTGAAATCATTTGAATTTTTTTTTGTTTCCATGCGTTGTAGTAGTATTCGTTCATAATATTTTACTGTCGATGTAATACTTGGAACATAAATGACCACCCCAGTCTCCATCACACAAATATTAAGGTGCCGAAAACTTAATGACGTTAGTTGAAAAACTTACAGGATGGAAGATGTATCTTGTGTGAAGTTACCGCTTTGTTAAGCCCTTGGTAATGACACGGATGGCTGCACTCCGATGCCTTCTTAGTTGTCATGCGACTATTTATTCCTCCTATGACGTCAATAGAGCAACTAAGGATGATTCGGTACACCACTTCCACAGTGACGTATTCAAATACACGAAAATGTCACCACGAGAATCCCTACATGAATTGACGGAAGGTAAACAATTCACTACGTTTTATTGAATTTTACCTACTTAAAATATAAAACTAGTTTGTTACAATTGAAAATATGTATCTAAATCTTTAAACACGTAGGCTAAACATTATTATACTAGACGATGATAACGGCGAGTTTTATATGTATTTCTTTTATTACGATCGTTATTGTATCGTTTCACCTTTCTGCTCAATTTTAAACGGAAATTGTCAAACATGTGTGGCATGAGCTGCCAAAATTCTAAATTTTTCCTAAATTATGATTGCCCCGACAATAAGAGGCTTTGAAAATCATTGAAAAACTAAATGATTTACGTTTGAATGAGGACAATCCATACAGTCTGTGAGCTATACGAATCTGAAAAACAAAATAATTTCAATAACATGGGCGAAAGTTCATTCATTCTAAGCCGTATTTAGTTCAATACAATTGTACATTCTCGAGGCATGTGAATTGCATATCTCGAAGAAAATAATTTCCACATTCTGTCTTAATATGAGTATTTTGGCAGTTCATGCCACTATATGTCAATGCTACTTCGGTGGTAGAATGAAAAACTCACAGGGTATTGGTTAGCTATTATTTAAATCACTCAAACAGGCGGTAACCTTCTATCACTTTGTGTTGCCTATAACGTCTAAAGATGTTCCTATCGTACCTGACCATATATGAGATTAACATTGGAACTTCAATAGAAAATTACAACTTCTATATAAAATCTTCTTCATTGCGAGAACATAAGAAAAATCTAATTAAATTCATGTCAAACTTTTACAGTGAATAATTTACTTCACAATGACCTTAATTTTCTTTATTATATCTGTTGACCTTTCTTATGAATTGGAAGTTAAAACAAAGTAGGCTACATTTCTAAGTTACTTCACAGCATATCGTGTGGCATTCTTATGGAGCAATAGGCATATCTATCAATCATTGTAAAGTTGATAACTGCTGAAATACCCTCCCAAATGTGCCATTTATTTGTAACACTAACTGAAAACACGTGGGGGTGGAGTGGGAGGGGCAGTGAATATAGTCTTGGGGTGAAATGTGGGCGTGGTCAACTATATTCATCAATTTATCCTACAATCTGAAGATATTTCAGTCAATTATTTATAGGTTTTCTGAGGTGAACAAATTAACGAAATACAAGCTACTACACACGTAGAGAAATCAAAACGGGTGGTTTTGAGTCTAAAATGAAGATATTATCACAAATAAGACGTGGCTTTTCTGAACTACGCTAAATTTGTCAATTCACCCGTCTTGACATAAATTAAAAGGGTTGTCGCTGACAAAACCTGATAAGAAATAACATTAATTGCCTCGACACAGTTCATTCCATATTTAATGAAATTGCCTGTAAGAATAATACATTTATTGAAAATGTATTTACATTTTTTTTTTTAATTTATATCAACAATCAGATAGATTCATTCGCTTTCTTGTGTGATCTAGCAATTTTGAAAGAAAAGATTGCGTTTTCATAATATTTCGTTCCAATGTCTCGAGCTTACAAAATAAACCCCTTTTCCTTTTGTCAATATAGAAAATGCGAGTGTTAGAAGCTTTTCCTTATATTCCAGTTTTTATGCCTATCTTAAAATAATTCTGAAATTTATGAAAAAAACCTTTTCGGTAGAGATACGGTAAAGACAATACTAATCGAACTCCAAGAAATATCAGATAAACCATTTTGATTGACCGTTGCAGACTGATCTGCTCTAATACGCAAAATGAGTACGAAAATTCTGAAAATGGTGCCAGCCTTTGGAACGGTAACGGATTATTCTTCTTCAACCCTGGTTGATTACGGATGGTTCGGTGTTACAACTGTCAAATAACGGATTTCCCTGATGATTATTGCAGTTTGCAAAGTGGTAGACATAACGTTAGTAGTAGAAACGTATACAGACAGCTTCGTTGTAAATAACATAACCCTACCAACCTTTTGTCTACTTGTTTTGTTCATCACCTTGTCTTTATATTATTTCATTAGTGCTAATATTTCCTAAAAGGGCAGCATCTTTTCTAGAAAAATATAATCGCTCCTCTATGCTATTCCAAAATTAAATGTGACATTTATGTAGTGTTTCTTCATCTTTTAAAGTAAGTTGAAGAAAAGATGGTCAAAATATACGAGCCTTTGCTTAAAGGTACATTTGACGCTCAAATTCAGAACATGGTGAATATTAAAACAACAGATGGGTTTCTGTATTTCCCCAGACAAAAAAAGATTGGAAAATTTGAAAGTTTGGCCATCATTTTGTACTTTTAAAAATAAATTGGATTTAATTTTAAGGATTTTATCAGAAAATAGACTAATGACCTGGGTTAAGGCACACAAAAAGCCTGCCTTTAGATATAAGATTGTAAACTACAGACAAAAGACCTGAACTGAGGGTAATCCAACAAAGAGTTTACGGCCGGTTCCTGGTCGCTGTTGTTGTTCTTTTTGGGCTTCAAATTTATTTATACTTGTAAACAAATATTTATACATTTTAAACATTACTGGGCATACATACTTGTTCCATGCTTAATTTTACTGGTTTTACTTGTTGTTAACTCGTTTTGTAAGCTAGTGTATCACACTTATCAGAAAGTCATTGGCGGCGAGTGGGCCTTTAAGGTTTCTTTTAGTACTTCTGTTGAAATATACCATATAATTCATTAAAATCACTATGGACTATGTTTTATTGCTGCCATCTGCATATTTACCAAAACTATACGAGCATTTTCTTTCTATTGTCCCAGAAAAACAAAATCTTGGTGTTTTTATGGATACCGTCGGGTTGTAAGTAGCTGGTAACGTAAAACAGATCAGAAGCTAGAGCCTTCCTTCAGTGTCAAACCTATCGCCACCTCGTAAAATCAACTAACACCCCTTTCTTCACAATGAAATACCCCGGGTAATTTTTCAAGAGGAGTACATCTGGGGTGTGAAAAGCTCCCGTCGCCATTGGAGGAGGTAGAAAAGGTGAAAGTTCACCCAATATGACTCTTCGGTATATCGTCTACAATAGGTATCACGTACAATAGTGTAACGCTTAGATAAAGTCATATTGATTTCTTCAGCATTGTTTGTCGAAGAAATAGATATTTATATTAAAGTTACTGAAAAAATGGTGCATTCCACTTTCGCCTAAAATTCGCTCTTTTCATAAATTGCGGTTGTAAAGGCAAATGGATCGTTTAAAGCTCAATATAATATTAAATGATTCACGTCAGCTGAACATATATGCAAGGTGACATATGATAGTTTAAAGTGACAAGAGCTGCCAAAAGTTTTGTTGTTTTTTATTGCAAATTCCGATTGTCAAGCGAACCTAGGAGTTTGAATCACCTAGAAAAAATATTGGCGTTGAAATAAAAAACACATTGATAAAGCCAGTAACCAGTACTAGCCGAAGATGTGCGCTAATAGCAGATAACATTCAAATAGCCGGATGTATGAGTTTAATTTTGGGGTTTTGATGCTCATATAAACTACCCTAACGCACATCTCCAAGACAGGTATCAACGGAAAACTCCTATTTTGTACTTCTTAGTCTAATTACGAAAAATTAGTTAATTTTATTTCAACGAAATTTCCCTTCTACTCGGGAGCTGAAAGAGTGCACTTCATGATATAGAGAACTAACGGCATCAGTTTGAACCTTTTTTCCTTCACGCCACTCCTGTCGGACAAAACTGTGGAACTGTTAAACGTATAAGTTCTGGTTTAATTACAAGGTGTTGAGTGAATTCGTACATCAGGGGAAATTGTCAGAAAAGATTGGAGGTGAAATTTATCCCTGTGTAACAAATAATACATCCCAAAGGTTTAAAGGGACCGGTCAACTTTCGCACACGCTTGCTGTACCCCCTCCCCATAAAAAATGCATTAAAAGATATTCAGTATTTTGTATTTTAACCACGCGCATTTGCCTTCCGATCTTCCTTTGCCTTGAGTATGGGGAATAGTGAATTATTGTAGTCAAGTATTGACAAATTTCATGTTATTTTGACTTGTCAGAATAAATTCAACTAACTCAAGATATTTCTGTTTAAATATATAAAGAAACTCAAATCTGTTTTAATTCACCTATAAAGTCCTTAACCAATAAAGCTTCAATGGCTAGCTTGTATGATGCCTGTGAACTGTTATTATGGTGATAGAGGACATTATATTAAAATATTGCTTTAGGGGTAGGGGAGAGGGGGGTGTATCATGAATATGTTAAGTCTATGCTAGTTGCAGGTTACTGGTCGTCAATGAGTTATCTGGCTATCTTAAAATGCAATATAAAAAAAAGAATTCTTGTATCATGTTGCCTGCTGTTCTCACCAAAATGTAATAAGCGAGATCTAATGGATAATTTATTTTACAATGACCTTTTTTTATCTTGGCATTCTGAATTCTTTAAAATAATGATATAGAGGAAACCTGCACAGAGTAAGTACTCCAACCATTTAGGCCTCTGTATCATGCAAGTATGCTAGCTCTTTAGGGATATCTTCCCTATTACATTCTAGTATGGTATTCTTTCTTCTTTAAAGGGAATAACACTATAACGTGTATAAACGATCTGAAATTTCGTATAAATAGAAACATTCTTGAGTGACTCGATCTCCGACTTGTCACCAGCAAGTCCAGGCTATGCCAGGAGTCACATTAGTCACACAGTGTTAAGAAGATCAGAATCTAATATACCCTAAGTCGTGAGTTCGATTCTCACCCTGGTCCGGAATTTTATACGGGTCAATCAGTGCCGGTCATTTACTAATTGCTTTCGAAACATTATAAAAGAATCTAATATGTATTGATTATTATATAATTCTTGAATATAATGTTTATAATTTTATACTAAATTCATGGTGAGGTGTTGCATTATCGTTGTTGTTTATATTAAAAGAATTTAATATGAATTTGTGTTTTTTGTAAATAGGATGCAATTCTCTCAACCAAAACGATTTTCAATATGGGACTGAAACCAAAATGTTTTAGTTGGATAGGTTGATTATCAACATCTCGGTCATTCATTAAGACTTGACTTTCAGACGGTCAAATGACAGTTAATATTATACGGAATTCATTCTAATGACTCCGATGCGAGTTTATAAGTATTTTTTTAGACCGATTTCATTTTGGAATTATTTTCGGTGTGTTATTGATGTCTCGATTTTCTTTGAATATCTGCAACTCTGGATCAGATAGTTCGCAGCGAAGCGATAACTTAGCGCCATGTTTGGGTAATGCAGCAGACAACATATATCACGTGATCAGGTATATCCATATAATGACGTTTCGGACTCCTCTGGGTCATATATGGAAAAATGTTGACCCGGCACGTGGTATATATTCACCAATAGAATGGGAGTAAAGCCTAATGAGGTATAATAATATCTTTTATTAACCGGTAGACAAAAGCAAATAATAATCACGTGTATAGCGCAAAATGTGAATTTAGAAAAATAAGCATCGTCCATAAATAATATTTGTTAAACACCAACTTCAGTTGTTTTATAGTCATCGGATAAATTTATAGTTGTATTGAGATTTTTTAAATAAATATGTATTAAATGCTGATCGATGTAGAAAATTATGATTATGTGCGATATTGCATTTTTATTTAATAGGTTAGCTACACTCCGTCCAAAACATACGCACACACACGCAGTCTCTATTTGATTTCGTTTATATTGGCACCATATATTAACACTCATGTTTTATATTTTTGAACACACGGGTACATGTTTTATAGGTGCATAATGTAAACGCAATCAATCAACGAAAATAGTTTACTCTGTAGTTTTTTAAACGGAATACAGCTTCGTTAATTTTTTTTTTTTTTTGAAAAACGTGAATGCGAGTTCAAGTTGGTCTGTAGGGTTTTTTCTTTACATTTTATTCATATTAATTCTTTTCTTTTTCGTGTCGGATAGCTTCCATAGACATTTGTAACACAAGTTGTGCGTGGTTGAAAATGTTCCCCGTGCACGATGTTTGGTTCAGTCTTGAGAATCTCCACAAACCGGGGCATTTCACCATTGACATCGTCAAATTGAAGTGGACGGGGTTAATACGTGGTGAAGATCATTGGTATAACGTTACGCTATCACCACTGGTTCCGTGTCATTGGAGAAATAATGGTACAAAACACAAGGAGAGTGATGTGAAAATTGCAAGCGGCATTTGGCTCACACATGTCACCCATATCATTTAACGAAAAGACATTTTATACCTGTTCGTATGTGGGTATAGGGACCGTTCCCAGGAGGTCAGTGCCAACTGCGGACGATGGATGGACGAAGTTAAGAGAGCGGAGGAGAAATGGGCCAATTGAAACGGAGATTATACAGATAGTGTCTACATTTGTCATTTTAGATGAAGATATGTGTTTTTGGTTCTATTTCTACGGAACAACCCACAAGGATAGAGCCTGTGGAATCCTTTCCAGTCGTTCGACCAACTTATCTGTAAACACTTGAGTAGCTGGAAGAAGCACGAGAAGCCCGAAAAGCTGGCTCCTGTTGAGTCTAGGCACTTTTAGGTTCTGGGGTTGTAAAGTCTCATAAAAATCTATTCGCCCAAGAATAAACACACCAGATTACACAACTTTTAGGACTACCGTGATTTTTCTTTTGATTTTGGGCTGGATCACATGCTGTTCTGATGTTTAGTCATCACAACACCACCCCCATAGGGGTCGTGAGGGCCGATATGGTCGCCAACCACGCGAAGGTCGCCAAACTGGTGATTTGTTTATATGTTGTGCAAACTCGATGTATAACTTAGCTTTGGCGTGATTGGCGACCTTCGAGAACCTCCGCCAGCCACGCTAAGGTACCAAATGACGCGAATGAAATGTTTTTAAAAATTGCTATTTTTTATTAAATTGTTTAGCGTGGTTGGCGAGTTTGGTGGGGTAGAGCAATCACGAATGAATTTCTTTGGCGAGTCTGGCAGGACGCCAAGCACGCAAACTAAAATGTCCGTATTCGGCTTCCATACCCACCCATCAAATCCTCTCACGCCGAAAAACAGGCGACCTTGACTACGTGCCCGGCCAGGTTTCCTCAAAGCATGCAATTTCGTCATATAAGTGAAACACATGAGTGCAGCCTAGAGCATCAATCAATCAGTCAAATCGGTAGCTAAGTGGAACCTATTGAAAATCTCACGATCTTCTACAGCTTCAGACAATCTATCCTTGTAGATGCCGATGAAGCAATATATCACAAAGTAGGCCTCAAGATTGTCTGTCAGGTTTTTTTTAAAAGTCATAAAACACAGTTCAAAGAGAGTACAGTCGCTGTTCACAGTAGTACTGCATTTTTGTCTGACTTTATGTTAGATTTAAACCATCACGTAAAGACGAAAACCATATAAGAAACCTGATTTTACACAAAGACAGACAACTCCTGCAGCGTTTTAAGTATATATTTATGGAAAATATAACAAAATGTCAAGGAATAACAAATTTCTTTAAAATTACATCTTCTAAATATTTATTTACTAACAACAATAGTAAAATGTCATGGTTTTCAGATAATATTTGACACCTGAATCGAGTATCTTGATGTGTATTTGCAATAATTTACTGGTGATTTTGAAAATATCTGGTAAAAAAAGGCGTTAAAACGACACGAAAGTTATTCAAGGGAGGTCATTCTAATTTACCAATTATCAATCTTTGTAGTTACCCCCCTTGAATAAATTTAAGTTTACAGTAGATATACTCTACGGGCATGTTTTGGATGATTGTGTGTCAATTTGAGAACATATAAAAGACCAATAAATAACAATATACGGTCACAGCCACTATCCATAGGACTAAGCACTATCAATCTAAATTGATTGATTGATGTTTTTCGCCGTGCGCAAATAAAAATTACCACATTCTTATATTCAAGAAATCCCCCTCGATGGGGTTTTTTAACGTATCTTGTTGATTCGAACTTCGCCTCGGGAACTCACCCTTAAACGTCCCTGGAGGTGTTTTGGAAACACAACATCGTCTATAGACTATTGTATTAACACGTTGACATTCAATACAGCTTTCACTCCCATAAGTGGAACAAAATAATTCATATTCTTGAATATTATAATAAATAAAATATGATTACATGTATGTACAGACAAATGGTGCGTGTCTCTTTTCTTTCATTTTTTCAGGGGAGACAGCGAGACATATACTGTACTGACATTGCCTGAATAACAAGACATTCTCACATTGCCCTATCGAATTTCGATCATGTCAGACACACTGGGTTTTAGGTTTTAAATACATACATGGCCAGGCTGTCAAGATTATTGCCCCAGTGAATTGGATTCAGATTTCTGTTGGCATCCATATCTATATTTATGATCACACGGGCACAGGGAAAATCTTCTTGTCTAAAATAACCATGGAGACAAGTTTCTAATTGTGTTAAAAAGAGGTATATCCTGGTGTATATGTAGGGCCTTCAGTTTACGATTGACACATTTTACATTAATTATCTTATTAATAAATACTGCACTATGTTAATAATATATCAATATGCAAAAGCATATTTCTTAAAATTATAATTAACTCCTTGTTTCTTTTGTAATTCCATTCTCTTGGCATGTATAACTTCTGATATCCATTCTTTATGCACCGTGTATGTCATTGGTCGAGATGGGATCGTGTTCAGGAAAAACGTTTGCCAATTCTCCATGTGTCCGCTAGGTGGCTCTGGTGGTATGACGGGCTCATCACATGTGATCGTATAGGAGAGTCTTTGCCGGGGTTTCCTTAAATATATAAAGGTTAAATGACAATATCAGGACACATGGCCTCGCAGACTCAAGACGCAACCTCCCAATCCAAGGTCGAACGTTTCCTTTGCGAATTAGCGAGTCCGGTTACTATGTATAATTATTTGGCACTCAAGGTTATTTCACTTATACGGCGGCGTTGTCCAGTTTAGTGGGAGAGGAAACTGAGCTCATTGTGTTTTATGAAACACAAAATAGCTTTTTAAAGAATTGACGAAGTGCGATTATTTAACAAAACTTCAAACTTTGTTGTATCTTTGTTGTATCTGTTAATGAATTCAATTATAGTTTTAAAAGAGCATATAAATGAAACATGAGGTCTCGCGCCATTCTACGAGAACTTCTGTTCGAGACATCAGCGCAAGGTATCAATGCAAGACAGAAGTACAAAGCTTATTTGAGGTTGAGGTTGTTCATAAAGAAAGCGTGGATAAATCGACAGCATTTTTAGTAACCACTCCGGAGACTAACTCGACACACACGTCATTTTCATCCGGTCGTCGTAAGTGGAAAATTTGCCAGGTTCTCTTGGAAGGTTTTCTCTCCCACTAAACCTGGCAACGCCGCCCCATAAGTGAAATAATCTTGAGTTTGCCTCTGTGTTCTTTTGTAAATAATATACTAAGATAAAAATTGGGATAAGTCTATTGCCTTATAAATCCATTAAGGGGAATTCAATGATTTCTAACGGGACGATAAATATAAACCAATCATTTGTAGCAATTCCAAACATTAAAAAAATGATGTCGATGCAACGTCGGGGCTGCAGTCAGCATCCCAAATACTTGTCAATCCCAAAAAATAGAAATTACGATAGGAAAGACTTACTTGAGGCCATATGGATCGCCATGAACCTCCGCCCTCCAGCCGTATTTCTCTATGGCCTCTTCGTAATCGTCTTTTGAACTTGTTTCATCATCCGAGGCAAGACCCAGGTCATTGTTGTCTTCTAGAGACAGATCGGCCAGATTTGGGGTGGGGTTTTGAGGACGACTGCTCGATATATGTACGCCTTCTTGTGAATCAAGGGCACTCATAGATTGGGTTTCTCTTTTCGCTGTTTCAGACAATGATTTAGCATGGAGAGCGGGGCAAGTTTTGGGTCTTTCCTGGTGTTCCAGTTCGCTCGATGGCGGCCTTGGTCTGTACGTTGGTTTTGCTGATTGCACGGGGCGTGGCATCGTGGAGAACTTAGGCACATCAATTTTCCGAGGCGGTGCGCTCTTTATACGACACCCTTTGAACCCCACACGCTTTGTTTGAGGTGTTTTTGGTCTGGACATTGCTGGCCAGTCAATCCCAGTTCTAGATTGATCAAATGCTCGTGGAGTCTCGGTGTAAGGACGTGGTACTTGATACTGTGGACTCCACATTGTCGACTGCCCTTGAAAACTCTTGTAACGTACCGATTTCGGATACGAAACTGCGGGAGCAACAGTTATTGGCGTAGCTTCCACTGTCGTTGGTTTAAGCCATGTATCAGAGAGCTGGGGAGCGGGCTCCGAGGGTGCCGTTGGGGGTGGGGTTGCCCAGGCTTCAGACAGGGTTGGAATAGGGGTAGGTTTGACCCTTGGCGCTGGTTTGATCATTAAGCATGGTGACCCTTGTTCCAAATCCACCTGTTCTTTTTCGCGGCCAAATTTCTTTGCTCGTTTCGATGTGGATGGAACCCAGCGCCTGTCAGGGCTGGGTGGGTTTTTCAATCCGATAGATATTGTACTCTGCGGGGGTGGAACTTGACCGGTGTAGTACTGAGAGTTCTGGAACTTGTACAAGCATTCCAGATCTATAAATAGAAATATTCAGATTTACCATGTAGATGTATAACAGTACCAATTTGCCGCGGGAAGTATTCTAAGAGGTTATTCGTGCAGTAAGGCCTAAATCAAAATGGTAGGCCTACTTATTGCAGTAAAAAATTACAAAAGACTTCAGATTAAGATTCTCGATCCCTGAGTGAAAGAATAAAAATATGATAAATTTACTGGTTAAAATTAAACTACCACGTTTTTATGTATTGCAATAAATATTACACATAAGGAATGATGAATGGGTAAAACGTGTACATATTATAAATAGGCCAAGTTTTCTAAAGACAATTAATAGTTTGTAGATTAAATGGTTGATTGATTGATTGATGTTTTACGCCGCTGTCAAGATTATTTCACTTATATGACGGCGTTGACAGGTTTAGTGGGGGAGAAACCGGGCTCTTTAGCCGGAGGAAACCCCCGAACTTCGGCGAGTACCTGGCAACTCTTCCACATACTGCGGCCGAGTGAAAATTCCACCGAGGTCCCCTAGATTAAATGGAACTTACGATATGGGTTATTGTGGAATCTCGGTGCGTTACGATACACATCTTTTGTAGAGGGATACCAGCCATACACAGACTCCTTCATCTTAAACCTGGGTTAAAAAACAAATGGAAAAATGTTGAACCTAACAGTTAAGCAAGTTTCAATCGTACACAAGTACATGAGTCAGTTTTATAGACATTCACTTTCTGAAGATTATTTTATAAACAACAGAATGTGGTAGTAGGTTTTTGTCTCCAAAAACAGAATGAATTTAGGGTGTACTCGTCTATTTTATAAACGTGTAAAAGAAGCTGTGATCTCTTCGTTGACATTGAAGATCCCACTTAGTTATTAGCGGCCTATAATTTCCAAAAACCAAAATGGAAAATCAAACAAACTGCTGATCAGATCAAATAAAGACATAGCCCTCAGACTCCATTATACACGGGGAATAGTCGTGGTCTTAACAATTGTTACGACAGTAAGAGAGAAACTGAATGAATGATGTTGCAATGAGAAAAATCTATACAAGTCGAAATACTGTCCAAAAAGTACACAAAATTAGAAAAACTGTGACGAATGTTCATTCCTCCTAAACCTAAGTCAGTTAAAACACTACTTAAAAGTGACAAGAGCTGCCAAATATAGGAAAAATTTCGTTGAAACGGAATTAGCAAATTGTTGATCAATTTATCAAGAAGTAGGCCTATAACACAAGAGCTCTCCTTTGATTATAATCTTTGAGATGTACGTTAAGGTGGTTTTTATCCCCCCCCCCCCCCCCCCCCCCACTCCTTCCGTGCGAATTGTGGGCCGTTCATGTCACTTTAACGAACATTCTCCGAACTATTAGCACTAACAGCTTCTGAATTACACGTTTTGAAAAAAATGACCGACAATATTCAAAAACTATACCGGTGTCTTCGTCAAGTGTAAGAGACTTTCAAACATTTCTCTATATTCATGCATATTCTGTTTAAACGGAAAATATCCGTTTTCTGTTTTAAGGAAAAATATCCACATTTTGGCAGATCGTGTCACTTTAAAGTCAAGCCGAGATACTAAAGTCACAGACACTCTTCGTGTTAGATAATGTATATGTGTTTAATAATACAATCGTATACTACACTACGTAAACATTACAGGACACTAAAACTAAATGTAGTATATCGATTATCGATTAATTAAGTGTTCACAATCTAATGGAATTGACCTTACGCGACGCTCCGCCTACTTATGCTAATGAGGTCACCTCGGACAAACATTGAGAGAAACATGGCCGCTAGTGTGGTTGTTGGTTGAACTGTGCACGGTTCTTACCGATAACTTTCTGTCTGCAGTTCTCCAGAAGCGCACGACTGTATTATAGTATAACAAAAATGTCTGGGGAATATATATGCACGATGTACTGGTGAAAATATCGTTCACAGCGAGTAAAATCCATGTGCCTTCGAGTATTTCGGCAAGGTGAAGACTGAAGCCGTGAAGGTGTTTTCGATGATTACTCCGTCGTACGAAAAAGTGAATCATGAGATTTCAACCACCGATATACATCTGACAGTGGCGCTATGTAGATGTGCGATTGGGTAAGTAGATTACAAGAAAGATAATTAATGTATTCTAAGTCATTGAATAAATACTTAAGCTTAATGCTGTTCGCTTACGGCTTAGTGACGAAGCGCCAAATGGTTGATACCGATACAACAACAACTGTCAATGTATTGTACCGGTATTTGTAATCCTGCGAAGATATGCCTCGTAGACCTGTTGTCATCAGTTTTTCCTCTTACTAATCAAGTGTTTTGTAAGTCATTTGGTCTGCATAGTAAATAGATCATTTTCGTATTATGAGAACTAAGTCGTTCAGCTGTTAGTGTTACTGTTAGTGTTGATGTATAAAACTTATAATTGAATGAATACTCTCAACACAACATTTGTTAATGTCAGTCATAATTTAAAAATTAATACTCCAAAATGATATATAATGGTCGATATGTGATATTACAGAATAATAACTCCAAAGGATTAAACTCACAACGTTGCTGAGCCCAACTTAGAGTAAAAAATTACATGTCAGAGCACACTTGTAATTTGCTTATTTTGCTTTTTGTTTCCTTATAGGCCCCCTTGGTATTGCCAAAAGGCGACGTTTCCTTTAAACAAGAGGTGCCTCGGCCCAAAGTAAACGGAGACTGGCAGGAAAGTGGAGGAAAATACAACTTACCAGTGTTCTTTGATACCAAAAGAGGTTGGAGACTTTGACGGTCTCGAGTTTTCCAAAATTTAAAACCCCAAAGCTAATAGGGATTGAGTATCAACATAAACTCCCTTTTGATGACTAGTTTATGGAACGCTTACAGATAGAATTACCGGCAAGGTGTTCTTCTAGGAGACTCAGACTAGGCATCATATTCATGACTGGCCTCAAAATATAACCTGACTTTTAATTTCTATGAACGTTTTTTGATGCAAAAGCCATAATTGTGAAAACCAGATTCTGCACATTTTGCCAACAGAATAAATAAGGTGTAGAGCTGATTCAACATCCTGAACATTTGACATAAATACTCGTCAACTTGTACTTACTGTTCTCCATTCTGTGATTGAATTGTTTACCAGTATTGAAATAATTCAATCTTATCTCGATTTTATGCAAAATATATTTTTGTTTTGAATTCACAGATTTTTATGTTGACTTTGTTGGCATGAAATAAAGTTGAGCAGGATAAATTAAAATACCATAAATCCAATCAGGCAGATATGCATTAACCATGCTTAAGGAAGTATGTCTTTATATATGTACCATGGCGTGGAGGTAAATAATTAAATTTAATATGTGTGATATGTTTTTCTTTTAATAAATTTGTTGGTCACCAGTTTGAAAACCTGTGCTTACAGCATTGTATCCAGAGTGTAGATTCCATAGATGAAATCTAACTGAGGTTTTAGTGAAAGACCTACAATCTGAAAAGCTTCTTGACTTCCTGAAGTTCCTGGTATATTTTAGTTGGCCGCCATCCTGTCAAGCTTTAGATTGATGTACAGATTTATTGATAAATGTTTTATTTTCGGCATGCTGAAGATTATTTCCCTCTAGATAGTGTTTGCCAAGTTTAATTTAAATTGGCATGAGCTGCCAAAATGTTGATATTTTGATGTTAAAACAAAATGTTGAAATTATTGGCTATTTTTCTCAAGACGTATAATTCAGAAGCTTTTTAGTGCTTCTAGTCTCGAGAATGTAAGATAAAGTATTGATTCGAACTAACTTTGGCTTAGAATGAATGAATGGTCGTCCCGTTTATTTAAATTTTGTTTACTTTTCGAACACTATTCCAGTTTGTATAGGTCACATACTGTACGGAATTTCCTCATTCCAACGCCAATCATTTAGTTTTTGGATGCCCTAAGGCCTTCAAAGCCTCTTTCTGTGGTGAAGATCAGTAATTAAGAAAAAAGTGTGAATTTTGGCAGCTCATGCCACTTTAATTTAGGTCACTAAGTAATACTAGTACCTTCTCGGCATGCCCAACAACAAAACAAAATATTGAAAAACCTCACAATCTGAATCAGTGAATGTTCGTATAAACGTCTTCGCATTTTGGGGTATTCTAAAACTTAGTAAAACTAAAAGTTTTTATCCACTTTCGACAGCGAAAAATAGGCAATATAAAATGTGGCTTTAGCTACCGTACCCTAAGTATAATTACTAAAATAGACTATCTATCTATACTGCTTGATCGTACCGCCGCCGTACCGGTACCCTATGATACGGTCGGAATATATCGACTGTCCGAGGGTAACAACCGTTAACAACAGTGTGTAACCGTTCTTTTTGGTGTGGAAATGATCAATTATCATCATCCGACTAAATACTTTGCCGTGTCAAAAAGTAAATAGCAGATAAACGTAATTTCGTAAGAATCCGTTTGACACGCATAGCATTATTCGATCGCCATTTTTCGCTTTTGTTTGTCCGAGGTCGGTCAGGAGCTGGAGGTGTGGCGGAATTCCGGCAAGCTGATTGGTCGATTCGCTCGTGAGGGGCGGAGTCTGCGAAGGGTCAATTGTACTTAGAGAACATACGATAATAGCCTTTTGACATATCCAATAATATAATCTACGATTGCAGGGTCGCGTTACCTATCTTCTGTTCTAGCTGTCAGTCAAATGGGATTAACCAATCACCTGAAATCGGTCCTCTAGATATATACTTTATTTCATTCTAATCCGACCATCTAACCCTCAATACCAACGATTTCTAAGAAAGTCTTCCAGAATTATTTTGGTATCGCTAACTTCGAATAAGGATTTTTTTTTTAAATGGTCACCGAAGAAGTCGTGGCTAAAGTGCTAAATATTACCAGTAAGAACCAAACGGAAATAAACAAGTTTGGTCATATTCCTATTATAACCGCTTAATTGACAGTGCGATAATCAGCCATGGTTCTACAGTGTATCTCTCTGATTGTCGACTGTCTTATCCATTCATCGGTGAGAATTTCATTTTGGATCTTAGACGATAGAATATAATGGTATTTTTATTGAAAATGCTAAAAACCATCGACCTCGTTTGGATCGATAGCCTGTCATCAACATTGTATTCCGTTAAGCAGCCTCACACAAATTAGATATTGGTTGAGTTTGTGACTGATGTCTAGAATATCGTACAAAATTCGAATAAACGGGTTGGCGGTGGGTCATATTTCGATTTTTTACATTTTGGTATTTCAAGGCCAAGCCAAAAATAAGGAAAAGTTTGTTAAATCAGAATAGGCTAAGTGTTTGTCATTTTTTAAAAGAAGTATAAGGTAACACATTTGTGGGGGTGGGGATGTATGCTAAGTTAGTTTCATAAGAAATGAAAAAGCGGTAAATTTTACTCATACAGTACTTCCAGCTGTTTGAATTCCATCCCTTAGTTTTTCAAGTTTCTTCAAACACTCAACTTCTTTTCACAATTGGAATTTATAGGAAGAGTCCGAATTTTGGCAGCTCATGCCACTTTTAGGCAAGTTCCTAAGGGAATGGGATTTCAACAAAAAGTTTTCAAAAAGCTCGTTTTAACAATTGCCAACGATTTCCACATTCTATTTCATCGAAGAGTATTCCAACTTCACTTTAAAGCTAAAAGGTTAAAGTAGCATTAGCCAGATATAGGGGAAATTTCGTTGAAACAGAATTAGCTAAGCGTTCGAAATTTTTTTCGACAAGTACACAATAAGAACTGTATGTTGATGCCAAGCTTGTGAATGTACGTTTAGGTAGTTTTTAAAAGAAACAAAACCGTAAAATGTACGTTTTCTGTGTCCGGGCTATTTGACATTTGCTTTATACATTGTCGGCTCTTATGGGCTACTGACTTTACTGATATTTTTTTTATTTTAGCTTAAATCCTTTAGTTTATCAAGGTACTTCAAACGCTCTACTTCTCTTTATAGTCAGTATTTCTGATATCCCATGCTCACTTTAAGTAAAAGTCGTCATTTGTTCGTCAAGACAGAATTCTGTTGTAACAACAATAACATATGTGACCAGCAGTTAAACCACCAAATACATATCGAACAAGACCAGATTTGTTTGAACAAATATATATTGTCTACCATACTGTCCAAAACCATGTAGCTATATCAGCAGAAATCTGCTTTTATTAGACATTAGGAGATTTATTTTTGAGTTTCTTGTTCATCTTTTGTCAAAGACCACTCATTGGAAATGTGTATATTATTTCAGCATATACCAAACAAAGGGCGACTACCAATAAAAGTGGTACTCTCCGTTCCAGTTGTTGAACGTAATTAATGTCTATAGCTTATACAAATAATGTGCATATCGATATGTTGTCGACTACGTGTTGTTACTAAGCAACGACATGCAAGATGATAAACAAACGCCATTCCAATTACCAAAAAGAAATACAAAAACAAAATTTCTCCCATAAAAAAACTTCTAGGATTTACCTTATTAAAAACGTATTCTTGTCTGTGTAGCCATTATTGCTATTTTAAACGTTTACATGATGTGTGGTAGAATAAAAGGCTAAGCGTATATAGTAGTTGCTCGAGAAAAATAACTGGGGGTGGAAGGTGGCCTTGTCTCAAGGCATATGGAACATTTCGATGATAACATCGATCAACATACAACGTAAAGCAATTCATCCGAATGTCAAATTCAATGCCAAAGAAAGTAATAGGTTCTTCAATACTACTGGATAACTCATCCATATAGAAACGTGTCTCAATAACCTCACTATTTAAGATAAGCACTCTTGATAATGCCCATTCATTAACTATCTCTATGTGCTTGGTTAAGACAGTTTCTTACATCAGTGTATGGGCTCATCAGTTTAAAAACACGAAGAACACTGACATGTTTTCTAACAGAATAATGTGTCATCAACACGAAACATATGTTTAGTTGAAATAAAACAGTAAGTCGTGACTTCACAGCGTTTACGTTTTTTATGTCAGATATTGGATAACTACATGTATATAGTATAAAGTCGGCTATGTAGACAGATATAACTCACAGCAATATAAACAGCATAAACATGTCAAATACCTGATGAATAATAAGCACAATGGCCCCAAAAACATGACAATACAAACAGCTAGGCCACATAATGGTAAATGTATCCCACTTGACAAACTCTACAGGATTAAACATTACAAAGTTCCGGAGGCCTAAATTGTCTCTGTTAGTATAATTGTTGCTTGGCCTCCGTCCTAGTTCCACGGGGCCACTGCACAAATTGAATTGAAATCACAAGTTATTCGTTGTTTTGACATCACACTATTGTTCTAACAAGACATTAAAAAATGCTTTTTTTTTGGTACAAATATTTCATTAGCTGCTTATCATCGTGTAGGCTAGTCAGGGACCGCGGAGCAGGGGGGGGCGGGGGGGCCATTTTTTTTTTGTTTTTTTTTGGCAAAATATTTTTTTGCATTTTTCTTACATACAATTATGAACTTGAAATAAAGTGGCCGAAATTCGATGAGTTATACAAAGTGTGGTAGGGGTGAGGTCTTCCGAATCTCCTCGATCTTTTTTAAACTACCGGTATTGCATTTTTTTAGATGCATATAAGATGATTTGAGAGGTCAATGTCCTCGTAGTTTGGGACACAAAATACAACACGTTCCAAATAAAAGCGTTAATATTGTTGACATCTGAGCAAATCTGCTGAAAGAAGAGCCAAAAATGGTTCGATACGAGTGGTATTAGTTTGCCCATGTCAACTAAACAAAACGATCTTCAATCGATCTTCTGCAATTTAAGATTTTTTTTCATTATATTTGCTTTTTTCAAAATATCAAAAGTAAATGAAATATTGATAAGGTTCTCGAATAATTCTTCTCGGTTTTTTTTCGCGGGAAAACAAGGTTTTGGAAAGTGTTTGTAGTTGAGACAACGTGTGTCTGAAATATACATTTCCTGTTACCCAGAGAAAGGCTAGAATTGGCTGGTATTTTACAATGAACTTAGAATAATGTAGATCAGTACCCTTGGTGTTGTATTCGGTTTACACTGTCCGAGACGTGTAATCACAGTTATGTCATTTGAAAGTAATATTCTGTTCAGATTATTTGCCACTGGGATAAACACTTGGGCTCCTTTGTCGTTTTCAAGTCTTCAAATTTCCAGTTTGCATCATATCAGATTGTGACTAAGACATTTAAAGTTATCTCATGACCATTGTTGTACAATGTCAAAACGCCACAATAGGGCAATTAATGACTTCTTCCAAGCTAAGAGATCAAAAAAGTAAGTGAAATGTTGTTCTTGTGTTTATTGAGAGATTTTTTTCAGTGAGGCTTCAGTGGTAGAGCAAACACAAAGTTCTAGTTTTCAGGCTTATGCTAAACCAGGACTCAAACCCACACCGCATAAGTCTCTATCTCCAGCAAGCATGGTCACTGCTCACTGAAGCAGAGGATGGGAGGCCCAATGGCCGAGTGGATAAAGCAAACCATTATCAGTCTTTCCTTACCATACGTACATTCCGAATGACCAACAATTTCTCCCTACACAAAATTTCCCCACGCGAGATTTTCTCATAATGAGAAAAATTCATTATTTAATGAATAACGTGGGCATTTTCCAATATAAATTTCCCTTGAAAAGACAGATTTTCTTCTGCGCCCGCTAATTTAAAAACAAATCGGAAATAAGCATCATTATTTGCATGGAGTAATGGTTTGAGATCAGCCCAATAGTTTTTTTTTTAGAAAGTTGTCTTTTAGAAAATGACTTAAACAGTATTCTCGTTATTTTAGGATTACACTATCTTGAAAATATGGCAGAAATTCTTCTACCAATCAGCCCAATAAATCGGTATTACAGCATTTTTGCTATTGTCATTCAGGAAAATGTAATTAGAATAAAAAGTGCAACTATTAATGACAATCGCTGGATATTCCGGGTTGTTTAGGTCAGTCACTCATAAATAATGATAAAGTTCTGTCCTTCCTGATAGTTCTACCAATTTGTTGTTGAAAAAATCGTTCGTGCCTCTGTCTGATGGTAGGCCTATATTCATTTAAGAAGCCTTCTTTAGACCTATTTATAATTCAAGTTTTTGAAATATATTGCAGTGAGAGCAGCTTGGACACGCGTGTGTCGGAGCCTGATGCAAATAAAGTCGACCAGATGGTTTGCGATATAAGTTCAATTGCCATTATCCCTGGAGAGCAGCCCCACGAACCTATCCCTGACGAAGTGGTGGCCCCGGTTAATAATGAACAGGAAAAGATTATCGGTGACCCTACAGTAGTTGGGTTATCATTATTACCCGACGTTCCTTTCCAACCTCGTGACGCCATATTCCCTAAACGTGCTTATGGCAATCGTCAACGTTCATTTCAACAAACTTGGTTTGATCAGTTCAAATGGCTTCATTATGTGAAAGATTCGGATTCAGTCCTTTGTCACACCTGTGCTACTGCAGAAAAACAAACTTTGTTAAAGAACGTTCCTTATATAGATCCAAAATTCATCAGTAAAGGATATACTAATTGGAAAAAGGCCCTGGAAAACTTTCGTGATCATCAGAAAAGCAAGTGTCATATAATATCCACAGAAATGATAAATCTTCCTAAACAATGTAAAGATATTGGCGAGTTGTGCAATGAGCAACTGGCAACGCAACGTCAGACCAATCGGCAAATGTTGGCCAAAATCCTTCAAAATGTACAATTTCTTTCACGTCAAGAACTTCCTCTTCAAGGCGATGATGCTAAGGACTCAAACTTCCTGCAATTACTTATCCTTCGTTCTAAAGACGACGAGAATCTCATGACATGGATCGACAAAAAAACTGACAAATATACTTCTCACGATATCCAGAATGAAATTCTGGATATCATGGCTTCAAATGTTATGCGTCAGGTTGGAGCTGAAATAAAACAAGCTGGCATGTATTCCATCTTGGCGGACGAATGTTCTGACATATCTAACAGGGAGCAGTTAACAATATGTCTTCGTTGGATTGACGAAAAACTAACACCACATGAGGAGTTCATTGGCTATTATGAAATCCCAACAACTGGTGCGGAAATGATTGTTTCTGTAATCAAAGATGCTCTGGTCAGAATGGACATACCACTACTAGATTGCCGTGGACAATGTTATGATGGGGCTGGAAACATGGCGGGCTGCAAGTCGGGTGTTGCGCGCCGAATTCAGGATGAGATTCCTACAGCGTATCTTACTCACTGCCATGGTCATGCTCTCAGTTTGGCAGTTCATGACATGTCAAAACGTTCTGCGTCGTCACTGCTGAGCCATGTAATGGATACGTCTCATGAAATATGTAAATTAATAAAATTTTCACCAAAGAGACAGGCATTTTTGGAACGTATAAAAGGTGACATGAAAACTGATGCACCTGGTATTAAAGTGTTATGTCCGACAAGGTGGACAGTAAGGGCAGAAAGCTTCTCCCGAATTTTGGAAAATTTCGACGCTTTAAACAGCCTGTGGCGAGAATGTCTTGAAAGCAAACTAGATACGGAGACAAGAGCGCGCATCTTAGGTGTCCAGAGTCAGATGCGCTCCTTTGACTTCTTTTATGGTTTGAATTTAGCGCAGCGTCTTTTTTCCATAACCGACAACTTATCCAAAACACTTCAGGGGTCACGCATGTGTGCTGCACAGGGCCAGCATATCGCACAATTGACAATGGAAACGATACAAAAAATGCGCAATGATTCAGATTTTGAGTCCTTTTTTGCTCTGATCAATCAACGGAGGGAAAACCTGGAAACAGAGATACCGGAGCCCAAACTGCCAAGGAAGAAGAAGGTTCCGAAAAAGTTGGAGTCTGGAAAAGCGCCGCCATACCACCCTCCATCGGTAGAAGAACACTACCGCCAGATCTTCTTTAAGTCGATTGACGACGTGGTCATGGGGATTAAAGAGCGCTTTGATCAACCTGGGTTTAAAATAAACAAAGCAATGGAAGACTGTATTCTAAAATGTGTGCGCGAAGAAGAGGTAGCCGAAGTGATTGAAACTCTAAAGAAAAGTCACTTGAAGGATATCAATTTCGACCGTCTATCTGGACAGTTGCCAATGTTACCAACATTTGTATGTGGTCATGAACTCCGGTGCTTTTCGGACATCTACAAGTTTTTTCAGGATTTTGATCCATCTATTAGGGATCTATTCAGTGAAATAGAAAAGATAATTCGCCTTATCTTAGTGAACCCGGCAACTGATGCCATTGGCGAGAGATCGTTTTCGACCATGCGTCGCATCAAAACATGGTTACGTTCAACTATGAAACAGAGACGCCTCAACAGTTTAGCTATATTAAATGTACACAAAGAAAGAACAGACAGTTTGGATTTGGTCTCAATTGGTGATGAGTTTACGGCATTAAATGAAAATCGACGTAGATTGTTTGGAAAATTCACTGCTCTTGACTTTGCAAAAAAATTAAACTAATTTAATTAAACTAAATGAAACCAGTTTATTGACTTGATCTTGGTCATTTTTTTAATTTTTGAGTTGTCATGTATTATTTTATACTATGTAATACAATTCTTTCAATACCCGGCAGTGCTTGCTTTTGTATTTCAACATCGGAATGCCCATGTTTAAACAATGTTTATTGATTGAATAAACATTTTTGTTCAACTTCCTTAAAAGCCCTTAAAACACAAATTTGTAGATTTGTTCACAGCTATCACACTACTTTATTAATGTTGAATATACAGTTCAGTCTAATGTGTCAGTTCCCCATGGGAGCCTACTCGGGGATTTCCGCACCCCGTAAATGCATTCGGACAGGCTGCATGCCATTTTGTATGAAATTGCGATCAAATGATGATGACTGGTTTTTTTATACCCACTTGCGGGAACAGCAATAATGCACAGTTTGTGATATATCTCAGTTTTACATTTCTCCATCAGCGCAAATCGAATAGCAAATTCGGAAGTGTTTTAACAGGGTGTCAACCATTTTTTAACTATCAAGTGATGGGGTTTTGGGCTGAATAAGTAATGCCAATGCTTCAGAGCTTTCGGGGCCGATGCGGTTCCCGGACCACCGCTTCTTTGGCTGGGGTCGAGTGCTGATATTAGATATTTCTTAACTGAATGTAATCAAAAAAATAATGAAGCAAATAGTCATTTTTATGTCCAGAAAATCCCCAGAACGCATCTCCGGCCGTCTAGCGCCTCAGAGCTTTGACACCTTGACACCGGGTAGGCTACACCTCGACACCGGGTACACCTAGACACCAGGTACACCTAGACACCGGGTACGCCTCGACACCGTGTGTACCTGGATACCCGGTACATTTCGACACCGAGTACACCTCGACTCCGGGAACACCTCTACCCTGGGTACACTTCTACACCGGGTACGCCTCGACACCGTGTGTACCTGGATACCCGGTACATTTCGACACCGAGTACACCTCGACACCGGGAACACCTCTGCACTGGGTACACTTCTACACCGGGTACACCTCGACATCGGGTACACCTCGACACCGAGTACACCTCGACACCGGGAACACCTCTACCCTGGGTACACTTCTACACCGGGTACACCTCGACATCGTGTGTACCTGGATACCCGGTACATTTCGACACCGAGTACACCTCGACACCGGGAACACCTCTGCACTGGGTACACTTCTACATCGGGTACACCTCGACATCGGGTACACCTCGACACCGGGAACACCGGGAACACCTCTACCCTGGGTACACTTCTACACCGGGTACGCTTCTACACCGGGTACACCTCGACATCGGGTACACCTCGACACCGGGAACACCTCGACACCGGGAACACCTCGACACCGGGAACACCTCGAAACCGGGAACACCTCTGCACTGGGTACACTTCTACATCGGGTACACCTCGACATCGGGTACACCTCGACACCGCAACCATTCCACAAAGTTTGATATAATTTTTAAAAAAACGGGCATGTGATTCGAACCCAAGACCCATGGATGAAAAAAATGTGCCGACCAGCTTATATCGTCATTAACTAACAGTTCCATGGAGGCCTTGTGTAATCTTAAGAAACGTCGTCTTAAGGGTGGTTTCCACAGAATCTAGTATGGCCATGTTGAATTTCCCTCAATCTGACCATACCACAGTTCATATGTGAAATGAAAAGTCGTTATTATCTACGACATGATCGGTCCTGACTTTGAACTTTCGTCAATACGTATTTACCCAGTTAAAATGCCCAATATAGAACAAGGAAGAAAAAATGCAATTGTTATCGGAGATTCAGTGGGAAATCAACAATTAAGTACTTATAGGCACACTTAGCCAAACTATGCACCGAATTTGACAAAAAATGTACTTTTTATATTTTATATCGTATTTTGGAGTAAATCAAAAAGCCGACTGGCATTATGAAGAACGATTTAAACAGTGAAGTGAAAATATTACCTACACCCATGCTGTCAAAACAGTAGTAATTTCGCTACCTGTGTCTGATATGAACGGAAAGGACAACTCCATAAATATTAGTTGACCTGTGAATTGTAAACTGAATTCTACCGCAGGGTGTTTAATATTTACTGAACGGCGCTTTTCATATCATGTCCATATCAGACAAGTATTGTTGGGATTTTTTCATGAGCGCTTTGAAAAGATGGGAGAAGGCAATACTATTATTTCATACTGTAAAATATCAGCTCGCAGGCTGCCTGCCTACTCTGGCGTTTTGTTTACAGAGCTGCGACTGTCAATACTAAAAACATGACCTCAAAAGAGCCCACCTCAAACCCGGGCTAGAAGAGAACAGTCGTAGGCACCCGCGCTCAATTAAAATCTCAAAAAACAAGTGTGGGCAGATGTGCTTGGGGAAGGCGGTTAACAAAATGAATACTTAAGAGTTATACGGCACGCGGTTAATGTTAACAGTTTCCACTACTGGTTGTGTTCGTACAGTTGTTTGTTTGCTCTATTGTTGTTGCTGTATTTGCTGTACATCGACCTACCTGTTTAGATAGAAGCTCCAACTTCTAGAAGATTTCGCGAAATTCTTTCCTTGTCTATTTTCAGTATTAGAAGTCCACTTGTAAAGGCGAACAGGTGGTTGGTATATCACAGTAGTTATATAGAAGATCAATCCTGGCGGGCACCTGTTCACGTTTGATACATTGTCACACCTCAACTGTCGCCTTCACCGACATTACAACTGACTACAAGTACACATAGCTAGTCTAACCTACGTATACATGTCAAACATTTAACGTTTCTGGTACTGTCATTTTGTAGATCAATAAAGATTTACCCACACGAAATAATTCACAATGGGCGATACGCTGTACATTAGCCCAGTTGCCAAGGACGCCGGTCTTAGCGACCAGAGTTATCGGTCCATGAATATAGTTTATTGATAGGGCTCATGCAGTTGAAATCGACCATGAAAGAGGCTCATACGGAGTGGTGCCACTATTATCAAGAGATCACTTTACGAAAGTTTGAATGCGTTCAACCACAGATATTATGTTTGAGTAAAAAAAATATGGTTGTCCTATAAGTGCAAATATATGATGAAAACCCCACGAAAAACACACAAGATTGGTTTAATTTTAACTATTATAAGTTGTCCAGCGAACATAGTGCTGTAAGTTGAACCAGCTGGACATCCCGTGAACGTTAGAAGCTTCTTAGATAATACATTGGCCTATACCTACCTGGTCACACTCAATTAATTACAAGCCAACAGAGAAAGCATTCATTCAATTGCTTATTGTGTGGGTTTTATGAGATTTTGCAGGATTATCCATAAGTATTTTAAGCGTCAAGATTAAAGAAAAGGGCGTTATGACTTACGGGGATTTCTGCCCTCCTTATCAACGGGTATGTTATAGACAGCCTCCATTTATATCTTAGTTCCATAGAGGGACCGCGGAACAGGGGTAGTGGGGGAGGCGAGTGGCAATCTGATGAGGTTTCCTTATTAAAGGAGAAAGAATTGATTGATTGATTGATTGATTGATTGTTTGGTGTTTTACGCCGCCCTCAAGATTATTTCACTTTATATATGACGGCGTTGCCAGTTTTATTGTGGAAGGAAACCGAACTGAGTGGGATTCGAACCCGTGACCCATTGGTGGAAGGAAAAGGAAAAAAAAAATGGGGAAAAACTTAGTAAATACAGTACAGGCGTGGTAAATTTTCCTTTGTAACGGTACCAAAACTATATCTCCACGGTTTTTCCGCGCCAAATAAGATTAAGAAGCGTTATCAGAGAACGCGTAAATGACTCGACAGCCAAGCTTAGCGTACAAGAATCCCACACATGAATATGATGTCCTATGGTAGCCCGTTCGATACAATTGCATGTTGTTGTTTTATTGGTTTTTTCCCCTCCTATAATGATGGGGTGAGGTTTTTAGTTGCTCCATTTTCTTGATCGTAACGCCTAAGTCTGTCGTGTGTTTTTTGTTGACTTTCGGAGGCCTCGGTGGCCCAGTGGGTTAGAGTGATCGTCCATCAGTCCCACGTGGACCTTCCATCGATGCGGCGCTGATTCAAATCGCACTCAAAAAATGTCTGAGTGGATTTTCACTCGTTCGCCGTATGTGGATTGATTGGTTGTTTGGTGTTTTACGCCGCGCTCAAAATTGGCGTTGCTAGTTTTATTGTGAGGGGAAATGCCCGGATGAAACCCACGACCTTCCGGTGGTAACTGACAACCATCCCATATCGGTCGTTTGATTGAAAACCCAGTCAGAAAATTTTCCAAATCACCCTGCAGTTTTATGTAAATTGATAGATTCTCAACGAGATATCTTCATAAATTGAGAAACCATTTAGAAAAATGTTATGCTAGACTTTGACATTGGCCAACTGCTTTATAAAAGAACAGGGTCATTATGGGTTAATCTAAATAAACTCATTCCCCATACAAGCTCAATGTATACTCTTCTTTTTCTATTTTAAAAATAGAGCCAATTTATTTTAGTTATCTAAACTTGGTTCTGTCTGAGCATTTCACAAAGAAAGACTCTATGTAGCAGAATAATATTGGTATAGAAATTGTCGTTTCCTCGGGCACACACGCCGCTAAAATCCATATAACTTTTTACATTAAGACAGGAAGACCATTTTCCCTCAGTTAGAAGAAGTTTCATTATCATTTAGTATTCTTAATTTGAAAATGATGAAAATTTTATTTGTTAGGTACCCGCAATGTAAACAAAGGACGAGCCCGGAAATCCACATATCTAAGCGTCTTAAATGACTCGAATCGTGGATTTGACACCAGCTGGCAATTGATCCAATCTTCGGAACTAGCCCGAGAAATACAAACGGCTGTGTTTATTTGAGAGACGCAGAAAGGTCTTCCGATAAATTTGAGACCGTAAATTCAAAACAAAAGATCTGAAATGAGTGTATCCCAACATAAAACTTACAGGGTTTTTGATAAATGCTGACGTCCGTTCTGGGTATGCCTTCACACAACTCTTTACTCATTTTAAAAATAACTGGCCATTTTTCATGTGCCCTATGTTTAATTTGAGTGATTTTACTAGCAGTAAGCTCGTATAAATTCGCTTTCCTGACAAATATTGGAAGAGCTACTGCGGCGAGTGGGCCTTTAAGAAAAAGAATAAGATGGGTTTTGTATCGAGACTCTGATGATAATGGTTTTGTCTTACAGAAATGGTGCAAAAGCGCAGGTTTCCTTATTCTTGCTGTTCCTGTATTATCTTATCGAGATTTATCTTATCGGATATGCTGTAGCATATAGGGCATTCCATAATTAACGTACATTATCCCGAGAATATATCCCAACAACAATCTGGCCATTTTACCAAGACAGGCTGTTGATGAACAAATCGTCACCAGCGTTATATTGCGTTACCTCTTCATCCACAAGCAAGCAATTTGGCACGCTGCATGGTTTCGCTTGGCCATCCTTCTGGTACATATTTCACACAAAAAAAAGAATTTTTGCTTATTTTTCTTTTCAAGAATACACTTTGAAAGAACAGGCCCAGAACCAGAGAAATTGCCTGGAGGAAACCCCCGACCTTCGGCGAGTATACCTGGTACGGTTAAAATATGTGCAATTCAACTGTTTGTATAAATATGGGGTTTCCAAATGAATGCAAGGCCCTTGTTGGTGCGCGTGCGGTACATTCTCAGCTCTGTTTGTTTACTGATAGTCAGACAGAAAACAAAAGCAACAGGAAACTCTCCTACTTACTCAAAATGTGCATTTTGGCGGAAAGTCCACTTGCAGCCTTTCATCTGATCACGTCTTAATGATCTACTAATCTGGATTCCAACAGAGAATCATAGCAAACTTAGGCGATCTTTCCTTTTAAGAGATATAAACAAATTAACTTACTGGTTACCATGGACAGCAGATATTTGACAGGCACGAAGTCAAACGGACATCCCCCTCCCCCTGCGCGCACACACCCGTACACAGCAATAGTAAAGTAATCACCCCCTTTGCACCCCCACCCCCCACCAATTCGATGACCAATGGTGTTGAAATTGAATTGCAATTTGTAGGTTTTTGCAGGCTTTGAAAATCGTTGGGGTTTTTTTTTTGCCCAGGGCATCGCCACAAAATCTGATTTAAACCACCCGAATACACACTATTTTGAAGGGCTTGAAAATTACAAAAAAACTGGCTTTATTATTTAATATCATAGATTTGGGTTGGCAATCCAGCTATTTATTGAAGAACAGCATCAACAACAAAAAGCGCATCACATGGAATAGATTTCTAAGCACACTCAGTTTTGTATTCGAATACCACTCCGTCCAAGAAACACTGTCAACAGCTTTACAGATATGAGCTGTCACTTGATTTATCTATATGGAATTATTGTCAGACGCCAAGATAAGTTCAGGAGTCTCACCCTATACATGTATAGTTTTGGGTCCGGTCTCATATCTCTATATATTTAAGAGCGGGATTCAAAACAAATTAATCAAGGGAGATGTATTCCGTTGTCCACATGGTAGATCGCCACACTCTCAATACGATATTTCCACCAATGGGTCGCTGGTGATAGTGTCTAAGGGGGGCATAACTAAATAAGCGGTGCAAATACGTATGTAACAACCTTGAATGAAAAATGAAGTTTTTTCACCAACGGTCGGCTTGTCAAGAGCAAAACCTTCCTTAAATGAAAAATACTTCAAATGTCGTATGCTATATACATTAAAAGATTTTTTTTTTCATGTAAGGTATTCGGCCAACATTAGAAATATTTTGATTTAATGGATTTGGATTTAAGCTACTTTATATCAAATATTTTCTTCATAATCAGTCTTCCACCAATGGGTCGCATGTTCTATGTATTTGGGATGGGTCAGCGTATGTGGGATGGACACCACGTACCATATGTGGTAGAGTTGCCAGGTATACACTCGCCAAAGGTCGGCGGTTTTCTCCAGGTCAGCGTATGTGGGATGGATACCACGTATCAAAGACCTGTATGTCAGGGTTTCCTTCGGACAAAGGGCCTGGTTTCCTTTCATAGTGGGGGCCTCGGTGGTCCAGTGGGTTAGAGTGATCGTCCCTCAGTCCCAAATAGAGGATTTTCTCACTTGGTCGTCATATGTGGTAGAGTTGCCAGGTATACACTCGCCGAAGGTCGGGGGTTTCCACCCGACAATAAGTCCCCCCCCCCCCCAAACTACCACTAAACTTGGCAACGCACCATATGTGAAATAATCTTGAGTGCGGCGTAAAACATCAATCAATCCTTTATTAGTGAACAGGAGCCTGTTTCACAAAACGGCGTAGGTGTATTTTTTGCGTAACTTTCATACTAACGTATCTCTACAGTATGGGTTGCTATGGCAGTTACGTGAAAACTTACGCTACGCCGCTTTGTGAAACAGGGCATAGGGCCGCCGCCAATAATAATGAATACAGCGCTAATGCCGATTAATCAACCAGTCAAACTAAATCTGATGGATATATGTGGGAAGGTTATCAGTTAATAACACAGGGTCGGAGGTGGGCTTATTTAGCCGACTTCTGTCAGATAGCCCACTAAGCACTTGACAACTGTATTCAGCTAGACCAATTTAGTCTTCTGAACTTTTTTTAAAAAAGGCCCCTGCCAATGCCGCCATATAACTATAATAAACTGGAATGCAACATAAACACCAATTGCATATAACATACGAAATTTGAAGTATTTTTGCTCTTGGCGAGCCAACCGTTTGGTCGATTTTTCATTTAAGGTTCTTAAATACGTACAGGTATCAGAAGAATGTAATATTCTTATTATAAATTGATTGATTGGTGTTTTACGCCGCGCTCAAGATTATTTCACTTATATGGCGGCGTTGCCAGTTTTAGTGTGGGAGGAAACCGGGCTCTGTGCCCGGAGGAAACTCAGTCAGAAAATTTTCCAATTTGTTTTGCCCTGAGTGGGATTCGAACCCGCGACCCATTGGTGGAAGGCTGTTCGGATTGAGCGTCCGACGCTCTACCTACTGAGCCACGGAGGCCCCACTCTTATTATAGAACAGTACAAACTCAACACACACACAAGGCTTTTTGGTAAAAAACGTATTACGGTGTATATTTCATCAAAAAGTTTCATACTACATGACATAGTATAACTACCACGTGGTCTAAATAGTCCATATATAATGGTTATGTTTTATGTTTTGGTGAACCAGTGAACAATGAGAGAAACAATTATACTCATAATGGAACAATATTTCCGCCATACTATGAAAAATGCTTAGAGGGTGAAAGTAAGTCAGAAACCAAGTCCAGCACAAACGAGGTAGCGAAAGCAGAAACTTTTAAACATAATAGTGTAAAATATGACAATTAATATTATAATGTCAAATATTATGCGATATAATCGACGTCTGGTTGGCTGATTGTTGTTTTACACAGCAAGATATTTCACTTACATGGCAGCGTAGCCCGGTTTATTGGGGGAAAAACGGGCTCATTACCCGGAGGAAACCCCTGACCTTCGGCGAGTACCTGGCAACCCCCCCACATACCAGGGGGGGTTCCACCTGTTACCTTGACAAATATTTTTTGCTTTTTAAAGTTATGCTAAAATATTTATGCAAAAGTTAAAAGATGTCAATTGAGCTTTGATACAAATATAAAATGAATGTATTAATATAATCATTTGTACATACATTGAGCCTTTTCTAAAATAAATACACACAAAGTGTAACATTACACCAACAAAAGTACAACCTTTAGTAGGAATTTGTATTTAAGACAAACAGTCACTAAACTTGTTTTACCTCCAAAAACGTATCTCTCTGTGACGGAAAACTTGACAGGATTTTTTAAATGTTATCTCGAATTTGGATTTACCAGACAAATAACACATTAACAAAAAACATGTCAAAATCCACCACTAATAAAAAGAAAACCCTTTGTAACTGGTACAAAAATAACAAAAACTAGCTTTTAAAATGACAAGAAATAATCAAAAGAAATAAAGGTAACAGTAAAACATTCAAAAGCGTTAACAATAAATCATTTTCTTCTTTGTATTTTTCTGAAAAATATTAAAACGTCTAAATTTGTAAATTCAATACAAACAAGAGTATGTAAGGTTTTAAAATGGGTAAAGACGAGTTTCATTAAAAAATTATTAAAATGACACAGATATGTCTATATATACAATTGATGCTGATGATGTTTATATTGATGCAGGTCTTCACTATAAATCATAATCTTTCCACAGACTGAAATTGAAAAACAAACATTATTTAACATATTAGTCGTAGTCGAGGTATTTCATTGTGTAAAGGTGGGGCCCAGTGGTTAGAGTGATTGTCTCTCACCCCTACAAAGACCTTCGCTTGGAACATCCATGTGGGGCATGTTCAAATCCCACTCAGACCAAAAAAAAAAAAAATTAACAAATGTTTGAGTGGACTTTTCACTCGTATGTGAGAGAGTTTCCAGGTACTCACCGAAGGTTGGGGGTTTCCTTTGGGCAAAGAGCCTTGTTTCCTCCCCCACTAAACCTGGCTACACCGCCATATAAGTGAAATAATCTTGAGTGTGACATAAAACATCAATCAATCAATCATTATGTAAAGGAGGCTTAATTGGTTAAGTGATAGTCTCTGAGGTCGTCACAAGCAGTACAGCGATGGGTTGCAGGTTTCAATCCAAAATTTGTTTTTCAAACAATCGCCTTTTGTGGAACAGGTACCCACCGAAGGGAAGGAAAGGTTTATTGGCCAGAGAAAGCTTCTGGACATGATCTGAACGTACCTGGTACGCTATCCACATTGGTGAATAGCACAAGAATCAAAATGTAGTTGATTTAGAGGAGTCATGACAAAGACTCTTTGTCACAAGAAAATAACACCATCCTCTTTTCATTTAAGTGAGGACAGAGACTATCACTATGTCAACTGAGCCACCCAGGCCCCCTTAAATACATTTTGTTCAGTTTTGAGGAAAGTAGATTGAATTCATAAGATCAACATATGGATTTAATTTTATAGTGTTATTTTGAAACTTTAAATTTGGCAGTGGATGCAAATTTTTAATTTAAGAGCAAAATAAACATGAATATAACCTTTTAGTGTACACTTCATCATTAGGGTGCTGTTGTATCAAGTCCTTGACAGAGTTAGGTGGGTTCAGTCCATGCTTCTCAGCTCTCTCCCACCTCTCCATACGTGTGATTCCTATATCACAAAAAACAACAATGTTAATATTAAGATATAAAAAATTTAAACGAACCCTTAAGCAAAAATATGCAAAAACTGAGAAAATAATTAACTTAAGAAATACATGTATACAACCAGTTCAGTGTAACAGTCAATTTATATGGTCTGGATATGCAGTTTTAGTGGTTGGCCAATTTGGACACCTTTTCAGAAGATGTTAGTTTTAATACATATATCATTTCAAGAGACATTGTGGTAATATGGACTGTTCTATTTCAGTGTTACTAATTATTAGAACCTCATCAATGGTGAAACCCAATCCTTTAAAAGTCTAAACCCAATGTTACCCAGAATCTGGAATTAAGGTGTTCTCTTTGGAAGAAAAACTACCCTTCAACAGATTGATTCAAAAGGTAAAAACTGCTGTAACAAAGGCCAACCATGGATGCATTTGTTCGGTTGACAAATTGACCAATTAAAAGCATCCATTTAAATCTCATCCTACAAGTTGGTACGACAAATCGCACAGTGAGAACTGGACTTTACTATCCATATATGGGAACATGCAAACTTACCTGTACAAGGTCCATACTCCCAGTTCAAGTCAAACTGTTTTAACAACTGAATCTCAATCACATTATCGCCAGCAGCTACAAGATAAAAATCATTGTTTAATACTAGATTTAAGGTCTACAATGCAAAGATCGTAGGTTAAAAAAAATGTTACTTACTATTGTTAGGTAATTGATTGATGTTTTACGCCGCACTCATATGGAGCCCATAATGGAGGTTTTGCCAGGTTTAGTTGGGGAGGAAACCCCAGGCCTTCGACAAGTAGCCTAGACCCACCTGGCAACTCTTCCACATAAGGGTAACGTTATGCAATTGTACATCAATGTACCCTACTTAACTTTAATTATAACACTTTAAGTGAGAATACCAGATCATAAACCACATCATTGGGCCATAATCTCTACAAAAAATGCCATGGTTGGCCGTTTGTCTTTTTTTTTATTTTATGTTACTTTTGTAGGCCTATTTACAGGATTGATATACCTTCATAGCCCTCCCCATTCACCATAGCATTAGCAATAAGCCGCAGTAAAATGTTATTCTAATAGCAAACCAATCGAAATCATTGGATTTCAGTTATCTTATCTGTTAATGTTATCACAAATGAGTTAATGACATATAATTATAAAGTTTTGAGAGACTGAGTTATGTTTACTCGTTCATCAAATTTAAAATTTTGCATAAAATCATTTTGACATCCCTCAGCGTCAAAATGACAATTTGCTTCCGCGCCCTCGTCTTTACAACATCACGAATATCATCCTGACCGGCAAGTAAAATAGTGTGTGGACTGTTATTCGGCTACGGCCGCCCCTTGGGTATTTCAAATTTTTGTTCACCAACACCCAACTCACCGTTCCGTTTCTCAGTTCTTTTGTTAGTTGGAATGTTGGCAGTCCTCTTCACATGTTTATAAGTATCAGTCAGTAATTTAGAAGACATCTTTCAAGCCTAATTTGAAAAGCAACGATGTTGGACCCGACGCGTCAATGACTGTTTCAGCTCTGACGAAATTGTGTCAGATTTAAATGCCCTGAAAATGACAGGTCTAAGCAAGCCACGCAACCCCGTCGACGTCACTTATTTGACCTACTTTGGACATCTGTGTAAAATGTAAAACCCAAACTCAATTCTTCAAACAAGGCACTGCCTACATGAATCTTAAAATCAAAAGTATATCTGTTTTAGCTATCATCTAACTATTGAGAAATTATTTTAGAAACATTCTTTAGATGTATCTATCAAAAATAAAAGACAAGCGTAATTTATTTAAAATATATACTGTCCTGTCTTTCATCGGTTAACTATTTTGCAAATCCAGGTCGTTGTTTTGCAAGAAAAGCATGGACGAAACGTCAGAGACCGGGAGCTTGCCGGTAATCGCTGTTACAGCCGCTGTAGGGGCGGTTGTTTTGCTTCTTGGTTTATTTTGCAGCGCCTTTAAGGGCAAAGATAACCAGCAACCCAAAGGTACTCATTATCTGTTTATATTCATCGACTTCGACAGCGTTGTTGCGACGTTTGGAAGTGCTTCGTGGCATCATCGTGCCAACAACAACGCAGTGTTTTATTTTCCGGTTTCGTTTTCGATTTTCATCATAGAATGAATACCAACCAAAACGACCCCAGTCCGAAACAGCCATAACTTATTCCTAACCGTCACCAATTATACCTAAATTAATCCGACAGCATTTTGGGATAAATCAGAAATTTCAAACGATCTATCGTTACTGCGTTAGCTAATCTGTGAAATGTAGGCCTACTGTAGTCTGTAGCGTAGTTTAATTTTACCGAACTTATGTTATGGTTATAATATGCAATAGGCAATGCCTAGAAGTGAGCGCAGAAAATAACTTAGAAGTAAACTTTAAGTCCATAATTTATCTCAGTGCAGTTTTTTTAAACAACCCATCAGATCCCACTCTTCTGTAAAAAGAGGCGCAAAAGCGAAATCAGTATTTGAACAAAAATGGCGGCGGTTTTGAACACCGGATAGAACGTTTCGACAAAAAACAAAGTTGAGCAGACTTAAAAGTGATTAGGCTATAGAGTAAAGTGACGTCATTACGTACGCATGTTGTGTAGGCCTATAGAGTTTGCTGCGCTCACTATTACATGTATGTATACCTACGTTTGGTCACAAAGCCAACACTCTGGGTTTGTCTAAGATTTTGGAACATTTGGCCAAAAAGCTGGGCTCTGATGCATCATGGAGAGATCAATTATAGGCCTGTACATGATTATATTCCAGTGCTGGAACATTAACTTTTTACACTGGTTGCCATCAGGGCGAGCTGAATGACAAAACTGGTTGCCCGCGTCAAGATATGGCAGATGAAAAGTGACTTTTGTTGAGACCAAATAATGATAGTCGTTGTTTGTGTGGACCAAATAAATTCCCTGTTACTTCATTTCTTACAGTAATATCAGATCATTTCAATCAAATGCTGAACTTGCTCCAAAAGTAACTTGCCAAGCAGTTCAAGCACTTTTCAGCTCTTGCTTGCCCGCAGGCCAAATCACTTACAAAGTGCATGAGGGCAAGTGGGAAGTTCCAGCACTGTATTCAGTATTTAACTTATTAGTATATAACACTAAACAGTAATACTTTGGTATCATTTAACCCTTGACAACTATCTGGCGACCATTCCACATAGTTAGATCATAAACTTTGGCAATTTTAACATTGTTGTTCATTAATCGTTAACATTGTTGTTCATTAATCGTTAACATTGTTGTTCATTAATCGTTAACATTGTTGTTCATTAATCGTTAACATTGTTGTTTCTTGACCGTTAACATTGTTGTTGCTTGTAGAACTCTAACGTTGTTGTTGCTTGTAGAAATATTATGAGAGTAACTATAATATCTGTTTTTCACGTTTTTCAGAGGATGAAGTTGAGGATAAAAATGAAGATCAAAGACAAGCAAAAGGAGAAAAAGCGAGTGGAAAGAAACAGAAAATTACCCCTCGCTCTAAGAAAGGTCCACAATTGACATTTACCCATCCGTGGTTATCAAGTTCCTTGAAAAGCCACAGTGGTCTCGTTTTGAGTTGTGACTTTAGTCCAAATGGAAAGTATCTAGCTTCAGCTGCTGAAGGTACAAACATTTATATTTGAATTTGTACAAAATGATCTGTCCAAAATCACAGAGCAACTTAATAGGTGATTTGCCAATTACTTGCAAATGACATAATTTAGCGACGTCACAATTATTGCCCCAAGTAGTAGACCGGAGAAAGAAGCTGTCTGTTTTTAACTTCAAATTTTCGGTATTTTACAACAGATATAATAAATGAAAAACTTTATTCGGACAGTTTATATCCAAATGACTCCAGAAATGCAAAAAAAAACGTGGACGGGATTTTGATCGAATATAGCAATACTCAAGACGACTATGGGGCCACAACATCATTTCATTTTTCTGCTTTATAAATGTAATAATCTTTAGTCTGCTGTTACACATAAATCAATTGACCATCAGATTTTCTGGCTATATTTGTTAGTCAATTTCCCAATTCTTATTTACATGTTTAATTTTGTGTCCATTTTCAGATAGAACCGTCTTACTTTGGAGTGTTAAGGAATTCAGCCAAAAAGAGCACAAGTAAGAAGAATAACTACGTGTAAATAGCTGTGAAACTTTACACAACAAACTGGGCTCACTTTTGGCAGGAATATGATATGTTTGATGAATTATTTAGAACATCAACAAAACTGATTGTAACATCATTTAAAGCATTTAATTCAACAACAACTTTGTTCAGCCATGTTTGTCACAGAATCTCTTGTGAGCAAATGCTCATGGTTACTTTGTAAATTTATAAAAAAAATTATTCATCGCTCCTTGGAACATAAGTCTTAAGTCGGCTTTGTTTTAATACTGTACACATGTATACTGAACTACTTTGTTTATTTCTTCAGAGTGATACGAGCTAATGTGGAGTACGATCATGCCACACATGTCAAATTTAGCCCAGATAGCAAGTAAGTTCAGCATGTTTTCAACTCTAATGTAAACAAGGATATATTATACTTTTTTTTAGATCACTGGGGACCTGTTTCATTAAGCGTGTCATTACTCTCGCTTTTGAATCCTGTATCATTTTAATTTTACCAATTTTGAGTGGTCAAATTTATGCATATACACTGTATGCAACTTAAAGACAATTAATCAACAGATAAACCTTTGAAACAACTCTTTCCAAGATTGATGTATTTTTCTCTCTATTATGTGTGTTGTTTTGTTTTGGTAGAGCCTACTTAGTAAGCACAAGTGTAGAGAATGCTTTACGTGTGTATAAGATAGGTAAAAAGGATGACGGATCCACCGGTAATGTTTCCCTCGCCTTACAGTTTGACAAGGTTAGTATATAGTTAGTCCTATTAATACCAGTACTCGCCGAAGGACGGGGGTTTCCTCCGAGCAATGAGCCCGGTTTCCTCCCCCACTAAACCTGGCAATGCCACCATATAAGTGAAATAATCTTTAGTGTGGCGTAAAACATCAATCAACAAACCAATCTAATAATATCTAGATAATTTATTTTTAGAGCAGTCGAGTTTTGGGGATAATTTTCGTTTGAAAAAATAATGTTCGTTATTTTTCTCAAAAACTGTGAGTTAAAAGCTTACATTTAATCCCATTGCCCTGAGTAGTAGTGTTAAGTTTTAACATGCTATGTATTTTTAGAGCTGTCAATTTTTGGGGATAATTTTTTTCGTTTAAACAGAGAATGTATGTTATTTTTCTAAAAAAATGTGTGTTAAAAGCTTACATTTTATTCCATTGCTGGGAGTTGTAGTGTTAAGTTCGAGATGGATTTATGCGCGTCAGCTGTTTCAGATTCGTTCTGTGTTCACATATATTGTACGTTTATAGAGATTCAACCAAACAACACCAATAATTCCATTGGTAAATGAATGCTGACATAAACAAAAATCAAAGTTTCTGAGAAAAGCCTGAATTTTAACAGCTCACTCCACTTTTGGTGTTATTTCCCCAAACAATAGTACACTTATACACAAACCCTCCTAAAATCAAACTTGAATGTAGCTCAGGTCTTGCTTGTCACAGTTCTTGTTTAGTTTAATGTCTCAAGTGCAAATTCCTTATGAGTAGTCTGTGACTCACACATCTTTATGCATGTAGTTGTACATTTTTGGAGTTTCTTATGAAATCTCTCTTAATTAACTAACCCATGTATATGTTTTATTCAACTACCTTACAGAAGAGTGTTGCTGAGATAATAAGCATTGGTATTGCCAGTTCTGGGAAATTCATCATGACTTGTCACAGTGACACCACCATGCTAGTCTGGGATCTTAAAGGTATCTGCCATTTTCACCAAATTATCCATGTGGCTCAGTTGATGAAATCATGAAAGCTCTTTCCAACACATGCCTTCCATTCATCCCATTCAGTGCAAAAACAAATTTTGAAAATTGTTTTATCATTTTTAATCGTGCAGGTTCCCAAATCATTATCATTTGTTTTTTGTTTCATCAAAATCATTTTGATGATTCTTTCCATTTGTAAGCGAGATATCCTGTCTAAAAGACAACCTATTTAGCCTCTAGGTTTCTTCTCTACATATTTGCGCCCAAGACAAGTCCAATGCAAGAACTGTCATAGTAACTTATACCTTCAATATTATATTATGGCCTGACTCCGGGTTACGCAGATGGAATGTATTGAGAAACCGCCCTCTGCTTTCCATGAAGTAAACCTGAGCAATGGCATTTAGAAGTTGAAAGGTTAACAATAAGGTGAAGAATTACTTATGGATAACAACTTCTTTGTTTTTTGATGACGTTTCGATGTAGTTCTTACATCGTTGTCAAAGTCAATTCTTCACCTTATTGTAAACCTGAGCAACCAAATCCTCATCACCACTCAGACAATATTAAGGCTTGGCTTCCACTAACACCCTGTTCAGGAAAAGACGGCATTGCTCTTTGAGACCCAGTTGTAAGTTATCCTAAAACAGTAACTTACTAGATCTTTATTTATTTCCCCCAGGTGATGTTTTGGCGACGGTCGACACTCACCAGATGAATCATTCCCATGGTGCCGTGTCACCGTGTGGAAGATTTATTTCCTCCTCGGGTAAGTACACGCTGTTTCAATACATTCAGAGTTTAAATCGTCGTCATCAATTTCATAAACTGATCTATCATCAATAATTTTTGTATCAGTACATCAGACAATAAAAACGTGATGGAAAATGGACCTGTTTTAACTATGTCACAGATTTTAATGAAATTAAACAGTTTTATGAAATTAATTGAAGTACATAAAAGCTCGAAGAATCCAAATGTCTGAAAAGGTTACACAAATCCAACATGGCTGATTTTTTGAAGTTACAAAATGTCCAGACCTCACAGAGTCGTTTTGCTGAAGTTGTCTAACCTTGAGCGTTTGGGTTGGTCACATGTGCTGGTAGGGAGATCAATTCATTCCCATACATATCTTTATCTTTGTATTCAAAATCAGAAAACTAGCACAATCCAACAGCTCATTTTAGAGGGGTGTCCACACGTTTATTGGTCACCCTGTTATCAACATTTATTCTAATTGGACCCCCAATAATCCAGCAATTTAACTTGGTCAGATTAAAACAGTAGGCTATTTTGGACACGCTCTTGTCAGATACCACCTGTCGCTTTCAATTTCTATCTATTATCTGTGTACAATTCTTTTTTTTTTAGGTTTCACGCCCGATGTTAAAGTATGGGAAGTCGTATTTGACAAGGGAAATAACTTTAAGGAAGTTGTTCGTGCCTTTGAGTTGAAGGGTCATAAAGCTGGGGTTTATAGCTTCTCATTCTCCAGTGACTCCAGCAGGTTAGTTCCCTCTCTCTCTGTATAGTTTCTCATTCTCCAGTGACTCCAGCAGGTCAGTTCCCTCTCCCTGTATAGCTTCTCATTCTCCAGTGACTCCAGCAGGTTAGTTCCCTCTCCCTGTATAGTTTCTCAGTCTCCAGTGACTCCAGCAGGTTAGTTCCCTCTCCCCGTATAGTTTCTCAGTCTCCAGTGACTCCAGCAGGTCAGTTCCCTCTCCCTGTATAGCTTCGCATTCTCCAGTGACTCCAGCAGGTTAGTTCCCTCTCCCTGTATAGTTTCTCATTCTCCAGTGACTCCAGCAGGTTAGTTCCCTCTCCCTGTATAGCTTCTCATTCTCCAGTGACTCCAGCAGGTTAGTTCCCTCTCCCTGTATAGTTTCTCATTCTCCAGTGACTCCAGCAGGTTAGTTCCCTCTCCCTGTATAGTTTCTCATTCTCCAGTGACTCCAGCAGGTTAGTTCCCTCTCCCTGTATAGTTTCTCATTCTCCAGTGACTCCAGCGGGTTAGTTCCCTCTCCCTGTATAGCTTCTCATTCTCCAGTGATTCCAGCAGGTCAGTTCCCTCTCCCTGTATAGCTTCTCATTCTCCAGTGACTCCAGCAGGTTAGTTCCCTCTCTCTGTATAGCTTCTCATTCTCCAGTGACTCCAGCAGGTTAGTTCCCTCTCCCTGTATAGCTTCTCATTCTCCAGTGACCCCAGCAGGTTAGTTCCCTCTCCCTGTATAGCTTCTCATTCTCCAGTGACTCCAGCAGGTTAGTTCCCTCTCCCTGTATAGCTTCTCGTTCTCCAGTGACTCCAGCAGGTCAGTTCCCTCTCCCTGTATAGTTTCTCATTCTCCAGTGACTCCAGCAGGTTAGTTCCCTCTCCCTGTATAGTTTCTCATTCTCCAGTGACTCCAGCAGGTTAGTTCCCTCTCCCTGTATAGTTTCTCGTTCTCCAGTGACTCCAGCGGGTTAGTTCCCTCTCCCTGTATAGCTTCTCATTCTCCAGTGATTCCAGCAGGTCAGTTCCCTCTCCCTGTATAGCTTCTCATTCTCCAGTGACTCCAGCAGGTTAGTTCCCTCTCTCTGTATAGCTTCTCATTCTCCAGTGACTCCAGCAGGTTAGTTCCCTCTCCCTGTATAGCTTCTCATTCTCCAGTGACTCCAGCAGGTTAGTTCCCTCTCCCTGTATAGCTTCTCATTCTCCAGTGACTCCAGCAGGTTAGTTCCCTCTCCCTGTATAGCTTCTCATTCTCCAGTGACTCCAGCAGGTCAGTTCCCTCTCCCTGTATAGTTTCTCATTCTCCATGGACTCCAGCAGGTTAGTTCCCTCTCCCTGTATAGCTTCTCATTCTCCAGTGATTCCAGCAGGTTAGTTCCCTCTCCCTGTATAGCTTCTCATTCTCCAGTGACTCCAGCAGGTTAGTTCCCTCTCCCTGTATAGCTTCTCATTCTCCAGTGACTCCAGCAGGTCAGTTCCCTCTCCCTGTATAGCTTCTCATTCTCCAGTGACTCCAGCAGGTTAGTTCCCTCTCCCTGTATAGCTTCTCATTCTCCAGTGACTCCAGCAGGTTAGTTCCCTCTCCCTGTATAGCTTCTCATTCTCCAGTGACTCCAGCAGGTCAGTTCCCTCTCCCTGTATAGTTTCTCATTCTCCATGGACTCCAGCAGGTTAGTTCCCTCTCCCTGTATAGCTTCTCATTCTCCAGTGATTCCAGCAGGTTAGTTCCCTCTCCCTGTATAGCTTCTCATTCTCCAGTGACTCCAGCAGGTTAGTTCCCTCTCCCTGTATAGTTTCTCATTCTCCAGTGACTCCAGCGGGTTAGTTCCCTCTCCCTGTATAGCTTCTCATTCTCCAGTGATTCCAGCAGGTCAGTTCCCTCTCCCTGTATAGCTTCTCATTCTCCAGTGACTCCAGCAGGTTAGTTCCCTCTCTCTGTATAGCTTCTCATTCTCCAGTGACTCCAGCAGGTTAGTTCCCTCTCCCTGTATAGCTTCTCATTCTCCAGTGACCCCAGCAGGTTAGTTCCCTCTCCCTGTATAGCTTCTCATTCTCCAGTGACTCCAGCAGGTTAGTTCCCTCTCCCTGTATAGCTTCTCGTTCTCCAGTGACTCCAGCAGGTCAGTTCCCTCTCCCTGTATAGTTTCTCATTCTCCAGTGACTCCAGCAGGTTAGTTCCCTCTCCCTGTATAGCTTCTCATTCTCCAGTGACTCCAGCAGGTTAGTTCCCTCTCCCTGTATAGTTTCTCGTTCTCCAGTGACTCCAGCGGGTTAGTTCCCTCTCCCTGTATAGCTTCTCATTCTCCAGTGATTCCAGCAGGTCAGTTCCCTCTCCCTGTATAGCTTCTCATTCTCCAGTGACTCCAGCAGGTTAGTTCCCTCTCTCTGTATAGCTTCTCATTCTCCAGTGACTCCAGCAGGTTAGTTCCCTCTCCCTGTATAGCTTCTCATTCTCCAGTGACTCCAGCAGGTTAGTTCCCTCTCCCTGTATAGCTTCTCATTCTCCAGTGACTCCAGCAGGTTAGTTCCCTCTCCCTGTATAGCTTCTCATTCTCCAGTGACTCCAGCAGGTCAGTTCCCTCTCCCTGTATAGTTTCTCATTCTCCATGGACTCCAGCAGGTTAGTTCCCTCTCCCTGTATAGCTTCTCATTCTCCAGTGATTCCAGCAGGTTAGTTCCCTCTCCCTGTATAGCTTCTCATTCTCCAGTGACTCCAGCAGGTTAGTTCCCTCTCCCTGTATAGCTTCTCATTCTCCAGTGACTCCAGCAGGTCAGTTCCCTCTCCCTGTATAGCTTCTCATTCTCCAGTGACTCCAGCAGGTTAGTTCCCTCTCCCTGTATAGCTTCTCATTCTCCAGTGACTCCAGCAGGTTAGTTCCCTCTCCCTGTATAGCTTCTCATTCTCCAGTGACTCCAGCAGGTCAGTTCCCTCTCCCTGTATAGTTTCTCATTCTCCATGGACTCCAGCAGGTTAGTTCCCTCTCCCTGTATAGCTTCTCATTCTCCAGTGATTCCAGCAGGTTAGTTCCCTCTCCCTGTATAGCTTCTCATTCTCCAGTGACTCCAGCAGGTTAGTTCCCTCTCCCTGTATAGCTTCTCATTCTCCAGTGACTCCAGCAGGTCAGTTCCCTCTCCCTGTATAGCTTCTCATTCTCCAGTGACTCCAGCAGGTCAGTTCCCTCTCCCTGTATAGTTTCTCATTCTCCATGGACTCCAGCAGGTTAGTTCCCTCTCCCTGTATAGCTTCTCATTCTCCAGTGATTCCAGCAGGTCAGTTCCCTCTCCCTGTATAGCTTCTCATTCTCCAGTGACTCCAGCAGGTTAGTTCCCTCTCCCTGTATAGTTTCTCAGTCTCCAGTGACTCCAGCAGGTCAGTTCCCTCTCTCTGTATAGTTTCTCATTCTCCAGTGACTCCAGCAGGTTAGTTCCCTCTCCCTGTATAGTTTCTCATTCTCCAGTGACTCCAGCAGGTTAGTTCCCTCTCCCTGTATAGCTTCTCATTCTCCAGTGACTCCAGCAGGTTAGTTCCCTCTCCCTGTATAGCTTCTCATTATCCAGTGACTCCAGCAGGTTAGTTCCCTCTCCCTGTATAGCTTCTCATTCTCCAGTGACTCCAGCAGGTTAGTTCCCTCTCCCTGTATAGCTTCTCATTCTCCAGTGACTCCAGCAGGTTAGTTCCCTCTCCCTGTATAGCTTCTCATTCTCCAGTGACTCCAGCAGGTTAGTTCCCTCTCCCTGTATAGTTTCTCATTCTCCAGTGACTCCAGCAGGTTAGTTCCCTCTCCCTGTATAGCTTCTCATTCTCCAGTGACCCCAGCAGGTTAGTTCCCTCTCCCTGTATAGCTTCTCATTCTCCAGTGACTCCAGCAGGTTAGTTCCCTCTCCCTGTATAGCTTCTCGTTCTCCAGTGACTCCAGCAGGTCAGTTCCCTCTCCCTGTATAGTTTCTCATTCTCCAGTGACTCCAGCAGGTTAGTTCCCTCTTCCTGTATAGTTTCTCATTCTCCAGTGACTCCAGCAGGTTAGTTCCCTCTCCCTGTATAGTTTCTCGTTCTCCAGTGACTCCAGCGGGTTAGTTCCCTCTCCCTGTATAGCTTCTCATTCTCCAGTGATTCCAGCAGGTCAGTTCCCTCTCCCTGTATAGCTTCTCATTCTCCAGTGACTCCAGCAGGTTAGTTCCCTCTCTCTGTATAGCTTCTCATTCTCCAGTGACTCCAGCAGGTTAGTTCCCTCTCCCTGTATAGCTTCTCATTCTCCAGTGACTCCAGCAGGTTAGTTCCCTCTCCCTGTATAGCTTCTCATTCTCCAGTGACTCCAGCAGGTTAGTTCCCTCTCCCTGTATAGCTTCTCATTCTCCAGTGACTCCAGCAGGTCAGTTCCCTCTCCCTGTATAGTTTCTCATTCTCCATGGACTCCAGCAGGTTAGTTCCCTCTCCCTGTATAGCTTCTCATTCTCCAGTGATTCCAGCAGGTTAGTTCCCTCTCCCTGTATAGCTTCTCATTCTCCAGTGACTCCAGCAGGTTAGTTCCCTCTCCCTGTATAGCTTCTCATTCTCCAGTGACTCCAGCAGGTCAGTTCCCTCTCCCTGTATAGCTTCTCATTCTCCAGTGACTCCAGCAGGTTAGTTCCCTCTCCCTGTATAGCTTCTCATTCTCCAGTGACTCCAGCAGGTTAGTTCCCTCTCCCTGTATAGCTTCTCATTCTCCAGTGACTCCAGCAGGTCAGTTCCCTCTCCCTGTATAGTTTCTCATTCTCCATGGACTCCAGCAGGTTAGTTCCCTCTCCCTGTATAGCTTCTCATTCTCCAGTGATTCCAGCAGGTTAGTTCCCTCTCCCTGTATAGCTTCTCATTCTCCAGTGACTCCAGCAGGTTAGTTCCCTCTCCCTGTATAGCTTCTCATTCTCCAGTGACTCCAGCAGGTCAGTTCCCTCTCCCTGTATAGCTTCTCATTCTCCAGTGACTCCAGCAGGTCAGTTCCCTCTCCCTGTATAGTTTCTCATTCTCCATGGACTCCAGCAGGTTAGTTCCCTCTCCCTGTATAGCTTCTCATTCTCCAGTGATTCCAGCAGGTCAGTTCCCTCTCCCTGTATAGCTTCTCATTCTCCAGTGACTCCAGCAGGTTAGTTCCCTCTCCCTGTATAGTTTCTCAGTCTCCAGTGACTCCAGCAGGTCAGTTCCCTCTCTCTGTATAGTTTCTCATTCTCCAGTGACTCCAGCAGGTTAGTTCCCTCTCCCTGTATAGTTTCTCATTCTCCAGTGACTCCAGCAGGTTAGTTCCCTCTCCCTGTATAGTTTCTCATTCTCCAGTGACTCCAGCAGGTTAGTTCCCTCTCCCTGTATAGCTTCTCATTCTCCAGTGACTCCAGCAGGTTAGTTCCCTCTCCCTGTATAGCTTCTCATTATCCAGTGACTCCAGCAGGTTAGTTCCCTCTCCCTGTATAGCTTCTCATTCTCCAGTGACTCCAGCAGGTTAGTTCCCTCTCCCTGTATAGCTTCTCATTCTCCAGTGACTCCAGCAGGTTAGTTCCCTCTCCCTGTATAGCTTCTCATTCTCCATGGACTCCAGCAGGTTAGTTCCCTCTCCCTGTATAGCTTCTCATTCTCCAGTGACTCCAGCAGGTCAGTTCCCTCTCCCTGTATAGCTTCTCATTCTCCAGTGACTCCAGCAGGTTAGTTCCCTCTCCCTGTATAGCTTCTCATTCTCCAGTGACTCCAGCAGGTTAGTTCCCTCTCCCTGTATAGCTTCTCATTCTCCAGTGACTCCAGCAGGTCAGTTCCCTCTCCCTGTATAGTTTCTCATTCTCCATGGACTCCAGCAGGTTAGTTCCCTCTCCCTGTATAGCTTCTCATTCTCCAGTGATTCCAGCAGGTTAGTTCCCTCTCCCTGTATAGCTTCTCATTCTCCAGTGACTCCAGCAGGTTAGTTCCCTCTCCCTGTATAGTTTCTCATTCTCCAGTGACTCCAGCGGGTTAGTTCCCTCTCCCTGTATAGCTTCTCATTCTCCAGTGATTCCAGCAGGTCAGTTCCCTCTCCCTGTATAGCTTCTCATTCTCCAGTGACTCCAGCAGGTTAGTTCCCTCTCTCTGTATAGCTTCTCATTCTCCAGTGACTCCAGCAGGTTAGTTCCCTCTCCCTGTATAGCTTCTCATTCTCCAGTGACCCCAGCAGGTTAGTTCCCTCTCCCTGTATAGCTTCTCATTCTCCAGTGACTCCAGCAGGTTAGTTCCCTCTCCCTGTATAGCTTCTCGTTCTCCAGTGACTCCAGCAGGTCAGTTCCCTCTCCCTGTATAGTTTCTCATTCTCCAGTGACTCCAGCAGGTTAGTTCCCTCTCCCTGTATAGCTTCTCATTCTCCAGTGACTCCAGCAGGTTAGTTCCCTCTCCCTGTATAGTTTCTCGTTCTCCAGTGACTCCAGCGGGTTAGTTCCCTCTCCCTGTATAGCTTCTCATTCTCCAGTGATTCCAGCAGGTCAGTTCCCTCTCCCTGTATAGCTTCTCATTCTCCAGTGACTCCAGCAGGTTAGTTCCCTCTCTCTGTATAGCTTCTCATTCTCCAGTGACTCCAGCAGGTTAGTTCCCTCTCCCTGTATAGCTTCTCATTCTCCAGTGACTCCAGCAGGTTAGTTCCCTCTCCCTGTATAGCTTCTCATTCTCCAGTGACTCCAGCAGGTTAGTTCCCTCTCCCTGTATAGCTTCTCATTCTCCAGTGACTCCAGCAGGTCAGTTCCCTCTCCCTGTATAGTTTCTCATTCTCCATGGACTCCAGCAGGTTAGTTCCCTCTCCCTGTATAGCTTCTCATTCTCCAGTGATTCCAGCAGGTTAGTTCCCTCTCCCTGTATAGCTTCTCATTCTCCAGTGACTCCAGCAGGTTAGTTCCCTCTCCCTGTATAGCTTCTCATTCTCCAGTGACTCCAGCAGGTCAGTTCCCTCTCCCTGTATAGCTTCTCATTCTCCAGTGACTCCAGCAGGTTAGTTCCCTCTCCCTGTATAGCTTCTCATTCTCCAGTGACTCCAGCAGGTTAGTTCCCTCTCCCTGTATAGCTTCTCATTCTCCAGTGACTCCAGCAGGTCAGTTCCCTCTCCCTGTATAGTTTCTCATTCTCCATGGACTCCAGCAGGTTAGTTCCCTCTCCCTGTATAGCTTCTCATTCTCCAGTGATTCCAGCAGGTTAGTTCCCTCTCCCTGTATAGCTTCTCATTCTCCAGTGACTCCAGCAGGTTAGTTCCCTCTCCCTGTATAGCTTCTCATTCTCCAGTGACTCCAGCAGGTCAGTTCCCTCTCCCTGTATAGCTTCTCATTCTCCAGTGACTCCAGCAGGTCAGTTCCCTCTCCCTGTATAGTTTCTCATTCTCCATGGACTCCAGCAGGTTAGTTCCCTCTCCCTGTATAGCTTCTCATTCTCCAGTGATTCCAGCAGGTCAGTTCCCTCTCCCTGTATAGCTTCTCATTCTCCAGTGACTCCAGCAGGTTAGTTCCCTCTCCCTGTATAGTTTCTCAGTCTCCAGTGACTCCAGCAGGTCAGTTCCCTCTCTCTGTATAGTTTCTCATTCTCCAGTGACTCCAGCAGGTTAGTTCCCTCTCCCTGTATAGTTTCTCATTCTCCAGTGACTCCAGCAGGTTAGTTCCCTCTCCCTGTATAGCTTCTCATTCTCCAGTGACTCCAGCAGGTTAGTTCCCTCTCCCTGTATAGCTTCTCATTATCCAGTGACTCCAGCAGGTTAGTTCCCTCTCCCTGTATAGCTTCTCATTCTCCAGTGACTCCAGCAGGTTAGTTCCCTCTCCCTGTATAGCTTCTCATTCTCCAGTGACTCCAGCAGGTTAGTTCCCTCTCCCTGTATAGCTTCTCATTCTCCAGTGACTCCAGCAGGTTAGTTCCCTCTCCCTGTATAGTTTCTCATTCTCCAGTGACTCCAGCAGGTTAGTTCCCTCTCCCTGTATAGCTTCTCATTCTCCAGTGACCCCAACAGGTTAGTTCCCTCTCCCTGTATAGCTTCTCATTCTCCAGTGACTCCAGCAGGTTAGTTCCCTCTCCCTGTATAGCTTCTCGTTCTCCAGTGACTCCAGCAGGTCAGTTCCCTCTCCCTGTATAGTTTCTCATTCTCCAGTGACTCCAGCAGGTTAGTTCCCTCTTCCTGTATAGTTTCTCATTCTCCAGTGACTCCAGCAGGTTAGTTCCCTCTCCCTGTATAGTTTCTCGTTCTCCAGAGACTCCAGCGGGTTAGTTCCCTCTCCCTGTATAGCTTCTCATTCTCCAGTGATTCCAGCAGGTCAGTTCCCTCTCCCTGTATAGCTTCTCATTCTCCAGTGACTCCAGCAGGTTAGTTCCCTCTCTCTGTATAGCTTCTCATTCTCCAGTGACTCCAGCAGGTTAGTTCCCTCTCCCTGTATAGCTTCTCATTCTCCAGTGACTCCAGCAGGTTAGTTCCCTCTCCCTGTATAGCTTCTCATTCTCCAGTGACTCCAGCAGGTTAGTTCCCTCTCCCTGTATAGCTTCTCATTCTCCAGTGACTCCAGCAGGTCAGTTCCCTCTCCCTGTATAGTTTCTCATTCTCCATGGACTCCAGCAGGTTAGTTCCCTCTCCCTGTATAGCTTCTCATTCTCCAGTGATTCCAGCAGGTTAGTTCCCTCTCCCTGTATAGCTTCTCATTCTCCAGTGACTCCAGCAGGTTAGTTCCCTCTCCCTGTATAGCTTCTCATTCTCCAGTGACTCCAGCAGGTCAGTTCCCTCTCCCTGTATAGCTTCTCATTCTCCAGTGACTCCAGCAGGTTAGTTCCCTCTCCCTGTATAGCTTCTCATTCTCCAGTGACTCCAGCAGGTTAGTTCCCTCTCCCTGTATAGCTTCTCATTCTCCAGTGACTCCAGCAGGTCAGTTCCCTCTCCCTGTATAGTTTCTCATTCTCCATGGACTCCAGCAGGTTAGTTCCCTCTCCCTGTATAGCTTCTCATTCTCCAGTGATTCCAGCAGGTTAGTTCCCTCTCCCTGTATAGCTTCTCATTCTCCAGTGACTCCAGCAGGTTAGTTCCCTCTCCCTGTATAGCTTCTCATTCTCCAGTGACTCCAGCAGGTCAGTTCCCTCTCCCTGTATAGCTTCTCATTCTCCAGTGACTCCAGCAGGTCAGTTCCCTCTCCCTGTATAGTTTCTCATTCTCCATGGACTCCAGCAGGTTAGTTCCCTCTCCCTGTATAGCTTCTCATTCTCCAGTGATTCCAGCAGGTCAGTTCCCTCTCCCTGTATAGCTTCTCATTCTCCAGTGACTCCAGCAGGTTAGTTCCCTCTCCCTGTATAGTTTCTCAGTCTCCAGTGACTCCAGCAGGTCAGTTCCCTCTCTCTGTATAGTTTCTCATTCTCCAGTGACTCCAGCAGGTTAGTTCCCTCTCCCTGTATAGTTTCTCATTCTCCAGTGACTCCAGCAGGTTAGTTCCCTCTCCCTGTATAGCTTCTCATTCTCCAGTGACTCCAGCAGGTTAGTTCCCTCTCCCTGTATAGCTTCTCATTATCCAGTGACTCCAGCAGGTTAGTTCCCTCTCCCTGTATAGCTTCTCATTCTCCAGTGACTCCAGCAGGTTAGTTCCCTCTCCCTGTATAGCTTCTCATTCTCCAGTGACTCCAGCAGGTTAGTTCCCTCTCCCTGTATAGCTTCTCATTCTCCATGGACTCCAGCAGGTTAGTTCCCTCTCCCTGTATAGTTTCTCATTCTCCAGTGACTCCAGCAGGTTAGTTCCCTCTCCCTGTATAGCTTCTCATTCTCCAGTAACTCTAGCAGGTTAGTTCCCTCTCCCTGTATAGTTTCTCATTCTCCAGTGACTCCAGCAGGTTAGTTCCCTCTCCCTGTATAGCTTCTCATTATCCATGGACTCCTGCAGGTTAGTTCCCTCTCCCTGTATAGTTTCTCATTCTCCAGTGACTCCAGCAGGTTAGTTCCCTCTCCCTGTATAGCTTCTCATTCTCCATGGACTCCAGCAGGTTAGTTCCCTCTCCCTGTATAACTTCTCATTCCCCAGTGACTCCAGCAGGTTAGTTCCCTCTCCCTGTATAGTTTCTCATTCTCCAGTGACTCCAGCAGGTTAGTTCCCTCTCCCTGTATAGTTTCTCATTCTCCAGTGACTCCAGCAGGTTAGTTCCCTCTCCCTGTATAGCTTCTCATTCTCCAGTGACTCCAGCAGGTTAGTTCCCTCTCCCTGTATAGCTTCTCATTCTCCAGTGACTCCAGCAGGTTAGTTCCCTCTCCCTGTATAGTTTCTCATTCTCCAGTGACTCCAGCAGGTTAGTTCCCTCTCCCTGTATAGCTTCTCATTCTCCAGTGACTCCAGCAGGTTAGTTCCCTCTCCCTGTATAGTTTCTCATTCTCCAGTGACTCCAGCAGGTTAGTTCCCTCTCCCTGTATAGCTTCTCATTCTCCAGTGACTCCAGCAGGTAAGTTCTCTCTTCCTGTATAGTTTCTCATTCTCCATGGACTCCAGCAGGTTAGTTCCCTCTCCCTGTATAACTTCTCATTCCCCAGTGACTCCAGCAGGTTAGTTCCCTCTCCCTGTATAGCTTCTCATTCTCCAGTGACTCCAGCAGGTTAGTTCCCTCTCCCTGTATAGCTTCTCATTCTCCAGTGACTCCAGCAGGTCAGTTCCCTCTGCCTGTATAGCTTTTCTTTCTCCAGTGACTCCAGCAGGTTAGTTCCCTCTCCCTGTATAGCTTCTCATTCTCCAGTGACTCCAGCAGGTCAGTTCCCTCTCCCTGTATAGTTTCTCATTCTCCATGGACTCCAGCAGGTTAGTTCCCTCTCCCTGTATAGCTTCTCATTCTCCAGTGATTCCAGCAGGTTAGTTCCCTCTCCCTGTATAGCTTCTCGTTCTCCAGTGACTCCAGCAGGTCAGTTCCCTCTCCCTGTATAGTTTCTCATTCTCCAGTGACTCCAGCAGGTTAGTTCCCTCTCCCTGTATAGCTTCTCATTCTCCAGTGACTCCAGCAGGTTAGTTCCCTCTCCCTGTATAGTTTCTCGTTCTCCAGTGACTCCAGCGGGTTAGTTCCCTCTCCCTGTATAGCTTCTCATTCTCCAGTGATTCCAGCAGGTCAGTTCCCTCTCCCTGTATAGCTTCTCATTCTCCAGTGACTCCAGCAGGTTAGTTCCCTCTCTCTGTATAGCTTCTCATTCTCCAGTGACTCCAGCAGGTTAGTTCCCTCTCCCTGTATAGCTTCTCATTCTCCAGTGACTCCAGCAGGTTAGTTCCCTCTCCCTGTATAGCTTCTCATTCTCCAGTGACTCCAGCAGGTTAGTTCCCTCTCCCTGTATAGCTTCTCATTCTCCAGTGACTCCAGCAGGTCAGTTCCCTCTCCCTGTATAGTTTCTCATTCTCCATGGACTCCAGCAGGTTAGTTCCCTCTCCCTGTATAGCTTCTCATTCTCCAGTGATTCCAGCAGGTTAGTTCCCTCTCCCTGTATAGCTTCTCATTCTCCAGTGACTCCAGCAGGTTAGTTCCCTCTCCCTGTATAGCTTCTCATTCTCCAGTGACTCCAGCAGGTCAGTTCCCTCTCCCTGTATAGCTTCTCATTCTCCAGTGACTCCAGCAGGTTAGTTCCCTCTCCCTGTATAGCTTCTCATTCTCCAGTGACTCCAGCAGGTTAGTTCCCTCTCCCTGTATAGCTTCTCATTCTCCAGTGACTCCAGCAGGTCAGTTCCCTCTCCCTGTATAGTTTCTCATTCTCCATGGACTCCAGCAGGTTAGTTCCCTCTCCCTGTATAGCTTCTCATTCTCCAGTGATTCCAGCAGGTTAGTTCCCTCTCCCTGTATAGCTTCTCATTCTCCAGTGACTCCAGCAGGTTAGTTCCCTCTCCCTGTATAGCTTCTCATTCTCCAGTGACTCCAGCAGGTCAGTTCCCTCTCCCTGTATAGCTTCTCATTCTCCAGTGACTCCAGCAGGTCAGTTCCCTCTCCCTGTATAGTTTCTCATTCTCCATGGACTCCAGCAGGTTAGTTCCCTCTCCCTGTATAGCTTCTCATTCTCCAGTGATTCCAGCAGGTCAGTTCCCTCTCCCTGTATAGCTTCTCATTCTCCAGTGACTCCAGCAGGTTAGTTCCCTCTCCCTGTATAGTTTCTCAGTCTCCAGTGACTCCAGCAGGTCAGTTCCCTCTCTCTGTATAGTTTCTCATTCTCCAGTGACTCCAGCAGGTTAGTTCCCTCTCCCTGTATAGTTTCTCATTCTCCAGTGACTCCAGCAGGTTAGTTCCCTCTCCCTGTATAGCTTCTCATTCTCCAGTGACTCCAGCAGGTTAGTTCCCTCTCCCTGTATAGCTTCTCATTATCCAGTGACTCCAGCAGGTTAGTTCCCTCTCCCTGTATAGCTTCTCATTCTCCAGTGACTCCAGCAGGTTAGTTCCCTCTCCCTGTATAGCTTCTCATTCTCCAGTGACTCCAGCAGGTTAGTTCCCTCTCCCTGTATAGCTTCTCATTCTCCAGTGACTCCAGCAGGTTAGTTCCCTCTCCCTGTATAGTTTCTCATTCTCCAGTGACTCCAGCAGGTTAGTTCCCTCTCCCTGTATAGCTTCTCATTCTCCAGTGACCCCAGCAGGTTAGTTCCCTCTCCCTGTATAGCTTCTCATTCTCCAGTGACTCCAGCAGGTTAGTTCCCTCTCCCTGTATAGCTTCTCGTTCTCCAGTGACTCCAGCAGGTCAGTTCCCTCTCCCTGTATAGTTTCTCATTCTCCAGTGACTCCAGCAGGTTAGTTCCCTCTTCCTGTATAGTTTCTCATTCTCCAGTGACTCCAGCAGGTTAGTTCCCTCTCCCTGTATAGTTTCTCGTTCTCCAGTGACTCCAGCGGGTTAGTTCCCTCTCCCTGTATAGCTTCTCATTCTCCAGTGATTCCAGCAGGTCAGTTCCCTCTCCCTGTATAGCTTCTCATTCTCCAGTGACTCCAGCAGGTTAGTTCCCTCTCTCTGTATAGCTTCTCATTCTCCAGTGACTCCAGCAGGTTAGTTCCCTCTCCCTGTATAGCTTCTCATTCTCCAGTGACTCCAGCAGGTTAGTTCCCTCTCCCTGTATAGCTTCTCATTCTCCAGTGACTCCAGCAGGTTAGTTCCCTCTCCCTGTATAGCTTCTCATTCTCCAGTGACTCCAGCAGGTCAGTTCCCTCTCCCTGTATAGTTTCTCATTCTCCATGGACTCCAGCAGGTTAGTTCCCTCTCCCTGTATAGCTTCTCATTCTCCAGTGATTCCAGCAGGTTAGTTCCCTCTCCCTGTATAGCTTCTCATTCTCCAGTGACTCCAGCAGGTTAGTTCCCTCTCCCTGTATAGCTTCTCATTCTCCAGTGACTCCAGCAGGTCAGTTCCCTCTCCCTGTATAGCTTCTCATTCTCCAGTGACTCCAGCAGGTTAGTTCCCTCTCCCTGTATAGCTTCTCATTCTCCAGTGACTCCAGCAGGTTAGTTCCCTCTCCCTGTATAGCTTCTCATTCTCCAGTGACTCCAGCAGGTCAGTTCCCTCTCCCTGTATAGTTTCTCATTCTCCATGGACTCCAGCAGGTTAGTTCCCTCTCCCTGTATAGCTTCTCATTCTCCAGTGATTCCAGCAGGTTAGTTCCCTCTCCCTGTATAGCTTCTCATTCTCCAGTGACTCCAGCAGGTTAGTTCCCTCTCCCTGTATAGCTTCTCATTCTCCAGTGACTCCAGCAGGTCAGTTCCCTCTCCCTGTATAGCTTCTCATTCTCCAGTGACTCCAGCAGGTCAGTTCCCTCTCCCTGTATAGTTTCTCATTCTCCATGGACTCCAGCAGGTTAGTTCCCTCTCCCTGTATAGCTTCTCATTCTCCAGTGATTCCAGCAGGTCAGTTCCCTCTCCCTGTATAGCTTCTCATTCTCCAGTGACTCCAGCAGGTTAGTTCCCTCTCCCTGTATAGTTTCTCAGTCTCCAGTGACTCCAGCAGGTCAGTTCCCTCTCTCTGTATAGTTTCTCATTCTCCAGTGACTCCAGCAGGTTAGTTCCCTCTCCCTGTATAGTTTCTCATTCTCCAGTGACTCCAGCAGGTTAGTTCCCTCTCCCTGTATAGCTTCTCATTCTCCAGTGACTCCAGCAGGTTAGTTCCCTCTCCCTGTATAGCTTCTCATTATCCAGTGACTCCAGCAGGTTAGTTCCCTCTCCCTGTATAGCTTCTCATTCTCCAGTGACTCCAGCAGGTTAGTTCCCTCTCCCTGTATAGCTTCTCATTCTCCAGTGACTCCAGCAGGTTAGTTCCCTCTCCCTGTATAGCTTCTCATTCTCCATGGACTCCAGCAGGTTAGTTCCCTCTCCCTGTATAGCTTCTCATTCTCCAGTGACTCCAGCAGGTCAGTTCCCTCTCCCTGTATAGCTTCTCATTCTCCAGTGACTCCAGCAGGTTAGTTCCCTCTCCCTGTATAGCTTCTCATTCTCCAGTGACTCCAGCAGGTTAGTTCCCTCTCCCTGTATAGCTTCTCATTCTCCAGTGACTCCAGCAGGTCAGTTCCCTCTCCCTGTATAGTTTCTCATTCTCCATGGACTCCAGCAGGTTAGTTCCCTCTCCCTGTATAGCTTCTCATTCTCCAGTGATTCCAGCAGGTTAGTTCCCTCTCCCTGTATAGCTTCTCATTCTCCAGTGACTCCAGCAGGTTAGTTCCCTCTCCCTGTATAGTTTCTCATTCTCCAGTGACTCCAGCGGGTTAGTTCCCTCTCCCTGTATAGCTTCTCATTCTCCAGTGATTCCAGCAGGTCAGTTCCCTCTCCCTGTATAGCTTCTCATTCTCCAGTGACTCCAGCAGGTTAGTTCCCTCTCTCTGTATAGCTTCTCATTCTCCAGTGACTCCAGCAGGTTAGTTCCCTCTCCCTGTATAGCTTCTCATTCTCCAGTGACCCCAGCAGGTTAGTTCCCTCTCCCTGTATAGCTTCTCATTCTCCAGTGACTCCAGCAGGTTAGTTCCCTCTCCCTGTATAGCTTCTCGTTCTCCAGTGACTCCAGCAGGTCAGTTCCCTCTCCCTGTATAGTTTCTCATTCTCCAGTGACTCCAGCAGGTTAGTTCCCTCTCCCTGTATAGCTTCTCATTCTCCAGTGACTCCAGCAGGTTAGTTCCCTCTCCCTGTATAGTTTCTCGTTCTCCAGTGACTCCAGCGGGTTAGTTCCCTCTCCCTGTATAGCTTCTCATTCTCCAGTGATTCCAGCAGGTCAGTTCCCTCTCCCTGTATAGCTTCTCATTCTCCAGTGACTCCAGCAGGTTAGTTCCCTCTCTCTGTATAGCTTCTCATTCTCCAGTGACTCCAGCAGGTTAGTTCCCTCTCCCTGTATAGCTTCTCATTCTCCAGTGACTCCAGCAGGTTAGTTCCCTCTCCCTGTATAGCTTCTCATTCTCCAGTGACTCCAGCAGGTTAGTTCCCTCTCCCTGTATAGCTTCTCATTCTCCAGTGACTCCAGCAGGTCAGTTCCCTCTCCCTGTATAGTTTCTCATTCTCCATGGACTCCAGCAGGTTAGTTCCCTCTCCCTGTATAGCTTCTCATTCTCCAGTGATTCCAGCAGGTTAGTTCCCTCTCCCTGTATAGCTTCTCATTCTCCAGTGACTCCAGCAGGTTAGTTCCCTCTCCCTGTATAGCTTCTCATTCTCCAGTGACTCCAGCAGGTCAGTTCCCTCTCCCTGTATAGCTTCTCATTCTCCAGTGACTCCAGCAGGTTAGTTCCCTCTCCCTGTATAGCTTCTCATTCTCCAGTGACTCCAGCAGGTTAGTTCCCTCTCCCTGTATAGCTTCTCATTCTCCAGTGACTCCAGCAGGTCAGTTCCCTCTCCCTGTATAGTTTCTCATTCTCCATGGACTCCAGCAGGTTAGTTCCCTCTCCCTGTATAGCTTCTCATTCTCCAGTGATTCCAGCAGGTTAGTTCCCTCTCCCTGTATAGCTTCTCATTCTCCAGTGACTCCAGCAGGTTAGTTCCCTCTCCCTGTATAGCTTCTCATTCTCCAGTGACTCCAGCAGGTCAGTTCCCTCTCCCTGTATAGCTTCTCATTCTCCAGTGACTCCAGCAGGTCAGTTCCCTCTCCCTGTATAGTTTCTCATTCTCCATGGACTCCAGCAGGTTAGTTCCCTCTCCCTGTATAGCTTCTCATTCTCCAGTGATTCCAGCAGGTCAGTTCCCTCTCCCTGTATAGCTTCTCATTCTCCAGTGACTCCAGCAGGTTAGTTCCCTCTCCCTGTATAGTTTCTCAGTCTCCAGTGACTCCAGCAGGTCAGTTCCCTCTCTCTGTATAGTTTCTCATTCTCCAGTGACTCCAGCAGGTTAGTTCCCTCTCCCTGTATAGTTTCTCATTCTCCAGTGACTCCAGCAGGTTAGTTCCCTCTCCCTGTATAGCTTCTCATTCTCCAGTGACTCCAGCAGGTTAGTTCCCTCTCCCTGTATAGCTTCTCATTATCCAGTGACTCCAGCAGGTTAGTTCCCTCTCCCTGTATAGCTTCTCATTCTCCAGTGACTCCAGCAGGTTAGTTCCCTCTCCCTGTATAGCTTCTCATTCTCCAGTGACTCCAGCAGGTTAGTTCCCTCTCCCTGTATAGCTTCTCATTCTCCAGTGACTCCAGCAGGTTAGTTCCCTCTCCCTGTATAGTTTCTCATTCTCCAGTGACTCCAGCAGGTTAGTTCCCTCTCCCTGTATAGCTTCTCATTCTCCAGTGACCCCAGCAGGTTAGTTCCCTCTCCCTGTATAGCTTCTCATTCTCCAGTGACTCCAGCAGGTTAGTTCCCTCTCCCTGTATAGCTTCTCGTTCTCCAGTGACTCCAGCAGGTCAGTTCCCTCTCCCTGTATAGTTTCTCATTCTCCAGTGACTCCAGCAGGTTAGTTCCCTCTTCCTGTATAGTTTCTCATTCTCCAGTGACTCCAGCAGGTTAGTTCCCTCTCCCTGTATAGTTTCTCGTTCTCCAGTGACTCCAGCGGGTTAGTTCCCTCTCCCTGTATAGCTTCTCATTCTCCAGTGATTCCAGCAGGTCAGTTCCCTCTCCCTGTATAGCTTCTCATTCTCCAGTGACTCCAGCAGGTTAGTTCCCTCTCTCTGTATAGCTTCTCATTCTCCAGTGACTCCAGCAGGTTAGTTCCCTCTCCCTGTATAGCTTCTCATTCTCCAGTGACTCCAGCAGGTTAGTTCCCTCTCCCTGTATAGCTTCTCATTCTCCAGTGACTCCAGCAGGTTAGTTCCCTCTCCCTGTATAGCTTCTCATTCTCCAGTGACTCCAGCAGGTCAGTTCCCTCTCCCTGTATAGTTTCTCATTCTCCATGGACTCCAGCAGGTTAGTTCCCTCTCCCTGTATAGCTTCTCATTCTCCAGTGATTCCAGCAGGTTAGTTCCCTCTCCCTGTATAGCTTCTCATTCTCCAGTGACTCCAGCAGGTTAGTTCCCTCTCCCTGTATAGCTTCTCATTCTCCAGTGACTCCAGCAGGTCAGTTCCCTCTCCCTGTATAGCTTCTCATTCTCCAGTGACTCCAGCAGGTTAGTTCCCTCTCCCTGTATAGCTTCTCATTCTCCAGTGACTCCAGCAGGTTAGTTCCCTCTCCCTGTATAGCTTCTCATTCTCCAGTGACTCCAGCAGGTCAGTTCCCTCTCCCTGTATAGTTTCTCATTCTCCATGGACTCCAGCAGGTTAGTTCCCTCTCCCTGTATAGCTTCTCATTCTCCAGTGATTCCAGCAGGTTAGTTCCCTCTCCCTGTATAGCTTCTCATTCTCCAGTGACTCCAGCAGGTTAGTTCCCTCTCCTTGTATAGCTTCTCATTCTCCAGTGACTCCAGCAGGTCAGTTCCCTCTCCCTGTATAGCTTCTCATTCTCCAGTGACTCCAGCAGGTCAGTTCCCTCTCCCTGTATAGTTTCTCATTCTCCATGGACTCCAGCAGGTTAGTTCCCTCTCCCTGTATAGCTTCTCATTCTCCAGTGATTCCAGCAGGTCAGTTCCCTCTCCCTGTATAGCTTCTCATTCTCCAGTGACTCCAGCAGGTTAGTTCCCTCTCCCTGTATAGTTTCTCAGTCTCCAGTGACTCCAGCAGGTCAGTTCCCTCTCTCTGTATAGTTTCTCATTCTCCAGTGACTCCAGCAGGTTAGTTCCCTCTCCCTGTATAGTTTCTCATTCTCCAGTGACTCCAGCAGGTTAGTTCCCTCTCCCTGTATAGCTTCTCATTCTCCAGTGACTCCAGCAGGTTAGTTCCCTCTCCCTGTATAGCTTCTCATTATCCAGTGACTCCAGCAGGTTAGTTCCCTCTCCCTGTATAGCTTCTCATTCTCCAGTGACTCCAGCAGGTTAGTTCCCTCTCCCTGTATAGCTTCTCATTCTCCAGTGACTCCAGCAGGTTAGTTCCCTCTCCCTGTATAGCTTCTCATTCTCCATGGACTCCAGCAGGTTAGTTCCCTCTCCCTGTATAGTTTCTCATTCTCCAGTGACTCCAGCAGGTTAGTTCCCTCTCCCTGTATAGCTTCTCATTCTCCAGTAACTCTAGCAGGTTAGTTCCCTCTCCCTGTATAGTTTCTCATTCTCCAGTGACTCCAGCAGGTTAGTTCCCTCTCCCTGTATAGCTTCTCATTCTCCATGGACTCCTGCAGGTTAGTTCCCTCTCCCTGTATAGTTTCTCATTCTCCAGTGACTCCAGCAGGTTAGTTCCCTCTCCCTGTATAGCTTCTCATTCTCCATGGACTCCAGCAGGTTAGTTCCCTCTCCCTGTATAACTTCTCATTCCCCAGTGACTCCAGCAGGTTAGTTCCCTCTCCCTGTATAGTTTCTCATTCTCCAGTGACTCCAGCAGGTTAGTTCCCTCTCCCTGTATAGTTTCTCATTCTCCAGTGACTCCAGCAGGTTAGTTCCCTCTCCCTGTATAGCTTCTCATTCTCCAGTGACTCCAGCAGGTTAGTTCCCTCTCCCTGTATAGCTTCTCATTCTCCAGTGACTCCAGCAGGTTAGTTCCCTCTCCCTGTATAGTTTCTCATTCTCCAGTGACTCCAGCAGGTTAGTTCCCTCTCCCTGTATAGCTTCTCATTCTCCAGTGACTCCAGCAGGTTAGTTCCCTCTCCCTGTATAGTTTCTCATTCTCCAGTGACTCCAGCAGGTTAGTTCCCTCTCCCTGTATAGCTTCTCATTCTCCAGTGACTCCAGCAGGTAAGTTCTCTCTTCCTGTATAGTTTCTCATTCTCCATGGACTCCAGCAGGTTAGTTCCCTCTCCCTGTATAACTTCTCATTCCCCAGTGACTCCAGCAGGTTAGTTCCCTCTCCCTGTATAGCTTCTCATTCTCCAGTGACTCCAGCAGGTTAGTTCCCTCTCCCTGTATAGCTTCTCATTCTCCAGTGACTCCAGCAGGTCAGTTCCCTCTGCCTGTATAGCTTTTCTTTCTCCAGTGACTCCAGCAGGTTAGTTCCCTCTCCCTGTATAGCTTCTCATTCTCCAGTGACTCCAGCAGGTCAGTTCCCTCTCCCTGTATAGTTTCTCATTCTCCATGGACTCCAGCAGGTTAGTTCCCTCTCTCTGTATAGCTTCTCATTCTCCAGTGATTCCAGCAGGTTAGTTCCCTCTCCCTGTATAGCTTCACATTCTCCAGTGACTCCAGCAGGTTAGTTCCCTCTCCCTGTATAGCTTCTCATTCTCCAGTGACTCCAGCAGGTCAGTTCCCTCTCCCTGTATAGCTTCTCATTCTCCAGTGACTCCAGCAGGTCAGTTCCCTCTCCCTGTATAGTTTCTCATTCTCCATGGACTCCAGCAGGTTAGTTCCCTCTCCCTGTATAGCTTCTCATTCTCCAGTGATTCCAGCAGGTCAGTTCCCTCTCCCTGTATAGCTTCTCATTCTCCAGTGACTCCAGCAGGTTAGTTCCCTCTCCCTGTATAGTTTCTCAGTCTCCAGTGACTCCAGCAGGTCAGTTCCCTCTCTCTGTATAGTTTCTCATTCTCCAGTGACTCCAGCAGGTTAGTTCCCTCTCCCTGTATAGTTTCTCATTCTCCAGTGACTCCAGCAGGTTAGTTCCCTCTCCCTGTATAGCTTCTCATTCTCCAGTGACTCCAGCAGGTTAGTTCCCTCTCCCTGTATAGCTTCTCATTATCCAGTGACTCCAGCAGGTTAGTTCCCTCTCCCTGTATAGCTTCTCATTCTCCAGTGACCCCAGCAGGTTAGTTCCCTCTCCCTGTATAGCTTCTCATTATCCAGTGACTCCAGCAGGTTAGTTCCCTCTCCCTGTATAGCTTCTCGTTCTCCAGTGACTCCAGCAGGTCAGTTCCCTCTCCCTGTATAGTTTCTCATTCTCCAGTGACTCCAGCAGGTTAGTTCCCTCTTCCTGTATAGTTTCTCATTCTCCAGTGACTCCAGCAGGTTAGTTCCCTCTCCCTGTATAGTTTCTCGTTCTCCAGTGACTCCAGCGGGTTAGTTCCCTCTCCCTGTATAGCTTCTCATTCTCCAGTGATTCCAGCAGGTCAGTTCCCTCTCCCTGTATAGCTTCTCATTCTCCAGTGACTCCAGCAGGTTAGTTCCCTCTCTCTGTATAGCTTCTCATTCTCCAGTGACTCCAGCAGGTTAGTTCCCTCTCCCTGTATAGCTTCTCATTCTCCAGTGACTCCAGCAGGTTAGTTCCCTCTCCCTGTATAGCTTCTCATTCTCCAGTGACTCCAGCAGGTTAGTTCCCTCTCCCTGTATAGCTTCTCATTCTCCAGTGACTCCAGCAGGTCAGTTCCCTCTCCCTGTATAGTTTCTCATTCTCCATGGACTCCAGCAGGTTAGTTCCCTCTCCCTGTATAGCTTCTCATTCTCCAGTGATTCCAGCAGGTTAGTTCCCTCTCCCTGTATAGCTTCTCATTCTCCAGTGACTCCAGCAGGTTAGTTCCCTCTCCCTGTATAGCTTCTCATTCTCCAGTGACTCCAGCAGGTCAGTTCCCTCTCCCTGTATAGCTTCTCATTCTCCAGTGACTCCAGCAGGTTAGTTCCCTCTCCCTGTATAGCTTCTCATTCTCCAGTGACTCCAGCAGGTTAGTTCCCTCTCCCTGTATAGCTTCTCATTCTCCAGTGACTCCAGCAGGTCAGTTCCCTCTCCCTGTATAGTTTCTCATTCTCCATGGACTCCAGCAGGTTAGTTCCCTCTCCCTGTATAGCTTCTCATTCTCCAGTGATTCCAGCAGGTTAGTTCCCTCTCCCTGTATAGCTTCTCATTCTCCAGTGACTCCAGCAGGTTAGTTCCCTCTCCCTGTATAGCTTCTCATTCTCCAGTGACTCCAGCAGGTCAGTTCCCTCTCCCTGTATAGCTTCTCATTCTCCAGTGACTCCAGCAGGTCAGTTCCCTCTCCCTGTATAGTTTCTCATTCTCCATGGACTCCAGCAGGTTAGTTCCCTCTCCCTGTATAGCTTCTCATTCTCCAGTGATTCCAGCAGGTCAGTTCCCTCTCCCTGTATAGCTTCTCATTCTCCAGTGACTCCAGCAGGTTAGTTCCCTCTCCCTGTATAGTTTCTCAGTCTCCAGTGACTCCAGCAGGTCAGTTCCCTCTCTCTGTATAGTTTCTCATTCTCCAGTGACTCCAGCAGGTTAGTTCCCTCTCCCTGTATAGTTTCTCATTCTCCAGTGACTCCAGCAGGTTAGTTCCCTCTCCCTGTATAGCTTCTCATTCTCCAGTGACTCCAGCAGGTTAGTTCCCTCTCCCTGTATAGCTTCTCATTATCCAGTGACTCCAGCAGGTTAGTTCCCTCTCCCTGTATAGCTTCTCATTCTCCAGTGACTCCAGCAGGTTAGTTCCCTCTCCCTGTATAGCTTCTCATTCTCCAGTGACTCCAGCAGGTTAGTTCCCTCTCCCTGTATAGCTTCTCATTCTCCATGGACTCCAGCAGGTTAGTTCCCTCTCCCTGTATAGCTTCTCATTCTCCAGTGACTCCAGCAGGTCAGTTCCCTCTCCCTGTATAGCTTCTCATTCTCCAGTGACTCCAGCAGGTTAGTTCCCTCTCCCTGTATAGCTTCTCATTCTCCAGTGACTCCAGCAGGTTAGTTCCCTCTCCCTGTATAGCTTCTCATTCTCCAGTGACTCCAGCAGGTCAGTTCCCTCTCCCTGTATAGTTTCTCATTCTCCATGGACTCCAGCAGGTTAGTTCCCTCTCCCTGTATAGCTTCTCATTCTCCAGTGATTCCAGCAGGTTAGTTCCCTCTCCCTGTATAGCTTCTCATTCTCCAGTGACTCCAGCAGGTTAGTTCCCTCTCCCTGTATAGTTTCTCATTCTCCAGTGACTCCAGCGGGTTAGTTCCCTCTCCCTGTATAGCTTCTCATTCTCCAGTGATTCCAGCAGGTCAGTTCCCTCTCCCTGTATAGCTTCTCATTCTCCAGTGACTCCAGCAGGTTAGTTCCCTCTCTCTGTATAGCTTCTCATTCTCCAGTGACTCCAGCAGGTTAGTTCCCTCTCCCTGTATAGCTTCTCATTCTCCAGTGACCCCAGCAGGTTAGTTCCCTCTCCCTGTATAGCTTCTCATTCTCCAGTGACTCCAGCAGGTTAGTTCCCTCTCCCTGTATAGCTTCTCGTTCTCCAGTGACTCCAGCAGGTCAGTTCCCTCTCCCTGTATAGTTTCTCATTCTCCAGTGACTCCAGCAGGTTAGTTCCCTCTCCCTGTATAGCTTCTCATTCTCCAGTGACTCCAGCAGGTTAGTTCCCTCTCCCTGTATAGTTTCTCGTTCTCCAGTGACTCCAGCGGGTTAGTTCCCTCTCCCTGTATAGCTTCTCATTCTCCAGTGATTCCAGCAGGTCAGTTCCCTCTCCCTGTATAGCTTCTCATTCTCCAGTGACTCCAGCAGGTTAGTTCCCTCTCTCTGTATAGCTTCTCATTCTCCAGTGACTCCAGCAGGTTAGTTCCCTCTCCCTGTATAGCTTCTCATTCTCCAGTGACTCCAGCAGGTTAGTTCCCTCTCCCTGTATAGCTTCTCATTCTCCAGTGACTCCAGCAGGTTAGTTCCCTCTCCCTGTATAGCTTCTCATTCTCCAGTGACTCCAGCAGGTCAGTTCCCTCTCCCTGTATAGTTTCTCATTCTCCATGGACTCCAGCAGGTTAGTTCCCTCTCCCTGTATAGCTTCTCATTCTCCAGTGATTCCAGCAGGTTAGTTCCCTCTCCCTGTATAGCTTCTCATTCTCCAGTGACTCCAGCAGGTTAGTTCCCTCTCCCTGTATAGCTTCTCATTCTCCAGTGACTCCAGCAGGTCAGTTCCCTCTCCCTGTATAGCTTCTCATTCTCCAGTGACTCCAGCAGGTTAGTTCCCTCTCCCTGTATAGCTTCTCATTCTCCAGTGACTCCAGCAGGTTAGTTCCCTCTCCCTGTATAGCTTCTCATTCTCCAGTGACTCCAGCAGGTCAGTTCCCTCTCCCTGTATAGTTTCTCATTCTCCATGGACTCCAGCAGGTTAGTTCCCTCTCCCTGTATAGCTTCTCATTCTCCAGTGATTCCAGCAGGTTAGTTCCCTCTCCCTGTATAGCTTCTCATTCTCCAGTGACTCCAGCAGGTTAGTTCCCTCTCCCTGTATAGCTTCTCATTCTCCAGTGACTCCAGCAGGTCAGTTCCCTCTCCCTGTATAGCTTCTCATTCTCCAGTGACTCCAGCAGGTCAGTTCCCTCTCCCTGTATAGTTTCTCATTCTCCATGGACTCCAGCAGGTTAGTTCCCTCTCCCTGTATAGCTTCTCATTCTCCAGTGATTCCAGCAGGTCAGTTCCCTCTCCCTGTATAGCTTCTCATTCTCCAGTGACTCCAGCAGGTTAGTTCCCTCTCCCTGTATAGTTTCTCAGTCTCCAGTGACTCCAGCAGGTCAGTTCCCTCTCTCTGTATAGTTTCTCATTCTCCAGTGACTCCAGCAGGTTAGTTCCCTCTCCCTGTATAGTTTCTCATTCTCCAGTGACTCCAGCAGGTTAGTTCCCTCTCCCTGTATAGCTTCTCATTCTCCAGTGACTCCAGCAGGTTAGTTCCCTCTCCCTGTATAGCTTCTCATTATCCAGTGACTCCAGCAGGTTAGTTCCCTCTCCCTGTATAGCTTCTCATTCTCCAGTGACTCCAGCAGGTTAGTTCCCTCTCCCTGTATAGCTTCTCATTCTCCAGTGACTCCAGCAGGTTAGTTCCCTCTCCCTGTATAGCTTCTCATTCTCCAGTGACTCCAGCAGGTTAGTTCCCTCTCCCTGTATAGTTTCTCATTCTCCAGTGACTCCAGCAGGTTAGTTCCCTCTCCCTGTATAGCTTCTCATTCTCCAGTGACCCCAGCAGGTTAGTTCCCTCTCCCTGTATAGCTTCTCATTCTCCAGTGACTCCAGCAGGTTAGTTCCCTCTCCCTGTATAGCTTCTCGTTCTCCAGTGACTCCAGCAGGTCAGTTCCCTCTCCCTGTATAGTTTCTCGTTCTCCAGTGACTCCAGCAGGTTAGTTCCCTCTTCCTGTATAGTTTCTCATTCTCCAGTGACTCCAGCAGGTTAGTTCCCTCTCCCTGTATAGTTTCTCGTTCTCCAGTGACTCCAGCGGGTTAGTTCCCTCTCCCTGTATAGCTTCTCATTCTCCAGTGATTCCAGCAGGTCAGTTCCCTCTCCCTGTATAGCTTCTCATTCTCCAGTGACTCCAGCAGGTTAGTTCCCTCTCTCTGTATAGCTTCTCATTCTCCAGTGACTCCAGCAGGTTAGTTCCCTCTCCCTGTATAGCTTCTCATTCTCCAGTGACTCCAGCAGGTTAGTTCCCTCTCCCTGTATAGCTTCTCATTCTCCAGTGACTCCAGCAGGTTAGTTCCCTCTCCCTGTATAGCTTCTCATTCTCCAGTGACTCCAGCAGGTCAGTTCCCTCTCCCTGTATAGTTTCTCATTCTCCATGGACTCCAGCAGGTTAGTTCCCTCTCCCTGTATAGCTTCTCATTCTCCAGTGATTCCAGCAGGTTAGTTCCCTCTCCCTGTATAGCTTCTCATTCTCCAGTGACTCCAGCAGGTTAGTTCCCTCTCCCTGTATAGCTTCTCATTCTCCAGTGACTCCAGCAGGTCAGTTCCCTCTCCCTGTATAGCTTCTCATTCTCCAGTGACTCCAGCAGGTTAGTTCCCTCTCCCTGTATAGCTTCTCATTCTCCAGTGACTCCAGCAGGTTAGTTCCCTCTCCCTGTATAGCTTCTCATTCTCCAGTGACTCCAGCAGGTCAGTTCCCTCTCCCTGTATAGTTTCTCATTCTCCATGGACTCCAGCAGGTTAGTTCCCTCTCCCTGTATAGCTTCTCATTCTCCAGTGATTCCAGCAGGTTAGTTCCCTCTCCCTGTATAGCTTCTCATTCTCCAGTGACTCCAGCAGGTTAGTTCCCTCTCCTTGTATAGCTTCTCATTCTCCAGTGACTCCAGCAGGTCAGTTCCCTCTCCCTGTATAGCTTCTCATTCTCCAGTGACTCCAGCAGGTCAGTTCCCTCTCCCTGTATAGTTTCTCATTCTCCATGGACTCCAGCAGGTTAGTTCCCTCTCCCTGTATAGCTTCTCATTCTCCAGTGATTCCAGCAGGTCAGTTCCCTCTCCCTGTATAGCTTCTCATTCTCCAGTGACTCCAGCAGGTTAGTTCCCTCTCCCTGTATAGTTTCTCAGTCTCCAGTGACTCCAGCAGGTCAGTTCCCTCTCTCTGTATAGTTTCTCATTCTCCAGTGACTCCAGCAGGTTAGTTCCCTCTCCCTGTATAGTTTCTCATTCTCCAGTGACTCCAGCAGGTTAGTTCCCTCTCCCTGTATAGCTTCTCATTCTCCAGTGACTCCAGCAGGTTAGTTCCCTCTCCCTGTATAGCTTCTCATTATCCAGTGACTCCAGCAGGTTAGTTCCCTCTCCCTGTATAGCTTCTCATTCTCCAGTGACTCCAGCAGGTTAGTTCCCTCTCCCTGTATAGCTTCTCATTCTCCAGTGACTCCAGCAGGTTAGTTCCCTCTCCCTGTATAGCTTCTCATTCTCCATGGACTCCAGCAGGTTAGTTCCCTCTCCCTGTATAGTTTCTCATTCTCCAGTGACTCCAGCAGGTTAGTTCCCTCTCCCTGTATAGCTTCTCATTCTCCAGTAACTCTAGCAGGTTAGTTCCCTCTCCCTGTATAGTTTCTCATTCTCCAGTGACTCCAGCAGGTTAGTTCCCTCTCCCTGTATAGCTTCTCATTCTCCATGGACTCCTGCAGGTTAGTTCCCTCTCCCTGTATAGTTTCTCATTCTCCAGTGACTCCAGCAGGTTAGTTCCCTCTCCCTGTATAGCTTCTCATTCTCCATGGACTCCAGCAGGTTAGTTCCCTCTCCCTGTATAACTTCTCATTCCCCAGTGACTCCAGCAGGTTAGTTCCCTCTCCCTGTATAGTTTCTCATTCTCCAGTGACTCCAGCAGGTTAGTTCCCTCTCCCTGTATAGTTTCTCATTCTCCAGTGACTCCAGCAGGTTAGTTCCCTCTCCCTGTATAGCTTCTCATTCTCCAGTGACTCCAGCAGGTTAGTTCCCTCTCCCTGTATAGCTTCTCATTCTCCAGTGACTCCAGCAGGTTAGTTCCCTCTCCCTGTATAGTTTCTCATTCTCCAGTGACTCCAGCAGGTTAGTTCCCTCTCCCTGTATAGCTTCTCATTCTCCAGTGACTCCAGCAGGTTAGTTCCCTCTCCCTGTATAGTTTCTCATTCTCCAGTGACTCCAGCAGGTTAGTTCCCTCTCCCTGTATAGCTTCTCATTCTCCAGTGACTCCAGCAGGTAAGTTCTCTCTTCCTGTATAGTTTCTCATTCTCCATGGACTCCAGCAGGTTAGTTCCCTCTCCCTGTATAACTTCTCATTCCCCAGTGACTCCAGCAGGTTAGTTCCCTCTCCCTGTATAGCTTCTCATTCTCCAGTGACTCCAGCAGGTTAGTTCCCTCTCCCTGTATAGCTTCTCATTCTCCAGTGACTCCAGCAGGTCAGTTCCCTCTGCCTGTATAGCTTTTCTTTCTCCAGTGACTCCAGCAGGTTAGTTCCCTCTCCCTGTATAGCTTCTCATTCTCCAGTGACTCCAGCAGGTCAGTTCCCTCTCCCTGTATAGTTTCTCATTCTCCATGGACTCCAGCAGGTTAGTTCCCTCTCCCTGTATAGCTTCTCATTCTCCAGTGATTCCAGCAGGTTAGTTCCCTCTCCCTGTATAGCTTCACATTCTCCAGTGACTCCAGCAGGTTAGTTCCCTCTCCCTGTATAGCTTCTCATTCTCCAGTGACTCCAGCAGGTCAGTTCCCTCTCCCTGTATAGCTTCTCATTCTCCAGTGACTCCAGCAGGTCAGTTCCCTCTCCCTGTATAGTTTCTCATTCTCCATGGACTCCAGCAGGTTAGTTCCCTCTCCCTGTATAGCTTCTCATTCTCCAGTGATTCCAGCAGGTCAGTTCCCTCTCCCTGTATAGCTTCTCATTCTCCAGTGACTCCAGCAGGTTAGTTCCCTCTCCCTGTATAGTTTCTCAGTCTCCAGTGACTCCAGCAGGTCAGTTCCCTCTCTCTGTATAGTTTCTCATTCTCCAGTGACTCCAGCAGGTTAGTTCCCTCTCCCTGTATAGTTTCTCATTCTCCAGTGACTCCAGCAGGTTAGTTCCCTCTCCCTGTATAGCTTCTCATTCTCCAGTGACTCCAGCAGGTTAGTTCCCTCTCCCTGTATAGCTTCTCATTATCCAGTGACTCCAGCAGGTTAGTTCCCTCTCCCTGTATAGCTTCTCATTCTCCAGTGACTCCAGCAGGTTAGTTCCCTCTCCCTGTATAGCTTCTCATTCTCCAGTGACTCCAGCAGGTTAGTTCCCTCTCCCTGTATAGCTTCTCATTCTCCATGGACTCCAGCAGGTTAGTTCCCTCTCCCTGTATAGTTTCTCATTCTCCAGTGACTCCAGCAGGTTAGTTCCCTCTCCCTGTATAGCTTCTCATTCTCCAGTAACTCTAGCAGGTTAGTTCCCTCTCCCTGTATAGTTTCTCATTCTCCAGTGACTCCAGCAGGTTAGTTCCCTCTCCCTGTATAGCTTCTCATTCTCCATGGACTCCTGCAGGTTAGTTCCCTCTCCCTGTATAGTTTCTCATTCTCCAGTGACTCCAGCAGGTTAGTTCCCTCTCCCTGTATAGCTTCTCATTCTCCATGGACTCCAGCAGGTTAGTTCCCTCTCCCTGTATAACTTCTCATTCCCCAGTGACTCCAGCAGGTTAGTTCCCTCTCCCTGTATAGTTTCTCATTCTCCAGTGACTCCAGCAGGTTAGTTCCCTCTCCCTGTATAGTTTCTCATTCTCCAGTGACTCCAGCAGGTTAGTTCCCTCTCCCTGTATAGCTTCTCATTCTCCAGTGACTCCAGCAGGTTAGTTCCCTCTCCCTGTATAGCTTCTCATTCTCCAGTGACTCCAGCAGGTTAGTTCCCTCTCCCTGTATAGTTTCTCATTCTCCAGTGACTCCAGCAGGTTAGTTCCCTCTCCCTGTATAGCTTCTCATTCTCCAGTGACTCCAGCAGGTTAGTTCCCTCTCCCTGTATAGTTTCTCATTCTCCAGTGACTCCAGCAGGTTAGTTCCCTCTCCCTGTATAGCTTCTCATTCTCCAGTGACTCCAGCAGGTAAGTTCTCTCTTCCTGTATAGTTTCTCATTCTCCATGGACTCCAGCAGGTTAGTTCCCTCTCCCTGTATAACTTCTCATTCCCCAGTGACTCCAGCAGGTTAGTTCCCTCTCCCTGTATAGCTTCTCATTCTCCAGTGACTCCAGCAGGTTAGTTCCCTCTCCCTGTATAGCTTCTCATTCTCCAGTGACTCCAGCAGGTCAGTTCCCTCTGCCTGTATAGCTTTTCTTTCTCCAGTGACTCCAGCAGGTCAGTTCCCTCTCCCTGTATAGCTTCTCATTCTCCAGTGACTCCAGCAGGTTAGTTCTCTCTTCCTGTATAGCTTCTCATTCTCCAGTGACTCCAGCAGGTCAGTTCCCTCTCCCTGTATAGCTTTTCTTTCTCCAGTGACTCCAGCAGGTCAGTTCCCTCTCCCTGTATAGCTTCTCATTCTCCAGTGACTCCAGCAGGTCAGTTCCCTCTCCCTATATAGTTTCTCATTCTCCAGTGACTCCAGCAGGTCAGTTTTCTCTCCCTGTATAGCTTCTCATTCTCCAGTGACTCCAGCAGGTTAGTTCTCTCTTCCTGTATAGCTTCTCATTCTCCAGTGACTCCAGCAGGTCAGTTCCCTCTCCCTTTATAGTTTCTCATTCTCCAGTGACTCCAGCAGGTCAGTTTTCTCTCCCTGTATAGCTTCTCATTCTCCAGTGACTCCAGCAGGTTAGTTCTCTCTTCCTGTATAGCTTCTCATTCTCCAGTGACTCCAGCAGGTCAGTTCCCTCTCCCTGTATAGCTTTTCTTTCTCCATTGACTCCAGCAGGTTAGTTCCCTCTCCCTATATAGTTTCTCATTCTCCAGTGACTCCAGCAGGTCAGTTTTCTCTCCCTGTATAGCTTCTAATTCTCCAGTGACTCCAGCAGGTTAGTTCTCTCTTCCTGTATAGCTTCTCATTCTCCAGTGACTCCAGCAGGTTAGTTCCCTCTCCCTTTATAGTTTCTCATTCTCCAGTGACTCCAGCAGGTCAGTTTTCTCTCCCTGTATAGCTTCTCATTCTTCAGTGACTCCAGCAGGTTAGTTCTCTCTTCCTGTATAGCTTCTCATTCTCCAGTGACTCCAGCAGGTTAGTTCCCTCTCCCTATATAGTTTCTCATTCTCCAGTGACTCCAGCAGGTCAGTTTTCTCTCCCTGTATAGCTTCTCATTCTCCAGTGACTCCACCAGGTTAGTTCTCTCTTCCTGTATAGCTTCTCATTCTCCAGTGACTCCAGCAGGTCAGTTCCCTCTCCCTGTATAGCTTTTCTTTCTCCAGTGACTCCAGCAGGTCAGTTCCCTCTCCCTGTATAGCTTCTCATTCTCCAGTGACTCCAGCATGTTAGTTCCCTCTCCCTGTATAGCTTCTCATTCTCTAGTGACTCCAGCAGGTTAGTTCCCTCTCCCTGTATAGCTTCTCATTCTCTAGTGACTCCAGCAGGTTAGTTCCTTCTCCCTATATAGCTTCTCATTCTCCAGTGACTGCAGCTGGTTAGTTCCCTCTCCCTGTATAGCTTCTCATTCTCCAGGGACTCCCAACAGGTTAGTTCCCCCTCCCTGTATAGCTTCTCATTCTCCAGTGACTCCAGCAGGTTAGTTCCCTCTCCCTGTATAGCTTCTCATTCTCCAGTGACTCCAGCAGGTTAGTTCCCTCTCCCTGTATAGCTTCTCATTCTCCAGGGACTCCAACAGGTTAGTTCCCTCTCCCTGTATAGCTTCTCATTCTCCAGTGACTCCAGCAGGTTAGTTCCTTCTCCCTATATAGCTTCTCATTCTCCAGTGACTGCAGCTGGTTAGTTCCCTCTCCCTGTATAGCTTCTCATTCTCCAGGGACTCCAACAGGTTAGTTCCCCCTCCCTGTATAGCTTCTCATTCTCCAGTGACTCCAGCAGGTTAGTTCCCTCTCCCTGTATAGCTTCTCATTCTCCAGTGACTCCAGCAGGTTAGTTCCATCTCCCTGTATAGCTTCTCATTCTCCAGTGACTCCAGCAGGTTAGTTCTCTCTCCCTGTATAGCTTCTCATTCTCCAATGACTCCAGCAGGTTAGTTCCCTCTCCCTGTATAGCTTCTCATTCTCCAGTGACTCCAGTAGGTTAGTTCCCTCTCCCTGTATAGTTTCTCATCCTCCAGTGACTCCAGTAGGTTAGTTCCCTCTCCCTGTATAGTTTCTCATCCTCCAGTGACTCCAGCAGGTTAGTTCCCTCTCCCTGTATAGCTTCTCATTCTCTAGTGACTCCAGCATGTTAGTTCCCTCTCCCTGTATAGCTTCTCATTCTCCAGTGACTCCAGCAGGTTAGTTCCCTCTCCCTGTATAGTTTCTCATCCTCCAGTGACTCCAGCAGGTTAGTTCCCTCTCCCTGTATAGCTTCTCATTCTCCAGTGACTCCAGCAGGTTAGTTCCCTCTCCCTGTATAGTTTCTCATCCTCCAGTGACTCCAGCAGGTTAGTTCCCTCTCCCTGTATAGCCTCTCATTCTCCAGTGACTCCAGCAGGTTAGTTCCCTCTCCCCATTTTATGATCTAGTTTATATCAAGTCAACCAAATACAACTCAATGTCTACCGAAAAATTTCTATATAAGATACGAGAGACAAGTATGTGATTGTGCTTTTAGCTTTGCATGTCACTGAGGCTTTTATATTCAATCAGAAACATTGTAGCCTAAATATCTGCAATACTATCTTTCCATTATTAGAACTCTTCGAAGTGGGGTTGCATTTAGTGGTTTAAGTGGGACAGCTTCGTTCTCGTTGTACAGAAATACAAACAATTAAAGGGATCTGTTCACAGTTAATTTCGTTGGGTTTTAAGGAATGAATTAAACCTTTATATTTTTATTTTAACTATCTGAGGTAAAATCCAAGGCAATAGTTTGACCTTATGGTCTGTCAACAGTCTCCCTGCAGTCCCTGGAGTGGGGAAATTCTTCCTCCTTTCAATTGAGAGCACAACAAGGGAGGTAACTTTTCCTTAATGGAAATATAAGGTACTATAATGTTGTACTGAACATCTCAACATCTCAATGCCATTAATTAAAGTTAAATTTGTGTTTAAAAACTTTGATTATAATTTCTTCATTAAAAGAATTACAAATCAAACATTGGTCTTTGTTTTGTTTCAGAATGGCATCAGTATCTAAAGATGGGACATGGAAATTCTGGGACACAAATAGTAAGATGACAAGTTTTGACATTTTTGCTGTCTTATTGATTTATAATCTTCGCATGTTCTTGCTTTGCCATTGTGCAATACAGACCATTGACAGTTTTACCAATCAAGACCATGTCCTGCAATTTGTGCGCATCCCGATAAAAATATAATTAATTATGAAGTTAAAGTGGCTCACTTCTTGTCTACAGTTGGCATCCAAACAATTCAATTACAGTTCTGTGAAACTCTCTCCAGATTGTTGTGACAAGTTAAAATCTACTATCTAATGTTGAAATCCGAAATACCTTCTTGTGGAATTTCTCGCCAATACAAATACTGGATATAAAATAATGCTATTGTTGAAAAACTGCACATCAAGTATGATAACAAGGCAAACCAGGGTGATCAAAATTATCAATCAGGTTTGGATTGAGTGAGATTGGAACCCTTGGCCCATCGATGGAAGGCCTGTATCAGTGGAGATACTGTCACTCTGAAGTCTATTCACTAAGACCCCCCCCCCCCCCCCCCAAATACTCCATCCAATGAAAATGCCCATGAAGCTAATACTTGTCTTAAATTTCATTACTCCATAGTTCTTACAAAAGTGTTTTCTTTTCAGTGGCTTTGGGGATTAGTTCAAAAGCAAGGGGTTATCTCCCTACACATGCACACGCCTGATGACTTTGAGACTTTTGGGACTCGAACGACCTATGTGGAATGGTCATGGGTTTCCTCCAGGCATAGAGCCTGGTTTCCTGCCACAATAAAAATGGCAACGCCGCCATATAAGTGAAATAATCTTGAGCGCTGCGTAAAACATCAAACAATCAATCAATCTCAAGCTGGGTGTAAACTTTACGAAACAGTCCCCTGGATATTTCAAAATCCACCTAAGGCTATGTATAAAATTATTGTAGTTTACAGTGTTATGTTTATTTACATTATTTTCCTCTGTTACAGTTCGTTACCAGATGGGACAAGATCCCTATTTGTTATACACAGGACAGTTTAATAGTCCTCACCATTCTCTCATATCATTGTCTCCTGATGCTAGAACAGTTACCATAGCAACAAACTCCTCCCTAACTGTGTTTAACACAGCAGACGGAAATGAAGAACAAGTCATACCAGATGTATTTTCAGGTACTTTATGAATAGTGTACTTTATGCATGTGTTGTCAGGAACCCCTGTATAAGGAACAAAAAACTCCTGTTTTGTCTGTGATTGTTTTTATTTTTTTTAACTTTTTTTTAAATTTACTAATATTTGCCCCCCTCCTCCCAGTCACAGCCATATGTCTGTTCTATATTCCCTTTTTCAATGATCTATGTTCTAGGTGGCGTGACATGGTTAGGTTTCGATCTCACAAGTCGCTATTTCCTCGCTGCCGGAGATAAACATATCCATGTATTTCATAACGTGGCTGGTTATAAGGCGGCCATTGTGGATTTAAGTGTCTCTGAGAAGAAAGCCAGTAGTCAGGCCATGAGAGAGAGAATACAACAGCAAATACAGGAAGCAAGGTTAGGCTATATATTGTTACTAACTGATCGTTTAGGTTGATTGATTGATTGATTGTTTGGTGTTTTACGCCACGCTCAAGATTATTTCACTTATATGGCGACATTGCCAGTTTTATTGTGGGAGGAAATCGGGCTCTATGCATGGAGGAAACCCACAACCTTCCGGTGGTAACTGGCAACCATCCCACATAGGTCGTTCCAGTGAAAACCCAGTCAGAAAATTTTCCAATTTTTTTGGACTGAGTGGGATTCGAACCCACGACCCATTGGTGGAAGGCCTGTCAAGCTGACACATTTATAAGTGAAATAATCAGCATTAATCAGTCCATTAAAAAGAAGTTTCAGGATTTCTAGCTGAAGTGTTTGGTTTAAAGTGCGAAATTCTGTCTATTGTAAAATTTTTATTTGAAAATCCTGTGGCAAAGTTATTCTCTTCATTGATTCCATTCAATTAATTTTTGTTGTAGAGATCGCTTGCAAAGTATAACAGGGGAGGCAAATGGAACAGCCAAAGGCAAGTAGACGCAGTTTCATTGAGAGGAGAATGGCATTTCGAGGGAGCAGATGGAAGACCTTTCAATGAGAATTAATTGGCGGTCTTTCTTAAAAATGTAGGGTAAACGTGTCTCCACGAAAATTCCAACTTAAGTGGAAATCATCATTGATGCTCAGGACATTTCATGTTTGTAATTAACTCTCATATTCATTTCAATCTCGATGCCATAAACACAGCTTCCTCTGTCATACTGATGTGTTATATTGTTACTGTTCTTACTATTGAAATTAAAATTTGGGTGTTAGAGAAAAGTTGTTAACAAGTTTGTGTTTTTGTTGCTCATTACATATATTTTATTACCAATCACTTTTGTTTTTCAAAATGTGAACTTGTCAAGAATTGTCAGTCTTAATATTCCACAGAAGTTAAAAATGACAAAATCCTTGTTAATAAAGCGGAAAAAGATTTGAAAAAAAAAACATCAAATCGTTTATCTAACAGGTAGATTTTTAATGGAAACATTTTTGTTCATCTTAACGGAAACAGCTGCCTCGACTTTCGTGAAGTACAGCATTAAAACCCAATCAATCAACTTTCGTGCCTGCTTCATGTTTACATCAGACCTAAGTTTCTTTCACTTATAACACTCTCGTTAAGATTGTTTATTTTTTATTTATTTAGATCAAGTCCCATTTACGAGTTACAATTTATATCGGGATTATGTCTGCCCCAACACATGTTTGATGCATACTGTACTTGTGGTTTGGTACTAAATCCTTCTGGTTATGCAAGCCTATTCGATTGATTTGTCTCGTAAGACACCCTCGTAAGACGGTAAAGATTCTACAGTCAGAGCGCTATTAAAACCGTTTGGTTAAAAGGGGAGATCACTCTTTGGGCGTATTTTTTACGCTATAGTAGGAGTTATCTCCCTTGAATCGCCTTTGCGTGCACGAATGAAATGACAGAATCGTCCTGGCTGATTGCTTTCATATGCACTATTACAAATCAATACCCGTGTGTTTTACTTCAAATAAATTTCCCAGTGACCATTCATCGTCTGTAAGTTGTCGATATTAAATCACACGCATCGGTAAACCACTATTGAAAAGGAGATGGAAATATTCACCAATGGCTGCAATCAATATTATATGATGTTGCATTCTGTGATTTGCACAAGTATCTCAATGACGACGATTTGATTGCCCGGGCGTTCACTACCATGAAACCTAAGAAATGTATAATATTTAGGCTTTAATAATCCCCCCTCCCCCCCCCCCCCTATCCTCCCCCCACACTCACACCCGTACGGCATATTACCAGTCCTAATTGATTTTGTTGGCCCTGGATGAACCGTTAAACACAATCAATGTTTTTTTAAAAATCATATGAACCGTGGCTGTATCGCAGTGTGCATTTAGACTCCTCCAGCGAGTTCACATCATGAATATGTACGGAGTTTTCTTACTAATTTATCCCTATTTGAACCTTTTTAATGTTGTGTAAGACAACGCACTATGTAAGGATAGGTAAGAGTATAACATGCCCAAAAGTGGAGTTCGTGGCCAACCTGTGCTGTAAGAATGCCTCCTCGGCTGTAACCCATATGATTGTTTTTTATTCCAGCAGTTTTATTGTTCATTATTCCTCATAATGCGGATTTCGAACCAATCATTTTCTTGCTAGGTCTCCTTTAGACGTAACTGTCACTTTTCGACTAAGGGGACTTCAAATTGATTTCGAACCTGACCATAGTAAATTACGCGAAATTGTACGTAAAACGTCAAACAATCCCAAGTACGGCGTTCAGTTTGATAAAAACCGTTGCATAGCGTATTTGCATTACTTTTCATCGTCTGTCGACAGATGCCCGCACACGTCTACAGGGTCCCAGAACATGGATAGAAAAAAAAATTGGCTTAGATGTTCACTGGACTGCACCATGTTGCGCGTTGCCCCCTGACAATTTGACAATTCCTCGGACTCCGACCTCAGCCTTCTTCTGCCTCTGAACATGACATAAAAGTGAAATAATATTGATTGTGGCCTAAAATCCCATTCACCTTGAAACGTTATTTTTAGCTTGAAAACGTATGCAAATTTACTTGTCATGTAACTTTTTTCTTTTCGTTTTTTACGATCATAACCAATTTTAACTGAGAAAAATACGTTAGCTTACCGAAGCATACAATTATTCATAATTTACCTTAACTTTAATTAAGATCATGTAAACATCCCGCCGGGCTATAACTTTCCACTTCGTTCATGGCGGTCACACATGTATATGACTAACAATATTGTCACGTCTTGTGTTTGAATATTATCACGTTAAGTGACGGATATCGACATGACGCACTCCGCCCGTGGTCAGTCCATCACACAGGCGGAAGAAAATCCGCTCTCATCCAGACTTATTCGTGATTTCTTACCGTCATGTTTAATATGAAGTAGTAGTAATTTATCCTCGGATTGGTCTACCATGATTATGTTAAATACGTCAGTCATTTTTCACAAACGATTGACATACCTGCATCATTACTAATCAAGAAATTTTTATTTTGTCAGAAGCGCTAAAAAAGTTCAATCTGTACTTTTTTACAGCCCTCTAACCCATATAGTGGAGGGGGTATAACGACCGGAGTGTATGTCTGTCCGTATGTCTGTTTACCTGTACACGTTTCTTCCTTTTCAACACATCTCGTCCGAGTCTTTCAAATATTGAAAGATATGCATCAATTATTTTCCTTGTAAGTTTTTATTTTTACAGTATTTATAAGGCTCAACCCTTGCCCGTGTCATATAACTGGTCGTATGTTTGATAGCTGATTAAGATTTTATTTTCAATCGCTGAACCACAGAGAATACTGATGTAGTATAATAGACAGAATTTTACGGAGTGTCAAATTTTCGATTTGATTTCATTAATATGAATGATTTGACAGACAGTTTGTGTTTGTGCTGGGTGCGAATACTACCGATTGGATGATAGGCACTGTCCCAGACTAAGAAATAAACGTGTTTAGTTTTGATAGGTTTTCTGGCAGTGAATCAAGCCGTGAAATGCCCTTTAACACTTGGGTTAGGCCCACAAGAACCTTAAATATATTTTCGCCAATGCCACGAAAAGCCATCACGGGGACTCTATTTGATAATGGGATAAGCAAAGACCGATCAAAGTGTGCGTGTTGACCAAACCGGTGTAAATGCGTTTTCTCTGACCGGGGTCCACTATTCTCAAAACAACACACAGGATTTCCCTCACTTACTTCAGGTGAGAAAGCTTATTGATCTTACACACTCAGAGAATCCCGATTAACCTCCAAGTTCATCTAACTTTGAACTCTCGAAATAAGCTGGAAAACCCGTCCATCAATAGAACTCTGGAAGCTGGATTTCTGTGGCTTCATTCTCTACACAACGGCAACGGGAGCGAATTCGATTCCATGTTGGATTAGGCTTATTTGTCATTATATTATTGGTTAAATGAAAGGGTCACGTTTTTTTTCCTCAAAAACTGTATATATGATGCCAAATAAAAATCTTTCATTTCACTGATATTTTTTTGTGTTATAGCGTTTTTCTACTGTTACCCAACAAGTCTCGTCTTCGGTGAGCGCACAAACGGCTTGCAATCGCTCGGAAAGTCGCTATTGACCTCTAACTATGAACAGACAAAATAATCTGGTATGTTCGTCCATAAATGTCCATAAATATTCCTACCAATTTCTTTCAAAGTTTTAAATGAAACCATAAGAGTTGTTCAAATTGTTCACTTAATAATTAATGTATATAGCAAGGGGTCGACGCCCCCCCCCCCCCCCCCATCCTCCCGAGCATGCGTGACGTGTGGTCACGTTAATTCGAGCTCTTTGTGTTTCAAGAATAATGTGTTGAAAACGTCGAATGACTAATTCAATGCAAAAAGAAAGAACATGCTAGTTTCTACTTTCGTTCCTCAATTTGTCGTGATATTGTATTTATGACGAGGGGGATGTTACAACTGTCTTCTTAACCACATATTCGTTGACAACAATGTATTCATAGCGACAGCACCTGTTAACCTACGTAGAAATACGCAACAATGTCTACTACTATGGTTATATAATAATAACAATTATTGTTTAAACATTCACCATTAAGAATGATTTTTGCTTGAGGAATGTCACCAGTTGAAATGACAGTTTTAGAATTAAATATGTTTTATGGCTAGTTGTTTAATCGGCTTTAGATAAAGGAAGCAAAATCATTTCCAGGACATTGTTGACCGCATCACCGGGAAGGCATGCTGCAAAGCTCTGTGATACTTACCTTTCTTTTTATTAAATATTCCGTTTTCTAAAAAAAAGCCGGAACCCGGCTCGGCTTTCATACAGTTCTTTTGTATTTTGTATTATAAAAAATAAGGCGGCCGGTTCCTATCATTTTAACAGGACATAAACATGGTGTATATTTTTTAAAAAGGCACATTTAGATAACTTTATAGGCATTGTATAAGATAGAATGTATTTAATCCCCTATGTTTAGACAACCACGAGTAGGTTTAAATCCTAAACCATGCACATTTTTTGGAATACGATTTGGATTTTTTTCATATATTGTGAAAATGGAACACAACGAACGATACAACTATTTTAATAAATAAGAGATTATAACTTCTAAAATTTAGGGCAAAGTTGTATGTCGGTTTAACTGTCGTTTTTCTTTCTGTCTTTCATCTGTGACAACAACACTTTCTTGTGGTTTGGGTTAGTTGAAGATGCAATTCATCAAAATACCTCATCCCATAAGTAACACTTCCTAAGTAGCGGAAATTGAGTTCCTGATATAATCGCAAAGAATGTTAACCACAAAGCGGAAAATACCTATGCTGTGAACAGGTAACCACACACGAGGATAGGATATTTTATCTCGTAATACAAAGCTCTCAATCAATTTATGTACATCGGCGATTTCTTACCTTCTTCATGTATGCATCGGGGCCTCAGTGAATCATTGTAGTGATAGTCCCTCAGTACGACACAGGCCTTCCATCGTTGCGGCGCGGGATCGAATCACACCTCATGCCAAATAAAAATTGAAAAAATATGAGTGGATTTTTTTCTCGATCGCCGTTTGTGGAAGAGCTGCCAGGTAATCGCCGAAGGTCGGGGGTTTCCTCTGGACAAAGAGCCCGCTTTTCTCCCCCACTAAACCCGGCAACGCCGTCATATAAGTGAAATAATCCTGAGTGCAGCATAAAACATCAATCAATCGTGTATATCGATAAATTACTGGAGTTCATGCAGAGAGGCTACTTTGGGGATATCGAGATAATCAGAGCTATTCCGTTAGTCAATCGTTATCCATTTGTGGATATCGAGAGAATGGGAACTATTTCGTTGGTCAATTCTTATCTATTTGGTGGATATCGAGATAATAAGAACTATTTCGTCAGTCAATCCTTATTTAATATTAGGGCGTTGTTGAGATAAGAAGAACTATTTCGTAGGCCAATCTCTTTTTTTTTCGCTTTACTTTTGCCTATTTTCATCGATAGCTTGAAAATAATACAAACACAGCCTTTTGGTGTGGTAGAAGAAATCCGAACGGTCGATCTTGAGATGTTATCTTCAGATTTAAACAGAATTATTTGTAATTACAAGGTGAAGTCTACAGGAATTATAAACCTTGGCATTTAATTTCTACACCAGGACTACTAGATGGAATAAGATAACAGAGAGTCGGCAAATTTGGTCAGATGAGAGGCAATGCGGCTATAATTAACATCTCACGCTGGTCACCCTCTTTGTCGCTCTTCAATAGCGTTGATCAACGGTTAATCCCTTACACGCCACCGAATGACTGGTACTACAAGCATCCCTGGTCAGCCGAACTGACCCCATCGCCTCGGGATAATGAAAGGTATTTGGTGAGGCGATCCCTATCGGACATCTAAGCGACCATCTGTTCGCCTTTCCCTGTCCAATTACGTGCATCCATTTCCCAAATTATTGAGCCATTGAGAGTTGTTTGATTTCACGCTGATTCGGATAACCAAACTGAGCATCTGAGTTAAAGAGAATATTTCACTCGGACGATATGGTTGTTGTTTTGAGTAAACAGTTTTATAAACTGTTGCATGGTATTGACTTAAAGTAGCATGGGCTGACAAACCGTTGATGTTTCAGTTTGAATAAAATATTAAATGATCGATAATTAGAAAACTTGTGGCAAAACCAGTCTCGAGAATAGGCTATATGGAACTTTTTTCCACTGTTAATACGTTATATCAAAAGAAACAACTGTGATGGACAGATATTATGCAGAATAGAGGTTCTATGGAGAATAGAGGTTCGATGGAGAATAGAGGTTCTACGGATTTTCTTCGACAACGAGCCACCAAACATTTATCTGGTATTAGACTTTGATATTTCAAAATCATTCGGTTAAGGACCATTTAGAAATCATGCCCATTGAAAAGATCAATTTTCTCACTTCGGCTGCAGATACCAAACACAAACGCATGAAAAGGGAACGTTTTTGGATTCAAACATTACAAACTATTTATCCTTTGGGTTTGAAATTGGACACTAGGGAGATGACGTGAAAAAATTATGATACCACTTGTGTTTCAGTATAACAAGGCTAGCATCGATATGGTCAAGATTATAGTAGAAGAACGCAAATTACTTCAGAGTAAAATGGCTCGACCTCTGACCCAAATTGCTTATAAAAAAGAACAAGGGTTTGAAATATATACTGGTCAGGGCTAAACTCCTTGTCTGTCTTCTGGGGGGGGGGGGGGGCAAAATTTTTACTTCAAACTCCTGTCTGTCGTCAACCAAATGAAATATCATGGGTTTTAGTTTAATACAACAACGTGCGTATACAGGTTTTTACGATATACCTCTTATTAAAGGGGCATGAGCTGCCAAAATTCGCAGTGTTTTCATAACTTCTGATCGTCACGACAGTAAGAGGCTTGAAAGACTATCGAAAAACGAAATGATTGGCGTTGGAATGAGAAAAATCCATACAGTATGTGGCCTGTATGAACCGAAAACGTCTTCAAAAGTAAACAAAATTTAAATAACCGGGACGACCATTCATTCATTCTAAGCCAAAGTTAGTTCAAAACAGTACTTTATCGTACATTTTCGAGACTAGAAGCATTAAAAAGCTTCTGAATTCTACCTTTAGAGAAAAATAGCCAATAATTTCAGCATTCTGTTTTAACGTCAAAATATCAACATTTTGGCAGCTCATGCCCCTTTAACACAATTAGAAACTTGTCTCCATGGTTGTTTTAGACAAGAACATTTGCCCGTGTGTTTTAGTGTTCATAAATACTAGTATCCAGAAATGTTGGAATTGACCACCCTAGGCATGTTCCCTTTGAAATATCTATGTTTATGATCACTAAAACACACGGGCACATGCAGGAAAAATATTCTTGTCTAAAATAACCATGGAGACGAGTTTCTAATTATGTTTAAAAGGGGCATTACCATATCATTTGGACATTTATACTGAATCATCTCTATAGTCAGAATACTCCGAGCGATCGTAAAACATCGATCAATCTGGGAGCTCACTCACTATAAGTCTTGTCAGTGGTCATTGTTTTATTAGGCCTCAAAGCAGGACGACAAAGGATCAAGTGCCCTGCCTACAACAGGTTGAATAAATAACCCTTGGATCAAGGAGAACCTAAAGCACGTGTCCCAACAGATGTCCATAGGAGGAATAGGACCTCTCAATTTCTGTTATATATAGTGGAGAATTAAGACATAAATGTGAGAATGGTCTAAAATATGGTGAGAATGGTCTAAGAGATGGTGAGAATGGTCTAAGAGATGGTGAAAATGGTCTAAGAGATGGTGAGAAGGGTCCAAGCGTGAGAATGGTCTAAGGATGAGAATGGTCTGATATGGTGAAAATGGTCTAAGAGATGGTGAGAATGGTCTAAGCGTGAGAATGGTCTAAGAACCCAGACAGAAACATCACTACGAAATAAAATCAGAAGTGGTAACAGGTTATCCATAAATAAGTGTTCTTGTGTATAAATGTAATGTGTTATAAATGTCCTTGAATTAATGAACGAGTTTTCGTTCGTTAAAGTGGTATGAGCTGCCTAAATTTGCCCCTTTCTCATAAATTTTGATTGTTAAGGCATTAAGTTTGAAGTTCATCCAATAACTAACTGATTGACGTTCGAATAAGAACAATCCGTACAATACTTTCAACAATATTTAATACTAACATTTTGGCCACTCGTCCAATTTTAAGCTATTGCCAACATATTCAAATTTGGAGGGTCCTGTCAAAATGTCATTAACGCAGGAGAAGCCGCGAATAAAACGCACAGAGGTTTTGACATTATGCATGATTATGATAAATAACTTTACACATTGGAGCACTGCCCTGATTCGTCCGTATTACTGACATACCGTTTCTTATGTTTTACTGCGTTATAATAATCAATTCTCATTCCACACACACATACAGCACACAATGTCACTGCATATAGAGGCTGTGGAGAGTTCTACAGCGAGGTGCAGGTCGTGTATCTCCACTTGCTGCAGTTTCGCCCCGTACAACTTTCACAATGGCTAAACAAAAATTGATTTGCACAGAGACTTGCTAGCGCTGGCGGCGGAAGACAACATCGAGACTGGCCAGTGCGCGGGACGGTTGGCATCCAAGTGTAGGGGAGATGGAGCGACTTTTGGAAGGCTGCAGTCAAGGATTTTAAGACGAGAGGGCTGATTGAGAGCCAAGTTGACAGAGACGTCGTCCGTGTGAAGGTGGACGGTGATCAGCCAGTTCGTTAACTTGACCGTTACGTAGACGGTTGCAGCTAGAAATAGAGCAGCCCTCTTGGACATGTCACGATTTATTTAAGTGACCGCAAACGTGCTAGTGAGTTCCTAAGAGAGAAAATTGTTGGATATTTACGTTTGATGTCAATTTCAAGTATTCAGTTTTCAAATCTCAGTGTGAGATTAAGTTGACAGCTCGTTTGAAGGATATATCACGGCGTCATTAGCTCTCTATAAGCTGATGTACCTGTATGTGTGTTACATCTTCATTCCTACCACTGAAAGTCAGGCAGACAAGTAGTTTTCATATTTTTATTTGACGAATCAAATTCAATTTCTGGATATCTCTAAAGACAGCTTGTATTTATCCAAAGGTAGCGTCAAACTTGACAAAATGGCCAAATTCATTACGGACAAAATTGTGGAATTTTCCCTCCAAGTCCTCGTTTTCGTGATTGGTGAGTAGTTCAGTTCTGTCATTCCATTCTATCGATACCACGATTTAAAACCATCTTTAAATCATATAGGTATGATCTTGATGGGGCACCGTACGACACCGTTTCAATGTGATCTTTATATGATAATAATATGATCGTTATATGATAATAATATGATCTTTAACTGATGGTAGCATGATCGTTATATAAACTTAATATGATATTTAAATCAAGTTAACATATTTAAATCAAGTTAACATGTTGTTTAGGACGTATTTTCTGTAAAACACCCGGACGATATGGTGCGCAAAATAAAGGATCAGTGTAACCGTATTTAAAAAAACAGAATATGATAATACTTGTATGATAATTGAATGTCTGATATTGTAGTTTAGTTAGATTATAAATCATTACATACATTGCTTAACAATAATGATTTGTATTTTACCACCACAATACTATCGAAACATTGTTTAGTTAATATTTCAATAGCTGGACCCTGTTTCACAAAGCGACGTAGCGTAAGTTTTTAAGTAAATGCCTGAGCAAGCCACACTGTAGAGATATGTTAGTATGAAAGTTACGCAAAAAATACATCTACGCCGCTTTGTGAAACAGGCTCCTGGGGTTCAGTCGGAAAATTAGTCACACGTTCAGTTGAGAATTCACATTCCTGTTTGGCCTGGAGCATCAACACCCAAAATCACCCGGGCTTGTATCGTGTCCTTTTTAGCAGAACTGTGATGGCTTTACAAGTTAAGCAAAATTCCCCACTATAGACACGCTTAATATTCCAGAGTAATATAGCTGGATATTGATTGTTTATTGGAGGCTAAATAAGATTAGTATTGGAACTATTCTGATTAACACGATAACGTTTTCTAAACATACTGGTAATATTTCTCGTCTCGCGTTTGTTTCTTTTAACGAATAATTTGGGGATGTTCGTTTTCGTTCGTTAAAGTGGTATGAGCTCCCCAAATTCCAACCATTGTCTCAAGTTCTGCCATTTTAAAATAGCATTGAAAGCTATACTTTCCTCTTCCTTGATTGAGATTCCGGCCTCTGTATGAAGCTCTGTTAGTGTACAAAGTTGTTGTCCCACAGTTATATAACTTATCGAAATACAGGCTCTCTGTAGAAGAGTGTGGCTTGTAGGGGAGGGAACTCAGAACATATTGATCATCAATTTTTGGAAACTTAAAACTGAGGCTATATGTTTAAGGAATGCCAGAGGTATATCTTGGGCCGAGTTATAACATCGCTAACACAAGAGAATATTTGAACACTTGCCAAAGTCACTTCCCTACATATTTAAATGGAGTACCCGATTTCTGGCACATTGAGGATCATACAAGCAATGTACTCCCAAAGAACCCATTTATCTAAAACGTTTTACGCTCCCCACTTCAAAGGCTAGATACTCGGAAGACATTGATAAAATTGTGCTTGTAGTTTCCAGCTATTAGTAATAACTCAGGTTGACAGTTTTTGAAATTAAAATGACTTTCAATGTCACTTTTATATGACTTGTTGTTGTAAGGAAAGACACATAAGTTCAGATCGAGTTTCCTGTCTTGGTATTTTGGTAAATTGCTATACCTCTATATCCTGTAATTTTCTGATAGGCTTGGATAAAAGACATGTTGTTGGTTTGTCACACCCGTTATACCAATACCATAGTTCATTTGCATACGACTTGCCTGCTTTGAAATGCTCTCAATATGATTGGGAGGGTGAGATTCGTCATCGAATGAGTGTGTCATCATCTGAGACTTCTCGGTTTGTATCCGACTCGTTTGTAATCCAAATGATCTTGAAGTTCCTATATATGGCTGAATTAATAGCCTTCGATTAACGGCATATATTGCACTATTGGTTTTAGCTTATTGGATAGATATAAAACAGCCCATTATATTGGGTCTGACGCAGACGAGACAACAAGGTTAAATACGGCTGACGGATCTGAAGGCGCTGTATGTTTTTATGTTAAAAGTACGACCTTTGTTTAGGGATTTGACAAGCCCAATCAATAGCCTCGTGATCAATGAGAGGGCTCTCTTGATCCTAAACCCTTATCTCGGCTTATATACCCGATTTCCAGCTATTCGGGACATATTTATTCTTGATTAAATGACATGTTACAAACGTATCTATAGTCCACCTGGTTTCGTGGTCACTTTTGCATTCAGTTTGTCGTGCTGCATCGTATAAATACAGAAATAACAAAAACACACCTTTTTCATCCCAGTCCTACTTGATGATAATGTCAATCATTTCTTGTTTATATCGAGTCTGTCAACCGCTATTTGATTCCGCTGTGTATGGATTATAGTCATACACTTACAGTACAACAACATCAACGACATCATTTGAGATCAACACTTGTCCATTGTATAACTTGTTTGAATCTTTTCTGCCTCGCATGACGTAAAAGTAAACCTTAAATAAACAATCAAGCTTTTTGAAATAACATCCAACAGTTTACCACAATCGTGACGACGAGCCTATCTTTGATATGCATATATAGCCGCGTCATCACAATTGCAGTTTACCGGTCTATCATGGTGGATGAAAATGATATGATGATATTGTGGTATCCGACCTGACACGAGGATAGGAGGGAAAAGCCTTGAGAAAGCTCTGAATTAAACGGCATTTGCCGATTCTAGGTCGCCAACACAAAGCAGGTACATTTTTGGGATTTCTGACGGGATACAAATAAGAATGGTTCTCTTCTCAGTGTTTTATTTATTGCATTATCACTGTAGTCGAGATGCCCCACAAACAGGGGCTACTGAAGATCAGCACATCTCTATGTTAAAACAATAGTTCCTCATTCTTTACAGACAAAGCTTGCGTTTCGGGGAAAATAAAAATGTTCACTTGTTCTTGTTTCTGAACGTGGGGCCTATTTATTTTTCAACCATCCTTCATTTGATTTGCGCATTTGTCGTATAGGTTTATTTTATGGCTATTCAATTTAATACTCAGGTTTAATTGAGATCACCATTTTGATCTGTAATGAATATAACATTTTGCCATGGCGTCTCTTAGACGTCCAGCCTAAATTGCTCAACATTAGCTGTACTGGGGCATTTAACTAGTTCGTGGATGGTTGGAGTAAATCTTCCAGTGGCACGCAATTAGGCAACAAACCCTCGATTTGTATTCATATAGCCACCCGCCGACTCTACTTGGCTCCTTAAATACATTATTAGGGAGGGAAAATAGAGCGATAAAGACATTACGTTGTAAAGAATAATGGATGCTGGGGGAGATCTCGTGGATTGATCAATAGTAGTCACGTGACCGAGAAAACCCGATGTTTTTTCATTGCGACTTTGTATCATTAGGACACAGTCATCTCTTGAAAAGTACAACGATTTTTAAAAGGTTTTTTTCTGAAATGTAGAAAAACCAACCTACAGAGATGTGAACAGCAAGATGGGCTTCTTTCTTTTTGTTATTTTAGGAGAAACTCTTTGATGCAAACTCCGAGCCAGTACAGTAATAACATAAAGTCAGAAAACCAGCCGACTGAATTAAAAAGTGTCCCTGTCTTTTGTAAGAGTTGATTATACGAGATACGATTAGACTTAACACGAACCCTCGATCAATAAGATGCAACTCAAACTTGTAACTCGAGAGAAATAGCATTCTTAAAGAACTATTCCTAACACAGATTTCTTTTATCCTACACTTTGAGTCGACTTTCATTGCACAAAAACTGTTTATCAGAGGAAAGCCAGATTTGTACTTTGTATCCTAGCTGAAAAAGTCGCATTCGCGTTCATGTTGTTTTTCATTTGTTAGACTCATTATTAGATTTATCTTTTTTCCTCAAACGTTGCCAGAGGATCATCAACAGGACTACGCGTAAAGAATTTGTTTTATTTGAAAATAATTATATACAATTATTATTTTGTCTAAGATCTAAACTCCCCGTTCGGCACATGCCTCCCGACAAGTTAGCCAGTTTCCTCCCACAATAAAACTGGCAACGCCGCCATATAAGTGAAATAATCTTGTGTGCGGCGTAAAACACCAAACCATCAATCTACCCGACAAGTTAACACTCAATCCTAGATGACAACCAGAACAATCCTCGAATATTTCCTCTCATATTCGATCGTTTTTTAGGCAAATCCCCGAGGATGAAGAGTCCCTTTCACCAATATATGCAGTTTGGTTTCGTCCTGCAACCTAGCATCCAAAAAAGGGTTTTAAAATATGGTCAGATTTTAAGGAGCGTTAACCGACCAGTAGGTCTAATCAAAACGTTGGTGAACTCAACTGTTGAAAGTGATGGATCTGATACAACCGTCTTCCATGTCTGGCACATATAAAGGGAAACAAAATACTGACACGTTGATTCCTGCTAAACTGAGCTTTTCTTGTCACCTAAATAGAGAGCGTGTCTAAAAGTGAAACCAATCTTCTGCTCTCGAATGTTCTACGCATCATGAAAATACTTTGCAGCCTGTTACTTTAACGCTTAATTAGAGCGATTTACTTAATCCTGTGGGATTTGCTCTATTTGTATCTTATATTTATGTCATATATATATTCCGGTTTCAAAGACTATTGCATATTGCTTTCCTCTGTTTTGCTTTTTCGCTGTCGTCAGTATGATTGTCCTGTGTTTAATAATCAAGATTTAAGCACTAAGAGAAATGAACACACAGCCATTTGTACCGTCATCCTTTGTTAAATTATAATAAGGATAAGTCTTCTCTGACAATGGCTGGGAAGACATTCCGTTTCCATGGTGGCGCGTGGACTGACAGTTCGAGAGACACATCAGGTGTCGGATTTCACGTCTGCAGCTTCACCACACACAGCGTTTAAAGAGCTAACTGCAGCTTATTGTAGTCTTTCCCCCACAAAGGGTCATCTTTCATTAACTGACCATCGGTCAAGCGAACATCCCCTGCCATCAGCAAACCTTAACGTCGAAAGTGGAACCTGTATTGATCAGACATGGAACTGGCAATATCATAATGTTGTAAAAGAAAATAGGGTCCCTGCTTTTCGTGAGAGTTGATTATAATAAATAACGGAATAGTACAATCATAATAAAATATATGTATCTACTAACAATGTTGCCCCCTGCTTCCAGGAGCCCGTTTCACTAAGCGGCGTGGCGTAAGTTTTTACGTAACTTGCATAGGCAATCCATGCTGTAGACATACATTCTTATGAAAGTTACGCAAAAATACAGCTACACCATTTTGTGAAACAGGCTCCAGTACTCTGAGAACTCCGATGAAATGCCTCCATCTACACATTCGTTGTGCTTTTAAGCAATATACATGTATCTAACCCATATAATTGATTGATATCTGTTTAATTCACTAGCATTTGAAGTAGATTGATTGGTTGAGGGAATCTAAGAAACTGTTGTCAATCTTTGATTTTCCTGTATAGATGACCCAAGTTCACAGGTTAATGACAACCTATTTTCGGTGTACGTTGTGATAAGGTTGAATGGAAATTGATGCATGTTTTATTTGAGTGGCTTATTCCCTGCACCAACTGAGTGCCACATGGTTGTAATTAGGTCAGCTTCCATAAGCACACTGGAAGGATCGATAGCAATAGTCATTCTGCTCTTTAGGAAAAGCAATTTCCCTCTGATAGTACCGAATTGGTACCTCTTCAGATGAGACCAGGGTTTAACCCCTGCTGGTAACCAAGGGAGGAATGTATTATCGTTTGCAGGGCGCCCGGTGATTTGATTCCTGCCCTCCTCCATTCTCTTTGAGTAAGAACCAATGGTATTCCTTAGGGTCTAGTACAATAACCACGTCTCGGCCTGTCTAAACTGAACTAAGCCTCACAGAACAAGGAAAACATTCCCCGGGAGACAGGCACGTTCCTTCAAAGAAAACCCTGCCCTATCTTAGACTAGTAGACAAACATTTCAATACCTCTTATTGATGTCTAAGAGACTTAAGCAAAAGCGTTCTTGTTTTATATGACGGGTAACTATAGGTAATTTTCGACATGTGTTATTATACATGTGACCGATAAATAATTATATATAAACCCCGTACTCAAAAACCTGATTTAAATTCGACCTAACTGGTGTGTGTGTTAACCACATGTTATTCAATGCTTGCATCAGTTGTTTTTTTTAATTTCACATAAATAGAAGCTTATCTTTCTTGAAGGATGTATAATACGGGATGAACATTCAATGATATTGAAGGCTATATGTATTTTTGCCCTAAGAGATGAATTCTAAAACTGACGTCTTATCCATTTGAACTGACGAGTTTATATGTCAATATACAGGATAAACAAAACTTATCCTCTGCATGTATGTTAATAGTAGGATATTTTATTTAGATGTCAAAGATAGATTCAATTAATATACCGTTAATGATATTAAAACAAAGTCAAGGAGGTGCAGGAATGTTTGTCAACAGTATGGTATTGTTTTAAACCAAGAAAATTTCATGTAACCATTACTTTAGGATAATTTATAGATCAATTTTCTTTGAATAACAACAAAACTGTCATACATGAAAATCTGTCTTATATGGTGGAAATGCTGCTGATTTACAGAAAATTCATGTCTGCACCTTAAAGTGGCATGAGCTGTCAAAATTCACGCTTTTTTCATAATTTCTGATCGTCACGACAGTAAGAGGCTTTGAAGGCCACCGAAAAACTAAATGATTGGCGTTGGAATGAGGAAAATCCATACAGTATGTGGCCTGTACGAACCGAAAACGTGTTCGAAAAGTAACAAAATTTAAATAACCAAAACGACCATTCATTCATTCTAAGTCAAAGTTTGTTGAAAACAATACTTTATCGTACATTTTCGAGACTAGAAGCACTAAAAAGTTTCTGAATTATACGTCTTGAGAAAAATAGCCAATAATTTCAACATTCTGTATTTACGTCAAAATATCAACATTTTGGCAGCTCATGCCCCTTTAATGGAATCAAGTTCTTCATGGTATGGTACTCGATTTTCTACATGCGTTTTTTACGCTTTGTTTCGATGAATTGGTTCAGCGAATTTAAGGGCGCTCTTTATACATGTATGTAATCGGATTTAACCGTTATCTGAATACCTTCCCCGATTGCATCTGTCAGAGAATTTAATGCATGGCAGATTTAATTAACCCCATTGCTTTTAGGTAGTGAGGGGGTGAACTTTGTGAATTGAATGGTTTCGGGTTCTAGGTTAGACACTATCCGTCCGTTAACCGGTACACGCGTATTTAATGTGTTTACCCTTCTGTGGAATTTCATTACTCGCCCTACAATTGAAACTGATGTGAGGATAACGGTACAGGAGAGAAGGGATAGTAATCTATAAGGGCATCTCGATGACCATTTCAGGCAGAAGTCGATAAATCACAAACACCCTCCGTGACCCTCACACGGTGGGGTATCCGCGTAAGATCGCATGAACTGTCCTCTACATAATCGTCGGTAGATAACATTGTTCCATATCTATTGGTCCTTTCTCTAGATTAATGACGGTTAAGTCAATTAGAGATATCGTGTGAATTAATCATACTATAGACCCATCTCATTCTGTAACAAATGAGCCCATGGTTTTCTGCTGTGTTATAACAGTTGCATATTCTTACACGCAAAAGTTCGAATAGTACGAAGATTAGCCCGAATAATCAGCCTCTGTGGTGCTGAGAATCTCACACACTCCCTGACGTATGCACCACAGATATAGAAATAAAGACCACACAGACAAGATTTCTCGGCTATACGAAGATAAACATTGTCAGAACCCTGGGCACCCGAGGAAGAAAGACAAACCAAGTAGGCTAAGTCATATGTAGCTGTATTCCTCACCTAATCCCTCCAATCTACAAATGCAATGATTGACGAGCTTTGTAAATATGTGAACAGAATTTTATTCTGAAAAAAATCGTGTTTTTCAGTAAATTGCTTCTTTATTTGAGTCCGTCTGTGGTTTCCTTTGGGCCGGCATGTAATTGAAATAATCTGTGTGTGGCGTAAAATATTAATCGATCAAGCCATACAGAGACTTCTGGAATATGAAACATACTTTGCGTGCATCTACTGATTCTGAACTAATAATCTAAAAACAAAATCCCCTGATACGTTAACGTTATAGCCTGTTTCTTTTTATTCTCAATGGAAACAGCCTTCGACGGCGAGGGTCTTAGGCTCAGATAGAACAATAGAAACAATTACAATAGGACAGATTCGAATATAAGATGTCGGCCAAAACCGCGCGTTGAGGACAGATTTGTCAGAGACAACTGGAACTTGGCTATTTGTAGAAAATGGACATGTGTTAGAAAATCTGATGTTGTAACCTGGATTATCAGAGTGATGCCGAGAAAAACTAAAGTGACAGAATGATGCAGCGTCCAGTGGTCAGAGCAAATACATTCCTCAAACGAGAGAGAATTGAAATAATTCTCAAGGTGAACTCGGTCTACTTCTCAGAAGAGGTCCTGACGAGAGCTATCTGTCACAATTGATTCAACAACCGCACATTTCCATTCCCTCGAGCAAAGAACATACCTCGTTGTTTACATTGATGTCGTGCAGAGGACTCTTCTGTCCAGGGAGGTATGTTTAATGTTTGTCCAATGAAATCCACGACAGTGTGGCCAGCATATTTAACCGGGAAATCGTGTTCAAGAAGTCAGAAAATTTACAACTCAGAAAATATTTCGTCTTTAATCAGACTCTTGCCAAATATCTTTGACTGTACATAAATGGCAAAATAGTAAATAAAAATGCGTTTGCCTCGCTTTTATGAAAACCATATCCAAAAGCAGACATATTTTGTTGTCTCGAACTTCTGTTACTTGTCCGTTAAGGCCCAATTATACCTCGTCAAGACACTAAGGCACCGAGGGGGGAGGGGGGGGGGGGGGGCTCAATGAAAATATTCTGGTCTGTATGAAAGCCCTTTTAATCTAGAAGGCAACGTAATTATATAAATATATTTAGGCCACTTGAAAGAAACTTGATCGAGAGTTGTGGATGAAGAAATGTGAAGTCATTACTTGACGGGATTTTCTGACCTTCATGCTGTAAATAGTGGCACCCTTCCCTTATAATGTTCGTGAAAGCACACACAGAACGATTTTTTATCATGACTGAAATATATCAATTGAAACAATCAATTGACCCATCAGGAGCAAAGTCGCTTGAAAAACTGCATGGATTACAACGCGTTGTGTCACCAATGTTTCCATAGTTTAACCAGAAAGCTTTGCTTAAATCTACGTGATGTCATCAGGCTCGGCGGTATTTGTCAACAAATTTGATCTTTGATACATGTTCACCATTCACCCTTCTTTTTTGTGAGTTTAACTCGATTATACAATGAGCTATATCCGTGGAATGGACACATCTCATTGGCTGGTTTGGATCTGATTTTGTCAAATGTGCCGCCATTGAAAGTTGAAGCGTGGGTGCATAACAGATCTGGATCGAAATTGCACCATCTCCTAGTAATGGCGGCATTCGATGCAAATCAAATACCACGTGGCCTCCATTCCACGCATACAGTTCATTGCGATTGTACTTTGCCGCCATGTTTTTTCCCTGGACAGTTCGTCATCGTGCTTTAAAATCTTCAGGTTTCAATGTATAATTCATAATAAGTATTTTTTTTTAATCTGACCCTTCTTACCCTGTAGCCCCTAATATCCCCAAAATGACGATAACCGAGGTCTCAAAAATCCTAGATTTACCGCCCCCCCGTTTCAGACTCATCATCCTAGAGTTAAACCTGTCCATGCATTCTGCACGGTTTATCCCGGAAGAACGAGAATCTCGTATATCTGGAATCATTCAGCGCCAATGCTCATAAGATGCACTAATCTTTATACTGGTTTAACAAATGCATTCTTTAATAGTTGGGATTTCTTTATTAACTGTGGTGGAGCATTATTTTTTAAAATAATACAATCGGGTAAATTGTAGACATAGTATGCCATGTAAATTATTATCTTTTACGAAATACGAAGCTAACGCCGCCATTCCGTCTACATCTGCTCTCCAATACCAAGTCCCTGGATTATTGACCAAAATATACTATCCAACTATTACCTTGTATTGACAGCTAAATTACACAATTTCATGAAGATTATTGGTTTATATGCATCCTTAAAAACAACGATAATTTTAGTCTCGTAAAAAAAAAAGGAAAATTCCACAATCTGCTATTTATGTGATAAAGAGATTGTAAAATGGTTGCCTTCAAAGATGACCAGATAAAGTAATTTACTGACAAATAACTGAGTTTAAGGACTATTTTATGGTCGATACTCTTAGTTAACGTATCTTCTATTTCCAATACTGGAACCCTTCAAATTAAATGCGCCTCTAGTACAGTGTGGCTCTGGTAGGCTGATTTGAATTGCATTTCAGGGGAATAATAATAATTTCCACTCTTGGTTAATTTTTCTAAGATTTGTGTCTTTTACTTTCTCATTTGAAATATAACACAACTTAAAGCTAAACCAGCAATGTAGTGTAAATTTCCTACAATTTCAACAACACCTTCCTCGCCGGAAATCTCGCGAGAGTGGACATATCTCATGACACTTGTTCAAAAAGGAAAGAAAACGTAATATACATGTACCAATGGATTTGTACACTATCTTATTGTGTCAGCAAGATGACATGAGGGATTTCTACATTTCTTTTTTGTTTGTTTTTATTTTTTTGAAAACTGATAAAGGTACATTTTTATTGTGTATTCCTGATGATGGATACGAAGATCTGCCGAAATTTAGAATATTATTGTATAAGTTTGATTTTGTTTGAAGGCACTCAACAAAGAGACATTGTTTATCTTGTCTTGGTCTAAGATCAAAATCAGCAAGAACTTTATTCCCGTCACAAACTAGAAAGGCCCTACTGGTTACTTTAAAATCTAGGTACACAATAAGGTGTCCAGAATTAAGTGTTTCTGTTGGAAACTTTCTATTTTTAAAGAGTTATCTCACAGAACACGATACAGTCGAGAGATGCGCTGTGTTATAATATATTGACTGTTTGGATCGGGTTTCTGACAGTGAATTGACAGAGGCGCCATCAGTCTAAACCTATCCAAATAGATTATCTTGTCAAACTATAATCAGCTGGTTTTACAAGAATCCTAACATATTCGCAAATCAGAAACGAACATTTTTTATATGCTTAGGTGATCGGCTTTTTTAGCAATTTGGTGAGCGCTATACTTTATATTCTATCTTTATTTTCTCATTATCCTTTTTGGTCGCATATATTATTGATTTTTGTAGCTAAAAGCTAAAGAAGTTAAATCTATTGACTTTGACATTGGTAGATTTACCAAGGTGCAAATGCGTTTGCTCATAAAAATCTTAGGGACTGTGAAAGTTTTCTTGCAGCGAACCAAATAAAAAACAAAACTGGAAGATCCAAAATTGAAAAATTCGCGACCCGCCCAACAGACTCACTCCAATAACAATTTCTGAGGTTATGAGGTCAAAACGTGTATTTTGCCCATAAGTAATTAACCCATGTGGTTTGGAACAAAATATCTTCTCCTGAAGTTATGAGAAGGATCGTCCGTAAGACAACAGGCCTATATGCGTTTCCTTTTCCTGGTTTCAACTTCGTATTGATAAAAAATGATAAACATGCAATAGAGAAGTCCTTCATTCACACATTTTAAACACAGTTGGCGGGAAATGCTCACGTCCATCGAAGGTGGGGCAACGGGCTCTGTCAACGGCAGCCATGTTTTTACATAATCATTCGTGAATCGAATCAAGCCTTAAACATTGTGGCCGCACAACTTCCTGGCTAAAGCTCACACATAAACGTGTTATGTCTGCTGTATAGGAAACGCCTTCATAACAAGGATGTGATATTGAACTTACACGGCGGATTTTCATAAAACCGGAGCGTGTCATCTGTTGTTTTACAAACCAACAAACTTTTTCAACTTGATCTAACAATTTTGTATCTCAATTTGTCGCTATTTTCATTGATTAATCGACTCTTCCTAATGGGAAATTGAGAAATTTGTACGTATTTTCATTTTATATTTAATGTTGACACATCTGAATGGCACAGTAGGGCCTAGTGGCTTAAACGTAATCCCCAAGATATATTTGATGTACTCTAACATTTTTCGTAAAATAAATAGGATTACTATTGCTATTGTTATTCCAAAACATGAGAGTATAGGTTATTTCGAGATCCCATTTAAAATCATGTTGAGTTTCACTCACTTCGAAGCCTTTGTACCAAACTTTGCTTTGCGCCAATTGTCATGATCTTAAATTATATTGCAAATGGCTGTTCATGGGAAATATATGGTACATGTATATAGAACAATTATTATAGCCTTGGAGGGAGGAATAAACTTAGAAAGTAGACCAAATTATTTTTCGTTTTGTGTTTTTTCATTATTGTCACTGTCTGGTGCCAAACAAAATAGCAAGAATATTTAGTTACTACCCTTTGGAAAGAAAAGCTATCGTGCCTCTTTGAACTGTAACAAAAAAGCATTTTTTTTTTATTTCTTCGCCGTTTAGGTGTGACTTTTTCTGTTCTCTATTTATGCAACCGATTTCATTTGCTTGTAAAGATTACACAAGGCTCAATTTCTTACAGTGTTTCTCTTTGACAAACGCATGCTTTCTTGGCGCTCTCTCGACTCTGGGGTTCAACATGGACGTACAATTAATGAAAAGGCGATTGTAACAAGGTGAGAATGGAAGGACAATATTACGCCTACACGAGAGCGTCAGATTTACTAAATCAGACATACAACCAACTTATTAATTGAACTTTGAAGTGGCTACAAAAAAACTCGTCCTAATAATTCAGTTTGACAAATGGATTTTTAGCAATTTGCACTATATTTCTTGAAATCAAACGTGGTTGGCTACATCTTAACAGTACTCCTAGGCTTATATCGAAATTTACTGACATGGCTTTGGCCAATGAAATCTAGAGTATTTGGAATGAGAATGGATCATTTCTCACGGAGTAATCTAATGAATCTGGCAAAACTAACTTAGATAGCTTGACTGATCTTCAATTTAATTAAGAGAAAGAACTTTGAGAAACTCTTTTTACTTTCATTATCTGCCAACAGTCCTAATATTTTTTCTTCGATTTTTTCCTGCTGTACGTCAACATTCTCTGCCAGTGAACATTTATATTTGCTGTAATCGCCATCAGTCTGACGTCTATCGGTTTTTGGAGATCATGAAGTCACACAGAAAGCTGTTAATTTGTCACGCTGTTCCAAACTCTAGTTTACCAACTAGCTTAAGTCGTATCATCGACCCGCCGGCGCCATGGTTTGTGTCTAGATACAAGATGAGCCCAACCTTTAGCTCCAGATCTACATCAACGACCTTCTATCGTTTGGCCACACGCTCGATATCTCTGGACTTTACCCTTGGAATATCAAGTGATACCATAGGCAAATAGAACTAATTCCAGGCCACTAGTGAGCCAATTCACGCTGACTGTTAATATATCGATCTCCTTAAGCTAAAAAAAACTGGTTTGGCAGCATCAGCTGGGAGGAAAACGAACTATAGTATACGTTAAGTTTTTCCCTGCCAATAATTCTGGATTGATATTATTGTAATTGTACAATGCAACATGCATGGCTAGCTTTGTACAGCAAAGCTCTGCTGTCTTGGAAAGACAATTGGGCAAAATGATTGAACTGACCAAGTGCCATTTGTAAAATACCAAATTTCTCTTATTGAAGAGTCCACCCAGGAAAACAATCAAGACGCATTTTCATCTATCTGCGGTCTTACAGCTTCCTGAAGCCATCTTAAATTTGTTTATTTCAAATTTCGGTTCTTAACATAGTGAAACAAACCAAACATGATCCGGAATACTTCCAAACCTTTGAACGTCGACTGCTCTTGAATTGACCGATGGGGCTATATTTCCGCCAACAATTCCTAAAATTTTGAAAGACTATCTCCCCCCGCTCCAACTTATGACAAAAATGTTGAAGTATCAATGGAAATCCTTCAGAATGCATATCCGCCCATCTTGGAGTTCCCCGGGACTGGGCAGGTTTGGACCCTCCACCTTTTGGTTTGGGATCATCAGCACCCCTACTCTGCAAAACGCCCCACCCGATATTTTTCCAATCAGACCTTTCTGTATAGGATAAATGCCGAGCTACTGCCGATTCTTAAAAAATAATTGGCGAGGCGCGGAGCGCCGAGCCGATTATTTTTTAAGAATCGGCAGTGGCGAGGCGTTTATCCGGCTTAAACGTCAGTCTCTATGTTTTGCCCCTGCCGATTATTTTTTAAGAATCGTCTGGTGCAATCTGAGCCTGGTGCCGTGTTACACGAAGTTCAGTTCAAGTAAGCTCTGATATGGTGTGACTTCAGCTGTAAATAATTTTCCAAAAATATTATTTTATTAGGTGTCCAAAAATATTGCAAGATCGTCAGTTCATTTATACTTGTAAAGTTTATTATGTGTGGGAAAAATAGAATATTTTATCTGTATATTTTAGAGTGGGGATTCAATTTTACTGCGACCTACTCTACCCATTTCGCTATGATTTCGTTTGAATGGCGTTACGGTACAACGGATTTTTTTTAACGAAGGAAATTAATTTGACCAAAAAGTTAGATGCCCTTTCCCTGCATAAATCAGATTTTCTTCCGATAAAACAGTCTTTTTTCCGCTACACACCATTTAAAACAAGTCTGCTTTGTTTTAAATTTGACTTAAATCTTCACGTCTAGTTATATTAGCTTCTCTTAACTGAGCGGTTTGATAAAATACGGTAATTAAAATATTTTTTTATTGTATTAAAAAATATTAATTGTATTAAAAAAATCTACAAATTGAGCCTCCAATTGCAAACAATCCGCATTTATTTACTCGTTTATTTAAAATCGTACATATCCAACAAACTGAATCCTTAAAGCGCTGCATTAAGACAAACTGGCTGTGATCCCCTTTTATAAGGCAAACATCACTCTTTAGTTTGAAGCAATCTAGTGTGATTAGTTCGTCTGGAACTGTGTACTCCATTAAAACTAAGCAACCAACTATTATGAAGCAGCCAGTGTTCGTCTCCAATGCGCATGTGTGATAGATCATTTACATTTGTACGACTGTCTTGCTTGTTAGAGTCTGCAGACGATTCGTGAAAAATAATCGTTCGCTCGAACAATAGGGTGACGTCACAGGAGACGTTTAATCTTCCAATACACGCTTTTGAATACAATACTATAAATGCTTGATCTTTCTCTTTAACATGTTCATGTAAACGCTGCTCAATAACAGGATGTCCCGTACTTAACATGCGTGTTTTTATTTTAGCTCGTCTGAAACAAATTAGAATGTCAAACGCGGTGAAATCGATCGTCTGTCTGTTGACATCGCTCAGACTTGAGTTGTTGGCAGACGGTTTTTTTACGTGTTTGACAAAAACACTAACTGAGAGATTCCGAAGAAATTATCTCGTCAAGGTTTTACATGGAAGGGGACGAAGATCAATTTCGGATTTGATTCCAAATATTTTAAGAAGACTTTGGATTTTATTGAATGGTTGCTCCTATCTTTAAATCTGCCAACAGTTTTTTTCATCGCACACATTTTTGCATCTGACTCCGAGGTGTTATTTGAAAACAGATCAGCATAAGAATTTCGCACTTTAGTTTTTATTACTTCTGTCACGTTCTCGAGTGTAAATAAACAAAACAAATTCGTCTCCACTATGATCTTTCTACTCACATTGAAGCAGACTTATCCTCCCTCACACTGATACACTCATCTACCGGGTAAAGTGGCTCCAAGTCGGATAAATATGGTCTTGGCTCTTCTTTTTAACAATCCTTTGACTTTTTTCAAGGACCTTCGTGTATTTAAAGATTATGTAAGTTGAGATTGATTGATTGTTTGGTGTTTTACGCCGCGCTCAAGATTATTTCACTTATATGGCGGTGTTGTCAGTTGTATTGTATGAGGAAACTGGGCTCTATGCCCAGAGGAAACCCACGTGGTAACTGACAACCATCCCATATAAGTCGTTCGAGTGTAAGTTGAGAGGTTGGAGTTTTATTTTTCTTTTGGCTCTCTCAATGAACTATATACATGGAATGGAGGTCACGTGGTATTTGATTTGCATCGAACGCCGCCATTACTAGGGGATGGTGCAATATCGATGTAGATCGGTCATGCACGCGCTTTCACTCAGCAATGGCGGTGCTTTTCACAAAGTCATATCCAAACCAACCAATGAGGCGTGCCCATTTCACGTATATATTGCATTGGGATGATGCCCCCCCCCCCCCCTCTTGCATGATGAAATCATCTTGCCTTGTTCATATCAGTTATGCTTCAAAGAATTCCTTTTTTCTTCCTTTTTTGATCTCTAAGCCTAAACAAATAGATGGATGCTTCAACTCTCAGCCTACTGATGATATCCCTGATTCAACTAGCGTACAAACCGTCCATCGCTAAATCATACATGAAATATAAAGTAACCCTGTTGATTTTGCTGGTGTGAATTTTCTTACAATTGTATCAGCTAGTATTGGTAAGGCAGAAAAGTTATCTCAAAGACTAACTTTGTTGTGAGCCTAATTAGGCATTGGCTTAACAGGAAATTACCAATATAGCTGCTGGGTAATGCGAGGAAATTATCCGTGTTATTCAATTCTTTGTCCCTCCAATCCAATGAACTGCTTCCCGATTGCTCGCAGTTAAACTTTTTTTTTTGACTTAGCAGTAAAAGACCATAGGATTACTAATACACCCTCCACAATAGCCAAAGGCAGTTTAAGACATCACGTTTTGCGCTGGGAATATGTGTTAACAAAATTATGGAAGCCTGAAATGACAGATTCAAAAATCAATACTATGGTGGTCGGTTCGGAGAATCACATAGCTAATATCAAGTTGTAGCCCGTAGGCGAAAATGACGAGACTCTATCAACACTTTATCAGGAGAGATTTTCAAACTAACTTTCCTGTTGCCTTTTTTCCATTACCGTGAAAACTCAATCAGTGACAAAGACTTGATCAAGCTTCACCTAAAACCAATTTATAGTGTAGTCTAATAATTAAAGCCCAGTTACCTTTCTATGCATAAACTAACCAATAAATTGGTTACGAGTGCAAAATGATCACGTCTTGACGCCTCATTGAGTAGGCCCTATACTTTGACCGGATTATTTGACAGTTTTTTATTGATAAAAATATTTAAAGCGGCATGAGCTGCCAAAATGCTGATATTTTGACGTTAAAACAGAATGTTGAAATTATTTGCTATTTTTCTCAATTCAGAAGCTTTTAAAGGGGCATGAGCTGCCAAAATCCACACTTTTTTCATAATTTCTGATCGTCACGACAGTAAGAGGCATTGAAAGCCATCGAAAAATTAAATGATTGGCGTTGGAATGAGGAAATCCATACAGTATCTGGCCTATACGAACCGGAATAGTGTTCGAAAAGTAATCAAAATTTAAATAACCGGGACGACCATTCATTCATTTTAAGTCAAAGTTATTTCAAAACTATAATTTATCATACATTCCCGAGACTAGAAGCAATTAAAAGCTTCTGAATTATACGTCTTGAGATAAATAGCCGATAATTTCAACATTCTGTTTTAACGTCGAAATATCAACATTTTGGCAGCTCATGCCCCTTTAAGTGCTTCTAGTCCCGAGAATGTACGAACACGTATTGTTCTTTTTTTTTTCTTTGAATGAATGAATGGTCGTCCCGGTTATTTAAATTTTGTTTCCAGTTGGTACAGGCCACATACTGTAGGGATTTTCCTCATTCCAAGGCCAATCATTTAGTTTTTCGATGGCCTTCAAAGCCTCTTACTGTCGTGACGATCAGAAATTATGAAAAAGTGTCAATTTCGGCAGCTCATGCCACTTTAAAAATACTTTGTATTTTATGAAAAAGTAGAAATTAAGAGACATGTCGTCCTTCCCATCAAAGGAATGGTCGTGTACTTTGTATGGGCTCAACTGTGATACTGAATTCCTACAAAAGTACACTTTTTTAAAATATCATATAGATTTTATTCGTATAGGCTTAATGAATAATTTTCATTTCTACGTTAACCTTAACTTTAAAATCGAAATCCGTGGAAAAAGGTCATAATTTTGCCAGCTTTGCTAAGGATTATCTCTCGTGGGAGGGTGGGGAGGCACCGATGAAACCTTGTCGATCGATGTCTGATTCCACTGTATTTGTTAGTCATAACATTCTAGACATGGAACCACCAAAACATTGGTGGGATGGTCGAAGATATCCTCCCTAAGCATTTCAGCTCAGGTGCCTGTTTCGCAAAACGGCGTAGCGTAAGTTTTTACGTAACTGCCATAGCAACCCATACTATAGAAGTGGCATTTACGTAAAAACTTACTCTACGCACTTCGTTAAACACGCTACACGCTGTTAAACACGACTACAGTTTTGTTTTTAAGCCAAGTACAATGTACATGAATCTGGACTTTATAAAACAATTCTATATCATTACCGAGCCATATGGTAGAGACTGTTACTAACAGGGTCTGTTTTCATAAAGGGCAAACACGGATTATGGTGTGCTTACTTCCATTATAATTGACACTAAATTATATAATGTCACCATCATCATCTCGCCTTTATAACATATAGCTGATGTAGACGCCGATATATACTGTAACAAAGGTTAATGTTTTCATAGTAACAAAACATTAAACTGTCCAGTACAGTTACTCACATTTTAACCACTGGTCTTCTATATGAACGTTTTTGAAGAACACAGCATCTTGCTGCATACAGGCCGAGATGTGAATTCTACCCCTCCTGCATGTGCGTGCCGTGTGCAAATATACATGTTAAGTAGAGATGACTTTTCAAACAACATCGAGTCTGTAGTGCAACATGGGCTGGTAGGTTTACCTCCCCCGGAAGAAGTGATATTTTGCTTGTTATCATACAAAATGAAGGATTTAACCTGATAATGTTGTGAGTGTGGTTATATTCTGTCCTTCTATATTGAAAACTGGGCTGTCATGAACGTATACAGTCATCAAAGGGTTGATTTCACAACATTTCCCCCGATAGCGTCGTCAGCAACCCAGCATGTCAAAGCGGTAGCCATAGTGACATTATGTCATTCTGCTTCAAAATATCTGGGTCAACCGTTGCACGTGACCAAAGCTTATCGTTGATTGGTTAAAAGGACCCACTCTGTCCCGAGGGAGGGAAAAGGAACGGCAATCAACAGGAGGTCACTTTTTCCTCATTTATCGGGGTAGAATCGGGGTAGAATCGACTTTAATACCTTCGTCTTGGTGTTTTTTGCATCACCCGATACCGCTGAACGTTGGTTCGCACCTCGTCAAACCCCTCGAATGCTGCGCATTCTCGTGGTTTGACTCGGTACGAACCAACGTTCAGCGGTATCGGGTAACGCAACAAACACCGCTACGGCGGTATTAAACCCTTAAACCTAAGTGGGTCCGTAAACCCCCTCATTCCCTAGAAAGGTTACTTTTTGCCTAGGATTTGAGCGAAAGTGCATACCTTATACGATGAAATTATATGAAATGTAATATTGTATAATGAGTTCTTAAAACTTTTGAAACATTTTCTTTTTTCCGAAGGAGTCCCGTCATAGATAAGTAGATAGTCTGTCCGCGGAGCCGTATGATACCTTAAAGTGGCATGAGCTGCCAAAATGTTGTTATTTTGACTTTAAAACAGAGTGTTGAAATTATTGCCAATTTTTCTCAAGACGTACAATTCAGAAACTTTTTAGTGCTTCTAGCCTCAAGAATGTGCGATAAAGCATTCTTTTGAACTAACTTTGGCTTAGAATGAATGAATGGTCGGCCCGGTTATTTAAATTTTATTTACTTTTCGAACACGTTTTCGGTTTGTACAGGCGATATACTGTATGGATTTTCCTCATTCCAACGCCAATCATTTAGTTTTTCGATGGCCTTCAAAGACTCTTTCTGTCGTGACGATCAGAAATTATGAGAAAAGTGTGAATTTTGGCAGCTTCTTTAATCAACATTTCTTTACAGCCTACTTTATTCAGATAACGCTTGTTTACGTCCCTCGGCGTGAAATTACCCGTGGTCAGTTGTATGCGTATATGATTTAGTGATTACAAAAGTTGGCTGTTTTATTTTTTTAAGTATACGAATTAGAACTGTGTCCTGTATTTTGGAATATTATTTACACATCTGTTTCTCGGTCATTTACTAATCTATCCTTTTCCATCCCAATAGATGTCTGTTTTAATTGTCAGTCTGTTTAGATGAGAATATGTTACACACTTTGCTTATTACTCCTACGCATGAGTCACTGATAGTTCTATTTTGATATTGTTTGGTTGAAACAGATAACGCGTACCCTTTTCTTGCAAACCGATTTTCATTTACATGATGAAATCCAATTGCTTTGATTATTTAGCTACATTAAACTGAACTTAGCTTTTGAAATTCACAATCATTCTCTTTTATTACAACTTTTGATCAGTTCTCACGCACCATTTATCAGTAAAAATCTGTGAGCCGCTTTGACTTAGAGATGTGCTGAAGCGATTACATCATTAATGCCAACTGAGTCACCCCGATATCACGAGCTAAAGTTGGAGGAAAGAGCATAAAATCTCCCCTAAGTGAATAAATCGCCTTGGTAAAAACGCCATCTGTCCTGGTGGGACCTTTGTGGTTGTAGAGGTTTCACGAAGCGCCAATAAAATGTAAAAAAAGTCAAAACATTTGGCACGAGATCAAGCACATGACATTGCACCGCAGAAGCTACGCCACCTAGCGGTTGTGTGTTACTATAATCAAACGTTTCACTCAGGGCTTGTAGAATCAAAGTTCAACGGCAATACAAAATGGCATCATAAGTAATTTCAAACGATCGACGGGGGTTCTTAGTTCGGTCAGCTCGGTCATCATTTTGGCTTGCATTTTTTGTGAGTTTTATTTGTGTAGAAATTGTTGGACACTATCAGAATTTTCTCCGGATAGTATCTTAAAGGACTCGATGTGTTCAAATCAACATAAATAAATCATGTTAAAAGGTTCATTCTGTAAGAAATGTTTGAAACTCTATTTAAAACACCGGTATAGGTGTCGAACGCTCGTGCTGTTCCCAACTAACTTCGTGGTGATGTCTTAATTATTTCTCATTAGGTTCATTCTGTAGCAAACAGGAGGAATGGACCAAATAGTGCACATCGATAATATGGTCACGTCACAAATACCCCAAAATAGAGTGTTACTTTACAACCATTGCTCTCTAATTACTTTGCTTGCATATTCACAGTCGATTAGCTGGTCAAGAGTCTAGAAAATAAGACGGAAACATTGGTATTGAGTGAGCTCCAACGTTATATTCTCCTTATTTTAATGACGTCGATTCATATAACACGGGTAATCGATTTACTACCAATTATAACTGGATTAAAAAATATTATCATGGACGATATATGTGCTGCAAAAGTGATGCGTTCATTAAACACATAAATAATGTTTGCAGAGAACAAAGGACCTCTCCCAACATTATCCAGACTTTCAATTGGTTAAGTGGAATTCAGAGTTATTAACACCTCCTATACACCCTGACGTACAATTTCCTATTCACACCTCAGTGTTCAATAGCCAAGTCTGTATAGATCTGTACTAATAGTAAGTAGAGCGAAAGTACCGCTATTGAATAACGGAATAGTTTTGCTTTTAACTGACTTCCAACAGAAGATTAAAACATGTTGTTTATGTGGGGTGGCAATGAATTCAACATTAAAAGTAAAATGAATGATTGACACCTCAGTATTTTTAAAAAGTTAGTCTGGCTGATATGACAATTAGTTGTTCACATCGTCATCTATGGAGAGGAACACAGTTTCTTTACAATACTCTAATCAAGTAAGGAGAGTTTGACCAACAGACAGACTTGGGGTTTCCTTTTTGGCAAGTCACCAAATGTTATACATGCTAATTTCTTCTTATCTCGTATTTCCACGTGAGACTATTAAGCCGATCGATGCCAACTAAAGAGGAAATGTGCTATTTTAGGTACCATTGATATATATTCCCTCTGCTCTCGTGTATTTCCCTTGTCCTACTTGTCGAATATTTCCCTGGGCACCGGCTATATTACCAATAAGAGAAAACTCTCAAAGCAGAATCTAGGTCTGCATGGTTTACGTTATTTCCTGTAGTTCTACTGTTTGTCAGTCAAGCCTACATTCATTGTGAGTGATTAATTGCATGTAAATGACAGGAGAAAATCGGTCAGTGTGTCCGCCATGACAAGTTAATAAATCTAAACCTGTTAACCACTCCACAGGAATAACTAACCAATGCCTATATGTCCCAGATCCACACATCTTCCATTTGTATGTGTATAGTATGGTTGTCAGGTACTTCACTGTATATGTCATTCCCCAGGCGTAATACATTGTCCCGAGAAGATGTATTATCACAGGCTGTTTGATTTTACCTGATTTTTCTGGTCAATGGTAAAATGACATACAAATAAAAACAAATTGAGGCTTTTTATAACTTGGGTTAAACTTCAGGGGTGTGAGAGCCGGCCCGAAAAAAAAGAGGAAAATTTTGTTTGTCAAGAATACCCCCAAAGGGTTTGGTTAAGAGTTAAATCAAATCACGATCAATTTGAACTACTACTACATTGAGTTTGATAAAAAAAAAAATAAAAAAAATAAAAAATCAACTAAAATCAAAAATTCTCAAAAAAATTAAATTACTGGACCTAAAGTAAATTGTACGTGAAAATGGTGCCATCTAACTTGTCCGTAATAGATGGCGAACTGAATTCTTCGAGTTTTTAAACTTTCCATTTGTTTCATTAAGGGCCGTCTGTTTCGCAACGGCCGAAAACGTGCGTCGGTATTATTAGGGTTGTATCGGCGAGGGTCCAATTATCGTGACTTGTCATCACTGCGGAAAAACAGCAGAGGCTGTGCATTCCAGACTAAATTCAATATAATGGCAGAATGTTTGAAAAACAACGCTTAATTGTGGTCTTTGGATTGCTTTTGATATCCAGTAGACAAAACCACACGTTCATTTCAAACACGCATTAAATTTTAAGCACGAGTTGGTCTTGGAATTTTATGTTTGGATGCGCTCATGGTCTTTCACATCGTAGTCAGCGTTGATAGAATTAGGCAAATCACTGGAAAAACAACCTACGCGGACCAATGTAGTAATACTAATAGGCCCATTAAAAGTATTATAAATAAACTACCACACAGCGGCGTTACGGCTAAGCCTTCGAACAAACATTCACCAGTCCTTCAGGCAGAACTCTACGGGAGATTACGGTATTACGTAGGCCTACACCTCCAATCACTATCAGTTAAATACTAATACTACATGTACATAAATAAAATTGACACTTCACCCTTGAACAAAAACGCGGAATTCAGAAAAATGACGCGGACAGCCATTTTAAAAAAACGCGATTTTCCGCGTTTCCGCGGAAGTCTCACACCCCTGAAACTTTACCATTCCACCATTTTATATTCGTGATTCGATTTTACGTTGACCATGAATAGTCAACATGGACTGTATGCCAACAATATGATGTACCCTTTACGTGGGATAATGTTCAGTAATGTTCATGTCTACATGTTTCCATCTGACAGGTGCGCGTGGCTCGAAATGCGATCAAAACACTTTTATTTCATTTCGTGTTAAATTAGAATGAATGCGACATTTAAGCCCGCATTATCAGAGCGTTCTCAAACGGAAAGGTTGCTGATAAATTTTAAACTTTTTCTATTTGCTGTCTGCATCAATGGTACGATTTTATTGTAGATTGGAAGAAATATAAATCAGTCCCTATAGTTCTCGACTTTATACCATTGCCAGATAATACTGTACTCAATTCATGCATTTCTATAGATCTGAACAGTTTCTTAAGCGGCCCACGATAGACGTATAGCAATAAAGGAAATGGAAGCGTTGTTAGTGGGCACATATACAATAATCACACGGGACCTCCGGTGGTCAATAGTGTGGATACAGCCGAGGAAAATAAGCTACTGGGGATAAACTTTGACCCCGGCACGTCCGAAGTCGTGAAAGCCTGTCCGTGTCTGGACCGTACAGGACAAGAGACTGTTTAAGGCCGGGTCCGTACCCTAACCCTATCCGTCAATATTGGCTTTAAATGTGAATTGTGACAAAATGCAGTCTCTAATCTTCTTGAAAACAATTCACTTTTCTCTTAAAGATAGAGTGAAATGAATTGTACCTGAGGAATCATTGTTTACTATATTATATTCATTATTTCAAATTTGTTCGATGTACAATTAAGGTGATCAAATTTGAAGTATTTTTTCTACACCTCCCCTCCCCTCTCCCCTCCCCTGACGAAAAAAAAAGGGGGGAAATCTTACTACTTCGATGTGTCGCTCTGTCAGTGTTTCAGAATCTCATACATACCTTGTCAAATGGAATAGAATAATATTCATCATTCAGTATATTTTACCCGATATATTATATAACAAATGATCAAAATTCCCTTTGAAATGAAGGTGTATTGTTAAACCAGTAAGTCAAGAAATTGGAAAATAAATTTCGACTAATGCAAATTTTATAGTCATATAAAACGTTTACCGAGTATATCCTTTGTAACGATTGTAACTTTATTTAATTTCCGACCATACTCTCTGACAAAATCGCTTAGAGGAGAGTGGGATGTGTTTCTATCGATTTTTAATATGTGTTATCATAGCGAAATCTCCAACCTGCCAGAAACAATATAGCGCGGAGTCAACGCGACTTATTCGCGCTTCCGTGTGTGGAGTTGCGTGATGGATTTGCGAACCGATTCAGTGGGACTTGTATTATAAAGCTAGTGGATAGTCTGAAATCCAGTAGAAGATGTGGGTAATACCAGTGAATGGAGAGCTCAATTCCCATGAGCCTCCTCAAATCATCGATCTTTGAACAATCCAATCTCTGTAATTGAGGCTGTATTTTGCTGTGTTGTCCAAAAACACATATGGATAAAGGGAAGGGAGAAAGAAGCAGTTGTTCAGTCTAGTAGAGGATTCGATATTACAATAGTTTAGTGGACAATTCATCTCTGCAAACAACCGCAGAGGTTCTCCAATTTAAAGATAATCTATTGGTCTATTATCTATAGTAGTTTAGGTAAAGACCACTAAATTCCAAGTCATTGACGTTTTTCTGGGAGAATAATACCATATATGGACATGGTGCTTCAAAATATCAGAGAATAAACAAAACTATTACAAGAGGAAAGAATCCAATACCAGTTCTTTAATCAACATGCAATTCAATAGTGTACTTATCATCTAATAGAGAATTGTATCTGTAATTATTATGTCATCCAATAAATTATTATACCGGCAATGCAAATCAGCAAACAAGGTTTAAAAGAGAAAAGTTAATACTAAATATATATGAATAGAACTTCTGACTGGCTCTTTAACTAATATTAATTGTAAACTTCAATATGCCATGCCAACAACAGAGTGAAATTAATTATTTATCTGTTGTTTTAATATTGAGTAAGCTAGGGGTTTCAAAACACAGTTCACTTGAAGTCAATCGTTATGTGAAATGGCATTACGCGATAAATCTGCTTTTTTCCATACACAAGGTTGTTACGTTTTCAGTCTCTAATCACAAATCGATGAGGGTTAGGGTGATTGATGGTGTCACGTTTCTTTGAGCGGGATGTTTCCCCGGCTCTCCGTTTGATAAATCGCTGGCACAATATCCAGCAAAATGGTACTGCTGGCGAATGGTCGCTATGGAAAACTAGGAGAAAAAACAACGATCAGCCAACGAAATGATTGCTTCTCTGTCTTCGTTGAAATTGTCGAATAGGAAATAAATTGCACTCTGCAATGTGTTATAGAATAATCATGATATAAACGGACATGTTGTCTCCCAAGAGAACTGTCGATTCTCCCAGACTATATTTTCTCCATTAACGTCTGACAAGCCACACGGGACGAGGTGATGAAAAAACAAAATGAGGTTCATACACAAGACGGACTTTTTCATACCTGAAGATACAAACCGTCCTCTAAACTCGTAAAATAGTCAACGAAAGCATTTGTCCTTTGCCGAAAGACAAGCGGGTGACAATTATTGCATACACTTAAGAAAAATGAAAACAAAAAGATTTGGTGTATTCAGGCTGTCTTGTAGTATTTTTGGATCCATGATTTGAAGGAAAAATACGCCAAATTTTATCCCACTACACCATAGCGCCCAATTTAACTGACATAATTGAGAATAAATATATATTTAATCTTTATCAAATCCTTGTCTTTTCTCATTCCAATGCAAAAAGATCAGTGTAAAACAAACATTTATAAAAACAATTTGTGAACTTTATTCCAGAAGAAATTAAAGGTTGATTACTCTACAACAAACAAGAAGCAAATGTGTTATTCTGTTACACATTATTATCATATGGAATGCTGTTTGTCGAATATGCCGAAGTCGCTGTCTTTTGGGATGTTTTGCAGACAACGTACGAATATGCTGCTTAGAATAGAACAGCATATTCGTACCTTGTCTCGAGAAGGCGTGTCTCGGAAGAAATTGAATGGAGACAGGGGGAAACTTCTGGCAGCTTATACATTCCAAGACAGATCACGACATTTTGGCATCGACCACCGGTTTCTGTCATGTATATGCGTAGGGTATTGTGTAATCGCCCACAGACATACAAACAATTACGTCTTGTAATTTGATGACTTAAAATTAACTTGGCACAAACTCAAAATGGCTTTCCCTTGATTGGTCCCTTGATTCGATACTTTGTCTTAGATTTTAAGCCTGATCCAATTTTACCACAATTTATCTCAGGTTTTTTAGCTATTTGGATTTACATTGAACAAGATATTGAGACTAAAAGTACACTTACACTTTTAAATAGCTTTAACACAAATGTTTTTCTGTACATTTACAAAGATGCTATATCTATACTGTTGAGAATAATTGTTTGTTAAATTTATTATAAGAAAATAGAAAAGTAAACCTATCTGGATGACCGGAACAAGCATTTTAAGGTAAGGTACAGTAGAATATACACTACTAGTAGGATCTAGTGTTTTTATTTCCTCTCTTTTTTGGATATTTTAAACAACTTACACGACTAGCGCGATTGCGTGATTTCCGTATTCAGTAACTTTTATGTATTTTGGGGTATTTTGCAGATAACATTTTCGACTGAAATCTATTTTAATTTCTAGAATTCCTTTTCAAAACGCTCTGTTTTTACTTTGTCGAAAGTACGAAAAGAATACATCTCCACATCAGTTCAAAATTATGTGCGACGAGATTCTGGCTACTCCATTATTGAAATCTTGGAATCTGCATTAAAATTGGGGGTGGGGGATGTGTTCATATTAGAAAAGATCAGACCAAATGCTTACAAAGTCATTAAGTTATATCTTTACCACATATTACGTCATCATGCTATATGAATCTTCGCTCCTACTTGTCCAAATATGTAACGCAAGAATTGGTTAGTAGTGGTGTTAAGTGTAGTTAGTCATGCAATCTCCTTGATGTGGGAGTTTTGACATCACGAAAATAAAGGTCAGTTTACGAGAGTTTCCGGACAGTCAATGTACACAGAATAGATTTCCTATTAAATGACCTTATAATTACTAGATCTGAACTGAGTTGATTCATAAGATAGCTATCGGCTGATAGCCATCTCTTTCCACAAAACGGAAGCCATGTTAGTGTCCAGCAGTAGCGACTGAAATTGCTGGTCCATGTACAACGAGAGAATATACTAAGTTTGGCCCATATTCCAAACATTTGTTACATTAAATAGCGCATTTGTTTAGCAATGGCGTTAAAGCGTTCCGTATACTTAAATAACACTTGATGGTTAATGTTTGAAATGAATTAATTTAATTACAGCCCAAGGACGTAGACGAAAGCATTGCTGCAAAATTTACTAATGAATTGTTCAACCCAGTAATCCCAGTTATTTTAATCACGTCGATTCATATTACACTGGTAATCGATTTGCTATCAATTATCACTGGATTTAATAATATTACCATGGACGATATATGTGCTGCAAAAGTGATCCGTTCATTAAACACATAAATAATGTTTGCAGAGAACAAAGGACCTCTCCCAACATTATCCAGACTTTCAATTGGTTAAGTGGAATTCAGAGTTATTAACACATTCTATACACCCTGACGTACCATTTCCTATTCACATCCTAGTCTTCAATAGTCAAGTTTTTATAGATCTATTCTAATAGTAAGTAGAGCAAAATTACCGCTTTTGAGTAACTGAATAGTTTTGCCTTTAACTGACTTTCAACAGAAGATTAAAACATGTTGTTGTTTCTGTATGGTGGCAATGATCTTCGTGTATTTCAATTGTTCGGTGTTTTTTCCTGGATATTATGTCGAAGGGAATTCCGTTAACTTTTCTTAACACCTATTTATTATCACAACTTATGATTGGGTATAATCGTCTAAATGATATGCCCCATTTTAACACAATAAGAAACTTGTCTCCTTGGTTATTTTAGACAAGAAGATTTTTCCTGTGCCCGTGTGTTTTATTGTTCGAAAGTATTTATGGCTTGGACGAATATCGTTAAAATATAAAACCACATATTCTTCAAAATGGCTTGAGCTGAAGACTGCATGAGCTCTATACAAAAAAGTATCACCAGTGTTGTCGGTTCTCATATTTGTAATAAATACTCGACGTTCAAATTAAAAGTAAAACAATGATTGATTGATACCCCAGTATTTCAAAATCCTTAGTCTGGCAGATATGACAATTAGTGGATTATCAGAGCTCATTACCATGGCTGCTAATTACATCGTCGTCTGTGAAGAAGAATACAGCTTCTTTACAATACTTTAATCAAGTGCGTTGAGCAAAAGACTTGGGGTTTCCTTTTTGGCAAGTCACCAAATGTTATACATGTTAATTTCTTCTTATCTCGTATTTCCACGTGAGAATATTAAGCCGATCGATGCCAACTAAAGAGAAAATGTGCTATTTTAGGGGCCATTGATATATTCCCACTGCCCTCGTTTATTTCCCTTGTCCTACTTGTCGAATATTTCCCTGGACACCGGCTATGTTACCAATGAGAGAAAACGCTCAAAGCAGAATCTAGGTCTACATGGTTTACGTTATTTCCTGTACTTCTACTGTTTGTCAGCCAAGCCTACATTCAGTGTAATTAAGTACATGTTAATGACAGGAGAAAATCGGTCAGTGTGTCCGCCAAGACAAGTTAATAAATCGAAAAATCATACTGTGCTGCTAGATCGTCCTCACAGTTCAATATATTGGGGCCTTTTACGCATGCCCTGGTTTGGAGCTTGTTTGCATTGCGTGTACCTGATAAATCTAATTTTCATTTTTAAATTGAAAATACGAAATGGAAAGATTCGAACTTCTTCTATCTGGGAATACTACAGAAAACCGCCGACTGTTTTTGTTTAAACATCATTCTGGATTTTAGCGGCAAGTGTGCCGTTAAAGAGAAATATTCTTAATACAACGTAAAACACCTTGCAGGCAATCAATCAATCAAAACACCCTCTCGGTTTTACTACGAGCTCTCAGTAAGTGCATAGTACACTTGGTTTGAACGTTCCCATTCCACCATTCTATCCGCGCATTGGGGATTCGATTCTACAATGATCCATCATCATGAATATAAATGCATAAATTTATCTTAATGCCAACTATACGATGTACTCTTTTCTAAGGTGTGGCTCGAAATGCGATTAAATAACTTTTATTTCTTTTCATTTTAAATTAAATATAAAGCAACCCTAGAGTTCTCGACTTTATACCATTGTCAGATAATACTATGCTGTCAACCCATGCATTTCTACAGATCTGAACAGTTCATTAAGCGGCCTACGATAGACGTATAGCAATTAAGGAAATGGAAGCGGTGTTAGTGGGCACATATACAATAATCACACGGGACCTCCGGTGGTCAATAGTGTGGATACAGCCGAGGAAAATAAGCTACTGGGGATAAACTTTGACCCCGGCACGTCCGAAGTCGTGAAAGCCTGTCCGTGTCTGGACCTTACAGGACAAGAGGCTGATTAAGGCCGACTCCGTACCCTAACCCTATCCGTCAATATTGGCTTTAAATGTGACTTGTGACAAAATACAGTCTCTAATCTTCTTGAAAACAATTCATGTTTCTCTTAAAGGTGTTTGAATCATTACTGAGGCCATCCTACAACGGCCAGTTAAAGGAATATTTTTGGGCGTGTTTTTTAAGATAAAATATCCCTTACCTAATAAGAGAGGGTAATGTTCACGTTTTCTTTGAGGAGACCTAACTTGTGGCTGTTTTAAAGAAGTTTGTTCCTGAATCCATGTATATATTTTTTATCCTAGAAGATTTTCCCTGTGCCATTTTATTTTGAATTAGAAAATATATATTTTGCATCGTCGTAGATGCACATTAAAGCTTTTGTTTTACTTTTATTTAAAAGTGTAAATGTTCATATTTTAACAGTATCGCTGCCACCCACAATGATGGAAGTTTTAGTCACAATATATTGTTCAATGTAAATCCAAATAGCTAACAGACCTGAGATCAATTGTGGTTAAATTGGATCCGGTTTAAAATCTAAGACAAAGTATCGAATCAAGGGACCAATCAAGGGAAAGCCATTTTGAGTTTGTGCCAAGGTAATTTTAAGTCATCAATTGCCAGAGGAAGTTTTTGTTTGTCTGTCTGTGGGCGATTACACAATACCCTACCAATATACATGACAGAAACCGGTGGTCGATGCCAAAATGTCGGGATCTGTCTTGGAATGTATAAGCTGCCAGAGGTTCCCACGTCTGCAATCAATCCACCCGAGACACGCCTTCTGGAGGCAAGGTACGAGCACGCTGCTTGGAAAGAGCATATTCGGCAAATATTGTAATGATTTTTGTCGTGAAAACTTCATTCCTTCTAATCTAGTTTGCCAGCCAGCCATCGTACACCAATTTCGTTTGGAATAAATTTAAACTTTGGTTCTATTGCAATCTTTTTTAATCGAAAAAAAACCCCGATAAGTTCTCATAGGGACACTATTTTGAAGATAATCAATTTTGTATATTTTTAAAACACTGAAGTGAAAAAACTTCCACAATACATCAACTCTTATTTGCGTTTTTCATTTTTCATAAGTGTGCGCAATGATTGTGGCCCGCTTGTATTCTGATTTACGATGGGTGTTCAGGGAGGAAGTCCGTCTTGTGTATGAACCTCATTTTGTTTTTTCATCCCCTCGCCCCGTGTGGCTTGTCAGACGTTAATGAAGAAAATATAGTCAGGGAGAATCGACAGTTCTCTTGGGAGACAACATGTCCGTTTATATCATGATTATTCTATAACACATTGCAGAGTGCAATTTATTTCCTATTCGACAATTTCAACGAAGACAGAGAAGCAATCATTTCGTTGGCTGATCGTTGTTTTTTATCCTAGTTTTCCATAGCGACCATTCGCCAGCAGTACCATTTTGCTGGATATTGTGCCAGCGATTTATCAAACGGAGAGCCGGGAAAACATCCCGCTCAAAGAAACGTGACACCATCAATCAACCTAACCCTCATCGATTTGTGATTAGAGACTGAAAACGTAACAACCTTGTGTATGGAAAAAAGCAGATTTATCGCATAATGCCATTTCACATAACGATTGACTTCAAGTGAACTGTGTTCTGAAGTCCCTAGCTTACTCAATATTAAAACAACTCAGATAAATAATTAATTTCACTCTGTTGTTAGGATGGCATATTGTAGGCTAAGTTTACAATTACTATTACTTTAAAAGCCAATCAGAAGTTCTATTCATATATATTTAGTATTAACTTTTCTCTTTTAAGCCTTACTTGATGATTTGTATTACCGGTATAATAATTTATTGGATGACGTAATCATTACAAATACAAGCCTCTATTAGATGATAAGTACAATATTGAATTGCACGTTAATTATAGAACTGGTATTGGGTTATTTCCTCTTCTAATAGTTTTGTTTATTCTCTGATATTTTGAAGCACCATGTCCATATATGGTATTATTCTCCCAGAGGAACGTCAATTACTTGGAATTTAGTGGTCGTTACCTAAAGTACTATAGATAATAAATCTATACATTATCTTTAAATTGGAGAACCTCTGCGGTTGTTTGCAGAGATGAATTGTCCACTAAACTATTGTAATATCGAATCCTCTACTAGACTGAACAACTGCTTTTTTCTCCGTCCCCTTTATCGATATGTGTTTTTGGACAACACAGCAAAATACAGTCCCAATTACAGAAATTGGATTGTTCAAAGATCGATGATTTGAGGAGGCTCATTGGAATTGAGCTCTCCATTCACTGGTATTACACACATCTTCTGCCGGATTTCAGACTATCCACTAGCTTTATAATACAAGTCCCACTGAAGCGGTTCGCAGATCCATCACGCAACTCCACACACGAAGCGCGGATGGGTCGCGTTGACTCCGCGCTATATTGCTTCTGGCAGGTTGGAGATTTCGCTATGATAACACATATTAAAAATCTATAGAAACACATCCCACTCTCCTCTAAGCGATTTTTATCAGAGAATATGGTCGGAAATTAAATAAAGTTACAAACGTTACAAAGGATACATTTGGTAAACGTTTTATATGACTATAGAAATTGCATTAGTGTCAAAATTTATTTTCAAATTCTCTGACTTACTTATACGCCTTTATGTAAAAAAATTTTTTTTTCATGATCAGTTATTAAAATTCTTAACCCTTCAATACACATTAAATTGGGTCATGAATGGTAGATACATTACCGTACTCTGTTTGACAAGCTGTAGGATTCCCAAGCACTAACAGAGAGTAACATCTAAGAGAAATTTGCGTTTCGTTTTTCATTATGGAAGGAAACTATTTTGGAAACTCATAATTAGTGACGGTTTAATACAAACATTTATTTGAAACAATTTAAACGATAATTCCTCAGATTAAAAGCGATCGATGATTTTGACAAATAATAATTAAATATAAGAACTTTTCAATATAAAGTCCCTCAATGTTTGATTTACCGGGATGAGAACATAAACTCATGGTAAAATACAACAATGGGGTCTATGTCCATATCGAGTTTCAAACATATTCAATGTTTATAACTTGTAAATGTATGTTTTTGTGGCTGCTGACAAAAGAGTACGAACCCAGTTCTATGAAAATATTATTTGTTACAATCTCTAATCCATATTGAAAATCAATCAAAGTTAACATTTTACCCCCCAAAGGAATTATAATTCCTTCTTTTCCTATCGTACTTTCCTGATACTTTTTACTCTTTCGGCCGACTTTGCTAAAGTAGGTGTGTATATGTTAGAAAACATAAGAGGCGGAAAAATGCTTATAACGTCACATGTTTGACACACATTACGTCATCATGCCATATGAATCTTCGCTCCTACTTGTCAAAATATGTCACGCGAGAATTGGTTAGTAGTTGTGTTAAGTGTAGTTGGTCATTGGTTAGTAGTGGTGTTTAATGTAGTTGGTCATGCAATCTCCTTGATGTGGGAGTTTTGACATTAGGAGAATAAAGGTTAGTTTACGACAGTTTCCTGACAGTCAATGTATACAGAATAGATTTCCTATTGAAAGACCTTATAATTACTAGATCTGAACTGAGTTGATTCATAAGATAGACATCAATACAGAGAGTACAATTGTGAAATCAATCAGTTTCAGCCAATCTTTTTTCCACAAAACGGAAGAGATATCAATATGGACTGCAATTGATGTACGTTGTTGAACAAGAGAAGCCCAGCGGACAATTAAAAATATGCTGAATGATACTAACGGGATAGGCCGACCATAATTTTCCCTATCGAACGATCATTTCCCTACTGACAGTTTCCGCAGACGACATTTTCATCCAGTGGCAGTTTCCCCAGTGTACCTCTATTACTCCATTTTTCAGTTGCACCAAGATTACTTTTCTTATACGTAGTGTTGGTAGAAATGAAATAACACTTCTTAATGTGAACATGTGTAAAGCCCGCTTTATGTAGGATCAAAAGTGTTAGAGTTTTTAAGTACCTAAAAATACAATAAGATGCATACGGTAGAGAAAATGTCGTTGGTGGAAAATGATGCGTTGGGACCGTGTCGTGGGAGAGGTGGGATCTCACTGGGTATACTGCAGGTTGGGAAACTGTCGTTCGATGATAATGTTATGGAATCTATACTAACACATTTGTTAAGTCGTTAGAGGTTGAGTAACTTTTGCATTTATGAATTTAGGAAAGGGGTATTTAGTCTCAATACATGCTAGATATGTTACTAGAATCAGTGATCTGATTTTAATTGGAACAATTGTGTGGTTATATCGTATTCCATTGAATACCTATTCCCATAAACGACATTGGTCAATCCGCCTGTTCTTTCTCTCTATACGTGTAATGTTGGGCAAACTACTCTTATACAGATTATCAGTGTACATAAAACAGGTATGGGGCTGATTGCAATCCACTTAGTCATCCCAAAACAAATAGCCGAAGCAATTCAGTTATACCAAAACAGCTGTTTAGTTAATAGGACTATATTGGATGAATTATTCAGGAAATGCCAAATATATGCTTTATAATTTTTTTGCAGGGGGTGAGTTTGGGGAGTATATTTATTTTACAAGATGCATATACTGACTATACAAACTTTTCCTGTTCCTAAATGTGTATCATTGCTATTTATTTCAGTATTTATAGAAGTTGTGGAGGCACAGGCACAATTTGGCTGTAATATCCCACGTGCAGAAGAATGTATAGCCCGTCTACAGGCACAATATGACGCAGTGATCAGCCAACAACCAAGACAGGATATGGCACAATTAGAAGCCCTTTGTTTGTAAGTAGATTGACATTAATCTCGATTAAATCTAATACATGAACAATCAGTGTGGTCCCTCAGAACGAAAATCGGGTGGCTGTACCAGCGGGTCAGCATCCAAACACATTTGGTCTCGAAATAAAATCGAGATTTATCTCTCTTTTTTTAGCTAGATGAAACCGCTAGGATATTTTCTGGTCTTTACTGGAGTTTCCTTTATGGTTTATAATCCCATATTTAGCCTGATCGGTAAATTAAAACCATATCGAGTTGTTAGAAAATCGGTCAATTCTCCTCTATTAAAAACAATCGGTTGTTTGCTTCCCTATTTTTCTAAACGATGTCAACTACCAAATAATGGTTCACTAATAACGTGGCTTGTGTTTTTCTTGTAATTTTCTTCTCAATCCAGCACTAATTACCATTGTCTGCTAGAGACCCATGTATTCCAATATCTTTGCCAATTTGTGATCCCCAAGACAATTTGATCATGCAGTATTTTTTTAAGAATTCGTTTTAAATTAATAAGATACATCGTAAGTACCTGTAGTAGCATTTATCATAACTTCTCTTTGCTGTTCTTAAATAGATCGAATCTTTGATAAAACAAGATTTAAATAAATAGCTAATAATGACAGTCAAATAGGCAAGCAAACAGCTCGGTGTGGAAAATAAAGCGTGTCAATTTACACAAAAAATCCAATACTTTGTTCATATTTACTTTCTCTCCTTTACCTTTTGCTGTTTAGGGTTTTTAACTTGTTGATATCCGCAATGAGGAAATGTGTTGCACTATTTTAAAAAGCATTGATTTGCAAAATAACGGAAACTCTTTACTTATTAAGTATACATCCATTGTAGGCCTATTTATACAGGATATGATGCCTGAAAGTTAAATAACGCATACTGTGCTTCCTGTGATATACCAAGTTCATGTGCACTTAAAGTGGCATGAGCTGCCAAAATTCGCATTTTTTTCATAACTTCTGATCGTCACGACAGTAAGAGGCTTTGAAGGCTATCGAAAAAACTAAATGATTGGCGTTTGAATGAGAAAAATCCATACAGTATGTGGCCTGTATGAACCGAAAACGTGTTCAAAAGTAAACAAAATTTAAATAACCGGGACGACCATTCGTTCATTCTAAGCCAAAGTTAGTTCAAAACAGTACTTTATCGTACATTTTCGAGACAAGAAGCATTGAAAAGCTTCTGAATTCTACCTTTTGAGAAAAATAGCCAATAATTTCAGCATTCTGTTTTAACGTCAAAATATCAACATTTTGGCAGCTCATGCCCGTTTAAAGTTTCAAAGCGATACCCATCTGTATTAACTTGACTCCACCTTTTTGCCAAAACATTTTGCCAAACATGAATAATTACATTAGTCAGGAGTGTGGCGTAAGAATCAGTCAGTTTTTCATGGGCGTATTGAACAATGTGGGATTCAAATCCTTGCAGGGTTGAGGGGGTCATCGAAGAGCTTTGGATTTCTCTTCACGTTTACTGTTATCTATTGTTTTTGTTTGTTTGTCTCCTAACTAGAGGTACGATAAAAGGTAACCGCCTAACAGAATGTGTCTTGGAGGCGACGACACGATGTGACTGGAACCAGCCGTGGGTAGCCGGGCAACAGTGGGAGGAACTTCATCGAGACATACAAGGACTCTGCGATAGAGGTTTGTCACACGTTGAACTTAATTTTAAAGAGAATGTATCTAGATGAATGAAATGATATCAATATTTTATAAATTTCCAACTTCGTTACACGTTAGGTCGGCAGCTGTCTACAGTCAACCTTGACTTTCCAAATCAGCTTAGTTTCTCGTAACCCTCAGGTGTTTTTAAATGAGCCCTCAACACCTGTAGGCTGTAAAATAAAGCGAGCCTGTATTTGACTTCTAATGGCAAAAACAAACACATATTTCCACGTAAGATTGTTTACTTATCTTAACATCTTTAAAAAAAAGGAAAGATTTTCGTAAGGGGAGAAAAATGTTTGGTATGACAGTTCAGAGATCATCTGAGGTTTTCCGAATACCCGCCATTTCCTGTTTTGCTATTAACGGCTTTAAATATAGCAACAGACCTCAACATTTTACCTGTATATGACGAAGTGTTTCTGAATCAAGTGTTTTGCCAAGTTAACCATCTTAGGCAAGTCAGTGTGTGTCGCAGCAATCTACAACCTGATATCCAGACAAACGTTTATTTATTTACTTATATAATGTTTAACGCAAGCGTTAGACTTTCTAAATCAAAATGTGGCATGTGTGTAGTGTGATACGTCTACCTCCCTTGGTTGACGTCATACGTTCATCCAGTTATATGGAAGATAAAGAACATTACTTTAGTATCGATGAATTCACTCTGTTACAATAAAGTTTAAAGCTTAAGATAATCCCACGTTCATTAAGGATATGATTATATAGAGATAAATGTTAATACATTAGACTACCTATAACCCAATGCAATGTAGGCGTATGTCAAATACAATTTTAAAACTTACGCCTTCAAAGAAAATATACATTTTTTCTTTTTTTTTTCTCTGAAAGACTGTATTACAAATGGTTGATAATGATATAATAGTTTGCGAGCCAAATAATCTTTGTGTGAAAATAAAAGTGTCATAGTTTTTATATATTCATTTATTTGAGAATCCCCAAATTTTGCTCCACAGTTTGTCCTGGTTACCCAGAGAGAATACGGAATGCCTCTCTCTGTGCACATGGAATACGGTTTGAAGATGCTGACAGAGGACAGTTTAACTCATTTTGTGGGTAAGGCACTATAGGTTATAAAAACCTACGGTCTCTCTCCGAACTAGCCCGGATTTTCGGTCTAGAGGGCGACTTATTTTATATTTATAGCTGGTAATGTGAATCACCCTAGATGACTTATACGGGAAAAAAAAAATTCGGCAGGGCCCAGATTTCTCGGCTATCTTCGAACCAAAATGACAGAGCATTAGTGCGCATCAGTTTAACGTCCAATATATATATATTTTTTTTTTTTTAACATTTATGAACACTGAACTCCTGGTCTAAAATAACCATTGAGACAAGTCTCTAATTGTGTTAAAAGAGGTATATCATTTAGACTTTTATACCCAATCATAAGTGATAAATTAAAACCCATGATATTTCATTAGGTTGGCGACTGACATGAGCTTGGCCTTAGTCAGTGGAATAGTATCTGTGTTTAGATTTCAGTTTACACATAAATACCATATATAGTGTCCCATTCATACGATGTGCCACACGGACCGAAATTAATTACATATTTCCTCTAGCATTTATTATCAAATTATTATGTTTTCATGTTTTTTGTTTTCCGTCACATCCTCAAGACTGGTTTATCAAAACAGTTGAAGTATTACCGGCTTTTGTTGTTGCTTTCAAAACGTCTATATACTGCCGGAAAATCTTGAATCACGTGGACGGTTAAACATTTTTCCGTCATAAAATTCAACTGGTCAAAGGTGATATGACGCAAACCTCTATGTCAGTATCAGGTATTGACTAGTTGTCAACAACACACCTTTACATGTCAACAACACACCTTTACATGTTGAATGAATCGGACTAAAGGTTTAGCTTAAACTAATACTAACAATCCAATGGTTATTAGCTGTAAATATCCAAGGCGTGAAAGGTGTTCCTTCTCAACAGTTATGAAATGTTAAAACACACATATTCCATTAACTTCAACAGAAATCACGTCAATTTGATGTCGGTCGATGTCTGTTTACAAGTGGGGTTAAGACACGTCCGTGTACTTTTTAGTGTTAAACTTTTATATTTGTATTCAATTTATTTTCAAATCCACTGCCTTACACACATGGTGAAAATCGTTTTCTTGTAAAGTTCTATGTATGGACATTCCATGTCTATTGTCAATGCGCTGCGTTGAAACGGGCCGATGATACCGACAAAAATGCCCAAAATATATGTGGATAGTTTTCTTAGTATGGCCTATTATCTTACTTTGGGGCAACTAAAACATATAACTTCAAATGCTTCAACCGAAAAAGGTGAATTGGCCTACCCGGTAATTGTGTGCAGACCTACACTCTGTCCGATGATCGGGCAGCATCTTGTTTAAAGTGGCATGAGCTGCCAAACATGTTGATATTTTGAATATCAACAGAATGTTGAAATTATTGGCTATTTTTCTCAAGACGTATAATTCAGAAACTGTTTAGTGCTTCTAGTCTCGAAAATGTACGATAAAGTATTGTTTTGAACTAACTTTGGCTTAGAATGAATGAATGGTCGTCCCGGTTATTTAAATTTTGTTTACATTTCAAACACGTTTTCGGTTCGTAAAGGCCACATACTGTATGGGTATTCCTCATTCCAACGCCAATCATTTAGTTTTTTCGATGGCCTTCAAATCCTCTGACTGTCGTGATCATCAGAAATTATGAAAAACTGTGAATTTTGGCAGCTCATGCCACTTTAAGTTAACTTTTTGTAATAAATCAAATCTTCATTTGTTTGCAGATCTCTCAGAAATTCCTTACAATGTGCCCAGAGAATGGAAATGGGTTGCTCATTCTCCATGACCCGGTTTTTGACAGAACTTCTTCCTCCAAACATCGACGGTTTGCGGATGGTCTGCGCAAAAGGTAGATCTATCAGGCTTATTTGTAATGAGGAGAAGTAATATGTTATTAAGTCAGAGGTAGATCCATTCAATAGCTACCAGGGCCAGATTTGGTACAAACAATAATCTATTAGGAAGAAAATATGACTTAGAAAAATATCAAACACGACCAATTGTTATTTGTTTTGATTTATTTTAGGTTGTACGAATATAGATCGGATATTGAACGGTGCACGGAACTGCACAGCTACATTTGACATTGATCGGGCGCCCAGATGGGGTGATCATAATGTTAGATGCAGGTGAGTGGGAACGTTAAGTGCAGGACTCTTCATCCGGACTTATAGCCCGGGTTTCTACCAATCATCTCACACTCAGACCAAATAAAAATTGAACAATTTCTGAGTGGATTTTCTACTCAGTCGGAAGAGTTGCCACGTACTCGTTGAAGGTTGGGGGGGTTCACTGCTCGGGTTACCTCTGACCAGTGAATCCGTTTTCATCCTCACTAAACCTGGCAACGCCGCCATATAAGTGAAATAATCTTGAGTGCGACGCAAAACATCAATCAATCTATCACTCTTTCCTAATATTAAGATACATAACCTTGGCCCTGTAGATCTTCTCTTCCATTTAACCTTGCGACATCTCCATGTAAGTAATGTAATCTGGAATACGGCTCAAAACATCAATCAGTCAATCGAAGTTTGAGTGAGTCTATTTGATCGAGTTTGAACCAAAACTGTTATTAACATGTTGTTATGTTTTTTATTTGATATGATTACAGATATTATTTTGGCCTTATGGATTGTTTGAAGCGAGCAGAAGGTTTAGATAAGTGTATTAATTTAGAAGAAATGTTCACCAAAGTGAACTATAACTTTTCTAATTACGTATATGAACATCGACAAGTCTGTGCCGCTACAACAACCGGTAAGTGTTTTCTTTCTTCAAAAAATAATAAACCGAATAGATTACTTATCGATGAGATTTCCATTAAAAGTTAACTTTTAAAAACTTATTTTATTTTAAGTAAAATATGATATTCACTAGTTGTGCATTTATCGACTTTAATACGGCTTTAAATCTTAATTATTTCTAAAAAAGTAACCTCAGTAATTGTTAAACGTGGTACCATGCATGTAGCGTTTACTCCTACGTGGGACAATCCCGCCCCGAACAGTTGGAACGAATGGTAGCCCGGCCCTAGCGAAAACAAAGGCAAATTAGGCTCAGTCGGTTTTTTGTCTTTCTTTGGAAATTACTTGTTAAATATAACTCGAACTGTCTTTCAGTTTTAATGCCCACTGAAGTGGTAGTACTCGCCCAACCATCTACCAGTCAAGCCTTCAAGAAAAGTAACTGTCAATGTCGTTGTGTTTGCCTGTTGATAAATTCTCTGTTGATTTCAAGCACCGTGCATTTTCCCTTTCGCAGATTCATATCGTGTCTGTGTATATTTGTTATTGGCCCTTTTTCTGTATTTTTGCCACAGTTTAATTTTCTTTTCACTTTGATTGTTCTGCTTGTTATTTATAATTTTAAAAGTGCACTGTTGTACCCTATATGATTTTACAAAGGCGGTTGTCTTACCATCTGCTATTGAATGTGGACATGTTTATATTCCACACTTTATTAGCTAATATGCACTTGTGACTCATTGAACCCAAATGAATTCTTCGTATAAGTGTCGTAAACATTAATGTATTACTTGTTACTGTCATACTCTTCACACTAAGCCTTCCTACGATCCTAACAAAATCTTCATTTGAACCCAATCTTATACTTCTACTATACTGGTATGGCAATGCATTTTGTCCTTTATCACTTGAGCTAGTCTATTAATCGAAACGTATTTGTGGCCATGAATAGTGGATTAAAAACATTTCCAGTTGTGTACAAATGAAATGGTATATTACCAGAAACAGAGAAAAGCTTGACAGCATTACGGACAATCTTGGTCTTTTCTGTTTGTTACATTTAAAGCTATACTTTACCGTCGAATATAAACGAACCGTTACATGGTTTGGGAGTAAGTGAAGGTACGCAATTTACATTGAAGGACAAGTAAAATGTTATCAGCCCCACTAGTTGAGTGTAATGTAGTGTGAAGGGACGTAAACTTCAGAGCCCATACCATAATTACTTTTACCTGTTTTGATATAAAATTCTTACCGTATTGTCCAGATTAGCCGAAAACGTCTGTATGCTTGAAGTGAAACTAAAAGGAATAGCCCATGGTCGATTCTATCTATTTCGTAATATTTAGCATTTCACGTTTCTAAAGCGAACTGTTGATTTTTATTAATGAGATCCTCTTGGCTAAACCAAACATTTTCAATGTTTTCTTTTCAAACTTTACATTTTATCTTTTCTTTTTCTTTGCAGTTCTCAGTGTACAAGTTCTATTAACAGTATTAGCGGCCATCATCGGACATTCCTATTTGAGATAGTTAGAGTCAAAGGGAGATCACTCTAATGCTACTTTCTGCGAAGCAATCATCCACGCAAGCAAAACATTCCGGCCATTCTTTCCGCTGGCAATATCCATTGTAATTTGTTGTTAAAATTCCGTTCTATGCAGATAATACACCCTTGGAGTAAAGGGACATTGCAATGACTATACAATATAACAGAACATTGAAAGAATTAACTTTTCTAGAACAGGCTGTAATAGCTCGTGCTCTTCGACTTAAGTGAATCATGCAAGTTGATTTAGCCTACTGTCACAATTTTTCACCTTAGTTTTATATGAAATGATACTTCAGGACTGAGCAATATTTCACAATGTATTAAGCTATGGGCGACTTAACTGAGCAACGCTGCTGAAAGTGGTTATTTATAGTCAATCAATCCATCAAAATATATCATCCACTGGCGTGACGCTACGTACATGTCTTTCTGTTAATTCCTCAAGCTACCTTTCTTCCACTCTGGATATTGTTGTTTCTTATAGGCCTACAAATATAGAAAAGCTCCATACGCTCAGAAACCTTCGTCTTTATTTTCATCTCAGGATGAAAATGGACAAAATAGGGCTATATCTGTTAATTTACGCTATATTGTGTTCTATGTAGGATACAGGCCTATTTTAATCTTCACGACCAATATGTTCCTAGAGAGACTAAACGAGACAGTCTGTTTTGTATTATCTTAAGAGATACTATTCTCTCTAAACTGTTCCATTTTTGTTTGTAAATATTTAATAATGAATGATAAAGACCGTATTGACGACCCAGTAACAGTGGTCCACTGTTTTGTTTTTCACTGACCAGCATTAACCGGCTCACCTATACTGGGTTTTCATATATTGGAAAGGTATCATTGACCTTTTCTCGCAAATTTATATCATATTGTCCTTAAATACAAATGTTATGTATATTTTAGTGGGTGTATATAATGCAAATGCACAATTTTATAAAATAGTAAAAATAGTAGTATAATATACAAACTCCCATCTATTCTAATCTTGCCAATGTTTTCTTTTTCTGTTAATTTTATTCTACTGTCATAGATCGTCTGGTGATATTTTACAGACTGGTATCACCTACAGGCTTCTAATACCAAACAATTGAAAAAATAATCAATAATTGATCGAAATTTTTGCACCTCATTCCGCTTTAAAATATTTATTACAACAACCTAATCATTCGGATGTATCCAATAAAAGTTTTTTTCTTGTGATAAAAAGGGAATTTATAGTTTTAATTAGAATTAAGAAATGTCGAAGAAGTTGGACCCATTCCTTACATGTTATATCCAGCTCTGTGGAACGGATCGCTTAAAATGCTAATTTCACATTCGTTTTATAGCTTCTGTGTGTATATATACGTTGTATATTAATGTGTTTACATGGACAATACTTTTATTATTTCAAATTGGAAGAACTTCTTGCAAAATGCTTGGACGAGTTCGCGTTATACTTTGACCTATTTATAAAGAAATAAATATTTTTAACATAAAGATGTTTGAGTTATCTGGATTATATCTGGGAGGGGGAGAGGGGGAACCTTGGCCTTTCGTTGGTGCTTTGCAATCATGTTGGGACTGGGGTGACGTTTAAGTGAAATCAGCATTGTTTGGTGTTTTACGCCGTGCTCAAGATTATTGCACTTATATCGCGTGGAGGAAACCGGGCTCAATGCCTGGAGGAAACCCACGACCTTCCGGTGGTAACTGGCAACCATCCCACATAGGTCGTTTGAGTAAAAACCTAGTCCGAAAATTTTTCGTTTTTTTTTTTTTTTGACTGAATGGGATTCGAACCAACGACCCATTGGTGGAAGGCTGTTCGGATTGAGAGTCCAACGCTCTACCTACTGAGCCCCCTTGCTAATTCTAAAATAGAATGGTTGAGTCCAACGCCCTACTTTCGACTGCTTAACCTTTAATTTTGTGATTATTTGATATTTTCGATGTTTGGTCGTGGGTCTGTTTGAAGCAGTGCTTTCTGTCTTGTTTAAGTGGCATGAGCTGCCAAATTTTTTCATAATTTCTAATCGTCACGACAGTAAGAGGCTTTGAAGGCCATCGAAAAACTATATGAAGGGCGTTGGAATGACGAAAATCCATACGGTATGTGACCTATACGAACCGAAAACGTGTTCGAAAAGTGAACAAAATTTGAATAACCGGGACGACCATTCATTCATTCTAAGCCAAAGTTAGTTCAAAACAATACTTTATCGTACATTTTCGAGACTAGAAGCACTAAAAAGCTTCTGAATTATACGTCCTGAGAAAAATAGCCAATAATTTCAACATTCTGTTTTAACGTCAAAATATCAACATTTCGGCAGCTCATGCCACTTTACGGATGGCTAAAAATAGTAAAAACCGTTTACTCCATGTCTCTTTCTCGACTAGGCCCCCTGCATCCAAAGAAGTTTGACGTTTGTGTAAGTCAGCCCCCATTATTTCCCTTATATGGCGGTGTCGGTTGTGTGTGTGGGGAGCGGGAGAGGGTCTCTGACCGTTGAGTGCCTGGTAACTCCGCATTCAAATTGAGTTTTCAGTTTTATTGTGGGAGGAAACCGGGCTCTATGCCCGGAGAAAACCCACGACCTCCCGGTGGCAAGTGAGATTCAAAACACCTAAGAAGAACTTACGAGGGGCACCTAAGGAGAACTTACGAGGGGCACCTAAGGAGAACTTACGAGGGGCACCTAAGGAGAACATACGAGGGGCACCCAAGGAGAACATACGAGTGGCACCTAACGAGAACATACGAGGGGCACCTAACGAGAACATACGAGGGGCACCTAAGGAGAACTTACGAGGGGCACCTAAGGAGAACTTACGATGGGCACCTAAGGAGAACATACGAGGGCACCTAAGGAGAACATACGAGGGGCACCTAAGGAGAACTTACGATAGGCACGAGGGGCGCCTAAGGAGAACATACGAGGGGCACCTAAGGAGAACTTACGAGGGGCACCTAAAGAGAACTTACGAGGGGCACCTAAGGAGAACTTACGATGGGCACGAGGGACACCTAAGGAGAACTTACGATGGGCACCTAAGGAGAACATACGAGGGGCACCTAAGGAGAACTTACGAGGGGCACCTAAAGAGAACTTACGATGGGCACCTAAGGAGAACTTACGATGGGCACGAGCGGCGCCTAAGGAGAACTTACGATGGGCACGGGGGGCACCTAAGGAGAACTTACGATGGGCACGAGGGGCGCCTAAGGAGAACATACGAGGGGCACCTAAGGAGAACTTACGAGGGGCACCTAAAGAGAACTTACGAGGGGCACCTAAGGAGAACTTACGAGGGGCACCTAAAGAGAACTTACGATGGGCACCTAAGGAGAACTTACGATGGGCACGAGGGGCACCTAAGGAGAACTTACGAGGGGCACCTAAAGAGAACTTACGATGGGCACCTAAGGAGAACTTACGATGGGCACGAGGGGCACCTAAGGAGAACTTACGATGGGCACCTAAGGAGAACTTACGATGGGCACGAGGGGCACCTAAGGAGAACTTACGATGGGCACCTAAGGAGAACTTACGATGGGCACGAGGGGCACCTAAGGAGAACATACGAGGGGTACCTAAGGAGAACTTACGATGGGCACCTAAGGAGAACTTACGATGGGCACCTAAGGAGAACTTACGAGGGGCACCTAAGGAGAACTTACGATGGGCACCTAAGGAGAACTTACGAGGGGCACCTAAGGAGAACTTACGATGGGCACCTAAAGAGAACTTACGATGGGTGCCTAAGGACAACTTACGATGGGCACGAGGGGCACCTAAGGAGAACTTACGATGGGCACGAGGGGCGCCTAAGGAGAACTTACGATGGGCACGAGGGGCACCTAAGGAGAACATACGAGGGGCACCTAAGGAGAACTTACGATGGACACCTAAGGAGAACTTACGAGGGGCACCTAAGGAGAACTTACGAGGGGCACCTAAGGAGAACTTACGAGGGGCACCTAAGGAGAACATACGAGGGGCACCCAAGGAGAACATACGAGGGGCACCTAAGGAGAACTTACGAGGGGCACCTAAGGAGAACTTACGAGGGGCACCTAAGGAGAACTTACGAGGGGCACCTAAGGAGAACTTACGAGGGGCACCTAAGGAGAATTTACGATGGGCATCTAAGGAGAACATACGAGGGCCACCTAAGGAGAACTTACGAGGGGTACCTAAGGAGAACATACGAGGGGCACCCAAGGAGAACATACGAGGGGTACCTAAGGAGAACTTACGAGGGGCACCTAAGGAGAACATACGGGGGCCACCTTAGGATAACTTACGAGGGTCGCCTAAGGAGAACATACGAGAGGCACCTAAGGAGAACTTAGGAGGGGCACCTAAGGAGAATTTACGAGGGGCACCTAAGGAGAATTTATGAGGGGCACCTAAGGAGAACATACGAGGGGCACCTAAGGAGAATTTACGAGGGGCAACTAAGGAGAACTTACGAGAGGCACCTAAGGAGAACTTACAAGTGGCACCTAAGGAGAATTTAGGAGGGGCACCTAAGGAGAACATACGAGGGGCACCTAAGGAGAACTTACGAGAGGCACCTAAGGAGAACTTACAAGTGGCACCTAAGGAGAACTTATGAGGGGCACCTAAGGAGAACATACGAGGGGCACCTAAGGAGAACATACGAGGGACACCTAAGGAGAACATACGAGGGGCACCTAAGGAGAACTTAGGAGGGCCACCTAAGGAGAACTTACGAGGGGCACCTAAGGAGAACATATGAGGGGCACCTAATGAGAACATATGAGGGGCACCTAATGAGAACATACGAGGGGCACCTAAGGATAACTTACGAGGGTCGCCTAAGGAGAACTTATGAGGGGCACCTAAGGAGAACATACGAGGGACACCTAAGGAGAACATACGAGGGGCACCTAAGGAGAACATACGAGGGGCACCTAAGGAGAACTTACGAGGGGCACCTAAGGAGAACATACGAGGGGCACCTAAGGAGAACATACGAGGGGCACCTAAGGAGAACTTATGAGGGGCACCTATAAAGGAGAACTTACGAGGGGCACCTAAGGAGAACTTATGAGGGGCACCTAAGGAGAACATACGAGGGGCACCTAAGGAAAAATTATGAGGGGCACCTAAGGAGATCAACCAACAAAAGGCCAGCAGAGAGTGACTAGCAAAATACAGTGAAGGAAAAAAGGAGAACTAGCTGAAAACCCAAAGCGACCAGCATAACGGTTCAGAAAAGATATGGACAAAATTGAGGATTTGCAGAAACTACGGGCAATAACTCTGTGATATCAGCATCATCGAGGGAAAAGTGACACTGCACAACTACTTGGTCGTGAGTATATATCAGGCAAGTTTGACCCCAATCACTCACTCACTCAAAATATTAACCAATGGAGAACTTGAAAGCAAACCAACTGAGAACACATATTTATAGAGATCAGTTACAAATAAGGGACCTCAGTGGTCCAGTGGGTTAGAGTCATCCTCCCTCAGTCCCACACAGACCTTCCATCGATGTGGCGCAGGTTTGTATCACTCAGATTCAGACAAAGAGCTTGGTTTCCTCCCCCACTAAACCTGGCAACGCCCCCATATAAGTGAAATATTCTTGACTGTAAAACATCCATCAATCAATAAATTAGCAAGAAACCCCTTAGGAGATTATTCAACCAGAGCATGTACGAGAGCAGCTGGCCCTAAAGAGTTTTCCTCCTCAGTTTATTAAAGGGAATTTTTAAAAACAAATCAACTCCTGATTATACATGTATCTAAATCAGCTCTGACTGTTTAATTTATATACAAATTTTGTACATATATCATTAACAAATATCGTTAACAAATTAAGGGCAGGTAATACTACATTGTTTCTGGTATGCTTCCATGAACATCATCTAATCAACTGTTATCCCCATTTAATTTATGTAAGAGCTTACAGCTTTTCATATAAATCTTAACTTTATCCTATCAAAAATGAGATTTAATTTCATTAAATATAAGATCATAGCAGTATGAAATTGATAAGAATTTCCACCAGTGTATTTCCAGAAACAATGGAAGCTGAAAGACATGATTTAGGAGGATAAAACAATAGTACAAGGTTACCTCAAGTGAAATTTGCATTTACAATCAACATAATCCTTAAGACTTTTGAAAGCGGGAACAGGAACTGAAATGTCTACACTAGATTTGAAAGACATTTTCAATTTTAATAGCACTATTTGGCCACATCTAGACTGATTGGTTGTTTCTACGCAATACCTAAGATTATCTCACTTATTTGGCAGCATTGAAGGGTGTAGTTGGAGAGGAAACCAGGCTCGGCAGCAGAAACCCTCGACCTTCAGCCACATCCTGACAATCAACTTGTGAGAATTGCCAGGATGCACAAGAGCAGGGCCTGGTCTCCACTCAACAAGAATTTCTTTCAGAAAAATTATATCACTTGATCTCTTTTTTTTTTCCTGGAACTGAGCTGGTACGAGCCTGTTACCCATCGCACGAAGGCTTGTGTCCGAATGAACTCAGTCACATGATATCATTATCTGATTTAGTACAATGGACTCGACTGTGACGGATACATAAACTAACAGACAATTTGTTTAATTTCACAAAATCACTCGCTACAGTAAAACAATATTTACCCCACTATCAATCTCAAACCAACACAAACAAAATCAACATAAAATTACATCCATATAGTCACTTTAACAGCCAAAAATACGCTGAAAAACTTCACACTGTATTTTAATAATTAATCAAATTTTACAAAATATTATTGGTTTTGGTTGACGATCTCAGATTAAAATGTTATTCTAAAAAAAAATGTCACTGATTTTCAGATACAACCTGTATCAAATTGTCTGTGAAAGACATACATGTACTTCAACCACACTTTTGAGTATAGATTTGCCTCATACATCTCGTACAGATATAGTGGTTCACTCCAATGCCCTGTATATGAATCATAATGCAATCACAGAGACAGTTCAACGGATCAATCCATTTACTGAAGAGGTGAGAATGGTGTTGGTATCAAAATCCTGGACTGCATGTGACGGATCAAGGGCACTAAAAGAGAAGAAAAATCAGGAACAGTTTGATCTGTGTGTTTAATAGTATTTTAATTTTTACTTGGATTTTACTATTTCAAGGAATATGAGGAGATAGAATAGGATTTGAATCATAGAAAGGCATGTGTCTATCATCAATTTATAGCCCATCATTCCACTTATCATGTGAATATGAATATGTTTGTATAACAAAAGGATTTGATCTCTCCGCCCGGAGCATTAAAGATCTAGAAAAATATCTTAATGACACCACGCGATTTCTAATGCCAGGGTTCATCTAACTTTTCAAACCTTGAGCGTGGTTATATTCTGCAGACAGATTTTTCAGCAAGTGACAAGAAAGACTGTAGGTATAAATGTAGGCTGATGGTATAAAACACACTGTGGATGTTCCCTTTATTTGACTGTTTTCAGTCGAGAAAACGATACATATGGGTAAATCCTCGATAACAAGTAGGCTAACTTGGTACATGTATCCACCCTTGATTGTTTAGTCACAACCCGAAGGAGATAAAACTACTTTGTGTAATAGAGTTCATATATTTATAAAGATAGAATACCTGTATAAGCCACACATTCATCCCAGCCCGGTTTCTGCCAGGCAGCTTCTCTTGTTTCCTTCCTGCTCTGAAGATCAGTATAGGCTACAACAACAACAGATTGAAAGTTATCCCCCTTGTTCAAACAGAGACTGAATGTTTTCACATATATCTCACCCTGTCCTATAAAACTACATGAATGGTAAACAAACCCTATACAATTTCAGTAAAACTGCCTCTTTTCCCTTATATAAATAATGAAAGTAATTTTTAGACTCTAAAAACTCTAAAGCGCTAAAGAAAAGTTGAGGTGTCATGACTCTTTATGATGACATATTTCACACAATGCTATCATTTAATGGCTTTGTCCAAGCAGATTGGAAGCCTCGGTGGCTCAGTTGGTAGAGAGATAGTCGAGCTCACAAGCCTTCCATTGATAGAATGTTGGGTACACCTGTACAGATAGTCAAGCTCGCAAGTCTTCCATTGACAGGTAGTGATTCAAGTCCCACTCAGTTCAAGAAAAAATCACTCTGTGTGGAAGGTTTGGTTGTACCAAAAGAAGGCTGGGTGTTTCCTTCCAGAGAAGAGCCCGGTTCAGTACCCCATTAGTAACCCACTTAACCTGGCAATGCCGCCATAAGTGAAATAATCTTGAGTCATGACTGATTACTGAATTAGTAAATTTCCCTGATGATGACTGTAACTTACTGATTTAATCACATATGAAAATATACATGTACATATTGCAATGGGGTTGATTTCAGTTCTGTGTATCAAAGAGAATATAACAAGCGGGGTCGGTAGCTCAGTTGGTAGAGCGGTGGGACGGTAACCTTAAGTCGTGAGTTCGGTTCTCATGGACATTCTCCCCAGGTAATCAGTATCAGTTATTTACTAATTCAGTAATTTCTCTGATAATGATTGCAGCTTACAACATAATACATGTCTCTAAGGATTTAGTTCACTAAGCTATAGAAGCGAAAAGCAATTGGATGCAAGCATGTCAGTAAATAAAAGTAGAAACGAAAAAGTTAAAAGACAATTAGCAGAACCTAAACGAAAGCAACATAACACAAGAGAATTATGCTAACAGAACACAAAATCTTACTCGGTCAAAAAGCAAGGAAAAATAAAAAATAACAGCATACGAATATTTCCCACATGCCTTACAGGTATGTATATCTGCACATGAATAAAAGTAGTTCCCGAAAAGAAAATACATGCACTGCCAAAATTCACCTTAATTTAATAAATTTGAAGAAAAAAAACAACCAGAATGAACGAACATTCCGTGAGTTAAGGCTGAGATTATTATAATTTTTAAACACTATAATAATTTACATTCTTGACACAGGTATCAGTGAAAAGATTCCAATTTCTGTTTCTTGAGAAAATAGCCGAGGGGTTATAAGTTTTAATTTTAACGAAATAATATCAAAATTTTGGCAGCTCGTGTCACTTACTATAAACAAAATCAGGATATCTTTTTCCATATAACGGCAAATTTGAATGTTTGATAATGTGTGAAAAATTGGGTTGAAAATATCTTTTCATATCATTAGTTATGGCTACCTTGAAAGGTAAAGGTAAAACATTAATGGTAGGAGACAATAAGTGTACATTACAGGGTTAATAAGCTATATTGAAACAGACAGACATTTGGAAGGCAGCAGACAATACATACCAAACAGGTGTTGAACAGCTGTCAACTCCCCGATTTGTGAGAAAAACCCTGCCACTGCCTCGTTGTTACTACGACGATTTTGAATCCCCCGAGCCCTTACATACACAGCAAGTAAAAAAACAAATACTACAAAAACCACGGAGACAAGCCACAGCAAAACTGCAATGCAGCACAGCATGCAAAAAAAGTTTGATTCTAAAAAAAGGGAATATTAATAAAGACAAACGACATACAGGTATCAGTAAACATCAATAAGCAGTATTTGTTATTTAGCTTGGCTTGCTTTCCTTAAGAACTGTTAAACTTTAGAGAGTCCCTTTATCACATTGGTTTATTTAGCCTCACTTGGTTAGATGGATGCCTTGATTGATGTAATACACCAACATCAAGATTATTTCACTTCTATGGCAGCTTGCTAGGTTTACATGAAAAGAGAGTTCTATGACTGGTAAAACATTTGACTTCTTCATAGCAGATGAACTTTCTGCAACACTCAATTCACTTATATGGCGACATTGCCAGGTGTGATGGTTGATGAAATAACGGTCTCTCAACTGAGGCGCCTCTGGACTTTTGCAAACACTCGACAATCATTCCTGGTACCCGCTTAGATTTTTTTTTTTGACTGAATGGGATATGATTGAATAGGGGTTGACAAAAAAGTGCCCATTACGGTATTTCCATGGGCCAAGAATTTGAGCCTGCGATATATTCTTTGACGATTGATTTCACTAAAAGCTTGACACTGAGTGAGTGCCAGACCCGCATAACCAGCACTAATGAACCTGTGAAAAGAATCCAGGTATAGGTGAGATCAAACTGACGCCTCATGGTTTATTACCACCCTATGTATCGCTCTCTATCAACTTTTTTCATGTCCAAGAGTATTTCTTCTTTACTAATTCTGATATTTTCCTGACAGTGCTTGCAATAGAGCACCTGGTAAATATTTGGTCTATTTCAGACATGTGTAAAGAGTACTCCTAGCTTAACAGTTCTATAAAAGTTTGCTCAATGTTATAGGGGGTCAATACAAAGTGACAATCTCTTTAACACCAGCTTCAAACTGACAGCTTCGATCAATTTCTGGGATAAATGGTTAACAATATTGAAAGGATCTGGAAATGAAAGTTCTGACAAACGTTATTAAATAAATTCCACACACACCAGTGTTAAATGGTCTGTTTTCTAAGGATCTGTTACAATATAAATTAGTGTCAGGCCAAAAACAAAAAATATCTTTGTTTGCTGTTGCCAACCTATTATGAAAATTGGAAGGTACAAATGTATGTTGGTTTTTTATTTCGTTCACATCATCAGTTCAAAGGCTGGACTTTAAATGTGTTCAATTTACTAAAATTTATCCCATCTGTATTCTTTTCCAATCCTTGATTCACAGCCACCATGTTCTTAAACAAGTTCGGGTAGATTTTATAGTAGTGCTTGGAATAACAGGATTGGTGAAAACCGTAAAAAAAGTTTGGATATTTTTGATTAATTGATGTTTTATGCTGCACTCAAGATTATTTAACTTATATGGCAGCGTTACTAGGTTATTAAGTGGGGAGGAAACTGGGCTCTTTGCTCAGAGGCCCTGGTACCTGGCAACCACAAGCAACAATCAATTGAAAACCAACTCTGGGTGGTGTGAGTGGGATTCGAACCTGTGAAGTATCGATGGAAGGCCTGTGTCGAACTGAGGAGCTATCAATGCTCATTGAACCACCAAGGCTATGTTTTTGAAGGGTCGGACATGTAACAGCAAACAAATTATATTTTTTAATTTTGGCATTATGGTTTAGAAATGGATTGACACCAACTTCTAAAAACTTTAATTTTGTCTATTTTAGAGTTAGCACATTTTAATATACAGTAATGGTCTACTATCCACTTTACCAATAGTAAAGCAGCCTTTTAGTGATGAGATGCAGATGATAACAGAGGTCCCCCCTTTGGCAAAACTGACTAAAGAAAACAGATAAATGCTCCACGTGTTAGAAAACTACCCGCAACATTTCTGTTCTTCTACACTTTGATTTCACAATGACAGAAAAAGTGTAAAATATAAAAAATAAAAAGTCAGGCTTCTGTTACAGGTGGGCAAGTAAATATTAAATTATCCAACATCCAATTGAGAGACAGCATGCACACTCGAAATCAAAACAGCAAACAAAATGTTAAATTAAAAGTGTAAAAAGCAACACAGCCATGCAGTGAATTATCCAGTGATCACATCAACCAGAGGATTATCTCCCCTATCGGGAGCTCTCCAGGCTAGTAGACCAGCCCCCTTGACTTACCCCACAAGTGTTGCACTGTGTTAAGTTCTCCCATTTGAGAGAAGAAACCAGCTACAGGTTCATCATTACTCCCACGGGATTTTATACCCTTTGCCCTTGAGGGGAAATAAATAGTTCACATACAAATTGATTGATTATTAAACATTTAAAGTTAATCCCTAATACACATCTGTTGCCTCGTTTTCTGGGACTTGGATTTTTATTTGAGCATATATGACTGAAGACGGTTGGATGTTCAAATGAAAACATGAATTTTAAATGTGACATACAATAAAGGTTTTAATAATCCTTAAGTTGTATGACCAGAGTGTGAAATAAACAAGCATACCCCTGATAAATAAAACAATGGTTTCAGGGGACATTTATAGGGAATTCTCAGATTTCAATCTCACAATAACAGATATCTGAAAACATTTAAATGTATAGTATGAATACGAAAAGTAAACAAGTTTGTAAAAAATTAAATGTTGAGTCAATTAATTCGTTTAAAAAAATGTCACCTACCAATTGTTTCCCCATTCTATCATAGTGCCAGGCTGAAAAGGAAATATAGAGAAAAACTATGTTGGTGGGTTGAAGAGGGTTGGATGTTCAACAAGGGAACTGTGATGCCATATAGAAAAACAGCGGCTTAATTTCAATGAAAACTGGAGTGGTTTAGATTTCATTTACATTAATTTCACCACATGATAATACTGATAGTTAAGATTTATAATAACAATGGCGAGAATAACACAGCTAGGGTTTTTGTTTTATCAGATTGATTGATGTTTTACGCATCACTCAAGATAATTTGCCTTATATGGCGGCATTGCCAGATTTAGTGGGGGAGGAAACCGAGCTCATTGCCCTGAGGAAATCCATGACCTTTGGCGAGTACCAGGAAACTGTTCTATATGCAACGCTCAAGTTTTTGAGAGCTCTGGTAATAAAAGACGATCATTTTGTTCACGTTTGATCAGAGATTGATGTCCGAGATTGAATTGCAACCAACAACTTGGTTTCCAGTTTTAATTTAAGTACCTACCTTTAAAACGTAACTTCTGAGTTCATAAATATTTTTGGCAGGTCTTGGTTCAGGTTCAGGCCAAAAACTGAAGGCTAACATGATTTGGTTACTTCTGGATCGTAACATCTTGTTTCTGCGAGTTCGAAATTCAATAAAATCCTACAGAAAAAAAGATTTACTCCAAGCTTATTACATTCTAATAATAAATTCTAATAATGAAGATCAACAAGTCAAAGCAGTTTGGTGTGATTCACTTAGATTTCCACTATTGACTAAATAGTTGGAAATGATAAGCACAACTTGGACAAATAAAAACGTTAGTATAAATGCAATTTCACATGCCTTTACCGAAATTCCTGAAGTTAAGGAGAGATATAACTGTAGAGTACAGGACTGAGGTGGATTTACATTTTGGTTACAGCTAGTGAGTTCACATTTCTTTAAAATATAAAACAAGACCACTACCAAGAAAACTTTTCAGGCTAAAACGACCACTGAGTATCTCATGTTATCCCAAAAAAATATTTTTTCTGGGGAATTTTTTTCTGAAGGTTATTTGTAAGGCAATAAATTGATTGATTGAATGTTTGGTGTTTTACACCAAGCTCAAGATAATTTCACTTATATGGCGGCGTTGCCAGTTTTATTGTGGGAGGAAACCGGGCTCTATGCCCGGAGGAAACACATGACCTTTCGGTGGTAACTGGCAACCATCCCACATAGGTCGTTCACCCAGTCAAAACATTTTCCAAAGTTTTTGATTCGAACGCGCCACCCATTGGTGGAAGGCTGTTCGGATTGAGCGTCCAACGCTTTACCTACTGAGGCCCCCATAAGGCAATAAAAGGAAAACAGTATGCCAGCATGTAAATGGGTAAAAAAATCAAAATATGATATGACTTACTTTGTCTGTTCTGTAGATGGTGTTGGCATTATTCAATACTGGGTAACCTCCTTTATATGACCATATATGAACTGTAAAAAATCAAAAATTCATTGTAAATATCTAATGTCAGATATCCAATAATTAAGGCTGATATGGTATACACAGAGTTCCAGACAATAAGGAATATCTGATTCTCTCAACATTATTGCATATTTCTAAAAAAAATCTGCTAGATAATAATGTATATATTTACAAAATGTTGATAAAATGTTCAATACTTTGGCTTTCAGTTGAATACTTGATGGCCCAGCCTGCTGATTGATTAGTGGTCATAGTCAAATATTTGACTTACATAGTGACAACCAGTCGGCAGAGTGACAGTCTTTCACAGGCCTGCCATCTAGGTGTTGCGGTTTGACTCCAGTCAAAAAAATTGACAAATTTCTCTCTGGGTTTTTCACCAGATCGCCCAATGTGGGAGAATTGCCAGGTCCTCAACAAGTGAAATAATATTGAGTGTGGCATAAAACAGCAATCAATCAATCAAATTAATAAATGTTTTTTGGGAACGCATTACACCCAATATTAGTGCTAAAAAAAACAAGTTTTATAAACTGCTGGGGTGTTTCTGTATTTCTAAACTGTTATCAGCAAGTCAAGCAGATATACTCAATCAAATCCATTGAGCTGGATAAGTCTGTAGTGAGTATTCAGGTAGTAGCAACACTGTGGTCATGCCCAAATATTATAGATTGATTGCTGTTTTAAACCACACTCAAGATTATTTCCTTAATATAGCCAAATTCCCAAATTTAGTAGGGGATGGTATTCTGCTCAGTGGAAACCCTGACCTTCAACTAATACCTGGCAACCCTTCCACAAATAGAGAAATCATGAAATTTGAAGATTACACAAACACTAACAGTTCATTTTTTTCTAATTTACCCCCATGTTAAGTCAAAACAAAATATCGTAAAGGGGAGTAAATTAGCAACGAATTGACTCCACAAAATATGACATTCATAGTTCATGTTATATATGTTTCAACAAAACACACAGTTCAACATGGAACTTCTAAAGGTTCAGGGGCCTTGGTGGTCTAGAGCGTTAGAGTGATCATCTCTCAGTCCCACACAGATCTTCCATCGATGCACCCAGGGTTCGAATCACACTGACCAAATAAAAATTGAAAAAATTCTAAGTGGATTTTCACTCGCTTGCTGTATGTGGAAGAGTTGCCAGGTACTGGCCGAAGGTCGTAGGTTTCCTCTGGGCAATGAGCCCGGTTTCCTCCCCCACAAAACCTGGCAACATCGCCATTTACTGTGGGATGACAGAGGGATATACAGGCAAAAAAAATTGATAAACTAGAAAGCTCCCAATCATAAGCTGTAAAAAACTTCATAAAAACCCCTAGTTGAGTACAACATAGCAGCCATAACGATATGAACTCACTAGCTTGATCCTGGTCACCTATCTCCACAGTGAAACTTCCTATTAAACAGGAGCCTGTCTCTTTGTCATGCATCAATTGCTGAAACGTACTGCTGTTAACAGAATAAATATGAAAATGGTTCAGGTTTAAGCAATCATGTAGTTTAATATTAGTAATGTACTTAGTAATGAACATGAAGGACATACTTTGCTCAGGTCTTGGAAGAACGCTATAGCTTAAGACTGAGGAGACCAAATTTAAAGAAACAGTTGCAAGAGAGGCCCTTTGTTGTTCAGGGACTGCAAAGATTTACAAGTTATAACCAGAGGGTGTAAAATTCAGATAGCGTTTACATCCGGTGGAATTTGAGCCAGCTGCAAAACAGGACACAGAATATCAATTAGATAATGTTTTGATTTCAGTAATACTATAGAAATCAGAAAAACTTTGTGCAAAATTGTTATATCTTTTCAGGGATCGTGGTAAAACAGTATAATACTAGATCATTCCGAATTAAATATACTGTTTTACCTTAAAAAGTATTGAATTTTTTTCCATGACATATGACTCAGTAATAAACAGAGACTTACAAATCTTTCAAATAGTCCTCCATATATTCAGGCTTAACACAGTGAACTGAAATGAAGAATACAAATAATGAGCAAAATAATAATAATAGGTCACTGAGTAAGTAACAAAGTAACAAGGAATGCTTAGTTTTCCTTATCTCATGCATAATTGAACAAAAAACTTCTACATCCTGTAGAAAAGCCACAAAAATTTAATAGATCATGTAAATCGAGAAATGTTCAACAAGCCTAACAAGATCTACTTGCAAAATTAATTGGTATTCAAACTAAGGAAAACTAAAAAAAAATAACAAATGTTATTGGGTTTTCACTTTATCACCAACTGTGGAATGGTTACCAGGTGCCAGTCTGAAAGTCAACGATTTTCTTTTAGCACAAGTCCTGTTTCCTTCACCACTTATCCTAGCAACAGTGTCATAAAAGTGAAAAAGCCTTGATTCTTAAGTAAAATAAGTGGCCGTCGCCATCAGGACCCCTCGGGTCTGGGCCAAAGAAACCGAAGATATATTTATTTTCCAGACCATTTGTTGCGAGTGAAAAACTACTCCACATACATGCATCACATTTACAAGGAGGTTTTTGGCTGAATCAAGTAAGGGGCATAACTCTTGAAAAACACGTCCAAGCGCGTCGATTTTAAATAGGCTGCTTGTACTTGCTGTGTTGAACAAATGTAGGAAGTTTTAAAAATGTGATTGAAAGACTTTTTTAGATAATGTGTTTACAAGGCTTTTTGTCGCAGCGGTAATGTAAGGGGCATAACTCTTGAGAAAAACATCCGAGCACGTTGATTTTAAATATGCTTCTTGTACTTGCTGTAATAAACAAATGTGTGAAGTTTCAAAGTTTTAAGTTAAAGACTTTTTTAGATAATGTGTTTACAAGGCTTTTTACTGCAGCGGTAATGTAAGGGGCATAACTCTTGAAAAAAACATCCCAGCGAGTTTATTTTTAATAGGCTTCTTGTACTTGCTGTATTAAACAAATGTGTGAAGTTTCAGAGTTGTAAGTTAAAGACTTTTTTAGATAATGTGTTTACAAGGCTTTTTAATGCAGCGGTAATGTAAGGGGCAAAACTCTTGAAAAAAACATCCCAGCGCGTTTATTTTAAATAGGCTTCTTGTACTTGCTGTATTAAACAAATGTGTGAAGTTTCAGAGTTGTAAGTTAAAGACGGACGACGGAGGCAACGACAATACCCTTCGGGCAAAATTTGCCCGAGGGGTAAAAATCATCAATGAACAAAAATAAGCCTAAACTATTAAAAAACACACCTTAAAACATGATAAAATAGTAATCAAATTATTCCTACTATCAATATGGACTACCAGGAAGTAGGCGGAAAAAAGGTAAAAATAAAGCAAAAAGTCTAGTTTATGCATTTTTTTTAGGGCCCTTTCAGTTTTTCAACAGAAAAATAGCTACCATTGAAAATGCTTGGAAAAGGCCTATATTTAAAGACAAAAGTTGTCTCCCCTGATTTGATAAATATTGTTTTTCAAAGTAAATTAGATTATACATATGGAAATGAATACTGATTTCATCTTATGATAACTTTGTGAAGAATAGTTTGGTATAGGTTTTATAAACAACTTATGGATGATTAAAATTGACCTGACCTGCCTACAGTAAGAGAAAATGTTAGCAGTTTCCAAACTCACTTTGTAATTCATACACAGTCTCTTTTTTGGAGAGAACACTTGAGTGTGACTCTTTGCTTGGCTGTAATGTGCGGACATTTAATAAATTCTTCAGCCATCCTTTACTCTCTGGTTCAATCTGAGCGTCTGCTTCTGCTGTTGAGGACTGGTGAACTAAGCTGGAACTAATACACCTGTAACAGTATATAAACAGAATCTATAGAACTATATTGACTTTCCAAATTAATTTACTTTTTGTGAAAATGTGTTATCACAGAGATAGTGATACCTACAAAATGTCACATACATAACTTTCTTTCAGTGGTTTAAATGACAGTAATAAAAAAAATAATTAACAGACTTGTGTAAGTGGGATCAAGCGTTTCTTCGATGACAGTGTTACTTCTGTGACGTCACAGGTAAGTTAAATTTTCTAGCACAAGGCAACTTGAACTTTGGGTCTAGATTTCCAAGATCGATGTAGGCCTAAGAGTACAATTGATTGCATGGGTGATTTTTCAAGTCATCCTCAGCTAGTATAAAATGTAATTTCAAGGAAATTGAAGGCATTTGGGATACCCTTTAAAAGCTAGAGACGAAAAATATTGTGCATTTTTGAAAATTTTATATTATGATCAATTTCAGAGGCTCTGTGATTGAAAGTCTTAATTCTGCTGTGTTAGCTAAGTCTGCAGAAACTTTAAATTTAACATTTTGACCATGATTAAGAATTAAAAACCAATAAAGTTAAATATTAAAGTCAGTCAGTTGTCAGGCTGGGGAAAGTCGCCGATTGGCGGGTTCTCTGCCAATTATAGGGTAAACAGCCACTACATCATCTAACGATACAGAAAACCGGTGGATAGCACATGAACAAATATATGACTAATTGCTCTCTATTTGCCCTCTCTAGCATTTCCCAGAACTATACACTTCTATGACATCAGTTTGTTGTGAATGGGTAGCTTTTCCTTCCAGGTCAACTCACCACGATGTGATGAATGCGTTAAAATTTGTGCCATGGAAAGTGTCAAATAAATTGCACCATTTTAAGCATGCCTTTTAAAATAATCAGAAAATAAATGTCATAGACTGAGTTTAATTAGTTAGTGCCGTTTAGAAAGTGAGCATAACAGTATTTTTTGGATTACACTTTCTTGAAGTATGGCAGAAATTCTTCTACCGATTTTAGGTGAACGGGAATCAAACCTGGGTCCCAGAGTATGGCACCTATCGCCAGCACTAAATGCCGGTTGTCTTATACATTCAGCCACTAGATATTCCGTGAGTAGATATTTGAGTTTATTTAAAAACACATACAAAATGGTGGAAAAAGTTTTACACTTTCAATGACACAAATTTAAAGGCTTCACTGCATGCTGCAGGTTGACTTAGATGGAAGAACTAACCATTTGAACCTGCATGTAGCTTGTCATATGTCGATTGATTGATCGTTTGGTGTTTTACGCCGCACTCAAGATTATTTCACTTCCATGGCGGCGTTGCCAGTTTTAATGTGGGAGGAAACCGGGCTTTATGCCCGGAGGAAAACCACGACTTCCGGTGGTTACTGTCATTGTCAAGCATCCCACAAAGGTCGTTAGAGTGAAAACCCAGTCAGAAAATTTTCCAATTTGTTTTGGACTTTCCATTGGTGGAAGGCTGTTCGGATTGAGCGTCCAACGCTCTACCTACTGAGCCACGGAGGCTTGTCATAAAAGTCGATAGTTTGACCAAAGCCCAAGAGAGGGCAGATAGGTTTGTAATTTAAACACATATGTTAACCACACATCGATGGGTAAATAATTATTTAGCTGTTCATCCGTTTACTGGCCGATCGGCAGAGAACCTGCCCATCAACAGCTTTTCCAAACCTGCTTTTTACTCAAAAGTCAAATACCAGTTGAGCACAAGACGATTAACTTTTTGTTTTTATTTTTTTTAACCTTCAACAGTTTTTTTTTGTTTTTTTTTAAATCATAAGCAATCAGTTCTGACCAATGTCATTTTAGTGCTACTACTACACCATTGCACGCACTGACTATGACAAGTGCCTCTTTTTACTTTTTTAGAGCCACTGCCAGCTCAGGTTAAACTGATGGCCTTCAGAAAAACTGGTGTAGCAAGGAAAACACTGTGAAATTGCACTGCTCAATTGATTGCATGCCACAAATTAAAGTAAAAGGCCAGTTCAAAACCAGTACCTAGCTGTCGAAACATCCCGTAACCAAAACGTTTTCGAAAAGACAGCTGCAGAAAATTTCTGCCCAGCATTTTTCAACAGAGCAGCCATCTTGGATTTAGCCTCGTCTTGAATTTTGAGAAACCTAACTTTTTTGCTTTGATATTTTTTTTAATGTAGTTTTATTTCCATATCTCTTCAGGGAATCGTGTTCGATATGACCACAAAATTTGTGAAAAAAAACAAAACAATAATAACTTTCTTTCGTTTTCGGTCTCACTCATGTTGCTTAGCAACCAAACCCCACAAATCAGAAACAACAACAACAACGCTTTGCTATTTTGCGAGTGGAAAAGATCAGGAAGCAATATTACCGTCTTTCTTCTTAGTTTACTGTAATAACCCAGCTGCCAAAATGTCGGTCAGCTTAGAAGAATATTTTCGAACAACTTTTGAGGATAAACTCCTCGTGTAAGTTATATATTTTTTTGTCAAAAACCGAGTGAATTTCTCGGCTGATCGAGATTTGTTATGAATATGATTGAAAACATTGATTGAAGTTATGTTAATTGTAAATTGTTACCAGTTACATGCTAATAAATAACATTATAAGTAGTTGAATTATTGCATATAAACTTGAATTCTAGAAAGTTGCGAATTTGCAGGACAAAAGATAAAAGTGACATTTGAATTCAATTCAATTCAAAAACTCCAATGATAATTTACATTGTTTGTAAACACAGTCACAGGTGTTACTCACTGTCACTCTCTCAGTATCAGTATGGGTGCGAATATAGAATAGGTCCGTCACCTGGAAAGTACAGTCAATTTAAAACACCTAGTTTCCTTTCAAATATTCTCTATAATACCTTAGGGAACTCCCTAATCGGAAAATCAGTCTTTACTTGCACAAAAATCGCTCACATTTACTAAAATCGCCCATTTCACTCTACACACAAGCAATTTCAAACATTCGCCTCGCCATCTTTGCTTCGTTTAATGCATGAGACAGGACAATGTACGAGCTTGTCTCTCCGTCAGTGTTCAACTTCAACATACAGCCGATACGCTGATAGGGCTCTACACCTTTTTTTTACTGTGACTTCAGTCTTATTTCTTTTTTAATTTATGTTAGTTATTAAAAATTTATAAAGAAAACTTGGGGGGGTTATAGGGGGGGCTTGCCCCCCTGACGATTATAACATATTTACGGTGACCGACCATTTCTCGCCCGTAGGCACAGGCTACAGTACGTCAGTAAGCCTACCGGTACACGTATTTCCTTTTTCATTTCGTCTTTATTAAAAATTAATTAAAAAAAGAAAAAGAAATCTTGGGGGTTCTAGGGGGGCTTGCCCCCCTGACAATCATTAAATATTTACGATGACTGACATTTTTATTGACTGAAGACGTTTTCAAAGTGACGGACGTATTCTATATCCTGTCCTCAGTATGGCTACCGGAATTTTGATGTCTCTCTCAAGCGATCATGCTCTCCAACCGATGACAACTAACTAACTAATGGAGTCTTAAAAAATCTCCAGAAACAAATATTATTTGTTATTGAGACGAGTGAAATTTGCCAATAATTGCCTTTGGCCATGTTGGGTGTTTTCAAACACTGAAATTTGTGTCACAACAGCTTTAACATAAAGACACCAGCACTGGCGTCGAAAAAACGAAAGCTTGTGTTGTTCACAAAAACTTAATGGTGATGCCTTCAATTTAAGCCACACTCGCCACAAAAGTCCAAAATATTGTTTACAACAAAAAGCAGTTTTCTGTACTTCTCCCAGACAGAAGAAGTTAGGAATATAAAGTTTTGGCATCATTTAGTATATATATTTAATTTGAAATTTAGATTTCTCAGACTTAAGTACACGCAATGTAAACAACAATCTCCAAATCTGAACATGCGCACAAGTGCCCTAATGCTTTCAACGGTTCTAGTGATTTAACAGCACAGTATAATTTTACATACTTTATCTGAGAAATACTGCTGAGGATCGCATTTGAGGGACTCAAAAAGCCTGCCTATAAAAGTTAGACTGTAAACCAAGAAAAGGCACGAAATGAGGGTAATTCAACACTTAAGTTAATGGACCTGATTGTTGTTGTTGCAATCAGGCTTTGATTCTTCATATATATTTCACATTCAGAGCCTGGCCTTCTCCCCCAATGAAGCTGGCTTTACTAAGGTGTATAACATCAATCAATCAATCATTTGGGAGGATTCAGAATCAGAGAGATAGTTAGGAAGTGGAACAAATGTAATTTTTAAAAATGTCACTTTAAAGGCCTCATTTTCATGTGTGAATGCTAAATCTCAAAGTTTACTTTAGGAGCATAATTTTTACCTTCATACAGTACATGTATACATTTCAAACCCTGCAATTAACATTTATAATTTGTAAGGATAGAATTGGTCTATCAGATTACTAACCTAATATCATACATGTTTTAGGAAAATGCCAGAACGTGAAGATGATCACTTGACTCCTGCAACACGGCTTCTGGAGAAGAGACGTGAGATGGCTGAGGTTGAACAGGCTCTGGCAGCACAAAAAGAGGTAATACAGTAACACTGAAAAGATCAACACTGTACTGATGTCGTTATTTTTTTAAAGAAAATAAGTGATAGGTTTACAAAAGGCAATAAGGCAACATAAGTCTACCTGTGTGTGTTTCCATGTAGGGAATTTAGCTTATATTCTGCACTCAAACAAACTTGCTACAATAATTGTCTGTTACTTTCCATTAAACATAAATAAATGATATCAAAAAAAAATAATTTTAAAATATTTTATTTTGAAAAGCACATGTATATATTACACTTATTTTGATAAAATATATATACAAAAAAATTAATGACCATTTTTTATCATAATAATGTCCTTTTTGAGTCTGATAATGTATAATCAGTGTTTTGGGGGTTTATTTTTTTAGGTTTATAATTATCGTTTTTATTTTTACCAGGAATTTCAAATGAAAATGGAAAGTCTTCAGCAACGAAAAGAAGAATTGGAAAGAAAAGAATATCAACTGAAAGAATCCCTGCTAAAATTTGATAAGTTTTTAAAGGTAAGGTTTGCTTATACCCTATGAAACTCCCTGTTCTCATCTCTAACCAGTATAAATAATGACATACATTTCTTGTCAATATCTTAACCCCATATAAGTTATGTACTTACCTAATTGAAAAGCAATACTCATACAACCCATTCCCATTCAAAACTTTAGATAGGCGAGAATCAAATCTAGTTTGCCTCATAAATAAAATGTTTTTACTGGGTTATATGATAAATGGCATAGATTGTCACCTGAACCTTTTCACTCTTGATATTCGATCGCTCATTCCCTGGCAAGTGCTGATAATTCACATATTTCATCTTTTTCTATGCATCATCTCTTTTCTTAGCAAACATACTTGTAGATGGCGCTAACACAGTGCTCTCTATGTGCAGGGCATCAATAACTAAAAATATTTCTGTGCAAAATGTCAGCAGAAAATGCAGCCACCGCATCCAGACATATGTGAGTTTTATAAAACCTGAAGCACGGGATAATATCAATCCATATAATTGGGATAAAAAGAATGGTTTCATTGATATTTAATTGATTTATATCAATGCTTGTTCATTTAGGAAAATGATTCAAAGAGAGCCAGAGCTGTTAAAAAAGCAAATGATGAAAGAGATATGAAAAAATCAAAAGACAGAGAAATTCTAAGGTAAGTGTGGAAATATACTGTCAAAATTGTAATAAAACTTATCTTAATTGCTTAATAGGCATTTAGAAGTTGAGTAATATAACACAAATCATCTTTTGTATGGTGAGACAACTTCTTATTATATATATAATATATAACGTCGCAACTATATGTATTTGTATATATATAATAAGAAGTTGTCTCACCATACAAAAGATGATTTGTGTTAAAACTTATCTTGTTGTTAAGGTTGACCACTTGAAACTTGGTTTATAGAAAAGATTATATTATTAGTAAAATCAGCATGCTCTGTATTTACTGCATTGAAGTTAATGTAAGGGGGGATAATTGACAAAGGGAGATAATAATGTGCCATGAAATCAGCAAAGAAAATTTGACCAAAAAGTAAATAAAAAACAAAAATAAGTCAGCAAAACATTTCACAATCTACTACATTTTATAGTGCTGGCGATAGGTGCCATACTCTGGGACCTGGGTTCGATTCCCGTTTCGGGCGTCACCCAAAAATCGGTAGCGGAATTTCTGCCATATTTTCAAGAAAGTGTAATCTCAAAATAACGAGAATACTACATTTTACTATCAATACATTTTGTGTTGTCTTTAGACTGAAGGAAGAAACAGGGACGCTGTCCAAATCTAAAGACAAAATTCAGACGCGCCTTGCCAACCATACAGTCTTCCAGAAGTACATGGAGAAGGTTTTAGAAGCTGGAGAAGAATTTCATGAGATCCGTGATATAATTGCCAGATATGACACCCTTACTGCTACACATGAGGTAGGCAATAAGGCTGTGTATTCTATGTAATTGTCACCAAGATTCATTCAATCAATTCGTTAAAAGGTAACTCATCTTTGAAGAGAGTGCCAAACAGTTCTTACAAGAAGCTCTTTGATTTGACCAACCCATTTATTAGTATCCTTAGAGTCACACAGTCCTACACTTGTACCAATAAATAATACCATACTGCAGTTTGATGTCCTTGATATAAGTTGGCTGGTCAGCTTAGAATATGTTAGTGGACTGACAACTGCAGTTGATTCCCTTTCTTGTCAGAGGGTGCATGGCTAATATAGTAGGTAACACAAGGCTTCCAAAGATAGATTGCAGGTTTAACCTTATCCAGTTTAAACTCTACATGTGTGTGGAACAGCTGTGAGGTACCAATAGAAATTTGGGGGGTTCCCACTTGATAAATATGTCACAATTTAAGTGAAATAATCAGTGTTTAAAGTCACTCAGTTTTTCTTTTATGGAAGGCATAATAATTGGATGTACCTTCTCTATGTACAATTATAACTGTATATACTTTAGGATTTACTGGAGAGAGATCAGCAAAATCAGGATGCAGTTGAAAGTCAGAGACAACAACTTTTGAAATACACAGAAGTAAGTCTTAACTGTATTGTGAATGTGATTTATCTCACTACATTTGTTTTTATTAGAATTCTTGCGATTTACACATATTTTCTCTCACTGGTTTTTTTTTTCTGTCTTTTATCCCTTTTTCATACTCCAGACATTTGTTTTTCCATCGCTCCTCCCCTATTCATACACCATACATTTGTTTTTCTATCTCTTGTCCCTTTTTCATACTCCAAGCATTTGTTTTTCTATCCTTCGTCTAATGGCTAAATGACACTTAAAGAGATTATCTCTCATCCCTTTTTCATACTTTAAAAAAAAAAATTCTATCTCCGTCCCCTTGTTTGTCTGTTAGTAGCTGACATTGTACTGCTATGTTTGCTATTGATAAAGGCTCTACACCACATTATAAACACACCACAGTTCCTCCATTAAACCTGGTGATCTGATGTGTAATTGAAACAATATTGTTTGTACAGTAAATCAACCTGTTAATAGATTTATTTCGATTGTGCACTAATCTCAAAAGGATTTTTTTTACAGGAAAAGAACAATGAAATCTTATCGTATAATAACCAATTGGCCAGTCTCCAAACACGATTAGACAAGGCACAGAGTGAAGCAGTAAAGTGGGAATCAGTATGGACACATATTAAAAACACAGCCGCTAAAAAGACTCTTCTGCTGGGCAGAATTAAAATGTATGTGTTTGAAAATTGTATTTTTATTTACATTATTAATACTGTAAGGTGACTGTTATTCTGTATGCGTCTTCCACTTAATTCTCGGGGGCCTCCGTGGCTCAGTAGGTAGAGCGTTGGACACTCAATCCGAACAGCCTTCCACCAATGGGTCGCGGGTTCGAATCCAACTCAGTCCAAAAATTGGAAAATTTTCTGACTGGGTTTTCACTCGAAAGACCTATGTGGGATGGTTGCCAGTTACCAGCGGAAGGTCGTGGGTTTCCTCCGGGCACAGAGCCCGGTTTCCTCCCACAATAAAATTGGCAACGCCGCCATATAAGTGAAATAATCTTGAATGCGGCGTAAAACACCAAACAATCAATCAATCCACTTAATTCTCACCTAATACCTGCAAGTCTGTCCAGAATCACCTTATGTAGGAGGTCAAGGTCAAGCTGGGAAGGTCAAACTCAATTCCCCCTTCCCCTCCCCCTCAAAATCTGGAAATTAGTGAAACAATCATGAGTATGAAGTAATAAAATCAATCAATCAGATTAAACTTGACATCCCCACACCTCAACTTTCTGACCTTTGGTAAATCAAACAATTTTGTACCAGGAATAAGAAATTAATGTCACTGCATTATTAGACAAAACACAAGTTGCCACCCTGTACCTCAAGACTTCAAATACATGTCCATACCAGTTTAATCTTATGTTTAACAATACTTTCTTAATAATTAGAAATGACTAAGTTACCACCACCAAGTAAGTTGTTTGTGAAGAACGAAAACTTTCTACACCTACGCTGGTGTCTTTATCTTTACACTTGATAAAGACTTCAGCGTCGGTACTTAAAGCATTTGTTGTTCACAAACAACTTACTTTGTGAGGATGCCTTAATTATTTCTCATTAGTATGGAACCCACTTCTTTGTCCACATTTTTAAGAAGTTTAAGTGTTTGCCAAAATAATCAATATGTCGGGATATTTTTGTATTTGATCCAACATTCTATAGATGATAAGAGAATAGTTTATCTGAGATGACTTAAAATTGAATTATCTGCCAAATGTAGAGAAAATTTGGTTGGAATAGAATTAGCAAATTGTTAGTTATTTTCATCAAAAAGTATAAAATAATAGCTTTCTGTTACTGCAACCTTGCAGATTTGTATTTAGGTACTTTTATAAGCAGCAAAACTCTCAAAAAATGTACGCATTCATCCCGGCTATTTAAATTGTATTCGTTATTTGCTTTATAAATGCTTGTTTATTTCCACATCAATCCTTAGGTTTCTGTTGACATTTGGAATTTATGAAAAAAGTTTTGAATTTGGTGACTCATGCCACTTTATGTATATGTTTGTGGGGTTTTATTTAAAAATCTCCATTGTTACAATTTTGTGTGTATTATTTCAGGGCTACTCATAATCTTTACCAACTGGTGAAGAAACATCAAAAACAAACGGCACAGACTGAGGAGACAAATGAACAGCTGAACCAGGTAAGATTAACACTAACATTGAATATCCATGACCAGGGGGCTGGTTTACAACGCTGGTGTAACTTTACGTCAACCGTAACTACTATGACAAAGCATCTCTTAAGTATTGTGACGCCATGGTAATTACGTCGGACATACATTTTGTAGCTTGCGACTGTTTTGTCAAACGGGCATCAGGGATGGGACGGGCCAGTTTCACATAGCTTAAGTTTTTACAATGCTGTGACAATTATATAATAAAAAAAACTTTTTGGCATATTGGTCTTTTTTTTTTTTCCTCCCAAACATTATTCTTGAAATATTACCGTTTCCTATATTTATGTAAATCTTTAAGCTCTTCTGTGCTGATATTCTTTTGGGGTTAAATAAATAATCCACATAACCAAATACCAATTTTATATATTGAGGGATTGTGTCAGTTTTCCTAATACTATGTATCCGTGTTGTTTTACTGTACATTAATTCCCTGTAGATCTCTTGTAGTATTACCTTACTCTGTACGTTCTCTATCTTTATGTGCCTATCTAGCTTTGTATTCTTTTCATCTAGGTGGAAGATTTTATTTTTGATCTGGTGGATATTGTAAAAGAACTGAAGAAATCTGATCACAATTCCACTACTTACCTCCCCTTTCCTGCAGCCTAATCCACCTTAACCCTACTGACTCTCCTTATACACATGTAATTCTACTAACTCTTTTATTTTATAAATATTTTTATTTACATATTTCGTTTATTTTTTTCTAACGATTGAATTACAGTTATTTCGTATCGTTTCTTTTTTCTACTTACTGTTTAATAGATTATTTTAGTAATTATATTTGGTGGTTCGTTAACTTTTGGTTGTGGTTTTGAACTTGTTGTTTACCCAGTATGACCTACTTTTCCCCATAACCATCAACTTCTCCTGAAAAACTTCAGTTTCTGTATTAAAATATGATCCACATGACAGTTTCATATTGACTCAATATTTGGGCACTTATTATATCATCATTAGAAGGAGACCTGGTTAACAGTGGTGATAGGGTAATAAATACTGAAATATTGGTGTGATAAATACTGAAATATTGGTGTAATAAATACTGAAATATTGGTGTAATAAATACTGAAATATTGGTGTAATAAATACTGAAATATTGGTGTAATAAATACTGAAATATTGGTGTAATAAATGCTGAAATATTGGTGTAATAAATACTGAAATATTGGTGTAATAAATACTGAAATATTGGTGTAATAAATACTGAAATATTGGTGTAATAAATACTGAAATATTGGTGTAATAAATACTGAAATATTGGAGTAATAAATACTGAAATATTGGAGTAATAAATACTGAAATATTCAGTTATTATGAAACTGTCATTTTCATGATTAACATTGACACTACCTGTGTATTACGTTAGACTAATAAGAGGAACTAATGGATTTTAATCTATTCATTCTAAAAGTGGGGCCTCCATGGCTCAGTACATACATGTAGAGCGTTGGACGCTCAATCCGAACAACCTTCCACCAATGGGTCGCGGGTTCAAATCCCACTCAGACCAAAAAAATTGGAAATTTTCTGACTGGGTTTTCACTCCAACGACCTATGTGGTATGGTTGCCAGTTACCACCGGACGGTCGTGGGTTTCCTTCGGTCATGGAGCCTGGTTTCCTCCCACACTAAAACTGGCAACACCGCCATATGTATGAAATAATCTTGAGTGCGGCGTAAAACACCAAACAATCAATCAATCATTGTAAAAGTAACCAGCTTTCAGTTCAGCCTGCTTTAAGCCCCATACCGATGACCAGTGACACTTGCCAGCAAAATATGGCTTGTCTGTACAGGTCATTTCGTCACTTCTTCACTGGTTGGACTCACTTGTTGAAAAGCTGGCGTGTTAACTTTTGAATGATTTATCAATGACCTGACTAATACCATAAAACAATATTTGCCTGCTTCATGTTGAAAAATTCAAGCTGCCATTTCCTTGTATTCATATGTGTTTTTTTTCTTCTATTTCCAGATTCGAATTTTCATACAAGATTTAACCCAAGTGACAAACGAAATCAAACGAATGGAAATGTTAGGCACCTCTATCATTCCTCCTTCATCCAGTTAGTTTCCTAGTCATTTAACTATAATTCGCCTTTAATCAGTTTGTAAATTGTTGATATTGTCTTTATTGTACTATTATTTTGACTCTGTAAATAAATATATTATGAGGAGGGTCCGGGTTTTTTTACTGAAATTTAAGTTTTCTTATCGGGGCTTTCTGTAAAATACTGACGATCCATCCCAAAGGTTAGAGCTTGTGCAAGGCTAGTGAAAGGAAAACTGAGAACTGCAATTAATTGGCGTACATCATGATCATACGAATGGACGCGCCAATAAGCTAAAACAGCCAACCAAGTGAAATTAATTGGCGTACATCATCCATACGAATGAACGCGCCAATAAACTAAAACAACCAAACCAACCAACTGCAATTAATTTGCAATCGAAGGTCTCCTGGATATCCTTGAATATATGGGCGGGTGGACAATTTTTTTGAGGTGTGTGATTGCTTGACGAAAACTGTGCTTAATATATAAACTATATGGCACCAGTGTGACTAATCTATGAAAGCCGAATACAGACATTTTAGTTCTCGTGCTTGGCGACCCAAGCATGACCTTGGTGGGTTCGCGAAACACGTTAAAAAAAGATACAAAGAATTTTTTTTTTTTTTTGCAATCCCGAATCGCGTGCTTGGCGGAGTAGCGAGGGTCGCTAAACTAGTGAATTCATGTGGAAGAATATACAAAATAAATAAATGCAGGTTATTGAATATTAAATAGTTAAATGAACGTTAACAGTTTGGCTTACTTTGAAACATGACGTCCAGTTCATGAGTTTTCGATGTGTTTTCTGGACTGGATGTCTAACCTATAGCTTTGAAGTGATTGGCGACCTTCGTGACCCCGCCAAACACGCGTAGGTCGCTATTCGGGATTGAAAAAAATAGTATCTTTTCTGTAGCGTGTTTGGTAACCCATCAAAGTCGGGAATGAAATAGAATCGCCACCTTTTCTCGCCCCCACTAGGCACACCAAGGTAGCGAAGGACGCGAATAAAATGTCTTTAAAAAAATACTATTTTTTTTATTAAAGGCACACTTGCCGCGAAAATCAGGAAAATTGTTTACATTTAAAAAGAAAGTCCGTTTTCTGTATTTTTCCCAGACAATATAAGTTAGGAACTTTCTATTTTTACCAAAATTTAAAAGTTTGGACGTCACTTTGTATTTTTAATTTGAATTTGAAAATTTGAATTGTTAGGTGCCCGTAACGTAAACAAACCAAGCTGCCCCCTATTGGCGATTTTATGGTTCAGTCGAGTGAGTGAACTAACGGCACAGTGTAATTTTACGTAGGCCTATTTATCTGAGAAATACAGACTGACGATCGGTTAACAGCGACTGGAAAAGCCTGCTGATGATTGTTTGAGTGTAAACCACAGATAAAAAGGCCTGAAATGAGGGGAATCCAACACGAAAGTTGACCGACACTGATCGTTGTTGTTGTAATCAGGCTTCGATTCTTCGTTTGTTTTTCACCCCATTTCTACATTCTAAAGCTAACTAGACATGTTTTATGTGTCCTATGTTTAAGTTTAAGTTTAGTGGTATTAGTCGTACTAAACTTGTTATGAATGTAGCTCCTTAAATGCTGATCTGCATCGTGTTAATCTGTCACCGTCACCTGAATGCAGCTGTGGAGCTCCGTCAGAAGATGCAAATCATTTCTTTTTTGAATGTATACTTTACCATGGGATTCGCACGAGTCTCGTAGAACTGTTTACTAATCAATTTAATTTACATGATATTCTTTTCGGAAATCCTGAAATTACTGCTAGAGAAAACCTGAATATTTTCAGACACGTTCGAGGCTTCATTAAAAAAAGTGAAAGGTTCACTTAAGTCTCTTTCTCACTATTCCACTGCTAAATGTTTAAGCATTGATATGTCTTTTCAATATTCAATCTTATTAACTTAAAAATCTGTATGTTGGGTGAATGAAGTTAACGTTTTGCTTTGAAACTGATATATATTTACAGCTATTAACTTTTTCAAATGAATTGATATGACCAAAACAAAACCTTTTTCATTGAAACTTTTTTTTTTTCCTTCAAATTCAACAATTTGTATTGACTTTATTTTGAGATAATTTTATCATGCATTCAATGTCATGTCAATGTAGGGAAAGGATTAACTAAGTTGTATAACTTGTTTTCAATCCCTCTTGTATAATTTTGTGCAATAAAATATGTTTAAACTAAGCTCATGTAAATTGGGTTTCTTAACAAATGTCAAACAGGCTACGACGGCAAGTGTGTCTTTAAATTGATTAGACTGGTTGGCGGGGTAGAGAAAGTCGCGAATCAATTGCTTTGGCGAGTCAGGTGGGGTCGAGAAGCTCGAGAAAAAAATGTCTGTATCAGGCTTCCATACTAATCGGCTACTTTCCATATGCCTGGTTTTATTGGGTCGGTTAGAAACTCACGAGATCTAAATGACCACCATAAGATATTGTTCCAAAGAAAGTTTCAGTAGGTAGAGTGTTTGACGCTCAATCCCAACAGCCTTCCACCAATGGGTCGCGGGTTCGAATCCCACTCAGTTCAAACAATTGGAAAATTTTCTGACTGGGTTTTCAATCGAACGCCCTATGTGGGATGGTTGCCAGTTACCAACGGAAGGTCGTGGGTTTCCTCCGGGCATAGAGCCCGGTTTCCCCCCACAATAAAACTGGCAACGCCGTCATATAAGTGAAATAATCTTGAGCGCGGCGTAAAACACCAAACAATCAATCCAAAGAAAGTCATATAAGTCGTCACTGATGACGTCGGGTGGAATCTGGTTCTATTTTAAGAATCAGCCAATAAACGTTTAGGCTTAAGTTGAACAACTTGATACTATATTGAATTGAAATGTTTTGAAAGGTTCAAACAGTAGGCCTATTTTAAAGATTGTTGGCTTGATTGATGGTTTGTGTCGTACTCATCAGTTAACTTATAAACAAGGCAAAAAAGGTGTTGCACCTAAAACGGTGAAAATATTACTACATTAACAAATCTTAACCGTTCTATACTGTTCTTGCAGTTATTCAATCGGGATTTGGGTTGAAATCGGTTATGTTTTCCCAATAAACACGATTGCACAAACGTTACAATCTGGAACTTAAAAGCATGCGACATGAATTTAGCAAAACGCCGTATCATCTTATATATGACAAGCCGTTTCGGCCTATTTAACATATCTTGAATTCATTTGCACATATGTGCAATTCAATTCCACATATCTGAAATAGCACTGAATTCTTGATATGTGGGTCGTGTATTTAACATATGTTGAATTAATTTCCACATATCTGAAATTCTATTTAACATATCTTGAAAGGCCCTTACATTCAACATATGTGCAATTCAATTCCACATATCTGAAATTGCGCCGCGTTGTAGAAATCACAATCAATGCTCCCTGGGCGGAAGTAGAGAAGGTAATTATACACAAGATTCCGTCCATTGCATCGACGGGCAGCGCCATATGGCAGCAGGTCACAGTTTCATTTTCCTTCATTTCCCGTTTGCGGTAATGTTAATGTCTGCTCTCATAGCACCTTCCCTAACTTTCGTTGAACCAAATCCTTCGGTGGGGGCCTTGAACAGTCCTTTGGCAGTATTTTAAGCAAACAATTTTCATACGTTGAAGGTAGAAATTTTGAGATACGAGTAGAATCAGCTGATAGGGGTCTCTTTGAACATATACCTCCGCATACATAGGCGTAGACAAGGGGGGGGGGGGGACTTGGGGGGCTTCAGCCCCCAAATATTGCCACAAAAAAAAACAAGGAAAAGGCAGAAAAAAGGTAACACCAGGAGTACAAAGTTATGACACAAAATTATTTGTAATAGTCACAATGATAGTGAAAATGTTGATTGCCTGGGTATATTGGTCGAATCTCGAATCACTCGAATCTTCCAAACATGTTGAACCTGCCGTGGCTCCGTTGAGTCTTGATTGTGTTGTCGTAGTGCGCAACCAGGTTTTTTAATCTTCTGAGAGTACTGAAACTTTTCTCGCTGGTGGCATTAGTCGACGGCATTACCGGAATGAGCTTTGTGAGCTTCACGACTTTTGCGCGGATATTCTTACATGGTTCCATTTGGTTTAAAAGACGCCACTATTTTTTTCTTTCAATAAACATGTTCGCTGTAGTCACATTGTGAGGACACGTCTTCTGATCCATCATTCATGTAAGTAGTGTAAATATGCAACTGACAAGACAAAAGAATTACCCTATTGTTCGTATTGATCTCTATTGTTCTCAGACAATGGTTACCCTATTGTTCGTATTGATCTTGATTGATTTTTGGCCAGGGTTAGATCTCAAAGGAAAAAATGTATTGTTAATCACGATGAAGTAGCCTTTGATATCCCAATCGAGATATAGTTATAAGACAATAGATCTCTATTGTTTTATGTGATTAATTGAATAATTTTGTTTAAAAAAGGTTTTCTATTTGTTTATCAATGTTGATTTTTTTTGTGGTGTCTATTGTAACAGTGAACTATGCTTTGATACCTCTAATGAGAATATCCATAAGACAATGGATTTAATTCAATAAATGTATTTATCAAAGTCTATTATTAAAAATCTATTTGTTTTTTCCAGAAAACTGTTTTTTAAATTCCAAATATGATCACATAACGTAGATAATAGAATTTTTATTAATTTTTTTTTTGCAATGAACAATGCGTAATTACTCAAGCTATTAGCAATTGACTAACCCGATAGGGGGAGATCATTCGTACTGTATGTGTAGTAATACACTCCGTCAACCGACGCGAGTGACTCAGTCCGCGTCTGGCTATGAACTGAACTACAGACCTTCTTCGACCCCACAGCATACTATTAGTTATATGACGCCCTTGCGTGGGTATACGGGTAGATATTTGGTGTCTGACATTAATATTTTTCCGAGGCGAAGCCGAGGAAAAATATCTGTCAGACACCAAATATCTACCCGTATACCCACGCAAGGGCGTCATATAACGAATTTATCACCATCCAGAGCAGCTTGTTTACTTACTGAGTTAAATCAGAGTTCTTTATTCGATTAGTTCGCAAAAATGTCATGGGTGGAGTGTATTGAGCGAGGTCTAAAAGAAATAAATTCTATTGTGACGTTGCAAAGTTATATTGGTTTTCAATTTTTTTTCAATTTCAATTCAGTTTTATTGCTCGACTTTGGAATTTACAAAGTATGGCATAACATAACTTTAACTTAACATAACAAATTAAGAAAGAAAATCATTGGGACGGAATGTTACAATAAATATATTTACAAAACATACAATGCATAAGGTGGAGGTGCTCTGCTGGGAGCTGGTGTTTTCACGATCTTTGAGACAAGCATAGCGTTCAATGATGACGAAACAACATTCTAAACTGACGTCACAATAGGATTTCGTCTTGACTAAAGATTGCTGTGACGCACCAAGACCTTCACTCCGTGGTAATAACAGCGCGTGAGATCTTAACTCCGGGGTTATACAGAATCAAATATATACACGGAAAGCACTGGGATGCAGACTCACATTCTGGGCGTTTCGACCAATCAAATGCCAAGAAATTTCTCTCAATGGTGATAAAGACTGATATGAGTCTATTCCGCTGTCACCGGGGGTGTTCCTATGGATTATTTCATTTTTCCAACTACCTTAAAATAAGGCAGCGTGTAGCAACCCCCAACCCTTCTAGTGAGAAAGCTGACAGAGATAGACTCTGAGTCTTACTTTACTTCGCGCCTATTTCAAATGAGAGAAATGAGGTCAGAGCTTAGAGCTATGTTTACCTTACAAATTAACCTGGTTGAGATGAATTTTTAAATTTTGAATTCATACATGGTACATCATATTTGCGCCTATTTGAGAGATAAAAATTAGCCCATATATGACTCAACATTGGCGCAATGATTTGAAATATATTATAAATGATCCCTAAATAGCAAGTTCTTGGCATGCCACGGTTTGACCTACATGTACAGCGAGCTTTCTATGTATGTCAAAGAAACCCATTCAACAAAGCAGACATCAAATAGGTTGAATAAACACTCTCTTTTAGAGATGATGAAACACTAATCCGAGATTCTCTCACCTTTAATTCTCCTTATCACTGAGCGATATGATAATCTTTGACTGTTGAAGTCCTTAGAATACATTGCTATCAGCCCCCCAAAAAGTCTTTTTAGTATTTTATACTCCTATGATTAATTTAACATACAACCATGTATACATTTTTTTATATATTTTATTCAAGAAAAAAGTGTGAATTTCAATTATATATCATTGCATACTATGGATTGAACGTATAACGGACAAAACAATGTTACATAAAATCCAGATTAAAAATCATGTTACATCAAATTTTACATTGTGCTGTCATACATTACATTTCTATTCTTATTAATTTCTATCAAAGCCGGCTGCTCGCTGTAAACGACACAGCTTACGGTTTCTGGTAAAGCTTCATTTAACATAACTTCCAATCTAACATTACCATGTTTTAACAATGGAATACCTTCTGCCTTAGTATAATCTAAGTTGAAAGCGAACAGAGCATAGCCATTAGCAAAATTGTACAAAGTTATATCATTCCCAAAATTGTCATTCGACCGACCTAAAAAATCATACAGAGTCATGTAAGCAGATGTACAACCGGAGTTTGACTTTTTGAAATGAGCATGTATAGGTGAAGATGGCACTGAAACGCCATTCACAAATACTCCGATTTTTGAAATTGAAAAATGTTCAAAATTGTATGGATTTTCTGTGTAAGAACCAGTCACAGCATTAGACGAAACAAACCCCACAATCAGTTTTGTGGGCATGACATTGTTATACATATTATCCCAATGAAACATCATTTGACCGCTAGGAATAGAAGCCACTTTTAGGTCTGTTTTTGTAAATGCATATTTTGCATTCGTTGATTGGAGCTGTTGTTCAATACCTAACCTAACTCCAAGATTTACATTAACCTTTAATACTTTCAAGAAAATGTCATCTAAAATAAGCTTATAGGAAGGGTTGTCTTCTTTTGACAACAGTGAAAATTCAGAACTACTGATTTTAAATTTCACATAGGCCTATATATCTACATTATTTAATGTCAAGCTGTCAGTCTTGTACCCATCTTGAGGTAATATAATGTTGTCGTCTCGAACAACTCGATCTTGGACTTTCATCTATCAATAATTAGATCAACGATAGCGATACATGGTGTCAGAAGTGCTCGAATCTACTCCCAACGATACCGCTACAATCCACGAACTCTATAAACTGAACGCTCTTCAGCTTTATCGAACGTCGGCAACCCTACATCTTTCCCGCTGTGCTTCTCTGTGGTGGACATTACTCGATCTGCAAGTTGCAACCAACTCGACACAGGACTGGATTTCTCTCTAAGGATTACTTTTACGGACGCAAGTAACTTTATAAACACGTTTCTTCCATAAATAAGCTGTAAAAATAATGTCGAACTCAAGTAAGTAACTTTTGTGGAACTTACAACTCTTCACGTAAAGAATCAAGAATCTACGGTGGTCCAGAATAATCTTACTACATACTTCACGCATAGTGAAGAAGACCATATTGACATTGTGCACCACGTGTTTTCATAAACTTAGAATTTCGCAAAGATTCGTCCTGTCTGCAATAAATAACATTACTGGTACGTGGTTTGCTACAATTGGATTAATTTTTGTGAAAAAATTCCGGACAATATTCTAGAAATTGACCTCGCCAAATATTTTTTCTACGGAAGCCCATATGAATCATCTTAAAATATAGACTCTATCACGGAAAATTCAAAACAATGGCTCAACAGGACCCAGGAGCTTCACAGCACTTACCCACTCTTACAATTGGACTCCAAGGCAATGTTCCCCTCCCCCCCCCCCCCCCCAAGCTCAAGTTGGATGGTAATTTGAATATGTCCTGAAAACGGTGGAGACAAATTTGGGATTCTTTTGAAATTGTAACTGGACTGAATGAAAGAGAGGATAAATACAGAATTGCTACGTACATCACCTGCATCGGACCGGAAGCTTTAGATGTCTACAATGGTCTGCCATTCATAAACCCACAGGATAAAAACAAGATGGAAATTGTGCTTGCCTTAATGGAAAGACACTGCTTAGGTGAGACAAATGTGATTTATGAAAGATACATTTTCAACAATAGAAATCAACATGAGGATGAAAACATCGAAACTTATGCCTCACGTCTCCGTTCTCTCTCTCAAACATGTAACTTCGGGGATCTTCAAAGTGAACTCATCGGAGATAGGATTGCCTGTGGTGTGCTGGACAATAGTGTAAAAAAGAAACTACTTCAAGAGCCTAAATTGACTCTAAACAAATGCATTGACATTTGCAGATCGTTCGAAACTACATCGGCTCAACTAAAATCAATGAACCGCACTAAAGAAGAAGTGCATGGTGTTTCAAATAAATACAAACACAAGAAACATTCAACCAAATCAAAGCGTGGAAATCAGAGTGGTAACAAAAAACAAATACTCAGTTTTAACTGTAAGTTTTGTGGCACTATACATCAAAGGGACAGAGAAAAATGCCCAGCATATGGGAAGAAATGCCCCAAATGTGATAAATATAATCACAGTGCATCAATGTGTTTCTCTGACAGAAAAGCGGGACACGCTGTACATGCCATGCAAGACTCTGATGTATTTTCTTCTGAATATTCGGACGAAGACGTTTTAACGGTTGATGTTATAGAAATTGTGAACTGTCTTGAATCTAAAAAAGAAAAGAAAATCTTCGCTACATTTCAACTAGATAGCAAAGAAATCAAATTCCAGGTGGATTCAGGCGCTACCTGCAACGTCATTTCTCAGACAGATGTACCAGCAGGTACCAGCATTGAACCGACAACAATAAAACTCTCTATGTACAACAAAACCAGTGTCAGGGCATTGGGTAAAACCAGACTTAAACTAAGAAACTTAAAGAACTCAAAGAAATAGTCTGTGGAATTTGTTGTGCTCAAAGGTAATACTGTACCAATCATTGGTGCGATTACAGCTCAGAAAATGAAACTTTTAAAGGTGTTACACGAAAATATAAAGACAAGAAACTCTTCTAATGTCAACAATCATGTAACCCCCCTTACCAAAGAAACTATTATGTCTGAATTTGGTGATGTGTTTTCTCAAGAAGTCGAACTTCTTCAAGGTGAAGAACACTTGGAGGTCGACACCTCTGTACAATGTGTCAAACAACCTCTAAGACGAGTACCACTTGCTTTGAAATCTACTCTAAAAACAGAACTTATGAAACTCGAAAAACTAAATGTTGTCACACCTGTGGATACTCCAACGGATTGGGTGTCAAGCCTCGTTCTCGCAAAGAAACCAAATGGAAATTTGCGAATCTGCATTGACCCCAAACCACTAAACAAAGCACTTAAAAGGAATCATTACCCACTACCAGTCATCGAAGACCTACTACCGGAACTGTCGAAAGCAAAAGTCTTTTCGAAATGCGATGTCAGAAACGGATTTTGGCATGTTGCTTTGGATACAGCATCAAGCTATCTTACGACATTCGGAACGCCATTCGGAAGATACCGGTGGTTGAGACTTCCTTTCGGGATTTCCCCTGCTCCTGAAATCTTCCAGCGCAGATTAGACGAAGCACTACAAAATCTGCCAGGCACTTTCCGTGTAGCGGATGACATACTTACCACAGGAGAGGGCGATTCCATCGATGATGCTGTAAGAAATCATGATGAAAGGTTCATTATGTTAATGAAAAGATGTGAAGAAAAAGGTATCAAACTGAATGCGGACAAATTAGAACTTAAAAGTGAGAACGTTTCGTTCATTGGACACCTTCTTACTCCCCAAGGTCTGACAGTAGATCCACTGAAGGTAAATGCTATTTTGAAGATGCCCAAGCCAACAAATGTACAAGGTGTACAGAGAATTGTCGGACTTGTGAACTACCTTTCTAAATTTTTGGAAAATCTGTCTGACCTATGTGAACCCCTTAGGCAGCTCACAAAGAAAGGCTGTGAATGGAACTGGACCTTCGAACATGACACAGCATTCGAGAGAATTAAAACTGCTGTTACACAAACACCAGTGTTGCTTTACTTTGACAGTTCTCTGGACGTAACCATACAGTGCGATGCATCAGAGACTGGACTGGGTGCCTCTTTACTACAACAAGGACAACGTGTAGCTTACGCCAGTCGAGCTTTAACACAGACAGAACGTAACTACGCCCAGATAGAGAAAGAACTTCTAGCCATTGTGTATGGATGCACTAAATTTCACCAATACACATTTGGACGGCCTGTAACGTGTGAAAGTGACCACAAGCCCCTCGAGTCGATACAGAAGAAAGCTCTCATGGATGCACCTAAGAGACTTCAACGTATGCATCTCGCTTCGCAGAAATATGACCTGAACATAGTCTCCAAGAAAGGTAAACATATGTATCTTGCTGACACGCTATCAAGAGCTTATCTACATACTACGGAAGGCCAGCAGGATCACCACGAGGAGATTTCTTCAATTGAAGCTGAGGTTGAGTGTCTGCAGATGGCGGATTATCTTCCAGTGTCGGAAACTACGTTAAATGACATTCTCAAAGCTACCCAGCAAGACACTTCCCTGCAAGCAACCAAGAATTATATATTAAACGGTTGGCCTCAGACAAAGGACAACGTTGTTTCACACGCCCTTCCATACTTCAACATGAAAGACGAAATGTCAATCCAAAATGGTGTTATTTTCAGAGGAAATCGGTGCGTTGTTCCTAAATCTTTACGCCCCACAATTTTGGAACGTCTTCATGGTGCTCACTTGGGTATCGAATCTTGTCGACGCAGAGCTCGAGAGTGCCTGTATTGGCCAGCAATGAATGCTGAAATACAGGATATCTCCAAGTGTGAAACATGCTGTACCTATCAGACGAAACAACGAAAAGAGACATTAATTCCCCATGAGGTACCTGATCGTCAATGGGCAAAGATCGGAACGGACATATTTACTTTGGATAACAAAGACTATCTTTGCACGGTTGACTATTACAGTGACTTCTTTGAGGTGGACAGATTATACAATAAGACCGGTAAAGAAATTATTCACAAACTGAGAAGCCATATGGCTCGCCATGGTATCCCGGATGTACTTGTTTCAGACAATGGCCCTCCATTTTCTGGAAAACGGTTTTCTTCATTTTCTACCAAGTACGGATTTAAACATATCACTAGCTCCCCTGGATACCCAAAATCAAACGGCAAAGTTGAGGCAACAGTGAAAATAGCCAAACGTGCTCTGAAGAAAGCTAAGAAATCTAAGAGGGACCCTTACCTTGCTTTATTTGACATACGGAATACTCCCACGGAAGGACATTCGAGTTCACCTGCTCAACGCTTATTTTGTCGTCGTACAAAAACCCTTCTACCTACTGCAAAACCCCTGCTAAAACCAGAAATCCCTTCATCGATTTTGAAAGAAAAGAAGACTAAAAGGCAAAAGCATGCTCGTCACTACAATATGCATGCCAAGGACTTTACCTGAACTCAATACTGGAGATGTCGTTCGGATACAACCAACGTCAGAATACCACAGGGAATGGAAACGAGATACTATTCAAGGAAAAACCAACAAGCGTTCTTACCAAGTAGAACTGGATGAGGGTCAACTCCTTCGCAGAAACCGAGTGAGCCTAAAGCGTACTTCAGAAGTGATTATTCCACGGACCGAAGACTTACCGGATTACCAGAATCCCAAATCCTCCAATACATCGGACCAGGCTCAGACCTGTGGCCCCTTACCCACCGTACCGACTATTCCCCCGGCATTAAACCAAAGTGAAACAACCTACACGACAAGGAGTGGTCGAATTTCCAAAATGCCTACTTACCTGAAGAGTTACGTGAAATGAACATTTTGTGCCCATATATGGAGAACTTTAATACTGTTTCAAACAAAGAGACATTTTAACCATATTTCTTGATGAACATTATTTCTTCTATCAGCCTTACGTAAAACCCTTTAATTTAACGGCTCTTTGGTGATTCTTATGCAAGGTTAACATTTGATGATTGTTTTGACATTACTTATCTTTCTTAAAGTGCTCGTGTTTCTGTTCGATAATTTAACCTCAATAATAACAGTTAAAGTTAAATTTAAAAAAAGGGAGATGTTACGATATAATTGTATTGTTTACTATATACGAGTCTAACAATGTACGAGTCAAGCTGTCAGTCTTGTACCCATCTTGAGGTAATATAATGATGTCGTCTCGAACAACTCTTGGACTTTCATCTATCAATAGTTAGATCAACGATAGCGATACAATATACACTGAGATCGCTCTCATCTTTGCTAAACAATTGCGCCTCAAGCTGGGAGTTTTTTGCATCGTAACTTTTATTAACAATTGTTTGAATATAGCTTTTGTAGTGATAATTATTCGGTGACGATGTAACCAATACATTGTTAAATTTTACGAAAACTGATTCAAAAATGGAATGTAGGTAGAGATTAACTGGAGCAACGTTCTCATTTTCCTTTAAATCACTCCCGTCTGACCTAATTATTCGCCCACGCAGATTTAGTTTTGAATCTCTTAATGAAATAAGTTCAGGTGTACTTCCATTGATTTGGAATTCTATAGATCTGCCATCAACTCTAGTGACAGGACGTATTTCTTCATAATGCGTATTTTCTATAGCAGTCTGTGAAGTGGGTAAATTGAATAAATTTAAATCCTTTGGTATACTTTCGGCAGTATTATCACCGATGAAGGCCATAGCTTAAAGGGGCATGAGCTGCCAAAATGTTGATATTTTGACGTTAACACAGAATGTAGAAATTATTGGCTATTTTTCTCAAGACATATAATTCAGAGGCTTTTTAGTGCTTCTAGTCTCGAGAATGTACGATTAAGTATTGTTTTGAACTAACTTTGACTTAGAATGAATGAATGGTCGTTTTGGTTATTTAAATTTTGTTTACTTTTCGAAACGTTTTCGGTTCGTACAGGTCACATACTGTACGGATTTTTTCATTCCAACGCCAATCATTTAGTTTTTCCATGGCCTTCAAAGCCTCTTACTGTCGTGACGATCAGAAATTATGAAAAAAATGTGAATTTTGGCAGCTCATGCCCCTTTAATCAAACACGTCCGACTTTGTAGCGATCTGTTCCCCTCGAGTCTCTTTGGGTGAAATGATTCTTTTCTTTGCTTTCATATGTTTTAAAGTTTCTTTCGTAGGCTTTGTCCGTATGGTTTTGTGCTTTTTGACTGAAACCTTCTTCATCTCTTTAGAGGATTTATTTTGATTCAGGCTTTCATAAAGTTTGACCCACCTCTCTGTATTTGGAATAAACACTTGTTTTGTAGAATTCATGTTTTTCTCTTCAAATGTAGTGTGACGCTTGATGAACCAGTTAAAAATGTGGCATACAACCCATTTCTAAGTGTTATATAGACGTGAAATTCTTTGATTTTATTTACATCCACCGGAGCGTAAAATGGTTTTATGAAAACCTGAGATAAAGCTCCTTTCGGTGACAATTTTACCTTTCTCAATACACGCATATTGCACTCTGCCCTACAAAGGATAAGACGTTTATATTGGAACAAATATAAACGTCGCTACCTTTCACTTTCTCACTGGACAAAGTTACTTCCATCAAAGCCATAACCCATTCGTATCGAAGATCCAGTTCCCCGGCTAACTGAACCCTGAAACTCCAGGCAGTATTATCACTAAACAGGTCTTTAGAATCTTCACTCGACAAATAAATATAATGCTCCATTCTCCTCTTTTACTTGTCAAGTGTGAGTTCATGAGTAAATACACAAGTTTAAATAATTATGTTAAACTTCATTGACCTTATTTACTGGAACTAACGAATTAAACTTTGCGCTGTACCCATACCACTTGACCATATAAAATTCTTTACCACCTTTTCTAACTTTCCGTAAAATCTGTTCAATAAACCATTTTGTATTATTATTTACTTGAATTTTTTGAAGATCTTTAGTATAAAATGTCCCCTGAATTTCTTCATTTTGCAGATCTTCTAGAATATACCAAGGAATATTTTGTTTTAACATTCTCCGCTTTACCATAAAGGCTTTGTATGACCATTTCGTAGTAACTGCGTTGGAACACATACCGCAGTAGGGAAATACGAACATGATCACCAACTTTAAATTTAAATACGGCTTTCTTTTTATTTTCATGTGACAGATACTGATTTTTCCAAACCATAAGTGCTTTTTTGCCGTGGACCTCTGATGGAGATAGACCATACAATGAACTATGTTTTCTATGATTATAACTGAAAACTATATCGGGCAATGCTTCGATGTACCTATAGTTTCTTTTGTACTGGAAATACCTATACATTAATCCTTTCAATGTTCGGATGAACCTTTCAGAAAAATTTGCCTTTGTATATATACTAGTATATATATTATACTAGTATATATATTAGTGAAATATGGATATACTCCAGCATTTCTCAGGAAAGACAAAACTTTTGAATTGTTGAACTCGCGGCCCCTATCAAATCTTATCTTGTCCGGTTTACTTTCTGTAATAATTTCATTCAAGGCCGAAACAATACTGTCCGCCCGTTTGTTTTTTAACGTTTTCACAAATGCATACCTCGTGAAAACGTTAATAGCCACTAACAAAAAATTTACCCCATCATTGAATTTTGAAATGTTTGTCACATCGGCTAAATCACAATCAAATTGTGAATTTGTCCCAGAAACCAGAACTTGTTGACGTTTAAATCGTCTCATTACAGGTTTATAAAGCGAATACGCTGGAATGTTTTGCAACCATTCTTTGAGCTCTTTTCGGCTTACATCAATCATTTTCTTTTTCACCACATCATAAAACTTCTTAAAGCCTGAGAGCCCGGACTTTTGACGTCAAAATATAGATTTCTTAAACGTTTATCCGTTTGTTCGGAAATCATCTTGGTGAATGAAATCAATCAACCGTTCCAATGCATTTTATGCCTTGTGAAAAACTATCTTGATAAATTTCACCAATCAACCTTTCCGTTGTATTTTATCCATTTGAAATATTATCCCAATAAAAATCTATGTATCGACATATTCCCAATATCACAAATGTAAAGAAGACATTTTTGCTTGATAAACATAATTTCATTTATTTGCAAAAATAACCCACACGCATTTTTTTCTCTTTCGAAAATTATAGCATACTAATAAACAAACATAATATTATCATAATAGCCTCGCAATAGAATAGCTACAATAAATTCTGTTTAAATAAATGAAGGCTCATCAAAGCAACGTATTCCAGATTGCATTACGTCAATAAATTCTCAAAGAATATAAAAAACTAACTTGTCTGATGTCAAATAAATATTGTAAGACAATCCCTCCACCAACACAGAGATTTAAAATAAATAATTAAAACACAATGAAATTAGAATGTTAGCCACTGAGTTTGTTTAACAGGAGGATTTGTCAAATTACGGCTTACAAAAATGATGATTTATCATTTTTAGATTCACTATTGATATTAGGATATGCAAAATCTTTCACAGATTGACTGTCCTTAATTCACGTGCACTATGTTCTTTATCCTTTAACTGGTCATTTAGAGCTTTCTGAAGAATTTCTAAAATTTTTACCGAGGTATTTTTTATCGCGCTCAGAAGATCACTTAGCTCAAGTCTTTTGTTCTCTTTGACAGAGGATAGAATCACTTCCTCGGCCTTTATTTCCCCATGAAATTTAACACACGCTGTATTACATATGCAATGAGAGTATGATGTTGAATAAACATGGTTCGTTTTTAAATCTCATAGCCACAGCCCATCCCAAACAACGAAAAGCTTTGCTGGAATCTATGACTCTGTCTCAGGAAAAAGCCATTTGTGAAGTCATTTTGAATGTCCGCTTTGGGGTTGTTTCCCTTTCAAAGAGTGAATTGTTTCGTCTTAAGCGGAATAAAGAACTGATAAGAAAATTGTGTGAAAAAAAGATTAGTCTTAGTAAAAAACGCCCTTTGTTTATTCAACATCATATATCGATATCTTAAAATGATTTTCACATATGTGGAATTCAATTCTCGATATGTACATATTAGGAAATGAATTCAAGATATGTGGAATTGAATTGCACATATGTGGAATTCAATTCCTGATATGTACATATCGGGAATTGAATTGCACGTATTTGGAAATGAATTCCAGATATGTTAAATAGGCCGAAACGGCTTGCCATACTTCTTATATGGTCAATATCGCCCATGAAGTGATTTTCTAACAGCTTTGTCCATTTCAACAGAACATGGCTGAAGAAGTAAAACGAGAGATTGTTTAAGCAGGACTTTCCTTTTTTACTTTAGATGATTTCGGTGCAAACGATACTGGTAGAGTTGAACTCCGAATCATGAATCGCTTTGAAAAACGGTGTTATGACGTAGAATGAGAAAACAACGTACAAAAAGTGTACTAAAAAAGGCGATGTTTCCCATCCGGATCGTGATGCACTATTCAGCAATTGCTCTCTGTTGTTATCGGACTACAAAGTGATGTTGTATAAACGTGATAGATGCAGATATTGAGCTATTGTTCACTTTAAGCCTAACCTCAAATCTCCCACATGAATGTATGTAAGTCAGTCATTTCAACAGGGACGGCTAACCACTGGAGCCGCAGGTATTGTGTATAACAACATTCTATCCCCTACGATAGATGTAATCACGCTCTTACAACTTATATTCTTTAGTTGTTTTTCTTATGTCACTGAAAGCTTTTTTGTCCCCATTTAAAAAAACCTCATGTTGATAAAAAGTAATTAATATCTTGGTATGTAACCTGTACTATTTGTCATTATGTAACGTGTATTTATTTATTATAGAAAAACTCTTCTCGGATAAAACTGTGTAAACACGTCATAATTATGACAGTCGAATTAACCCAAACAAACTCTCTGGAATTTTTAAATAAAAAATCTTCGAAGAATATATAAATGTTGAACGTTTGTCTTGGATTAACGCGGGGGGGGGAGGGGGGGGGGGTTCTTGGAAGTAATACATTCTTTAAAAAATCGAATAAATGTTTGGGAAATCCTTTCTCCTTAACTATTTCATATAGAGAGCTAGGCAGTTTGCAAATCATTGTTTATCATTTAAATAACTGTAAATAAGAAGGAGGGAATAATATGCAATTATGAAATAATTTCATTAAAAGTAAGGGGATCGCTTTGACTATTCAAATCTTGTTATCGATTATGGAAATCAGGATTAAATTCTATGTTGATGGTCTACTAATGTGTTGTAATTCGATCAGTTCTATTACTATTAAAGCCCTCTCTCACAAGCCATATTGACCGTCAATAAATACTCGAGATATCCCTTTTCTCTCGGTTGGGTCAGTCGCACGTTTTACTTACACTTGTATCCTATAATCTCTGGTTTCCTTTTGTCGAATATTTTTTTTTGATAATTCAAGGTTATGTTGAAAATCATTTCATTACGAAAATGAGGAACGTTGCGGTTGGCACATGGACACTCGACATGAAATGATCCTGTTTTTTCACCGTATACATTAGCCGCACTCATGTCTCTTTCCTGTGTTACTTACTTGCCAGTCAGGAAGAACCACACATTAAACCACCATTAAAAGGGTGGAATAACTATTCTGTCAACAGACTTTTCAAAACTCGGGAAAGATGTGATGCGAGAGTTACGTTGTTATCAAATTGCCCAGCTATTTTAGGAAATTCTCGGACATATACTGCGAACCATGTGACAGGTTGTCATTGTACGAGAAGAGTTTGAAATCTGCCATCCCAATTATAAAGTTTTCTTCTTATGAAGAGGGATTTGGTAGATTTACAATGAAATTCGAACAAATTAATGAGTAAAATGAAAAGAGGAATGCTTTAAACGTGTGTTGAAGGTGAAATCTAAAAGGCAGGTAGGATTAATAGATATTTGAAACTTGGTTTAAATCTGAAAGCCGAAGTCCTTCCAAATAATTCATTTAAAAGCCGTAACTACGTATACATAGGCCTACTGAGAGGAACGGATGTGTTGTTTTAGACATATTATAATAAGTTTAATTGGCAAGTGTCTTTTAGAAAGTGAGTATAAATGTATTCTCGTTACTTTTTGGGGATTACACTTTCTTGAAAAATGGCAGAAATTCTTCTACCGATTTTGGGTGACGCCCGAAGTGGGGATCGAACCCGGGTCCCTAAGTATTATGGCATATATATCGCCAGCACTAAATGCCGGCTGTCTTATCCATTCAGCCAAGCGGCCTCCTATATTATAATTATGAACACTAATACACACGGGCACAGGGAAAATCTTCTTGTCTAAACTAACCACGGAGACAAGTTTCTAACTGTGTTAAAAAGAGGTAGCTGTCTTTCTTGTTTCCTAAATGATTTTAAATAGTTAGACAAAAATAAACTTCCTGAAGTGACATAACGTCAAATCTGAGCGAATTACGTGATGTGTTATGTTATGTCTAAAATATATATGTTGTATTAATAGGTAAACCGAGGAAGAGACGATCTTAAACAAAACCTTATTGAAATGGACATGAATTGTCTTTTAGCGGCATGCGGATATACAATAAGGACTTCATATTTTACCTCCTGAATTCATGAAATGAGGATCCTGTTCAAGCTCGTAGTTTTAAAGCTTCCTTTTGGAGCACACAAGTATTCGGAGAATCCATTTGGCGATCCACAAATCACGAGAATTATAAACGTTTCAAATAGCTCAATTCTTATCCTATATGTTTGATAAACCAAGAGTTAACTAAACAACTTTCCCAATAAGTGTGTGTGTGGCTTAGTCTGTGTTCTTCTTGTCCGATTGGGGCCTCCGTGGCTCAGTAGGTAGAGCGTTAGACGCCCAATCCAAACAGCCTTCCACCAATGGGTCGCGGGTTCGAATCCCACTCAGTCCAAAAAAACCATTGGAAAATTTTCGGACTTGGTTTCCACTCGATCGAATGTGGGATGGTTGCAAGTTACCACCGGAAGGTCGGAGGTATCCTCCGGGTATAGAGCCCGGTTTCCTCCCACAATAAAACTGGCAACGCCGCCTTATAAGTGAAATAATCTTGAGCGCGGCGTAAAACACCAATCAATCAATCTTACCCAATTACATTTCACTATATACGTAGTACACATCTACAGTGTATATATCCTTCTTTGTTGAGATTTGAACTTGCCATGTTTTCATGTTCCGATTTTTCTCAATTTTGTCTCCATTGCATCACTCATCAAAGTAATCTATGGCATTTGGTCCTTTCTATAATTCCACAAATTCAATATCGAGGAAGTGACAAAATCGCATTGCCCCTCTTGTCTGTGACAGATTTACGAATGCCAGGGAGTGTGGATTCGAATCAGGGCTATAGAAACCTTTTTTAGGCTTACCCCTTCTGTTTACATAACATCACATTGCAAATTATATTCCTATATGTATATATGAATAAAGTTAGGTATTTTAACAACACTCAGTCAAAGTTGATTGAGTCGTATTTTGATTGGAGAGAAGTTATACATAACCATGCCCTCTTTAACCCGTTGTCTTACTGAGTGTATATACCTACATCCGTACATCACAGACAAACGCTACATAGAAAAAGTCACGGAAATATCCACGGAAATAGTAAAATAGTTACAGTAGCTATCTCAAATATGTTACACTACAGAGATAAAGGTGATATATACTATAATACCTAATCAATTTGAACACGTACGCTACCTTTTTTGTTTTTGTGCCTTTTATATCCTTTGAATTGAAGTTTTCAATTGATCAACTTTTTTGTGCACCAGATGGCGCTTTTGAAAACGCTATTTTCACCTACATTCACGCCCATAGAGGCGTGACGACAAAAAGACCTATACAATAATGATATAAAGCGCCAAAGGATCTTCAAACTCAAGTATCAATTGTTATTCAGATATGATTGTCGGCCTTAAAGATGAAATTACAACTTAGGTGGCTGATTTGTGTGTTGTTGTTTTTTCATGTTCCTGCTGCAATAATATTCGTGAACACGCCTTATGAACACGGGAACTTTAAATGCGAGACTGAAAATAAAAACGTTTATTAATCAGGGGTGACAATAATTTGGACACGCGAACGTAAACATCTCGTTTTCTGATTTTAGTATTAATGCTTCGAAATTCAGTGACTTTCGAGTGACTTTCAACTTTCGAGTTGTAGCAAAGGATTTAATTTTCTGTTTTTAAGATTTCACCTGCGAAAATTTTCAAATTCAAACAAGCTTCCTGTTTTTGAGAACGCCAAAACTCGAAAATGCGGAGTATTTTTTTCACAAAATTCTTATTGTACAATGTGAAAGTCTCAATAAGTTTCAACTTTCATGTTACATTAAAGTGGCACGAGCTGTCAAAATTTTGATATTTTGACGTTAAACAGAATGTTACAATTATTGGCTATTTTACTCAAGACGTACAATTCAGAAGCTTTTTAGTGCGTTTAGCCTCGAAAATGTACGATAAAGTATTGCTTTGAACTAACTAGCTTTTCGAACACGTTTTCGGTTCGTATAGGCCACATACTGTATGGATTTTCCTCATTCCAATGCCAATCATTTAGTTTTTCGATGGCCTTCAAAGCCTCTTACTGTCTTGACGATCAGAAATAATGAAAAAATGCCACTTTAAATTATTTTCCAGAGCATTGAAACACTGGTCCAATCCCTAAAGACAGGATGCGTGAGATACTTCTGTGTCAATGTATTTGCTTTAACATTGTAAAATAAGTCTAAATGTTTAAAGATTAAATAAAAATACTGACTGGCCGTATTTTGGCCCCTCGGTATAAAAAAAATAGTTATTTTGTAGTTAGAAACTGGGACTAGTTCATGGACAACAAAAGAACACGTTGCACCCGCAGGTCCCGCAATACATAAGACAGTAAAACGGAATAAGAAATAAGAAAGAAAACGGAACGTCCTCGATAGAATAGAAAGAAAACGTACCATCCTCAATAAATAAGGACAAAACATAGCATCCTCAATAAATAAGATAGGAAATGTAACACCCTCAATGGATACGAAAGAAAACATTAGATTGAATGGTGGTACGGGCTTCTTCAGTTTGGGTTGAAGTCTGACGTCTGACTCCTTACTTCCCACAAGTTTAAGTTGCGTACTTGTTTGTTTTTTCTCCATATCTTTCAAAATTGGGATTTTCTGATTTGATAATTGACGAGGGAGTGGTATACCTTTTGCCGTTGAAAGCATATCAGCTCTCCATTTTGTTTATTTTGTCGATTGAAACTATACTGGCCAAATAGGATACATGAGATACTTCAATGTTAAAGGGGCATGAGCTGCCAAAATATTGATATTTTGACATTAAAACATAATGTTGAAATTATTGGCTATTTTTCTCAATACGTATAATTCAGAAGCTTTTGAGTGCTTCAAGTCTCGAAAATGTACGATAAAGTATTGTTTTCAACTAACTTTTGCTTAGAATGAATGAATGGTCGTCCCGGTTATTTAAATTTTGTTTACTTTTCGAACACGTTTTCGGTTCGTACAAGCCACACACTGTATGGATTTTCCTCATTCCAACGCCAATCATTTAGTTTTTCGATGGCCTTCAACGCCTCTTACTGTCGTGACGATCAGAAGTTATGAAAAAAGTATGAATTTGGCAGCTCATGCCTCTTTAATATATTTCCTTTAATATTGTAAAAAAGGGCATTAAGGTTTGAAGAATAAATAGAAATACGGACAAATAAGATACGCAAAAAATATTTTTGCCAAAATTGTTTGAATAGACACAACGTATCTAACAAGACAGTCCCCAAAACAACGACATTCTTTATGTCGTCAATAAACAATATAGCCAGACAACAACAAAACTAAGCGCCTTCTTGTAATTCTAAAATTTATAATACCTGTATATTTTTGTTTGCTGTTCTCTTCTAAATTATAATTTAAATACCTGCATCATTATTCATGTGTAGACTACATCCGATTTCTTTTCCTCTTCGTCCTTTTGTTCGTCTTAGGGGTATTAGAATAAGGTAATTGTTCCAAACAGGATATGAACTGATGATCTCATTGCTTATATTTCTGGTATATCAAATTAGGCTGCTTTTGTAGAAATAAAACATCTCTAAAAAATAAAAAGAGAAAACATACCATATTCGAAAAAATATAAAAAAGGAACGTGTCTTCTTGAACATCAGAAGAAACCCCACACAACATACAAAACATAAATAACAACGGAAACGTATCACCCCCCATAAATAAGAAATGAAACGTAGCACTCTCAATAAATTAAGGCCCGTTCTCACTGTGCGATTTGTCGTACCGACTTGTAGCATGTGATTCAAATGAATGCATTTGATTGGTGGACAAATCGTATCGACCAATTAAAAGCATCCATTTTAATCGCATCCTACATGTCAGTACGACAAATCGCACAGTGACAACGGGCCTTAAGACATTAAACGTAGCACCAGTAATAAAAAAGAGAGGAAACGTATCTTCCTCAATAAGTAAGAGAGGAAACGTATCTTCCTCAATAAGTAAGAGAGGAAACGTATCTTCCTCAATAAGTAATAGAGGAAACGTATCTTCCTCAATAAGTAATAGAGGAAACGTATCTTCCTCAATAAGTAAGAGAGGAAACGTATCTTCCTCAATAAGTAAGAGAGGAAACGTATCTTCCTCAATAAGTAAGAGAGGAAACGTATCTTCCTCAATAAGTAAGAGAGGAAACGTATCTTCCTCAATAAGTAAGAGAGGAAACGTATCTTCCTCAATAAATACGAAAGGAAATGCAACGTATTCAATGAAATAGAAAGAAAACATAGCATTCTCAATAAATTTGAAAGGAAACGTATCATCCTTCAATAACAAAGAAAACAGAATACCCTCAATAAATAAAAAAGGAAATGTAGCACCTTAACAACAACAGGTAAATGTTCTCTTTCTGATCAAACTATATTTTAATACGTTTTTTTTTATTTGCGTTTTATTTCCAACCCAATTACAACACACTTTTACTTTGCTAATTGATTGTGTATTACTGCGCGCCTGGGAACGACACCCGTCAAGCGTGAACACAAAAGACGATAGGTGTAGGTCGGCATCGTTTTTTTTTTTCGTCGTTTTTTGCGCTTCGCGAAAGACGATTAATGGGGACACTCCCTTAATAGATGAGGCATGCAACGTAGCACCCGTAATAAATACTAATAAAATATGTATCAACTTCAATAAATATAAGAGCGAACTGAATGAACATGATTGGAATTGTATCATACACATATACATGTAACACAGGTACTATTAGAAAGGAACCTGCATGCACCATCCTTAATATCAAGAAGAAAAGAAACAGATAGCCTCCTTAATTAACTTCACAATTAAACTTACTTTACATAATAAATTTAAATTTTAACAGAAAAAATGGTGTTTGGAATGTTAAATTGTTTTCCATTCTTTGCACACAATTTTCGACATAAACTGGTACAAGTTATGTTTATCTTGTACATTAAACTGATTAAGCCCGTGTATTATCGAGATGCCTTGTTGATCGGAAGGATAAGTCGGAAATGTTTAATCCTTAAAATCAACACAATGCATGGCTTATATTTACATACATTTGGATTTGTGTTTACTTCCGTGAACAAGACCGTTAATTGTCTCGTGGTTTTCTAACACAATCGCTGAGGGAAAACTAGGACCCCATGGAGAGGAGAGCATTCACTGACGGAGTTTCTCATACTTGACATCACACCTGAGCTGCCTGTCATTGTATCTTATAGACGGTACAAAAAGGCTGGAGCCTCAATTGACGACAAACCCTTTTTGAAACGGGTTGAGTTTGTTACGCTCTGTAGGCCTATATATTTCGAGAGTGTATGTACCGGGCCCCAGTTAAAACCTTGTTGTCTATGTTTGTATTATATGATGATTTTTTAAACCTCCCATTGCTGTCCATACACCTTATATGAAATCTGCTTGCGCCTGGGAATTTCAAGATGGTTTTTCAAGGTTTAAAGGATTTATTCGCCATTCGTTCCATTTTGACATTCATTCTCGTGCCCATTCTACTGATACCGCTTCCCATTATAGTGAACACTGATGTGAGTATTAATATTTATTTATGACACGTATAGTGACTATTTGGGTTTGGTTTTCGAAGAGTGCATGTTAAACGACCTTGAATGGCCAGTTACCACCATATACACCTGCTTTTGGCCTGGGTCAGATAGCCCGACCTCAGATCACCAACCTGTTTACATTTAAAATTTTAAATTTTCAGTTCGAATTTCATTCTCAGGGCTTTTGCTTGGATCCTGAAACGTCGATGCAAACTAAAATTACATTCTAAAATCCAAGAAAAGGACAATCTGTAAGGTTGTAGGGACAAATATGGCATTTGCTGATAAAACAAAACGGTTGGAGTTCAATTCTTACTGACCCGTTTAATTACTGCCAAGTTAACAAGCGAGTTTAGCCAGTGAATCGTTCAATATCACAATGGGATATCAGCCATTTAACCGAACTGGAGATGTGTTAACAGGGAATACATTCACCTGTTGAGCTTCTCTCGTCCGAAGGTCTGTTGAGTGAAACGGGCTGCTTGCGTGATAAACGATGCTGTTATATTTCAGTTTTTAACTGTTTTTATGCTTTGACAATTGAACCAAAAATAAACCTGATCCTACTTATGAATTCACCTTTTACATAAGACAATTTTATTACAATTTATTACCTGGTATATAAAAATACTCTAAAACGAGGAAGGACTGTTAATTTTGTCGTAAAGGAACGTGATGAAGTAAGGACGATAAGATCTGACAGTCATTTGCGGATGTCACTGCCAGTCTAAATATTATAATTATCAGGGATACTATTGACTCTATTAAGGGATTGTTATAAATAACAAGAGGAAATCGTACATAACTATTAAAACTGGACTTCAGTCGTTACGATAGCGGTTAGGGTTGCGGTCGTTAGGATATCGAGTAAGGTCACGATCGTTTGGGTAGGGGTTCGGGTTGTGATCGCTACGATGGCAATTAGGGTTATGGTCGTTACGGTAAGGGATAGAGCTACGGTCGTTACGATAGCGAATAGTATTGCGGTCGTTACGATAGCGGTTATGGCAACGATGGTTATGGTATCGGTTAAGGCAACGATGGTTATGGTACCGGTTAAGGCAACGATGGTTATGGTACCGGTTAAGGCAACGATGGTTATGGTGCCGGTTAGGGTTGCGGTCGTTACGATAGCGGTAAGGACAACGATGGTTATGGTGCCGGTTAAGGCAACGATGGTTATGGTACCGGTTAGGGTTGCGGTCATTACGATAGCGGTTATGGCAACGATGGTTATGGTACCGGTCAGGGTTGCGGTCGTTACGATAGGGGTAAGGACAACGATGGTTATGGTGCCGGTTAAGGCAACGATGGTTATGGTACCGGTTAGGGTTGCGGTCGTTACGATAGGGGTAAGGACAACGATGGTTATGGTACCGGTTAAGGCAACGATGGTTATGGTGCCGGTTAAGGCAACGATGGTTATGGTACCGGTTAGAGTTGCGGTCGTTACGATAGCGGTTAGGGCAACGATGCTTATGGTACCGGTAAGGTTGCGGTCGATGAGTAATGATTAAAAGTCAATTCTATTGCTAATTGTATCGTATATTGGGGGATTAAAATTTCTTTATTTCCCAAAATCGGTATAAAAATTTCTACCATGTTTCAAAAAGGTATAATTGACGAAGCCAGTTCTTCCTGAAGAGCAAACAGATTAAAGTAGCATGAGCTGCCAAAAGTCACACTTTTTTCATAATTTCTGATCGTCACGACAGTAAGAGGCTTTGGAGGCCATCGAAACACTAAATGATTGGTGTTGGAATGAGGAAAATCCATACAGTATGTGGCCTGTACAAATCGAAAACGTGTTCGAAAAGTAGACAAAATTTAAATAACCGGGATGACCATTCTTCATTCTAAGCCAAAGTTAGTTCAAAACAATACTTTATCGTACATTTTCGATACCAGAAGCACTAAAAAGCTTCTGAATTATACGTCTTGAGAAAAATAGCCAATAATTTCAACATTTTGTTGTAACGTCAAAATATCAACATTTTGGCAGCTCATGCCCTTCTTTTTCCAGCTATGCAACACACTTTGTTTCCTCGATTGAAAACACAAAGAATTTATATGTTGGTAACCAAGTCTTTGACGGGATGTCACAAAAACAGACATTTGTTCGAATCAATTTTTTAAAGGCCCACTTGCCGCCGTAGCCTGTTTGACATTTGTTAAGAAAACCAATTTGCACGAGCTTACTACAGCTAAAACCACTAAAATAAAACAAAGCATGTCCAATTAGGTTTAGAATGTATACATGACGGGGAAAAACAAACGAAGAATCGAAGCTCGATTACAACAACACCGATCAGTGTTGGTTAATTTAAGTGTTGGATTACCTTCTTTCAAGCTTTTATGTCTGTGGTTTGCACTCGGCAGGCTTTTATAGCCCCTCTTACTCGATCGTTAGTATGTATTTCTTCGATAAAGTTCGTAAAATTATACTGTGTCGTTAGATCGCCCACACGACTCAAACCCTTACGGCACTTTTGCACACGATCAGGTTCGAAGTTTGTTGACATTACGGGTACCTCAAAAATCTGTTTTTCAATTTCAAATTATAAATACTAAATGATGTCAAAACTTTCAATTTTTGGTAAAAATAGAAAGTTCACAACTTTTTCTGCCTGGGAAAAATACAGAAAACCGTCCACTGTTTTTAATGTAAACACCGTACTAAACAGTCTTCTGGATTTTCGCGGCAAGTGTGCCTTTAACAATAATTATAGAAAAAAAGCTATTTCTTTGCCTTAATGGGAATACTGACAGACCAACCAAACTTCTCAACTGTAAAACGCGGGGTTTATCACCCCTGAAGAATGCGCCACTTATTCAAAAGAAGCATAAAAGAATATGGTTGGATAGCTGGTCGTTTTAGCTTATTGGCACGTCCATGCGTATGATTGATGTACGCCGTGAACAAAAAACATACAAGCAATATAGGTAAACCGACGTGACTTTTAGATCTAACAGTTATACATAGAAGTCACGTCACACAAGCATAAAATATGACAGTCTAATACTATCCGCGTGCAATACATTTTATATTCATTATTGATTCATACATTGTCTTGCAATATTATAACAAATATTGAGGAATAAATAAAATTATAACTAAATACTCTGTATATCATTACGGCTAGATACAATTCAAGATATAACATTTTCGTTAAAGGGTGTTTGTGTAAGTCGATATTAATCAAACCAAGATGATGGGTGTTCACGTATCCGTTTAAATGTTAAGGAAACTGTCTGAGGAGTAATGACCAGGACTTCGCTATGTTCGTTAATTCCAGTTATTAACAGGGAAGATTACATAAAAGGGAGTCTATTGTATCCCTCGTGTTTGTTATTTACTTGTTTTATTAAGAAAACTTCCAAACAATTCTAAAACTTGAACCGTTGATTAAGTCCACTGAAGTATATATTTATGATCACTAAAACACACGGGCACAGGGAAAATCTTCATGTATAAAATAGCCATGGAGTCAAGTTTCTAATTGTGTTAAAAAGAGGTATTTATACCTTTATACCCCATAAATTGTTGCAATAAACTAAACCTATGGTATTTCATTAGGTTGACGACTGACATATATATACCTGCACAGCTTAATTTAAAAAAGCCTTTTGTTCTCTTCTTCTCTGTCCCCAACTGATTAATACCAATCAATGATGAGCGCCAGTCGGCTTGGTTTTATTTGACCGTTAATTACACCGTCAGTTCTCACGCCTACTATGGTTAGAAAACTAGAAGAAAAAGTTGTAAAACGCGGTTCAACCGATATCCGGAACACTGCTTTTGAGCCATTGCTCAAAGCGTGTAAACGTCTGTGTTCCAGGTGTCTTCCTGACCTGCAAAGTAAGTATAACAGGATGAGACACAATGTGTGCGGCTATGTTCCAGACAGAGGTCTAAAATCTATTATGCTGCAATATGCCTGTTGGTTAACTATTTAGCTGAACATATTTTCGAAGCAAACGAAGTAAATCCGGTCAAAGCTTTGTCTTGAAGGGATTCCAGAAACCGTGTTTTACAACTTGTAATTTTTCCTAGTAATCCGGGGACTGCGTGCAATCCTGTCATTCTGTTGTATAGTCACAGATCGGTGCCCTGGTAACATATACCTTTAACAGATTCAGATTTCAGATTTGTTTTATTCGCTTGGCCCTTCAGCCCCACGTGACTATCCTGACTATCTGTTGTAAAAAGTCACAGATCGGTGCCATTTGGCTCTGAATGACGGTTCAAACTTTTGGCCTTGTAGCCTTTATCAGGCATTTTCAGGATAACATACTTTATTGATACTTTGGGCCCGCTTGTATTTCCCATGGTAAAAATCCAATGAACAGCAAAAAGAATATTAAGACTTTCATTTTGATTTTTACCATTGGATATGCAAGTGGAACACTAAAAGTATCAATAAAATACTGTATGTAATTTAATCCTGAAAATGCCTCATAATGGCTACAGGGCCAGAAGTTTGAACCGTCATTCAGAGCCAAATGGCACCGATCTGTGACTTTTTACAACAGATAGTCAGGATAGTCACGTGGGACTGAAGGGCCAAGAGAATAAAACAAATCTGAAATCTGAATCTGTTAAAGGTATATGTTACCAGGACAATTAGACCTTGCATTTGGACTTACATCGGGCGTAAATGTTTTGAGAAACAGCCCCCAGAACATACATAGTAAGGCGATTTACTGTGGTCTTCGAGCCGTTTCAGCCACCTGGAACATTTAACAAAGTCAACTTATTTAATCATTTTGTGGTTTACACAGAATTTAGAAAAGTTCTCAAATTGTCAAGAAGTGCCTAATTTTGCTTTACCAATATCAGTCGTAGATGGAAGACTTGAGAATCTATTTAAATTTACAAAACCCTTGTCAATGAATAGGCTCAGTGGGTTAACTATGGCTTTGTTATTATAATTTCCGATTGTCAAAATGTTTTCCTTTCATCTCGATTGATTCCTTTAATTGTTGAACTACAATTGATACAAAAAATAAAAACGTCTGCCTCTTTGTTATGTCTCTAAATAAATCGACCAGACTACGACCTGAAACCTAACACGATTCATCAATTAAAACGTTCCATTTATAAATGAGACAAGACTTCGGGCGGATTAACATCTGAACCTGTGAAGTCGGTTACTTGTCTTGGATTAGAGATGTTAAACGTGTAAATCCTGCTGCTGGTCACTGAGATTTGACGCGGTGAACGTGACGTCATAAAACCCGATCCACGCTCAATGCTATGATCCTTGACCAATGACGTTACTTCACACAGAGAACATACTGTCTTACAGGGTGACATTGTGTTGTTATGTTCGACAATTTGGACAAATAGAAAACGCATGTTAACACGGACCTTGAACAATTCTAGATGTTTGCAGTCATGGACTGATGCAGGTGTATTATCTGTAACTTGAGCTAACACGGTTAACATCGTTGAACAACAACATATATACAAATCAAAACAGTAACCCAGATAAATGACGTTATCGAAAGAAAGATTTATGGGTTTGTCATGTACAAGGCGACGAGAATCGAACTTACACTTCCTGGTGAAAACAAAAATAAAAAAATGTGTCAACGACCGGATTTATTGACTAGGCTTATAAGGATCGCTTAACTGATTTTATACTTAACACGAAACTGGTTCTCTTAGAAGACAGTAGCCTGAACAATCGGCCTCTGTGGTGCTGAGAATGTAACATAAGCCTACACTCCCTGAAGTTTGCAGAAAAAAACACACAGACAAGATTTCAAGGCCGACAAAACAGCATTTGGTTGTTTTATTTGACACAGATACAGACTAAACAGAAAATATTTGAATACTGAGTATTTTAACAAAATATACCGGGTGGTTAAGAAAATCTACTAAATGGAAACTTTATTAACTTTTACATTTAGAATGATATCAAGACAGGAAGGACACGTTAAATAGTTTTTATTCAATTAAAAAAATTCAAAAAGTTGCTTGCGAAGATTTGAGTTTTCCGCTTCACTGACATGCACACCTTTCCGTATATTTTTTGACCAATTAGAGCGCTGCTGTTTGACAAATTTGTGCAAAGGTTGTCCCAGCACATTTTGTTTTCTACCCAATATTGGACCAGCAGTTTCTAGCATATGGTATCGAACTTCCAAACAGCATTGACTGTAACCACTCGTGGACCACCAATTGATAAGATTCCACACATGCGCCTTGGCATAATGTCTTAATGATGTCGAATGCATGGCTCTGGCTAAGAGAGCAGATTGACAAGAGTGGTCACTCCGTCCAATCAGCATTGCCGGCATGTTCTTCTGGCGCCCTGGCGGAAGGGTGTTCCGACTATACACGATTCGATTAGGGCGCCCCCTACAGGAAGGAGGGTCCGAATCGAATCGTGTCAGTTCAAATTCAACATGGCGCGAACGAAGTGACCATTCTTGTCAATCTACTCTCTTTGGTTCTGGTCAATGAACTGTATGCGTGGAATGGAGGTCACGTGGTATTTGATTTACATCGAATGTCGCCATTACTAGGAGATGGTCGATCCAGGTCGGTTATGCACGCGCGCATCAACTATCAATGACGGCACATTTAATGAGTCAAATCTAATGAGCCAGTAGCGTTTTCCGGGCCTCTCTGTATACTGGCTGTAAACAAAAAATCTATACCAACTGGTGTCGGTCACGACACATTTGAGCTGACGAAATTCTGATCGATCTCACGGAGTTTCCCGATTGTCAAACGAATCCAAGCGTTTGAATTTTTTTAACATGTTTCCATGCAAACGTTATTGTTACTATATTCTAATTATTATATCTATATTGTACTCAGATTTGACTTTTGTCCAAGGTCGGATTTAGAATGGATAAGATCCTAATGAAGAGGGAACAAAAACGAGAAACTCTATAAGTAATATGTATATCAGATACTGTTATTATTCTCCACAGGAAGCACGATGTGCGTACGTTCTCATTCTTATGGCCATTTTCTGGACAACGGAAATCATTCCTGTCTCTGTGACGTCACTTATCCCGATCGTCTTATTTCCAACTATGGGAATCATGAAGGCATCCGAGACGTGTGGAAACTATATCAAGGTCAGAAAGTTTTGTATTTCATTTAAATCAGCGTTTCTCAATTAATATTTCATTGTTTGGGGCTTTGTACCGGTTTCACTGATGTCAATGGGCATCAGATGAGTAAATTTTGTCATATATAGATTGCACATGTTCAATTCGAAAATTTCTTTATGTGTTTTTCACTCGATCGCCGTATGTGGAAGAGTTGCCAGGTACTCGCCGAAGGTCGCGGGTTTCCTCGGGGCAATAGCACCGGTTTCCTCCCCCACTAAACCTGACAACGCGTCATATAAGTGAAATCAATCAATCCGTCTTTATTGAGTTGAGCTTTCATTCCATGTTTCATTTCATTTTCATTGCAGAGTTCTACTATGTTGTTTGTTGGGGGTCTCATTATCGCATGCGCAGTGGAACGGTGGAATTTGCACAAACGCATTGCTCTTAGAGTATTACTGTTTTTCGGCACCGAGCCAAAATGGTAAGTTCCTACGATTTAACATAGCATTTGATAATTCACTATAATCAGACTCTAACTACTATCATTTATGGCACCCTATTAGTGTTATGTGTGGAGTATCCAGTGTTTTTTCGCACAAGTGGAAACTTGGTTTTGAGACCAGGGATTCCGTATCTTGAAGAAAATCCAGCGTGTTTCATAAGAATCATACCTTTAAGTATAATGATTTGCAGAGAAATTAGAAAAAGGCACGTAAACTGTCAAATCACAAGGAAAACATTTCTTCGAATGTTCGTACGACATCTACCCACAAATTTCCAATCTCCGCGAAAACCAAAACAAATCTCGAACAACTTATTCAGTTGTCAGCTAAGCCTATCGCCCTCTCCCACTTATACAATATGTTTCCCCAATACCGTGTTTATTGTAAACTAAGACTATACAGATATGGCACATGAATAGAGATCGAATTCTACAAAGGGGGTCATTATACAAAAATAACTGATGAGAATCCAATCTGGTTTAAATGCAAAAAGCTGCAAAATGTTTAGCCTTCTTGCACGGGCTTAGGTATGGAAAGGAATTATAAGCTATTTCCAGGTTCTGTTCTGATTACATCCTCTCGGTTGTTATAATGGCAGGTTGATGCTGGGTATGATGTTACCAACATGGTTCCTGTCGATGTGGATCAGTAATACAGCCACTACGTCTATGATGTTACCCATTGTACAAGCTATCCTGGTACAGATTCGGGAATCGGCGACAATTGGCGACACGTCACATGGGCAAGGTAGATAACTTTACTGACTTAAACAACTCGCGGTTCTATTGTACTAGTATTAATAGTCATATATATTCAATTCATTAGGTGCCAGATGTTACAGCGACTTTGCCAATTTACCAAAACAACTAACCTTGGAACTTTTGAAGCATATTGCATGACCGTTCGTAGTTTAATACCTAGCCGAACATTATTTCACTTATAGCATGTTGTCACATTATTGAAGAAGGGCTTTGTTTCTAACAGGAAAATCACAAGCTTACGTTGGTTGAGAACACACGTTTGCTGATCCGAGTAAGAAAATCCGTTAGCTATGTTTGCACTGATAGGATTCGAACTGGTGACGGTCATGATTGCAAGATTCCAACTAACCAATTCTAACACTATTTTCAGTTCATTCAGGACACAGACATTATGGATTTTCTTTATTCCAAGGGCACTCGTTTACTTTTGGATGAACCATTTTATTATATTGAGAATTGAAATTCATGAAAAGAGTGTCAATTTTGGCAGCTACAATGATTTAATATTCTCTATGTTCTCTTCAAAGGAGGAGAAGGTAACTTAGCCCTGTCATTGGAGGACAAATCCGATAAGGCGAAAGAGATGAAGAACTTAACCGAGAAAGAGTCTGCGAAAACCGAGACGTCTGTTGAGTAGGTGTCCTTAGTTTCGTCTATGATTAGGAACTACATTTGTATAGCATGTATCCACAAAAACGCTTAATGTCAGTCGACCAAGGATAAAACTAGAAATGTAATACTTTATTTCTTCTCGATTTTTCTATTTTTATTGAGTGCTAACTGGTTTAAATGATTATGTATTTCTCTTTTCTTCCAAGACGTACACACTGACCTCATGAAGGTGTTGAGTACTTAGCATATGACCATGGGTAAGGGGATCGAGACAATTTTATGTCTTGCCTCAATCCTCCCCTACCGTTTAAAAGAGTTGTATCCAAACCCGATGGACAAGTATTTATATCTAGCTCTTGCTGATCAAAGGAATAACTCATTTGTTTTGCTTGTTTAGTGTATGTATTACATTATATGACCCTGTCCCTTTCTTTCTAGGATCGAGCCAGTATCGGTAAAGATGTCTACTGGAGAATACACCCGTCTTTGTACAGCCATGTCGTTGTGTATAGCTTACGCCGCTAACGTCGGGGGAATTGCTACATTGATAGGCACTGGACCAAATGTGGTTCTTCAAGGGCAAGCCGAACTGTAAGTTAGTTACTTCACATTTTATACTGTTTTGAGAGCAAGGTTCCTTTCACCCCTTTCGAATACCGACTGGCTCATTTTTTTGTTTTTGTCCAGAAGTAGGACATCGATTCACTTGTATTATTCTTTGTTTTCATGATATTTCAGAAGTATGACCTGATTCAGGGGCCTTATTGTTTGTTTTCAGGATATTCCAGAAGTATGACCTCGATTCAGGTGTATTATTGTTTGCTTTTAGGATATTCCAGAAGTATGACTCCAATTCAGGTGTATTATTGCTTGTTTTCAGGATATTCCAGAAGTATGACCTCGACTCAGGTGTATTATTGTTTGTTTACCGGATATTCCAGAAGTATGACCTCGATTCAGGTGTATTATTGTTTGTTTTCAGGATAATCCAAATGTATGACCTCGATTCAGGTGTATTATTGTTTGTTTTTAGGATATTCCAGAAGTATGGCCTCGATTCAGGTGTATTATTGTTTGTTTTCAGGATATTCCAGAAGTATGACCTCGATTCACTTGTATTATTGTTTGTTTTCAGGATATTCCAGAAGTATGACCTCGATTCAGGTGTATTATTGTTTTTTTTTTCAGGATATTCCAGAAGTATGACCTCGATTCAGGTGTATTATTGTTTGTTTTCAGGATATTCCAGAATTATGACCTCGATTCAGGTGTATTATTGTTTGTTTTCAGGGTATTTCAGAAGTATGACCTCGATTCAGGTGTATTATTATTTGTTTTCAGGATATTCCAGAAGTATGGCCTCGATTCAGGTGTATTTTTGTTTGTTTTCTAGATATTCCAGAAGTATGACCTCGATTCAGGTGTATTATTGTTTGTTTTCAGGATATTCCAGAAGTATGACCTTGATTCAGGTGTATTATTGTTTGTTTTCTGGATATTCCAGAAGTATGACCTCGATTCAGGTGTATTATTGTTTGTTTTCAGGATATTCCAGAAGTATGACCTCAATTCAGTTGTATTATTGTTTGTTTTCAGGATATTCCAGAAGTATGACTTCAATTCAGGTGTATTATTGCTTGTTTTCAGGATATTCCAGAAGTATGGCCTCGATTCAGGTGTATTATTGTTTGTTTTTAGGATATTCCAGAAGTATGACCTCGATTCAGGTGTATTATTGTTTGTTTTCAGGATATTCCAGAAGTATGACCTCGATTCAGGTGTATTATTGTTTGTTTTCAGGATATTCCAGAAGTATGACCTCGATTCAGGTGTATTATTGTTTGTTTTCAGGATATTCTAGAAGTATGACCTCGATTCAGGTGTATTATTGTTTGTTTTCCGGATATTCCAGAAGTATGACCTCGATTCAGGTTTATTATTGTTTGTTTTCAGGATATTCCAGAAGTATGACCTCGATTCAGGTGTATTATTGTTTGTTTTCAGGATATTCCAGAAGTATGACCTCGATTCAGGTGTATTATTGTTAGTTTTCAGGATATTCCAGAAGTATGACCTCGATTCAGGTGTATTATTGTTTGTTTTCAGGATATTCCAGAAGTATGACCTCGATTCAGGTGTATTATTGTTTGTTTTCAGGATATTCCAGAAGTATGGCCTCGATTCAGGTGTATTGTTGTTTGTTTTCAGGATATTCCAGAAGTATGGCCTCGATTCAGGTGTATTATTGTTTGTTTTCAGGATATTCCAGAAGTATGGCCTCGATTCAGGTGTATCCTTCGGTAGCTGGATGATCTTTGGGTTCCCAACCTCACTTCTTTGTCTAATAGTCACGTGGCTCTGGCTGCAAACCTTCTTCCTCAGATGCAGGTTAGTAAGATCCACTGTATCCATTATCTACTGGTTCGTTAATTTATTCATTGTCCTCATTTCCGATTGGTTATTCCTTCATTTACTCGTCCAATGATTTATGTCATCATACATTTGTGAAACACGTGACATATGTTTGCTTTCGGATATAACCGTTAGTCTGTGGTTCATTTGGATAGACCCTTCTTTGAGCTTTTGATTCACGATATTTAAAGTGGCATGAGCTGCCAAAATGTTGATATTTTGACGTAAAAACAGAATGTTGAAATTATTGGCTATTTTTCTCAAGACGTATAATTCAGAAGCTTTTTAGTGCTTCTGGTCTCGAGAATGTACGATAAAGTATTGTTTTAAACTAACTTTGGCTTAGAATGAATGAATGGTCGTCCCGGTTATTTAAATTTTGTTTATTTTTCGAACACGTTTTCGGTTCGTACAAGCCACATACTGTATGGATTTTCCTCATTCCAACGCCAATCAGTTAGTTTTACAATGGCCTTTAAAGCCTCTAAAGGCCCGTTCTCACTATGCGATTTGTCGTACCGACTTGTAGGATGCGATTAAAATGGATGCCTTTGATTGGTTGATAAATCATATTGACCAATCAAAAGCATCCATTTTAGTCGCATCCTGCAAGTCGGTACGACAAATCGCACAGTGAGAACGGGCCTTTACTGTCGTGACGATCAGAAATTAAGAAAAAAGTGTGAATTTCGGCAGCTCATGCCACTTTAAGATTAAATATAGCTGAATAGCATTTTACCATTTTAAACTCTATTATCTTACACTTTATGTTCAGGGGAATGGCCGCCTGCTGTGCTAGAGGTAAAGTTTCCCAGAATGACGCCGTAACAGCACTTATCCGAAAAGAATATGAAAAACTCGGCTCAATCACGTAAGATTAAAGTTCTTTATAGTTCATGTTCACTTTTACTTTGAAGAAGATCAACCCATTAGTTCGTGTTCTCTTTTAATTTGAAGAAGATCCTCCCATTAGTTCATGTTCACTTTTACTTTGAAGAAGACCAACCCATTAGTTTATGTTCACTTTTACTTTGAAGAAGACCAACCCATTAGTTTATGTTCACTTTTACTTTGAACAAGATCAACCCATTAGTTTATGTTCACTTTTACTTTGAACAAGATCAACCCATTAGTTTATGTTCACTTTTACTTTGAACAAGATCAACCATCTTATACTCAAAATTCAACACTGACACTGGGATCAGTCATCGTTCAACAGTCGGTGTTGTAGAATCATTTTATTTAGGCCATATTATTCGCTGCGTGGGTATATTATAAATCGGAAAATATGTTAAAAATATTACTTAACCAAGCTGGATAATTCAGTGACGATCAGAAAAAGTTTTCTATAATTTTTTTATTATTATTATTTTCTATAACAATTTTAGCAGATAGCATTATTTTTTACAGATTTGCTGAGGCAGCAGTCCTGGTACATTTTATTGTGGTAGCTTTACTGTGGTTAACCAGAAGACCACAATTTGTCTCTGGATGGGGAGATTTATTTTTATCAAAGTAAGCGGTTACTTTGAACTTTAATGAAACCAACTTCAATATTGTGTCGTGCCTGGAGTTAACCCACCCAAAATTTGCATCATTTTGGCAAAATCCCTGCACACATCATTCTATAGCCAGTTTCCATGACGTATGTTTCAAAACAAGCATATGCAAAATCAGTTTTCTAGTGAATTCGGACATTTCATTTGACAATTTAGATTATGCTGTGGTGACAAAGCTATCCATTTCGGCACATGATTGAAACTTTGAGTGGAGAACTTACCGGTGTCTCGAAAACCAGTTCTGTTAAAATGATCTCTGTTTTAATAAGCTTTAACACAGCTTATAGCATCCAGGATTAAATCATTGTAATTGTTTTGTTCTTGTTTTTCAGATATGTAGATGATTCTACAGCGTCTATTTTGGTTGCTTGTATTTTATTTATTTTTCCGTCCGAGTTACCGAAGGTGTTTTGCTGTCGCCCTTCCTCTTACGGTAGGCAAACTTTTATTAAATAGATACGTTCCGCTTTCAAGATCAACTACACTTACGATACAGCACAATGTCAAAATCAAACCAATCAGTTCTAGCTTTGTCTCCCAACTGTTAGACCAGTTGACTGTTAAAATAATATTTCGGATTTTTAAACAGCAGAAAGTAATATGCATTTAAGGGATTTGGTCTCGGATTACAACCAATCAGAATACAATTCTTAAGATGTTTTGGGCACAAAACGTGTTTGGTCAATTCTGACTAGAAGCTAAGCTGTTTCGTTTTCAGTTGGTCGTTTGGATTGGTTTTGGCCCTTCCATGGGATAGCGCAACGCTTCGTATCGGAAATTCGTGAAGTTTATTTTTCTTGTTTTGTTCAGATCTGGACGAAACAAGGCCGAGGAAAATGAGACCGTTGTTAACCTGGGGTGAAGTTCACCACGGGTTACCATGGATGATAGTTTGGTTGCTAGGAGGCGGATTTGCTCTTGCAGCCGGATCTCAGGTGAGGCCCCTACAACGCATCTGCGATAATAACATAATGGGGCATTAGATGCTAATATTCCAATATTGCTAGAAATGAAAAACCCAATACGCCAAGTTGCGATTAAATGTTATTGTATATGTGACCGATTACAAATAACCAGAAAACATGCTTTGAGTTAGTCTAAAGACTTTCAGGCTATTCTCGTTATTTTGGGATTGCACTTTCTTGAAAATATCGTAGAAATTCCTCTTCCGATTTTTGGGTGATGCCCGAAACGGGAATCGAAACTGGGGCCCAAAGTATGGTACCTATCGCCAGCACTAGGGTTCGATTCCCGTTTAGGCGTCATCCAAAAATCGGTAGAGGAATTTTTACCATATTTTCAAGAAAGTGTAATCCCAAAATAACGAGAATACTGTTATACCCACTTTCTAAAAAAACACTAACTAATTAAACTCTAAAGATTTTCTTTATGAAGCACCCTGAGGCCCATAGGAGAGCAATAACTAATATTTGCATTTGTAAAATATTAAAACATCTTTAGCGACTTTTACAAAGTAGACGTTTAAAAAAAACTATTCAAGCCGATACATTCTGATCGAATGGTACTTACAATGGTCGGTTCCCTGATCAAAATGTGAATATTTGTATCAACCCGTGTATATAAATGCACCAGGTATTTTTTCATACTGTTTATCTTTCCGAATACTGTCAACAAACTTTAATGGATTAAAAGCATTGTATTATTTTCGGTGAATACAATGCAGGGATGTGAGCTAGCAATAGTTCTGTCAATATAGTGCAGGTGAGACTCACTTTTGACAGCTGCTTTGTTTTAATTTTAGAATGTACACAAATCTATAAAATAATTTAACATAGCCCTCACATACAGGTACATAGGTACAAGGCCTACACTGTAAAATGTAACCCGTAAATTTTACGGTAGAATACTGGCAGCTGGGCTGCCAACTTTCTACCGTAAAAATAAGGGTAGACCGTAAAATCAACTAGCCACATTCCTAATCAGTGAATGTGAAAAAACCATTATGAAATCAGCAGGCTAAGAAATACAGGACTTTAAATCGTCCACCCCAGCATGGATCTGTTAATGTAGATTTTCAAATGTTATGTACCCCCAACAAAATAGTAAAACTGACTACTTCTGCAAGTTGACAAACATATATTTATTTGAAAAAAATTGTAAAAAATGCTGATGAAAATTCTCCCTTAGGGCAGGTATCTCAATCTACGCTTTCAAATACAGCTATATTACATTAACTATCTTAGCCTATAATGACAAATTTTTCTCATATTAGATTCGAACCTCTAACCTCCCATACAGGAGCTGCGCAGAACTATATGCGCACTAGCCATAACCGTAGCCTTTAACCACTACACTAACTACAAATATGAAAGGATAGTGGCCACATTTCCATGCCTTACTAGCGCTTCGGTGTGCGCATGTTTTTTTCGCACCCTTTGATCCGCAATGACGTATTTTGGACGAATCCTTCACGGAAACAACCGAGGAGATCAGATCTCGTTAGCTCGGAAACGACAACTCTGTCTCAAAGTTATTTTACGGTACACGACCGTAAAGCTTCCACTGAAGTATAAAACGGCAATTTACCGTTAATTTTAAAATATTCTACTGTAGAATTGACGGTAAACGGTTACAGTGTATAGGTTGAATATTATGGCCTATCAATGGGAAAGCTAATTGCAGAGATATTTATTATTATTCCAGAAATCCGGTTTATCCTCATGGATAGGAGACCAGTTGACGGTATTTGGAAATCTCCAGCCATGGGTGATGGTCTTAATTATCACTTTTATTGCTGCTGGTGTAACTGAAGTTACCAGCAATACGGCCATCACGGTTATCATAACGCCCATTCTTGGAGAGTTGGTGAGTTTATCTCAAATCACTTATTAAAATTAGAATAAAATAATGTCTTTAAAAGCCCGTCATATTCTAAGGACGTATACTCCTTATAGATGTATACGTTAGACAGTTCTGTTTATTTTAGAAAATAAATGTTTCAAAATAGCACAAATTTTAACATTTTGGTTGCGTCTATCCAATTTAGTTTGGGTCATTTACTCAGAAATAAAACCATTTCATTTGTGTAAAGCATCTTAAGTACACATACCTTTACGTATTTTTACAGGGTATTCGGGTAGGAGTGAACCCATTATATCTGATGTTTCCAGCTGCCATAGCAACATCATTTGCGTTCATGTTACCTGTGGCAACGCCTCCAAATGCCATAGTGTTTGCTCATGGCAACGTCAAAGTTACCCAAATGGTAAGAAACAATATTCTTTAAAGCGGCATGAGCTGCCAAAATTCACACTTTTTACATAATTTCTGATCGTCACGACGGTAAGAGGCTTTGGAGGTCATCGAAAAACTGAATTATACATCTTGAGAAAAATAGCCAACAATTTCAACATTCTGTTTTAAAGTCAAAATATCAACATTTTGGCAGCTCATGCCACTTTAAAATAAAATACCTGTTTTCTACAATCTGACGACCGTGTGTCCTATAATGAAAAATATTTGGTTCGTAGGTTATATTTGTTCCACAAGAAATAAATCTTCTAAAGCCGTACGCAAATATTTTGCAAGCCATGAGAAAATCACATATCGCGTTCTTAAGTTTATAACGCGTGGATAACAAAAGCCTGCTAAAGACGGCTTTATTTTCGGAATTCGTTCAGTATAGGTCTTTATTGAATATAACAGAACTTTTGCTATTTTGCGGATTACACGTTCTTTAAAAAAAGGCAAAAATTCTTCACCTAATTAGATGCCTTTATTGCCCGGGATGCGGGTTCTATCCCAGAGATTGATTGATGTTTTTGCTAATAACTTTAAGATGCTTAAAAAGCAAACGGATATACTCCCTTGCTTGATTGACTAATAACAGTTCTCCGCAGCCCTCATACTTGAGACAAAGCTGACTGTTTTAAGAACGAGGAAACTGGCCCGAGGAATTGCCAAAAGTTACATCGTTAAATTGCAACCTTTCCGCAGGGAGATCGAGTAAAAAACCGAACCCCACGGGCCAAGGGACATCGATGGAAGGCATGTAGCGACATGAACGTCTATCGACTGTGTCTAAATGATATCAACCTGCGTCAGTCATGTTTTTCATCCTGACAACATATCTATGTCAGTGTTGAACTCTGGAATGTGATTATGATGTATTTAACCTCATTATCATTCACGAAATCTTTTGAAATCATTGTGTTGACCTTTTATTCATTTCTGTTTTAGGCATCAGCCGGTCTCTTCTTGAATATCGTGTGCGTTGCTATTCTAAACTTGGCAACAAATACATGGGCAAACGCTTTTTTTGGATTCGATACGTTCCCATCCAACATGATGCAAAATTCAACATTATTCCAAAATTCAACGACCTTATTATAAAATTAAATAGAAAAAGATATATGTTATGTATAAATCTAATGGATCTTATTTTGCATGATTGAGATTTTGTTTAAAAAATTCCCATATCAACCACGCCATGATGGATATATACACCACTCATTTTACAAAATATCCATTTCATCTCATTTGCACGAAATCATAACGTATTGTCTGTAACTATTTGTGTTTATAAAAAAAATCGCTTGTCTGAAAATTGTTTTGTTTCTTTCTGGTTGGATGATATATTTTATTCTAAAAAATCAGCATAAAAAGTCCGCTTGAAACTCATACGGCATTGTGTACATCCAGTACGGCAGACCAAAATATTCGCTTGTATATAACTAATGGGTTGTTGGTCAATACAATAATCAGATATACCAACTGCCATTCCTGGTAATCTGTATACATTTCGATTTATACGAAAAATCCAATAATATTTATTGACAAACTCTCATAGTTCACAGGTATTTTAACAAATTCATCTAAAGAGTCCGCTAATTCAGAAAAAGGATCGAACCATTAAGCCTGCCAATCAAAATAGATTGAGCATATGTAGGAAACAAAACAAATGCATCTTCAAAATCTGAAGCCATAGTTGAATGGTATTTTATATTCTGGCAGGTATTTTTGAGAACATTTCTTAGCAAGGTATCTCTACAGTAGGGGTTGCTAAGACAGTTACATAAAAACTTACCCTACGTCGCTTTGTGAAACAGGCTCCAGGAACGTATATGTCAAAAGGTCCGTTCTCACTATGCGATTTGGCGTACCGGCTTATAGGATGCGATTAAAATGGATGCTTTTAATTGATCGATCACACCCAATCAAATGCATCCATTTGAATCTCATGCTGCAAGTCGGTTCGACAAATCGCATAGTGAGAACGGACCTTAAGCAGGAGTCTGTTTCACAAAACGGTTGTTTTTTTTTTGTTTTGTTTTTTCGTAACTTTCATAGACCGTATCTCTACAATATGGGTTGTCGTGACGGTTACGTAAAACTTACCCTACGCCGCTTTGTGAAACAGGCTCCAGATCTGTCAAAATGTAGACCTCCAACACTACCAGTATGTATTGTTACGCGAGATCTTGCACATGTTCCGTCATATAAACTGGAAACTCAATTGTCTATCAATCCTGCTTAACCGATTATAATGTATTATTTCAGCATCACACATAACTTTGTTTGTGTTTAATATCATTGCGTTCCAGTGAAGTTTTCAGTCGGTTTATGCCGGCGTCTTCATCCTCGTCTTCATCGCGCCCAGCAGCAGAACGACAGTTTAAGTTTCTGGTTAACAAAGAAATGTCTCTTTGAAGGGTGGATAAATCTAATACGCAAATAAATAAAAATACTCCAATTAAAATCAGCACTCCAAACGTTCCGATCACAATGGCGGATACATGACTGTCTGACTGTGTAAACATAGAAGAATCTGTCTTAAACACGGGTTCTCCCAGATACTGGTTAATGTTAAATGGAACTGTGGTTTTATCTTTGTAATTAGTGGTATGGTCCGAGTCTGATAAGTTTTCGTACCCGGTAATCGGTGTTGAAGATGTTAAATCTCTAGTCGGATAAATTGAGTTTATTTTTGTTGTATCATCTACAGTACTCCTCTCCACGTTTATTTTCGAAGTTGCCAAAAGATCTTCCTCAAAAGAACGAGTACCTGTTTCCACAAGAGGAATCTCTGTACTCATTTTATCCCCAAGTGAACTTGTTAATACCACTTCCTGACTGGTTACAGCAGATTCCGTTACCAGTTCATCGCTAGTAGTTTCTTGTTTTATAGTCGTCGAGGTACGCTCAGCCGGTGTATCTACTTCGGTGGTTGTCCTTTCTGTTGTCGTTCTACCAGTTCTCGTCGTTGATGACGTCATGAACCCCAGTGTGGTCAAAGTAATAATATTTATCTGTGGACTCTCTGTAGAAGACGAGACAAGTAATGACGTCTTCTCTGACGTTGTAGGTTCCGTCGACGAAGGATATTGAGTTGTTTTTGAACCTTAAAAGAGGAAGTAAAACTGATTATTAAAGCTTTAAATATTGGTTAAAGTGGCATGAACTGCTAAATATAGGGTACATTTCGTTGAAACAGACTTAGCTGATCGTTCGTCATTTCTATCATAGAGTACCAACGATAAGTTCGGGATGGTACGTTGAGGTAATTTTTATAAGCCAAAAAAACCTAAAATATATTCATACATCCTGGCTATTTGAATGTTGTTATCGCCACACATCTTGGGTTCGTACGGAATTCTGAAATTAGAGATTGTTTTATTTCAACGACAAGTTTTTCAAGGTGCTTTAAACGCTCAAGTTTTCTCTCGACAATCCGGATATATGAGGGAAAAAACGAATTTGACTACTCATGCCAAACTAAATGTTTACAATATGCTAAAGAAACAAAAAACGAACCTTCTTTTTCACACATATAGGCCTTAGAAGCTGATTTTTCTTCTGATTTCCAAAGTCTCTGGTCCACAAACACTCTGTCTTTGTTTTCTTGAAGTCGCTCGTCGTACGCTAGATTCGTAACGGTCAGCACTTCGCCCAAAATAGGCTGCTGCAAGGACGATGACCATCTCCATTGCGAGTGCACTTCCAAAGGACTCTCTCGAATCAGTCCGATCCAGTACGTATAGTCACCACCATCTACCAGAGTTAATATTGAGAGAGATATACAGTTGCAAAGATAAAATCCTACAGTTATATTTATAGTGGAGTGAGTGAGTGATTTGGGTTTTATGTCCTGCTTAGTATTTCCGTCATATGAAGATGTTGTCTCCTTGTGGCAGGGCAGATTTCTACAGCTCTTTTATTTTGTGCTGCCTTCCCGACACGACTTTCCGAAGACACCCAGCAAGCCCCCTCACCCAGTCACATTATACTGACACCGGGCCAACCAGTCGCTGCTCTAACTCCTATTGCTGAGCGAAGCAGCAGCAGCTCCCACTGTTAAAATCATATGAAGACGTTGTCTCCTTGTGGCAGGGCAGATTTCCACTGCTCTTTTATTTGGTGCTGCCTCACCGAGACGACTTGCCGAATACACCCAGCAAGCCCCCTCACCCAGTCACATTATACTGACACCGGGCCAACCAGTCGTTGCTCTAACTCCTATTGCTGAGCGAAGCAGCAGCAGCTACCACTGTTAAAATCTTTGGTCTGACTCGACCCAGACTTGAATCTGGATCTCCCAGCCCTGAACCGGACGCTCTACCATTTAAAGTGGAGAAATAGAATAACCAAAATGGCGGGTGTGGCGCACTATCAATTCTGATGCTGTTGAATATCACGAACAAAAAACAGAAGATAATCGTATTTTAAGCTGTTTTAAAACCAGTTCTTATTTTGTAAAGTTAAACTGAAGATTTGGAATTATTTTGACTGAGTCATCTTGGAGAGATATATTTATCTTTTTGTTCTCTCAATCAATCCTAACAGGTTTAAGAAGTAGCTGGTCTTTATGTATGTTCTATTCAGATAACCTTGGTACGCCAACGATAAATAGTCATAGTTCAGGGCAACGAGAAGCGATGTACATTTAAGTTAATAACTGCTTGGTTTAATAAAACTTATCTATTACCCCCAACCCCCGACCTTCGGCCAGTACCTGGTAACTCTTTCACATACGGCGACCGAGTGAAAATGTTTCAGTTTTTATTTGGGTTGAGTGTGATTCGAACCCGCGCCGCATCGATGGGAATGTCCGTGTGAAACTGAGGGAGGACCAATGTAACCCACTGGACCACCGAGGCCCCAGGACAAATTGAACGCCGTAATTTAAACAGTATCAATTAAACTTAAAGTGGCGTGAGCTGCCGAAATTCACACTTTTTTCATAATTTCTAATCGCCATGACAGTAAGAGGCCTTAAAGGCCATCGAAAAACTAAATGATTGGCGTTGGAATGAGGAAAATCCATACAGTATGTGGCCTATACGAACCGGAATAGTGTTCGAAATGTAAACAAAATTTAAATAACCGGGACGACCATTCATTCATTCTAAGCCAAAGTTAGTTAAAAGCATTACTTTATCGTACATTCTCCAGACTTGGGGCACTAAAAAGCTTTTGATTCATACGCCTTTGGAAAAATAGCTAATAATTTCAACATTCTGTTTCAACGTCAAAATATGAACCTTTTGGCAGCTCATGCCACTTCAAAGAGTTGGTTTAAGGGTGAATGGTGTAGCTCACTTGACAGGTGTGTATAGACAGCATCCATTTCCGTCATAGTCTCCATGAAAACCAGATGAGAATCCAGACTGCCACAGTTGGTCATCGCTCTGGTGTAAGATATTTCCTCTCGGAACAGACGATACTGTGAAGATTGCCCCGGAATGGAGACCCATTCTGGAAATAAATCACATGTGAGGAGCATAATACATTTGTCATTAATGTTTTGACACAAGAACTGAACTCTAAAAAAATTAGCCAATAATGTTTGGCGAAAATATCATTAACTTGTTTAACAAAATAATTATCATTAAAGGGACATGAGCTGCCCAATTCGGACTTTTTTCACAAATCAAAACAAATTGTGCGTTTAAAGAATCAGTAAAGCCAGAAACACGTACAAGGGGAGATGTGTGATAATAATGCACAAAAGTCAAATAGACGGGATGTATGAGTTCATATTCGAGTTGTTGTTCCTCATAAAAATTACGTTAACATACATTTTCATGGTTTGTATCAGGGTAAAGCTATTGTTACCTACTGCTTGATAAATCTGACAAACTATACTCTAATTCTGTTTCCACCAAATGCTGCCTATATTTGGCAGCTCATGCCATGCGTAATAGACAGAATTAAGTTCAACAATGCGGTAGAATATAGCTCAAACCGACTACCAGAGCGTCAGATTCTCCCAAATGCAAACTTGTTGTCGAAAACAGATTCTTTTTATTTGTTCAAAGTCCCTTTGAATTGTCGTATTATAACACTAATAAAACGGGAAACAATTGTCATAAGTCTTCAGCGAAAGCCTCTGCTCGACGGCTAGATCCGTAATAAAAAGGCGTCAGTTTTAGTCCGTGGAACATGATGACTTTATAGGCCGATCTGATCACTCCCTTATAGAAATTGAAAATCCACAAAAGGGTCAGAGTGAAACACGCCGGGGACGATAATTTAAATGGGTAAAATTTAGATAAAAAAATTGATATGAACAATAACATGTACTTACCGTTGCCATAAGCGCCCAATACATACATGTAGCTAATCCATAGATACAGGAACAGGGTGTTTACGGCCACAGGCCACATCACATCGCATCGGCTGATCTGTTGGAGATATAATAATGACAGGGCGTTTTGAAATCGATTTGACGTATACATAGATTTAGATGGATGTTGGTTTTAGCAAACTTCAGAAGTCTACAATACCATCGATGCTCGACACAAATTTACCCAAAGATAGTCTGTTTGTGGGTAAATCAATCTCTCTTAAAGGGGCATGAGCTGCCGAAATTCACACTTTTTTCATAATTTCTGATCGTCACGACAGTAAGAGGCTTTGAAGACCATCGAAAAACTAAATGATTGGCGTTGGGATGAGGAAAATCCATACAGTATGTGCCCTGTACGAACCGAAAACGTGTTCGAAAAGTAAACAAAATTGAAATAACCGGGACGACCATTCATTCATTCTAAGCCAAAGTTAGTTCAAAACAATACTTTATCGTACATTTTCGAGACTAGAAGCACTAAAGAGCTTCTGAATTATACGTCTTGAGAAAAATAGCCGATAATTTCAACATTCTGTGTTTACGTCAAAATATCAACATTTTGGCAGCTCATGCCCCTTTAAATTCAAACTCACCGATGATTGATTATTGAATACACGTTTTCAGACCCTGGTGAGTTAAATTTCGGAAGAAATTCTGTTTAAAACAAGGCTCACGAATATTTAATTTGGGTGCCATATTGGTATGTGTTGAAGGGATGATTGGTGGTTTTGTTACCCACATTTCGAACAAACGTATAATGTCTACCGAAAACGTAAATGACCCATGCAATCAAGGTGGTATTATATAAAATTTGAGTTTCACCGATGCTCGTGTAGTTGTGCTCATTTTAGACTTTATGATAAAAGGTTTAATTTCACTTACCATGTGGATATTAGGCCTACATGACGAAACGGTCCAGATACGAAATATAAAAGACTGAGTCAGTTTTACTTTGGGTCGTAAATAAAGGAAGTGCCACATAAATATTAATGTACCTTCCATTGGTTACTCTGATCAGCCTTTTTAACCGTATCGACTAAACACACATTATGAAATTAACATGAAGACTAGAACAGACACGAACATCCTCTAAAACAAACAGCGATGGTCAATTGTGAGTGTCGTCTCCGAGCAGCCTTTCTACTCCTAATTGTTTATCCCCTGGAGTAGAATACACATTTGGTTTGTTTCTTTGTCAGAATTTTATTGCGAGGACGAGATACAACTTTATTACGTGACGCGGTCGAGATTCCAATCATGTCCGTCTGATCGTATGAATATTATATTGACTCCTCACTTATTAACCTTTCACCCTAACGCACTTTCAATGATACAGTTTTATTGGGCCAAAAAGTGTGTAGTTTATATAAAATGTTTAAAAAGTAATACTTCGGTTAAAGGGTCAAAAACTTATCAAATTTGCATATTCACCCGCTGAAATAAATGTGTTAAAAGAATTAAGCATTTCGTCGAAAGAATTTTTAATAAGAAGAATCTTGGTAACGGAAGTGTTTGCGTAGAAACCAAATCACTCATCCCGGTGTTTTATACAGTTTGTCCATAAAATGTTTATCATTTCGAAGTTGTATGAGTTGACTCAATCCCTTTTTTTCCTTAGAAATAACAATTGTCTAGCCTTTTGAAATGATATCCATCACTTAATTCTATTAACAATAATTTGTAATCAGTATTATCCTAGGTGGACTGTTCTACAATGAAAGGTATACTTTAATGGGATATTTCCTTTCGGCTTTAACCATTAACCGGTTTTATATCTGTAGTTAAACAAAGTGAGACAAACGCTCTGACAAAGGTAGGTCCATATACAGTATATATGTAATGCATACGAGAAGAAGAGATCTTTAATCCGTTCCGATATTTCAAAATGTGGATTTTTTGTTTTCGCTGACCATTTTGACGCAGAATTCTTCTGAAGGTAGTGATAGATAAATACCATTGTCAGTGTATGATTTATCAGATAAATGTCCCACGAACAACTGGATTTAGCTTGTCTATTGTTGAGCATTCCGAATCCCCGTATAAAGGGTGGTATTGCTACATTATTGACATTCACGTGGAAGAATTATATTCATAATGGAATCAAATGAAAGTTCAACACGCTCTGTAAATGTACTCTCATCAGATCGATTTAAATAACAAAGTTCTTGTAGGAAAGGAAAATAAAAAGGAACAGAGATTATGAACTATTTATTGTTTAGGAGAAATGGAAACAACAATAGGTGATAATAGTCATTATTACTATACAACCCGTGCGGATTAACCAATGGAAAGTTAACAATAGTACCACGTGCCAATCACGCATCAGTTCATGGAGTCGAAATCACCACTGCGCTGTTACCGGGTCTCCCATGGCCATTATTGTCTAGTTTCTGAGAAGTAATAAAAAAAAAACAAGACCAGCATATTTTATGTGCAAATGTTTGATTTGCATCAAAAGAAGAGTAACTTACATGTATTTACAGGCAAATATTATAGCGGAAAGAAAAAATATATCAAAATGACCTAGGGGCACTTCCACGGTAACTGTTGCAACAATTTGTGTGACATCACTATGCTAAAAGTGCAGATTTTCTGTTGGAACTGTACATAGGATTCTAAACATAGTGCCTATTGCAAAGTGGTTATTTAGTTTAACAAGAGAAAACTGTTAGATTTCTCTCTTGACAAGTTTGCGCCTTTAAGGGTACAGTAACTGACGCAATAGTCTATGTCTAAGTCAATGAATGGGGTCCCATTACGCCATATTCAGGGCGTTGACGCCTTTTGACCCAGAGGTCACCATAAACAGCGCCCTCTCTCGGTTAGTCAGATACCGTGGCTTTTCTGGCATCAGTATACAATTAATTTTCCATTTGCCATAATGTTAACGTTTGGCTTTGTCACTCGGTTAGAAACATTCGCCCAACTAAAAGCCCTGGTGGAAACTCGGAACCACCCTAGAGAAGTCTGCAGTTAAAATCTTGACAGACCAATAAGGGAGAAATCTCAAGATTTTCACTTCCGAAGGGGACAGGGGTGCAGACGACACAAGTCACATTGTTGCCAGGGGCCCAATCACCCCCACGTCAGACAGCTCAATCCGCAAATTTAATTCAATCTTCACCTTTCATATATTTTTTTAGACAAATTACTACTTCATTGAGTCACATGAATACTCAAAAAAGTAGTCCTGGCTTATTGGAAGTCCCACTAAACAATGCCCAAAGATATCAACCGAAATCTAGGAACTTCATTCGGGCTACGGGCTAATCCTAATAGTGGACTTGCTCCTTCTTCTCTTCCTCGAATGAACTATTATAGGATGCATAAGAGATAAAATGGCGAACGCCAACGATGTGACAACAGTACTTGATGGAGCCAACATTAAAGTTTCCGAAGAGTTTCATGTAGTTCAAAATAAGACAAGGAGCCTTGTCTGTGTACTCGGTAAAGCTGCTATAAGAACCAATGTAATCTCCGAACTGCGGTTACTGGGATTGTCGATAGATAGTCCAGTAAGTGAAGAATGGATTTATTTTCTCTACAGCGTATAAACGTCACATAATGTAGTATAAGCAGGTTGAATGCGTCAACGCTGATGTAATGGGACTTTTCACACTTCCCCATTCATAGACATCACTCTAAATAAGTATAAAGAGAAAAATCCCGTTTTAGTTATCAAACAGCATTCCACAGCATACTAAGTAGCATCAGCTGTGATGTGACTCACTAAATGCAAATATTACGACCTTTAAATGGACATTCCAGCACAATCTTAATATAATTAAGTACATGTATAACCCTTAATTTACATAACAATAGAAACTTGACATATTTCATCCTCTATAATCCATGGCAACGGTTCAGCCAGTGAAGTAAAAAGTGTGGGGAATGTTTCATCGATTCATAAATAAACAAGCAAGGAAATTGCTAGAAAACTCCATACATTGATTCACGTAATAATATTTACTCGTCCCTGTCCTAAATGTCACCCCTGTCCTAAATGTCACCCCTGTCCTAAATATCGCCCCTTGTCCTAAATGTCACCCCTATTCTAAATGTCGCCCCCCCCCCCCTGTCCTAAACGTCGCCGCCTAACCTACATGTCGCCCTCTGCCCTAAATATCGCAACTTGTCCTAAATGTCGCCCCTGTCCTAAATGTCGCCCCTGTCTTAAATGTCACCCCTGTCCTAAATGTCGCCCCTGTCTTAAATGTCGCCCCTGTCCCAAATGTCGCCCCTGTCCTAAATGTCGCCCCTGTCCTAAATATCGCCCCTGTCCTAAATGTCGCCCCTGTCCTAAATGTCGCCCCTGTCCCAAATGTCGCCCCTGTCCTAAATGTCGCCCCTGTCCTAAATGTCGCCCCTGTCCCAAATATCACTGCTGTCCTAAATGTCGCCCCTGTCCTAAATGTCGCCCCTGTCCCAAATATCACTGCTGTCCTAAATATCGCCCCTGTCCTAAATGTCGCCCCTGTCCCAAATATCACTGCTGTCCTAAATATCGCCCCTGTCCTAAATATTGCCCCTGTCCTAAATGTCACTCCTGTTCTAAATGTCGCCCCCTGTCCTCAATGTCGCCACCTGCCGTAAATGTCACCCCATGTCCTAAATGCTAGCATAATGCTGGCTTTGCAGATAAACGTTTTTTAGCTGCCACTCGTCCTTCTACCTTAGCAAATTGACATTTCCTGAACCCAAATGAAATTCGAAGGAACCAAATAAAAGTCTAATTGCCAAATTGAACCAAAATGGAATGCTGGCATCATTACTCGAATGAAAGCCGAACCCTCCAAACGAACCAAAACAAAAGCTGAATGTCTCATATCAACCCAAATGAAAATTTGTCGGGTGTTTTTTTTTTTTAACAATTGAAAGTCGAATTACCCAAACATACCAAATTAAATGAAAGTCGAATCTGTTTGGGTTAATCGACCTATTTTGGTTAGGCTGGCATAACTTGGGTAACTCATACTTTCACATGCGTTCGGTTGGGCAATTCAACCTTCATTGGCATAAAGCTGCTCTTATTGGGGGAACTTGACTTGCATTTGGGTGTTTCGACTAATTCTGGCTATAACTTTGTATTGATTTTGTTTTTTGTTGGCTCGATTTTTTAATTGCTTTTTGGTTGACTGTTTAATCTTCCTATTTCCCTTTCTTGTTGTTTCTCGATTGATCTGAGAGTTTATATGATGCCTTGTACGTTAGTACATATAGGCCTACGCATAGGAAAAGAAACACAGGCATTGAATATATCGTATGTTGAAAGGCTATAGAATCCACCCGGAGGATATCTCAAATTTCGATTGCATGTTTGGTTTATCGGGAACCCGGGCTAGTATCATCGAGGCTGTAGCTGAGGGGTATATATCTATTTCCTTTCTTCTCAGTCCCTAAAGCCTAGCTGTTCTACCCACACGCGCACCCACCCTTAGATACCATCTCCTAGTGTTATTGCGACTCAATAAGCATTGTCTGGGGGTGGATTCTATTTAATCCCACACCAATATAAACACATCTTTACAACAAGCATCTGCTTTTCAAACAGTTACACATTGATGTGCTCCTGAAGACGTTTGACTCTGTTTTCATCTATTGTTTGTCAGATTTCTTCTTCTCTCCCGATTTTCGAAACAAACTTTTTAGGAACTTCTACGCTGTTTAACAATCCCTGGAAAAACAATATGATATGTGTGTAACTCTCCACGGTTGTTATTTTTCCAACAAGGAGTAATGGAAGGTTCTCCATATAGAGATCGTGATAGCACCGGCCGAGAATCAAGAGAATGGTAAGTCTCCATCACCTTGCGATTTTAAAAAGCCTGAAACTGAGGCAGTTATCTCCCCTGTCGCTTGTATGTTTGTCCCCCTCCTATCTTGCTACATAGTAATCAATCCCAATTTAACAGGCTCCAGTGAACCTCAATTTTTTCAGCCACGTTATTGTTGTTGTTTTGATGAAATTGCCTGCTTCGTGTTCTAAAACATCAGCCTGCAATTAGCTTATCGAGGGAAAATGTTATTGGAGAAGTGAAAATGTGTAACTGTGTGTTTGTTTTGCTATATGATTGTTGTTACGTTATGTTGTCAAGACTTCATTGCCAGCATTATTTATTTATGATCACTAAAATACACGGGCACAGGGAAAATCTTCTTGTCTAAGATAACCATGGAGACAAGTTTCTAATTTATTGCTAAGCTATAAAGATAAACATGGAATAAAGCGCAACCGGTAATCCTCTGCCCACTTAAAACAACCTGCAAAAAACATTGGACGCGATTTTCGAAAGATAAAATGCATATCTGCTTATAGAATTTTTAAAAAATAAAATTCTATTTTATATATAATATTTACCTAGTTCTTTGTAGTTTGTTTGACTTGAGATTATTATATACTTATCTGCATGCTCCTTTGAACAATATACACCACAATTATATTGCATTTGTTTCGTACATATTTCGATAAATATAGCATTAAATGCATGTACATGTTATTCAGTATATCAACTTGTTTTGGACAAATTGCATAACTAGGCCTACGTAGTTATATTTTGTTCTTTACACTCAGCAGTGTTTGTCTAGAAACGCTGTACCAAGCAAAACAAAAATTGATACGCCTATCTACATTTGTCGTTTTTATAAAATGTTACACAACAAATACATAAAGCTGGAAACAGCTGAGAGAGCTGATAATTTTGAAAAAAAAAGAGATGGATAATCAATTCAAATTCTTTATTTCATGATAAGTCATTTGGCTTTTTACCCTGAAAACAACAAACTGGGATGCAAGTTCTGGTTATGCATTAAAACATAGTTACATAGTTTGTTCTAAATAATTATATCTTTTATAGACACAGAATAATACTTCTTTAACAAATAATTTTTAAGAGTTGATATTCGGTTTTCTGAACAAGGGTTCAATAGAAGCCGGAAAATGTCAACTGAGGGGTTATGAATGAAAGTATGGCTTAAAATATTGACTTCGTGTATCCCGTAAGGCAGGGCAGCATAACAAAAAGTGTTAGGCCTACTCATTTTCAACAAAGCCCATGTCACATAATTGGTCTATCTGGTCATTTAACCCAAGGTCATGTAAGCCCAGAGAGCTCATTCGAATTTCGAATTTAAGATTTTGAAATTCGAAATTGACATTTCCCAATTTCGAAATTCAATATTCACACAAAATCAATTAAGCAATCGTGACGCCTTTTAAATTAGTTTTCACCAATCAAATTATTATTATTAACGCTGAATAGGCCTGAATAGGCATATAAGCCTACACTGATACCAGCTAGCCAGCGATTTCAATATATTGAAATTGGAAATTGGAACGTGAGTTTCGAATTTCAAATATTGATATTCCAATTTCGAAATTGTCGCATTTAAGATGGGTGTCTCTGTAGCCGAGAAATCTTGGCTCTGCCGAATTTTTTTTCCGTGTTCGTCATAGCCAAGATCACTTCCATAGTAAAAAAGGGATATTTGTTAAGGAGACCCGCCGAAAAAATCGGCGGCGCAAATTTCACAACAAATAAGCAAAGAATAAAATATTTACCACTGCAATCCGATAGCATAGACCACGAAGAAGGAGTTTGTCAAACTTGTGCCGCTGTAAAGTGACTAAAGATATATGATTGAAGTATTTCTACGACGCCCCGCACAGTTTAACTGGTCGTTTAAATGTTTTACAATGGCGGTTACGTCAGGTTAAGAGCCAGTGGACTTCGAAACAAATATTGACTGCATAAGGGAAAGTTTACCACTTTACAGCGGCGTAAGTTTGACAAACTCCTTCTTCGTGGTCTATACTATCGGAATGCAGTGGTAAATATTTTATTCTTTGCTTATTTGTTGTGAAATTTGCGCCGCCGATTTTTTAGGCGGGCCTCCTTAACATATATCCCTTTTTTACTATGGAAGTGATCTTGGCTATGACGAACACGGAAAAAAAAAATTCGGCAGAGCCAAGATTTCTCGGCTAGGTGTCTCTGTATCTCAAACACTCATTGACCGTCTGCTGACAGATATGGGAAGCATAAGCACGTTTTTTAAGGTCCTCCCTCACTATCTCTGAGTTTGCCATTTTCAACGTCGCCATGTTTTGTAAACCTTAAAGGGGCATGAGCTGCCAAAATGTTGATATTTTGAGGTCGAAGCAGAATGTTGAAATTATCGGCTATTTTTCCCACGACGTATAATTCAGAGGCTTTTTAGTGCTTCTGGTCTCGAGAATGTACGATAAAGTATTGTTTTGAACTAACTTAAGCTTAGAATGAATGAATGGTCGTCCCGGTTATTTAAATTTTGTTTACTTTTCGAACACGTTTTCGGTTCGTACAGGCCACTTACTGTATGGATTTTCCTCATTCCAACGCCAATCATTTAGTTTTTCGATGGCCTTCAAAGCCTCTAACTGTCGTGACGATCAGAAATTATGAAAGAAGTATGAATTTTGGCAGCTCATGCCCCTTTAAATTAATTTGTTTAAAATCGAAAATCACATTTCTTAATTTCGAAATTGAAAGTCAATTCCTTAATTTCAAATTTTTGAAACTCGAAATTAAGAATTGAGAATTATGATTTACAAAATCTGAAATTCGAATGAGCCTTTTGAGCTTTTGTAGTGTTGTCTCAAGATATCCCTTTCGCTTTTTACGACTCGTATCAAGTGACGTCAGCATGTGTGACGTGTCAGATCTATGATCTACCGCCCCCGCTCCCCCCCCCCCCCCCCGACTCGGAACACACTTCGGCTATCTTCGCACGCTACTGGTCGGCTCTGACACGCACGTAAATCCCCGAAGTTATCAGACTGCTACCCCCCCCCCCCCCCCCACCCCCTCCTCCTCTCCCCCTTAATCAATGGTGGATTGATGCAAATCGAACGTTTAGATCCCACCGAATCGGTACCTATTATTTATAGCATTGAACGCATAAACACTTGGAAAGCAGAAGTTTCAGTATTTCTCAAACCTCGTAAGTGTTTAAAAACAATGTATCGTAGGCGTCAGTATTTCTAACAAACTGGATGATACATCAGTTAGGTGTTAGTCTTTAAGAAAACCACCTGTATCCCATGTGTGAAGTGTTTACATGAAATTGATAAACAATGTCGTCATGTTAACTAAAGTTGGCTCATGGCCGATACTGGAACTCTCAATTCCACCTGTTTAAACAACACTGTGATTCCTGAAATCATACATTACATATCTACACGTTACAGTACAGTGCCTAGCACATTTTTTAATTATTATTTTAGGTAATCGTATAGTTAAATTGATGTACAATCATTAAAAACGTCGAAAAATTGTTGGTTTTCATTTATTTTGAGAGGAGGGGTAGGGCAATTTATGAACATTTCTCTGTGGCTATTTATATCCGTGTCTAATAAAAACCTATCAGATAATAAAATAGTATTTTACTTTCAACTTTGAGGAGTTTATAGTCTGCATATGATAAGAAAGTGTTTAATTGGTGAGAAACTTGTGGTAGAGTATTGTACGTCAATTATTGAACCAGAGGACGGGGGATAAAGTCCCTTATCGATGAATCTAGAGATATATGATAAAACTAAATAAATAAAAGCACCCGTTTTTAAGACAAGTATGATCTCCTACTGTAGATATAAAATGAAACCAATGGTATGTAAGTTATGTTTATGAAAATTAGTAAACTCAAAAGAAAGATGTCAAAATTAGTTGTGAATGTGAGGAGGAAGGAAAGTAACGAATATAGACTGTGAGTTTGTTACTGTGGTTTTATTAGAATAAATGCATGAATTTGTACGATTAAAAGGTTGATCCATGTCAATGGAACGTCCTCTGGGCCTGTCTTACGAAGCTGGCGTAAGTTACATCGGACGTAAATCAGTGCTAAAACTATAGTAACTGGACGCATACGGTCCGTGTTGTAGGTCTATGCACAAATTTACGCCAGATTTGTTCCCTGTCAGTGGACACCCACGTGTTAAGCGAAGTAATTCGAAAAAAATACAAAAAAGATTCATTATTATTTAATCAATTAGTTAATCAACCACATATACATTTAATATCTAGTGTTATAAACTCTCGCGAAATAACTTAGCATCTATATTATAATCATATTTTCAAAGTTTACCTTCATGATATTTTGATTAACCCATTGGTCATGTTTTGAATCCTTGCCCGCGTATATTATACTCTTGGCGCAATGCAATTCGAAAAGAGTCTATTTTAAAGTGAAAGTTCGTTACAATTAGTCATTGCCATGGGGATTTAAAGACCTTATCTTGGCGGGAAACATTTTTTTTTCTGATACTATAAAATAGGAAACGGTTAATTTGTTCTACCATTTTTAAACTGCCTCAGGCGGACGAAGGTGGTTGATATCTTAAGAAATATGTGAGTATTTAAGCTTATTTGTTAGGCTAGTCTTCTTTATAGTTACATTTTAAAGAAATTCATCAATTCGTTAATGGTCTAGACTTTACAGTGGCTTTCAAGAGCCTGAAAAACCGACGTTTAATTCGATAAAAAAATCAAACAAATTAAAGTGGCACGACCTGCCAAAATTTACTATGTTTCCATGAAAAACTAAATAGTTGACGTTGAAAAATATCCACTTAATCTTGATCCCCGGATGCCCAGGGTTAAATTCTCAACGAGCTCACCTGAGCGGGAGTGTAAGTTTTAATCGTTGCTTGATCTCGGCCGGTCCAAACTGGTATCACTTGAATGTTTCTTATTTGTACTTATTCCTTGTCCGCGTAGGAATAAACCAAGAAGTTGTTATCCATAAGTAATTCTTCACCTTATTGTAACCTTTCAACTTCTAAATGCTATTGAAAGATATTATTCCTTGCAATTTCCTAAAACTGTAGTCCAAAAGTATAGCCATTGACCAGAAATCATATAGATGTTATGTAGGGGTTTCATATATCAATTCTTTCGATGTTTACTTTACAATCTCATATTTATCAACAGACTTTGTCGTACTCCTAAAATCAAATCTTTTGTTTTACATTCTTAGATAATGCTTGTAAAGTAGGTATATAGAAGGGCAAAATAACTGTAGGCCTACTTCATATCATTGAGGCGTTTTTAGTTATTAATGCATATGCTCTCGTACATGTCGACTACCTAAAAATCTAAATTTCAATTTGAATATAAAAGCTAATGACAAACCTTATAGTTTGAGGGGAAGCTCAGATTTTGTTTTCTTTTAGAAAAAACAGAATCGCCTATTCTTTGGTGAATGTAACCTTTTTTCATTTGAATGACTTTTTAGATTATACTAAGCCGCATGCGCGTCAATTTGAAATACGCTAATTATGTTAACTTTTTCAACTGGACACGAAAACGCAGTTGGTTTCTTGGAATGTCTTCTCTACGTGGATGCGTTGATTGTCTGGAATGCATCATACAGCGTGTGTTATTTTTGGTAGACCACATCTGTTTCTATCGGTCAAGTATACATTCCACAGCTGTTCGGACCACGCACTTTTATATCACCACTGGTACTGACCCTTCCATTATAACCACTGGTCAAAAACTAGGTATTGCGCACACCAACTGGTATACACCCAACTACCTTCTGGTTCAAACTGAACATCTTTTTGGGTGTTGCCCTTGCCATCGCCACAATCGGCAAAATCGCATATCTTGTCTACAAATATATTCAATGAAAGAAACCAACACATCAAACAAAGATCAGGATCAGTGAAATTTTAACTATGCTGTTTGATTAACAGTATATAATAATGCCATGGATACTTTAATATTTGTGCTGCATTTGATTAGCTGTAACAACCATTGCATTTTTCAAAAGGAGAATAAAACTTAGTTTCCCTCAATGCGAACTATAAGATGATGTAGGGATGGGTTGACTGAGGAAGATGGTGGTCATGAGATTCCCTCGGCCATATGTTGTGGATTCCCTCCACACCCGTTACTTGATATTCTATAAGACTCGAATAAAGGTTAGATATCTTGTCTGTCTATTTCTGAAATCTGTTTCCATGACGACAGAAGAGGGTTGTTGAGGGTGCAAGGGAAAGGGCTCGGTCAGACACGGAAGTGACATACTGAGAAGATAGACAACTTGTACATTTCTTAACTTTGAGCGCAGCTATTTAAAGCGGGCTTATCTATTCTTACAAGGCAGATAATTAAAAAAGACAGTTTTCTGTATCTTTCTAAGATATAAGATGCAAGACACATTCCAATTTTGTCATTATTTCCAATCCTAACTTAAATCAATTTTTTTTTTTTATCATTTGATATTTTTGTGGTTGAAATCGAAAATTGGATTTTTAGGAACCAACAGTGTTAAGAAACGACGAGACGGGCATGCGCGTTAGCACCTTAAATGAATTGGGCCACAGTTATATAGATTAACCAAATATGACTTGACCTGATAAATACAGTCATTAACCACGCTGAAGAGACATTTTTTTCTGTTTTGTTGATACGTTTCCCTAGAATTTAGAAGCAGAAGCTTTTTAGTGTCACTTTTCCCGAGACTGTACATTTTAGCAGTGTTCAGAAGCAACTTTGGCCTAAGATGAATAAACGTTTGTCCCGGTTATATGTATTTGATGTAGTTTTAGAACACTGTTTTGGTTCGTAAACTGGAATGTATGGAATCTCACCACGCCAATCATTTTGTTTTGACAGAACTTCTCTTATTGTCTTTAAATGAAGATTTCAAACTTATTTGTTTTCCATTTTTTACTTCCAAACATTCGGGTGGTGTATTCCACTTTTGCTTTCTCTGCTATACTAATAGCTAGCTATAGACAGTCGACAGATCTTAGTGTACCCACTTTACTTAGAGATTTTACTGTAAAGCGAAAACAGACAAACCCATGTAGCGATGCATTAGCACCAGGAGAATGGCAATTTCGATGGAGAAAATGGGCAAAAAATAACCCGGTGAATCACAACGAGTTACGCTCCCCCTGACCTATGAAATATCCGCTAGGTTTGCACGTGGGCACGTGACACATGGCTACATGGTGTCTGATTGATTCACCCGCGCTGACTGATAAACCGGGAAGAACATCGGATTATAACCCATTACAGGTCGTATGTTCTTTTTTCTCAATTTGTTTTCGTTTACATTTTCTTAACAGTTGCAATTGGTTGACATCGCAACGGGTAAGTTTCCATGTACTTTTATTTATCGGGCTGTTGAACAAAAATCTAACATTCCTGATTGGATTAGGATTAGTGTTATTTGCCGCAAACTTATTCTCCCACCTGTTTCAATTCAAATTGTCCATGGGGGCTTGAACGAACTGGAACATATAAAATGATTTGTCCAAATCAGTAACTCAGTGCGAACGAAGTTTCAATATCAAGAGACGCTGTAGTTAGGAGTAATTTTGTGGTTTTCGAGGTCCACTTGTACGAAACTGATTCCAAATTTCAACTTGATAAAAAGTTGAAGAATGGACGAATATTATTTATGCCTCACGCACGTAAATGGACGGATGAAGCAGAGATCGGCGTACCTCGACATAAAGCCATTTCTCTTGTCTTAGTTAACACTAATTATAACAAGTTAAGTAATTATGTGCTGGTTTTCTTTATGTTACCTCTGTCTGGGAATATCTATATGCTCATCACTTACTGTTATAACAATAGATAATCCCACTTGTTACCATGGTTACCCACCATCCAGGTGTTTTTCATATCTTGACAGGGTCTTAAAATACACACCCATATTAGATCCCTGAGAACCTACTTCTGGTCCGTTCTCTCACATTTTCCTTCTTACTTCTTATTTTCCTTGTTCAAATTTTTTGAAGATATCTGTTACATGGTTTTAAAACAGGTATGAATTATGTCTTGTAACTTTCAAAAAGGGCGTGGGATTAATAAGTCTTTAAAGTACAGTTACATTGTATCATAGAAATATATTCGATTCAGTATTTAGTTCACATAAGCCAATCACAATCTTTTTTTAAGATTTTCACACACGTCTGCGCAATCGTCTCACTTGACCTCTGTGAATAATCAATTAATCAAAATAGTTTTCATGGAAAGGGTGACCATTGTCTTTAAAATGAAAAAATTAAGTATTTTTATCTTAATTGTTCACTTTAAGGTGACATCAGCTGCCAAAATGAAGCTTTTTAGTGCTACTAGTTTCAGGAATGTACGTTACAGTAGTGTTTTGAACTAACTTTAGCATAGAACGAACGTCGTCCTGGTTATGTAAATTGTGTTTAGTTTTTTGAACAATACTTCGGCTCGTACAGCACACCCACTGTATGGATATTCCACATTCCAAGGCCTATCATTAGGGTTTTCGATGACTTTCAAAACGTCTAACTGTCTTGACAATCAGAATTTATGAAAACAAATGTTGGCAGCTGATGATACTTTATACCAGACAATGCCGATAGATATATAGTACCTCAGACATATATGAACCAAGTAGTTTGAATTAAACATAGGTCACCAATAAGGCCTATTTGTATAATATTTTTGGGGCTTTCTTTTTAGGTTTCCAATTAAAATTTACCTATAGGTTACTAATTGGTATCTAAGCATAATTGTTGTATGGACTTTTGTTTTTAATTTTCTACATTATCATCATCTGTTCCAACGAACTATATGCGTGGAATAGAGATCACGTGGTATTTGATTTGCATCAAACCCCGCCATTACTAAGAGATGCTGTAATATAGATCCAGATCTGCCACACACGCGCTCATCACTCAGCAATGGCGGCACTTTTTACAAAGTCAGATTCAAACCAGCCAATGTGACGTGTCCATTCCACATATATAGTTCATTGATCTGTTCAATCATTTCATCAAACCCTTGACTTTATTTCTTCAAGATGATATAACTTCCGGTTACGCCTGCGTGGGGAGATTCAAACATGTTGGAGAACAATTATACCAAAGATGACACGGTGGTCGTTCAGGAGAAACGGATGAGTCTAAGGTTGGTCATGTGACATTGATCAAAATGGCGTCGCATGTCCAATACTTTTTGGTGGATTATACAACTTGCATATAGCTTATCTTGTAACATTACAGCACCAGTTTTCGTCTCATTTCACTTCTCTAGTCTATACCTTTACAAAATGCACGTTCGCCTGTGTTTCATTATTTCTACACCATTGCTTAAGTCTTTGCATGATTCCTATGCCTCTGAGAAGTAATGACTTCCCGGATGTGTTTCCACCAATGCCTTCCTTATGCCATTGGCGATATTTTCAACAATATATTCTATATGTAGTAAGAGCTGAGCCTGAACGCTGGTATTTTCGATTTAATTATAAGTTAGTCCTATAATTTTTTCGAAAATATCCTGTTCTATTTACAGCAGGTCTTGTTGTTCGATGTTATGCCTTTTATGACTGATTACATTCTGTGGTATACCGCAAATATATTAGCGAAAATTCAAGCCATTTTTTTCCTTAAACCGATTAAAAAATACCATTAACGAAAGTTAATCAAAATAAGCAACTTTGAGAGTTTCATTATTTAAAAAAACTCGATTATTTTGTCGGATACTTAAGTAGGCGATCCCCATATTTCATCACCATTCTAAACTAAAAGGCAAAACAACATAATAGATACACATAAATCCTATCTATTCTCTTCCCACAGAAATTCTTGAAATACCCCCATTTAGATGGAACATGTTGAGGTTTCGACAAAGTACAAGAAAGTTTTGTATGACAATAATTACGGTTATAATTACTAGTTACTTACTTAATTTATTTGAACGACACCTATATGTCTACAAAATTTGGCACAATGTAGGCCCTGTCCGACACTTATAAACTATAAACGCTGGAAATTTCGTTGAAAACTTTTTTTTACAGCGAAATAGTTAAAAATCTTGATCTAAGTGGGCATGTTAGAGAATTATTCGCTTGTCCGACGTTACCATGATAGTAGATATTTATCGGACCAAATTTGGTCAACTAAATCACTATTATTGGGTCAATAGAATGACAAGGGGCTGGTCCAACATAATTGTATCCACATGCTCAAGATTGGACAACCATTCTACCCATCCTGCATGTGCGTGCCGTGTGCAAATATACATGTTAAGTAGAGATGACTTTTCAAACGACATCGAGTCTGTAGTGCGTCATCGGCTGCCGGCTGGTAGGTTTACCTCCCCCGGAAGAAGTGATATTTTGCTTGTTATCATACAAAATGAAGGATTTAACCTGATAATGTTGTGAGTGTGGTTATATTCTGTCCTTTTCTATTGAAAACTGGGCTGTCATGAACGTATATAGTCATCAAAGGGTTGATTTCACAACATTTCCCCGATAGCGTCGTCAGCAACCCAGCCTGTCAAAGCGGTAGCCATAGTGACATTATGTCATTCTGCTTCAAAATATCTGGGTCAACCGTTGCACGTGACCAAAGCTTATCGTTGATTGGTTAAAAGTTCCCAGTCTGTCCCGAGGGAGGGAAAAGGAACGGCAATCAACAACAGGTCACTTTTTCCTCATTTTTCTCAATTATCGGGGTAGAATCGACTTTAATACCTTCGTCTTGGTGTTTATTGCATAACCCGATACCGCTGAACGTTGGTTCGCACCTCGTCAAACCCCTCGAATGCTGCGCATTCTCGTGGTTTGACTCGGTACGAACCAACGTTCAGCGGTATCGGGTTACGCAACAAACACCGCTACGGCGGTATTAAACCCTTAAGTATACTCTGCATTCGACATTTTTAAGATGTTGGGCCAACACGTAAATGGAATCTTTGTAACGGTTGATTGTTTTGCAACGTTGTCCCCAATGTGTCTACTTTCTCTGCCATCCAGGCGTTAAATTAGATTCCAGGAACTGCTAGTCCAATATCGGGTAGAATAATAAATAATATTGTCTGTTGCTAGTTTTGGTCTGCTTGCAGCGCCTTGGATGGCTTAAGAGCCTATGTAGAAGAGTAAACGAACTTGTTGGCTACGCTGTTTACATTTTTCGCTTATGAAATTTTTAACTATTTCTAGTTAAAAGGTGTTGGATAAAGTGTACAATTTCTTTGTCTAGATATCTCACAAAATAGCGATGTTAACAAAGTTTTAATTAAGTAGCGTTTTTTTAAGCCACCCAGTATATAAAGAAAGCATTATTGTATTTCCCTCTAAACTAAGTGATTTCTTTATTGATAAATGCTAAAGTCTTACTTATGTTTAACGGACCTTTTCTAATTGTCAGTCTACATGGCTTGGATCTTCTATACGGACGAGGACTTCTTAGACGGTTATTTATAGACCAAAGTCCGTTTCCGTCTCTGGTCTGAGTTAAAGGTTCAGTGATCCACTTACTATTTCCGGTCTTACTTTGTTGACCTCGTTAACCTTGTTTGTAATTAGGCAAACCGTTTCTTATCTAGAGCCAGGTGATAACTCATAGAATCTGCTCTGTGGCACGATTAGAAGCAATCAAGAAGGCTAAGCTTAACTTTGATTTCTACTTCAAGTATAATGATGGCTTTCAATGTCTTGTTTCTTTTTCCAGAATTTTTAGAATTATTGGGAATTATATTGTTTAATGATCATTTCATTTTGCTGATTTTAAGATTTAGGAAGACAAATTTTAAGCCCCAGAAATTGAAAAAAATCCCTGGGCCCGATCTTCAGGTTTATCAAATAACTGATTTTGTTGAATAATAGAAGTTTTCAGAATTACATTTCTCCATAGGCCTCGCAAGATTCCCAAATTATTTCTTGTCTTTGGTTTCGTTGTTTAGCCTCTACGTGAGTAATGCAGTTTTATAGCCAATAGTTGAAGGAGTAGAACTGCCAAAGTATGTTCACCCGAAAAGAAATAGCGTTTGTTTTTTCAATTGAAGAACATATCCGCAATCCACGAAAAATAAATGTTCCTATCGTTGTTCGGTGATAAATGGGTGTTATTTCAGATAATATGGTGCGATGATTTACTTTCTTTTCCCCTGTTATTTCAACAGAATAACAGAGGCGTTAAGATTGTTGTAAAGAGAAACAAGTCAGTGCTGAGCTTAGTAATCTTTCATTAACAAAAATAAGGTTCATATAATTAGAAAATGTGTTCTTTTAAACCTGAAGAACAGTATTTGCCAAAATTTGCTGAAAAATACCATTAACTGTATAGGGTGGGACTTGTGTATGTTAACTTCAGTCAGTCAAAACACCGACAGAAAACGCGTATGTTTGGTAAAAAATAGTCTATGTTGGTGTTTTCTTAAGCGAGGAAGAAGTGTTATTATGTAGTTATACTAAAAGTTATACCTGGATAATGTGCAATCTAACATTTTCTGTTTTCAGTCTATGAGGCAAAAAAAAGAATTAATGGTATCCTATAAATACGAAAATATTTTGACTGCCAGTAATAATCTAGCTGTGAGTCGACCGACTTATTCTTCCCTCCCTCTATGTTATTAAGAACGGTTGCCAAGGCGAGAATGACACGGTATCTACGTCGTCAGTTTTAAAATAACTTGAATAAACTGCGTCGTTAAAATACAGATAGACCAAAAGACAAGCTGCAATCATCATCAGGGAAATTACTGAATTAGTAAATTAACCGACACTGATTGACCCGGAAAAAATTCCTGGCCAGGGTGAGAATCGAACTCACAATGCTTCTAAGTTTCGAGTATTTTGTCCAATTGTGGAACGGAATCAGAAACACAACAACTGGAATTTGTACTAGTTATAGAGTTCCATGATAAACACAGTTTTTATTTTTAGAAAAGTGTAACTCCACCCACGGCTGTCTGATTTCAACCCACAGTCTTCATGTCCAAGTGTTTAAGTTTTGCCAATGTTTACTCCATGTCAGTAGAAGTGTTCTCGGTGTGTTGATGAACTGGATGGCTAACCCAGCAGTAAAAACTGCAGATAGTTATAACTCTCCACAGGACGAGTGCAAGGTGCACCAGCTGCGTGAGGACGGATTCTAGAAGCACGTATGTCGGCAATGCTTCACGAAAACACCAGAAAGTGTAAAAATGGTACTACGTCCTTATAATGGCTCGTCGTTCACCTGTTAGCGGCTTGAGGTTTTTAGAAAATCGACCAAGATACGAGCCGAGTGAAACCAGCGAAGACGAAGCTGAAATAGAGGATTCTGTCACCGAAGGTACCGTTTCAAGCGAGGAGGACACCCCTGACGTCGATCCCCGACCTCAGCACCCGCTTCACGCCAAACGTTTTCGTCCCCAGTCTTACCCATTTGGATATCAAGCCACCGACCAGTATCGCTTCGCCGAGTCTCCGGAGTGGTGAGATTTTCATATACACAAAAACAACATTAGATTTTATTCAGTAAAACCTCTTGTAAATCTTAGGTTTGGAATTTCATTTCAAAATGTTAAATGTTGTCGTACCCGTAAGTTGAAATATATTAAATAATAGATGGATTGCGTATAAAAGATATTTTTCTCTACTTATTTGCCAGTTACTTTCATCGGTTCTTTGTATTGGTTAGTCGAAACATCTCGTGTAAACCGCCCATCACGAATAGCGTCAAACTACACTTCTTTGTTCGCAGAACACTTTACAAACTTTGAGCCCCATTGTTAGGTTCAAGACCGTATCTTAGAAAAACATTTACAAAACCATCAAGTATGTTCAATAAGGACAAAGTAAAATTCATGTAATCTTGGACGTTGTCAGCGCTCCTAAATCTGAAATTCTTGCGATATAAATATAAGCCAAACTCCAGCACATCCAATTTAAATCGTTTATGGCTCAATCAATCTTTCCGATGAAGTGATATTATTTGAGTTTGTAATTTCTGAACCATGCCTGTTGTAACCGTTTAGATCTGTTATCTGCAATAGTTAATATCATAGTTTTACGGTCTATAAGAGTTTGAATAACCAATATCATTGGCAGCATTTTATGTCACTTCTCTTTGAGTTTCGGACACTTTTTACTCTATCGGGGCGACCTGGGGCTTGAATCTCCCAACACTAGAGTATTACATAGAAAGGTATTGCGTCACATACTCACTGTCCGGAGTGTCATATTTTTTATCAGAGGTTGACAAAGTAGGTTTAATAATGCCCCACAATTAACTCATTCTCGAATATAGACATTGCACGCATATTACATACACTTTTTTACTAATGTTATAGTCAGTTATATTTTGACTCGAGGATAGTTTTTTTTTTATCTGAAGTGATGACGTCACTCAAGGAACACAAGGTAATGTCCTATCTTTTCTCGCATTCCATTGGCTAGTTCTTTCTCAGCTCTTTCATTTTGGACTTTTTGTTCTGTTACTTTTTAATTGGACGTCTTAGCTTTAAATGAACGGTCAAAGCATTTCTCTTAATTCAGCGTCACGTCTGTCGTTAATGTTACAGAGTCGGCTTCTCATAATCTCATCGTGTCGTACTAAATCATCTTTGGATCTCTAAATTAAATCTGCTTTTGCAATTAAATATCAAAACATCGCTTTTATTTATATCATGTCATTATTTACCTATTAATTTCATTTTTAAAATTGGCTTACGCGTATTTAGTCTTCGCAAATTGTTTTTTTTTTTGTGTTTCATTATTTTCCCCTCAATCTGTTCCAATTCAACCATTACTTGGTTTAATTTGGAACTTACTACTCCATAGGTCTTGACAATTTCTTTTTACCCAAATTTTGGTTTTATTGTCTATGCTGATACGTGCTTTGTTTTGGCAATCATTTCTTAAAGGGATAGTTAAGCGATTAAACATCCAGCCCAATCTAATTTAATAATTCCTAAGTCTGCTGTTATGCTTTAGGAGTCTTGATTATTTTTTCGTTCAATGGTTTGTTTACGTTTCGGCTCGTATGTGCTTTGTTTTGGCAGCTATTTCTAGAATGACCGAGAGGGTATGTGTGTAGGCTGTTTCGACTTGAATTTTCTGGCACAAAGCTTTAAAAACTAACCTCATTCCGTCTTAAACAGCTGATAGAGAACTGTAAAAGTCTAACCGAACTCGCTGTGCTTGTCTTATTTACACATCTACCAGAATAAACCAAAATTGAATGACGTCGGGCTTGTCAATAAAACAATCGCTTTAATGGGATATTCAAATAGTTAAATTTGAAGGAGTTTAACTTAGAATGATATCCAGTTCTTGAAATAGTTCGTAGGGCAATTTATACCTTTATTCTCCAACAACAAAACAGTTACAAAGTGGCACTATGACTTGATTTTCAAAATATTCTATATGGTTTTATTTGTTCCAATAGTATTTCAAAATGTAGTCAAATCTGGGCGATGCTTGAAGTAGTTTTAATTTATGATAAATTCCAACCATTTTCTACTTTTTGCTTTGCTTGTTGGTTTAACCATCTAATTTTTAAAGTTTAAAGTGGCATGAGCTGCCAAAATGTGATATGTTTACGTTAAAACAGAGAGTTAAAATTTTTGGCTATTTTTCTCAAGACATATAATTAAGAAGCTTTTTAGCGCTTCTAGTTTCGAGAATGAACGATAAAGTAAAACTTTGGCTTAGAATGAATGAATGGTCGTCCGGGTTATTTAAATTTTGTTTACTTTTCGGACACTATTTCGGTTAGTATAGGCCGTAGACTTTTTGGATTTCCCGCATTCCAACCTCATTCATTTAGTTATTCGATGGCCTTCAAGCCTCTTACTTTCGTGACGAACAGAAATTATGAAAAACAGTGTGGATTTTGGCAGCTCATGTCACTTTAAAGCACACTTACAGAATTAAAGAGGGAAAAAAAACAAAAAAACTCTTAGATCCAAAAGTGTGAAACTTTCCATACGTACCAAAAACATGTGTTTACACCTGACAGTGCAGGTTTTTTTAAATAAAGTAATACAACAAGCAAAACAAATTGGTCAACATTCCAAGTCTTGTATTGAAGCCTAGGTTGCTTTTATCCACCCTAACGCTATCATCAGATAGGAAAACTTGGAAGAGAGTGAAATTATCCTGGGTTTAAGTGGAAGGTTTTTAAATTTGACAAATCTATCTAGTGTGAAGTGGTAGAATACCTTATTTTATAAACTTAAACATGGAGCTTGAAAAATTCGCAGAAATGTTTGTTTGATAGGGATGGAAATGTAAATTTAACCCGCTTCTAATAAAGTTTAAAGGGTGGGGTTTTTTTTCTTCTCGTTTATGACATACTTCTGTTATTTCATTTTTTTGTCTTTTGGGGGGTCTATACAGAGATGTTCACATTTCTCTTCTGAACTTCCATGATATGGGTTGTAAGAATTCGCATTTGTTCATAAATATTGATTGCAAAGACAATCAGTGGGTGTGAAGATCGTCAAAAAACTAAATGATTGACGTTGAAATACGGAAAACCACACAAACGTTTAGTAAACAAATTTAATTCACCGGGAGAAACGTTCATTCATTTTAGACCTGAAGTTAGTTGAAAGCACTTCGTAAATTTTGACGCACATCATTCAACAGTACAAAGCCACCAAAGACTCGACTTACGTCTGTATAAAAATACTTCTTAAACGTGCATTCCCGATACAAGTATAGCAATAAAAAATCAGACCAAATAAAAATTGAAAAAAATCTGAGTGGATTTTTCACTCAGTCGCCGTATGTGGAATAGTTGCCAGATACTCACCGAAGGTCGAGGGTTTCCTCTGGGCAATGAGCCCGGTTTCCTCCCTGGCAAACCTGGCAACGCCGCCATATAACAAATAATCTTGAGTGCGGCGTAAAACATCAATCAAGCAATAAAAAAAGCTTTTATTTTCTACCTTTTGAGAAAAATAGCAGATGATTTCACAATTTGGCTTTAACAGAAAAATCGAACATTTTGTTAGTTCGCGTCACTTAGAATGATAATTTACCATATGTATTCCCGTAATGTCATAATCGACTATTTCCAATTATTTTGCCAAAGGGTATCTGGCGTATTAGTGAAGATAGGTGAACATTTGGTAGCCGTTTAGTGTATACCGGATTCCAAACATACTGATGGACGGCCCTTTCTCACAGCTATATGGTTATTCAATAAACCGTAACCAATCGTCTTGACATCATCGAAAATAAACCATGACTTTATCCAACTTATATCCCAATTCCTGTTAATTCAAAGTAGTTATTGAATGCTCGTAGAAATTCGTCCCATTACCTGTACATCCGTAAAATAAGCATGGTAGTTTTATTTACATCTTTAAAAACATATACGATCCGTAAATTCCTCAAATTTAAACTATTGTCTTAATCTTTTTTTCTTTTCTTTTTTTTAAATCAAGAAATATATTAAGTGCTTTTTCCACTGGATCATTTTGATTCGTCTTTTGAATTAACACTTTCTTAGCAAAAAAGGAAAACTTTTACATAAATCCAATATGTTACAAAAGCATGAGACTCTCAATTCTGCGCTTTTTGTTAAGTATACATTGGAATTGCCAATGAATCGCGTTATATACAGCGGAAATTTCCTCCAGTTATATATGATAACGTATTTGACATAGGATATTTGGCATTTGCTGTAGAGAGTTAGTCATTACGGACTACGTCAATGGCCTCTACTGTATACGAACGTTTAGATGTATACAGAGATATAATGTCTATGAGCATGCTTGGTACCATGGACCATATGACTGTGTTCATCCCAAAATAGAACCGGCGATCCAAGCACGCACCCCACACTAACTTCACAAGAGCAGACCGACCACTGAATTCGGCCGTCTGAAAGGTATGATAGATTCAATTTAATACATCCCACCTTTACATTCCACCTTTGTACTGATTATGGAACTTTTTGAAAGTTTTGACTGAAGCATAGACTGTTTGTTTTATAAGAAATAAGCTAAATCCCCGTACCTTGAAGTTACGTTGCCGAGCGGTTGGCAAGATGGCGACGTGAAGGCCAGCCATTGTAAATGTGAATGGAAAGAAAATACCTGTAGATTTAGTCTGAAACACCCTGGTGTGATTACCTTTATCTCTCTAACAGCTTGTACTTCTTCACTTTGTTTTAGGAATTATCATTGGCTGAACCACTTTACTCTATATTTTGCATGACCTCTGGGATAGTACAATGGTCCACTTGGAAATGTAGCATGTAACCTTGAAGACAGTGTATTTTCATTTTACTATGATTCTTGAGTTTTGTGTCTATAAATACATATATATTTTTTTATCAAAAATATTTTTCACTTAGGTCCGTAGACCGCCAACAGATTGACGTGATATCATTATACTTTGGAAACTTATGTTGATTCTGAGTTAGTCTGACTTATTGTAATAGTATAAAAGTATATTAGAAGTTGAACGTTGGAATAACTTATTTGTCTTTGGGATCATCTGAAGACACGAGATTCTCCAATGTATGTAATGTATGTTTGACCTTTCCGTGTGTTGTTCCACGGGTATTAGTTCACGGATCGATTACCTCCCTTACTGTGCTACAGCCTGGGATGTTTAAAAGACGATATACGACTTCTTCTGCAGTAATAGATATCTTGTCTGTGTGTATAACGTTATTGATGAAGTTTGCTGGGCCTACTAGTGTATCGCGTAATAGCAGCCCCTAATGATCAATAGCAAAGTCGAATAGCAGTTGGACGGTAACCCTGGCCCGGAATTTTTCCCGGGTCAGTCAGTGTCGGTTATTTACTTAGGAAGTCGAATACACATATATACTGGTAATCACATCAAATAATACATTCCAGATCGTAACCTAGTATAATTGATTAAGACATCGTACACAGAACAGTGAACGAGTTCAGAGCAGAACACCTTCTGGTAGCTTCTGCTCAATTCGATGCAAATATACAATGCAGTTACTTGTACTTGGATGCCATATTACGTCAATGATGGCCGTTTAAAATAACATATTATTAGGGTGAACAGTAGCTGTATTCTGGTCTCAAACCTATTACTTGATAAAGTCCTACCTTCAAGATAACTAGAGTAATTAATAGTTGCCAGGTTCTAAATGCCAATTATAAGCTTGTGACTTGCCTTGGGTTTAGTTCATGTAGTGTACAACTTTCAGTCTTTGGTCCTCTGATTGTCTCTCTTGGCAAAATCGTCAACACAAAATGAAATCAAATGATTTATACTAAAGTATCCATGTAGCTTGCGTTATCCGAGATCCAATTATCGCCTCAACGAAGATAAGGTTAAACTCCGTCTTACAGTTTTAGACTAAATCATGTCTAAGAAGAGATGTATCTTCAGAACGTTGTTACAGATGGGAATCATGTATTGTTAGGCCGACATTACTGTACGTTTAGCTCACATAAACAAAATATATATACAGGGTTTATGTGGGAAGGAATATTTCCTATAGTACATACAAGTAAGAATGATTTGGCTAGGAATATTTCTTAAAGAACGCCATGGCGAACATATGTAGTATAAAGGTCTAAATGATATACCTCTTTTTAACACAATTAGAAACTTGTCTCCATGGTTATTTTAGACAAGAAGATTTTCCCTGTGCCCGTGTGTTTTACTGATAAATATAAACATTATGTAAAACATCCACGTGTAAAAGAAAGGATACCTAAGGTACATACAAGGCAATAACGTACATTGTGTGGGAATGTACGATCCTTCGAGAACATTTGACACAAGAACTGTTTGAAATGATGTAGGGAGGGAGGATTGGATAGGACGTTTGGGTTACACATATATTTTGGAATCTGCCATGCATGGGAATGCCAATCTGACATGCATGCTCCTATGCTGATCTTGTTTCAAAGCTTTTAAATTGCCTCTCATTGCATGTTTTGAATCTGAATGTAAATACTATAGCTGTTACATAGTGTAGGGTATAATCTGGTTATTAAAAGATCGGTCATTTTGTGTGGGGTGGCTAGTGTATCCGTACCATGTTACTCAGCGCTTTACTTCCAGGAGGACGAACTCTGATATGAAGCTTGTTTCAAATATCTCACCAAAAGATCCTTCACATCATGGTTTATTTACTTTTTTAAAGATTGTGTTTTAGAAAAGAAGATAATGTAGTTTTGAATTTGGCTTTCTTTTCGTCTTTCAGGAACCGCCGTAAATACGACCGTGATCGCTACCTAACCACAGCCATTGATCTCAGTAAAATGACGGCGGCGGCTTCGGCCACCAACGCCTTGCAAGGAGGGGGAGGGAACAAGTTAGCACAAGAGATCAGCGATGAGTTTCTCACGTGCAAGATATGTCTGGAGGGTTTTACCAGTCCGAAAAGTCTGGACTGTCTGCATACGTTCTGTGAGAACTGCATCGAGAACCATGTGATGTCAGAGTGCACTTACAAGAAGTACAGTGACTACAGAGAATTCACTTGTCCTCTCTGTAGAAAACGTACACAAGTGCCGCTAGGAGGCGTAAAGAAGCTACCCGACAACTTCCTGCTTTCGAGTCTTTCCGAAATGGTCCAACGACAAAAGCCATCAAAGTTTCCATTCTGTGATATTTGTAAGCTGGTTAACCGTAAACACCGAGAAGCCTCTTCGAAATGTCTCGACTGCAATAAACTGTTGTGCAAACAATGTGTAGAGCTTCATCGAGAAACCAAAGTTACCAAAGGTCACAGTTTATTTGATGTGGAAATCGAGAAAGACATTGAGTGTAAAGAACACCAAGAAGAGGTGGTTCGCTTCTATTGCGAACCATGTGGCACTTGTATTTGTGTACTGTGTACCTTCAACGAGCACAAAGACCACGAGATAACGCAATTCTCGGAGGCGGTAAGCAAATACAAAGAGAGTATTCAGACACTGTTAGACAACTGTAAATCCAAGATAGACGTATTTGACACCCAACTTAAAACCATCAGTAAAGTTGACACAATGATAAAAGAAGCCGAGCAGAAGATCAGGGACATTGCCATCGAGTTCATTTCGGAGATTCGTTCCAGAGAGAAAGTGCTGATAGAGGAATTACATAAGATGTATGGAGATGAAATGATGAGTTATATTGCTATGAGACCAGAAATGCAAATCAACCTGGACAGCCTGAAGAGTACGTGTAACCTAACGGAACTGGTACTTAAAGGGAAGGATATTGAACTGTTGCTACTTAAGAAACAAGTGCAAGAGAAACTTTCGCATCTGTATGAAGTTGAACTGAAGGACTTACCTCCGACAATTTCGAAAGAAGTTGCTTTCGTGCCTGGGACTTTAGAACTGGGGACCCTCCAAGACAAAGAACGGCCCTCCCCTCAAAATGGCCCCAAAATTACCTTTATCGATGGCGTGAGACAAGACAAATATGAAACCCGCTGTTGGGATTCCCGCAGTCCGATCTCCCATGTCTCTACTCAGACGGAAACCTCATCTTCCCAAAAAGGTAACAACGATGCGTCCTTCTCGGTAAATGCCCTTAATAACCACGATGACAAATCTATAGAGACTGAATCTATTCCCACTGTTGAAAAGGCTGTTAACACTCGATCCCGAAGTCTGCAGAGTCTCACGAACCAGTTAAGAAAGTCGCCTTCCCGAGACGGCGCTGCAGAGGAAACCCCAGATCCTGTTGTTGCACGTCGTCACAGGCGCAGACGCGAAAGACAACGTCCCACTATAGAGGTATCTGTCCGACCCACAACCTACCATGCCGGCGGAACTGCGCAACCAATCCTTACCTATAGTAGTAGCATTGACGACTCTTTTTTCAGTGCTGATAGTAATAATGCTTCCCCGCCATGAACTTCCCATCCCCATCTCCAATCTCATCCTTATCCAATTCCCTTTTTACCTAATTCTGGACCTTGTAGATGCCCCATCCCTACTTTATTTTGTGCCTTGCAAATTCCCTTGGACCTGACAATGAACCCTTGGAAAATTATGCAGTTGAGGTTTCAAATCAGGGTTTTTGTTCATTTAAAAGAATTATTTATTTAATTTGTTATAGAACTTTACACGGTTTTGGTTTCGTCTTTGATCGTCTGCCAATGTTCCCTCGTAATATGAATAATTGTAGCTGAAATAGGTGTCGCCAGTTTAAAGGAAATTCAGCTAGAGTTATCTCCCCCAATGTGCACCTCTGTTTATTTTTCTACACGTTGTGATTTCTTTACAGGATGGAAGTTTCAATGAATCCACTCGGAGCCCTGTGTGATTATCTTTGGTTATAGTGTTCTGCCCCTTCTCTAGTCGATCCTCAACCCCATATTACCCGTATTTCTGGGCACCCTTCTATTCTTCGTGCTAACTGGAAAATCCAAACACCTTGCCGCCTTACGTTTAACTTTGTATGACACCTCTGTTAGAAGGATCGTCATTTTGTAAATATGTGTTTCATTTTTCGTTTATACCGCACTCAAAGCAAGTGAAGGAATGTTTATGTGCGTTTTGTTTGCTTGCCATGCACAGCTCTTACTGGCCTCAGATTGAAATCTTACTGCCAATCTTATGTTATTTTCTTCTTGTTGAAGAACACGCTGTGTTATGAAAGTTCTTTTATTTTTATTTCTGTGATCATTGAAAACAGAAGATAAATTCGCGCTTTGCAACTTTTAGACGACAAATATACCAAGCCATATTTGTCCTCCTTTGAACAATGATAATGCCTGGAAAATGCGAATAGTTTCTGTTATTACTATGTGTTGTGACTTTAATACCTTGTGGTTTGTGTAATGAATTACCTCCCTTGACAGTGAGAAGCTGAGTCTGCCAGAACAACCATGTCCAGCAGAAAAAGATAACATGTATCCTTTTCTAAGTTATAATTAAGTTTAAACAATATTAAATGTGTTAAATGTGGATGTATAGTCCATGAGTATAGGGGACAGGTCCACGTCTTGTCAGGGTATATGGCATGTCCATTGATTAATTGATTGATGAGTGATTTTCTGTTCAGTTTTGTTTCAGTTATCATGGCAGGGTTGTCAGGTTTAATTTGAAGGAACCCAGGCTCTTTGTGGACAGGGAACCCGCGATATTCCACCGATGACTCCTCGTCGTCCTTACTAGGTCGATTAGATGGAAAACTTTCCACATAATCTTGGGTTGAGTGATATTTGAACCTCCGACCCAGTGGTGGAAGACAGTTCGGATTGGGGATTCGGTGGAGGTTCAGTCCCAACTCACCTCTGCTCCAATGGATATAGCTTTTATCTAATCCAACAGGAGTTATTTGTAAATTTGGTAAACCTAAAATAGGATTTGTTCGCCTGTCTTCCGTTGAGATACCAAAACCGAACAGGTCACGTATAATGGTATGAGATCTCGATTGCAATTTTGTGAGGCAACAGTTTTTCGTTTCACTGATGGCGAATAGTTATGTTGCGGGGATTTTTGTGACAATATGGAACTTTGCAGAAAAACTTGCAATCTGGCAAGCCGCCTTAAAGACCAGTTCATCTTCTGACTTACCAATAGAAGGTCGTGGGTTTCCTCCGGGCATAGAGCCCTGTTTCCTCCCACAATAAAACTGACAACGCCGCCATATAAGTGAAATAATCTTGAGCGCGGCGTAAACACCAAACAATCAATCAATCATCTTCTGACAGAATGAGAATTTCAGAACAAATATAATCAATGTTCAGGTAGCGATTTGAGGGGAGATGTAATGAGAATTCATTCACTGAACACATGTCATCCTTAATTCAAGTTTCAGATTCTGGATGAAATTAATCCATTTTCAGAGATAACCCATATCACATTCCTGAAATATTCCGGGAATCGAAATGTGGAAAGACAGAACATCGGCAATAAATTCAGGGAGAACACGAGAGACAGGAAACGCATCTATAGGGTCTAAGTTACAATATAGGCGGATGTGCGTCTTACTAGTTGTAAATTATCAAATGTATTTGCTATACTTTGTTTTGAGACATTTTTCGCTTTGATGCAAGCTACAAGCGGCACCTTGCCTTTATTTGCCCGACTTTTCTCGTTTTATTTAGTTTTCTTTAAATATGAAGGCCTCTTATTAACATTAGCAGAACATTATTTTTCAATAGACTGATAGCTTAATGACGTCATTGGGAGGGAAAACATGGCGGACGCAAAAATGTGTGCACTTAAAAGGTGTGTAAAAGGCGTGTCGCTACAAGGGATTGTAACCAAGCGTTCAGTACAAAGCCAGACCCCCTCAATTATCCCATACATTTTCGCGTGACGCCATTAAGCTTATGGCTTATTGAGTAATATTTCAATCTACATGTATATTTCTGTTCATCCTTATGTATTCTTTCTCTTTATTGGTGAAATTCAACTTTCCGAATCCGTTTGCTTTTTGTCTCGTTTCGCCGATTGTTAGCAATTATTGTTAACAATTCCTTAAGTCGACGGGTACATTTGCTTTTATGTGTATAAGGTATGAATGATTTTAACATATCATAGTTAAAAGATAAGACTGAGGCTCGTTTCACAAAACAATCGCATCGAAGTTGCCAATGGATACCATAGTAAAAAGATACGTCATGGCAACTGCGATTGATCGCACTTTGTGTAACGGCCCCCTGAACAATTAATTTCTGGATTGCATTAGTAGTACTTAACGCCCTTATTACACCGTCCAGTTACAACCACATAGGATGGTTAAAGTTATAGTGGAAATATTTGAAGGAATCTGAGGCGGTTTAATCAGAAAAGTTAACTATATTTTGTTCCATTTAACCCAATATATATATATATGATTTAAGCCGACTTAACCATGTTAGTTGTAGATTTATAGATTCGAATATTTTTTTAGACGATTCTTGACAGAGTAAGCTCCCTTCTTGGCAAAGATGCTTAAAAGATTAGAGCATTATTGTAACTTTATACACGGTTAAATATTGAGAAAGAGTTTGGTGTAAAACTAGTTATTGTAACAAAACGTGTGTCTGTGATAAAACCGATTGATAATTTAGTCTACAAGGTAAATCTAGGTTGTTTGTTTGTTTTGTTTTTTATCATCGGTCACACCTATAGCATTTGTGTACTGTTGTTTTTTTTTTTTGTTTTTTTTTTGTAGTTTTGTTTTGTCACTATTTAAACACTTGATTTCTTTATGCACGTGGCTTTCTGAGTGGATTTTCACTCGATCGCCGTTAGTGCAAGAATTGTCAGGTTCTGGCTGAAAGCCGTGGGTTTCCTCCGGGACTGACTGGTTCAGTCCTGGGTTTCCTCTGGGCAAATCGCCTGGTTTCCTCCCAGACAGCCTGGCAACGCCGTCATATATAAGTGAAATAAATCAATTATGCACGTGACTTCGAGTATATTTTTGTACTTACAGTACCGGTTGTTCAAAAGAAAATTAGCTTAACGGCAGGTTAGATGACGTCGCGTAACAAAGAAATTCCTTTGTGTCGCGACGTCATCTAACCTGCCGTTAAGCTAATTTTCTTTTGAACAACCGGTCCCAGGGGTGAGTTGTTCAAAGCGCCGTTAGCTTAATGGCAGGTTAGATGACGTCGCGTCTCAAAGGAATTTCTTTGTTGCGTCACGTCATTTAACCTGCCGTTAAGCGAATTTTCTTTTGAACAACCGGTGATTTCGTAATGAATCTATCTTGGGAATGATTAGGAACTTTTATGTTTTATTATTGTACGTTTTCTCAAGAAGCTGTATATATTTATGATTAGAACTTAATTTATTTAGACCGCATGGACATACACATGTACACTATAGTATAATAAACCCTTTTTATATTATCACATTACTTATTTAATTCATATATATATTCACATCGATTGGTTGATTGATTGATGTTTTACGCCGCACTCAAGATTATTTCATTCATAGAGGGGTAAGAAACGTGGCCCTTTGCCCGGAGGAAACCCTGACCTTCAGCCAGTACCTGGCAACTCCTCCACATACGTCGATCGAGTGAAAACCCCACACAGAAATTTTTCCATTGTATTTCGAGTGGGATTCGAACTTGCACGCATGGATTTAAGTCTGGTATCGGACTAAGTTGAGGTCAATAGATATCAACTTTGACTGGAGGTCTCTATTAAGGCGTCTTTAACGCCGCACTTTAATTTGTCCAGATTAATTTGAGATATACGTCTTTGTTTAATGCATGTTATGTTTTTCGGGAGAAGGGTGAGCCTGCTGGCCCACTCGACAGAGTGACAGTCTCTCTGTCTCGGACGCAGGCCTCTATCGATGGGTTGAATTCCACTCTGACCAAAAAAGTATTTACACATTTTTTGAGTTGATTTTTCTCTTCATATGTGGAAAAGTTGGCTGCCATATACTCACCGAAGGTTGGGCGTTTCCTCTCCCACTAAACCTAGCAAAGCCGGAATATAAGTTAAATAACCTTCAGTGCAGTGTAAAACTGCAATCAATCTTTGTTAGGCTGAATTTTTTTTTTTCCTTGCTGGGTAGAGTGGGATTTGATTGATTGATGTTTTCCGCCACACTCAAGATTATTTCAGTTATATGGCGGCATGGTCAGGTTTGGTGGGGGAGGAAACCGGCTCATTACCCAAAGGAAACCCTCGCCCTTCGGCAACTCTTCCACATTCGGCCACCGAAGTGGGATTTGAACCATGTGTACAATAACGATTGATTGGTTGACTGATTGTTTGTGTTTTGCGCCGCGCTCAAGATTATTTCACTTATATGGTGGCTTTGCCAGTTTTATTGAGGGAGGAAACCGGGCTCTGTGCCCGGAGGAAACCCACGACCTTCCGCTGGTAACTGGCAACCATCCCACATAGGTCGTTCCAGTGAAAACCCTGTCAGAAAATTGTCCAATTTTTGGACAGAGTGGGATTCGAACCCGCGACCCATTGTGGAAGGCTGTTCGGATTGAGCGTCCAACGGAGCCCCCGTACAATAACGAAAGTCCTATCAAACCACACAATTAACTTGATTGATGTTTAAGAACATAATCAGATTATTTCACTTATATGGCACCATTGCCATCTTAAGAAGGGAGGAAACGGGTTTTTTGGCTGGAGGAAACCCACAGGCCACAACCATCAACGCATAGCTGGCAACGATCCAATTCATGGATATGGTAAAATAAACAAAAAATTACTGATTTTTCTTTCAATTTATTGTCTTTTTTGGACTGAATTGAATCCCAACCTGCGACCAGAGAATTAAAGGAAGGACACAAAAAACATATCTCATGTAATCTTTTTTCTTTACAAAGTTTATCACACATCTATTAAACAAAACAAAGTGGTGTTTTCACACACATGTGTATGGCACATAATTAACAGTTATAGAAGTTTGAGGTTGTTTGTTATGTGTTTAACACCCATTATCTACACAGGGATCGTACAATACACAGAATCCAACACCTTATTGATTTAGGAATCCAGGGGCTCGTTTCACAAAGCTGTCGCATCGCAAACGAAGCCTAGTTGCCAATGGATACCATAGTTAAGAGATACGACGTCATGGCAACTGCGATTGATCACACTTTGCGACGGCTTCGTGAAACGAGCGCCAGCAATAATTACAAAGGTCATGATTTTCACAAAGCACAAACAGCTCTTGGGGGCATAAAAAGACAGGAACGGTATCTGATTTGTTGATTTGCAAACACAACATAATCATTTTTTAAAACTATCTTAATAATTGACATTATTTATTTGGCACTGAATTGAGAATGATTCGGAAGAATGGGCTAACTAGATTTTACCTTAATAACACTAAAGCCAGCTTGTTTCTATGATAATTTCTGTCCCAAAATTAAAGTGTATCTTTTTCTTAAAGTTCAATAAGAGTACCTGGCAACTCTTCCACATATGGCAATCAAAATCCCATCAGAAATTTTTCAATTTAAATATGATCTGAGTGGGAATTGAACCCGCGCTGTATCGATGGGAGGCCTGTGTTGGACTCAGACAGGGACTCTTACCGACTGAGCTGCCGAATTGGGAGGTTTGTCTAAAATAGTCAAAATGCCAAATTAAATTTAGATAAAACATTCAGACTTAATGAGAATAGTTGAATAGACAGAAATTCTTTCTTACCAGTTTATGAAAACTATCAGTAAAAATATCACAAAGTTTTATGTTTTAGATACAGTACAGAAGATGTACTTCAATAACACTTCACATTATTTCACCATCAATGTCAATATGCCAGAATGAAGTCGGAAAGATTGTTTGATCGATATTTGGATTATTCCATATTAAACCCAACTCTATACTCTATTTGGATAGAAAATCCCTACCTCCCCTTGGTACCTGATGTCAATTCCACAACCATCAACAAATTTATTGTTTGATTTTTAGGCCTTTGTTCAAGATTTTACTTATACAACAGCGTTGTGACACATTTAGTGGGGAGGAAAGCCCCGAACGTCAGCAGATACAGGTCTAGTGGGGGAAGGAATCCAGGCTCATTGCCCCCGGAGGAAACCCTGTCCTTTGGCTAGTACCTGACAACTCTCCCACGGTCATGAAGTGAAAATCCTTTGAGAAATTTGTTAATGTTTATTTGATCTGAGTGGGATTCGAACCCGCACAGCATTGATGGGAGGCCTGTGTCAGACTGACCGACTGAGCCACCGAGGACCACCCATTGGAATAGATACTCTGCAGAAATTTATAACATTCCATTGACTCTTTGATTGATTGATTGATTGATTGGTGTTTTACACCGCACTCAAGATTATTTCACTTTTATGGCGGTGTTGCCAGTTTTATTGTAGGAGGAAACCCACAACATTCTGGTGGTAACTGGCGATTGGCTCTTTGAAAGGCTCTCAAAAAGTCTACAAAAAAAATAACCTAGTATTTTTCTTTTAAGTCCAAAACTGTACAGGACTTGAACAAAAAAAAAATATTTCTTTTCAATTAGTTTTTACTTGACTATTTTATAGCAAAACTGTAATGACCATCTTGGTCAAATAGACACAGAATTTCACCTTTTATTTTCCAGTGGTGAACAGTAGAAATCTTTCCCCCTTATAAATTTGGAGTAATAAAAAAAAACTAGAGTTAATTCCCTTTGGTAAAAGATTGGAGTCCTTCCAAAAACTGCACATATTTGCCGTGTTCGTATGCCGTGGCATATTCAACCATTTGATTGACAAAATCTTCGGAGATTCCTCTCTCATCCAGCATGTCCATTAATAAATCATACAAATTCTGAAAGAGAGCAAAGTCAGGCAATATTAAACAATATGACTAATTGAGGTCACACTGAAAATAATTTCACTTGTATTTTCGCTTGTTTCACTTGTTGATTGATTGTTTGGTGTTTTACGTCGCGCTCAAGATTATTTTACTTATATGGTGACGTTGGCAGTTTTATTGTAGGAGGAAACCGGGCTCTATGCATGGAGAAAACCCACAAACTTCCAGTGGTAACTGGCAACCATCCCACAAAGGTCGGAAAATTTTCACACTTTTTTTCTTGGACTGGGTGGGATTCGAACCCGCGACCCATTGGTTGTTCGGATGTCCGGATTGAGCATCCAACGCTCTAGCTACTTTTGTTCAGGTTTATTGATTGTTTGCTAAATTTTAAGCCCCCGCAGACAATCAGCTTTAGCGCAGGAGAAACTATTTATTGATCTGGTATGATTGATCTATTAATCTGATGTGATTGATCTATTAATCTGGTGTGATTGATTTATTAATCTGATGTAATTGATTTATTAATCTGATGTGATTGATTTATTAATCTGATGTAATTGATTTATTAATCTGATGTGATTGATTTATTAATCTGATGTGATTGATTTATTAATCTGATGTGATTGATTTATTAATCTGATGTGATTGATTTATTAATCTGATGTGATTGATTTATTAATCTGATGTGACTGATTTATTTGATCTGATGTGATTTATTTATTAATCTGATGTGATTGATTTATTGATCTGGTGTGATTGATTTATTTGATCTGATGTGATTGATTTATTAATCTGATGTGATTGATTTATTGATCTGGTGTGATTGATTTATTTGATCTGGTGTGATTGATTTATTAATCTGATGTGATTGATTTATTAATCTGATGTGATTGATTTATTGATCTGGTGTGATTGATTTATTTGATCTGATGTGATTGATTTATTAATCTGATGTGATTGATTTATTGATCTGGTGTGATTGATTTATTTGATCTGATGTGATTGATTTCTGGAGATTCTTACCCCGTCCATGACATCTGAATGTAAACTGTAAACTTCCTCTTCCCATTCTCCCTCATGTAAAGCCACTTCATTGATCTCGAAGGAATCCACTGGAAACAACAAATACACAATTGCTCAGGCATCCAAAACTTTTTTTGCTAAACCTACTACTGTGATTCCCGTTAAAAATTACTGAACTATTTTGATATTTATATATATTAGACCATTCCTTGATGTTTTATGTTCACATGTCATTGTGTGAGATAAGTTGATTGGCGGTAATCACAACTACAACAAGCAGACACAGCCGACTATATCCCCACCGTTTGGGAAAATATTGAAGAATACTTGCTGAAGAATACTTGCTGAAGAATACTTGTTGAAGAACACGGACTCTGAAGCCTTTATGAAAAATCAACCGACCCAGTACCAAGCTTTTAGCAATCTATATTGGACTTACATTTAACCTTAAATTTCTAAGATATGTTTCAATGGAAACGGTTAAAAAAAAATCAAGAAATTGAAAACATCAAAAGTCACATGTACACATGATGACTGTTCCACACACCAAGTTTCATTCTAATAGTTTTCGAGTTCTGCTCTGGAAACGAAATTTCTAAGCTCTGTTTCCATTGAAACAAATAAAAATATCAAGTTCAAAACCATAAAATGCACCTCTACAAATGATGACTGTTCCACACACCAAGTTTCATCAAGTTATTTCAAATAGTTTTCGAGTTCTGCTCTGGAAACGAAATCGGGACGGGCAGATGGGGCCAATTTCGATTTAAACTGTGAAGATTTAATTTGTAACACACACTTAAAATGTACAGAGATTTATGTAGAGTTCAACTTGTACAAGTTGTACTGCAGAGTCAACTGAACCCACCTATGGCTTCTTCATTTTCAGCTGTAGTTTGTTCTGCATCAGCTCCCTCTGGTGGTGTAAATGAGCACTGCAATGACAGAGTACGCTTACCTCCCTTGTTTATTTCAACAATAAAGGGTGGTTTAGACACCATCTGAAATATAGAAAGAAATTATTCGACATTATTTAATGTTGTATAAGACTTTACAAGGCACCCTGGTAAAGAGGTACCAGTAGGTATTTCCATTATCCTATCAACTACGATATAAAATACATTGTTTTTAATACTTATGTTAATTTGAAAGACCTACATTTGGAATTTCTGGTTGATCTGAACTGACATCTTCATCCATAGCGCCATCAGCATCCACCGAGTCATTTATATTGAATTTTATCGTAATCCTGAAAACACACAATATATAATACAATATTTGTAATTTTATGTATTCAGGCCGGTATTATTTTGTAAATAGATAGAAAGTATACTCAATTAAACAAGCCGGAAACTATTTTGAGTTTACCGAGGTTCCCCGCATATTACACCCATATGACGGAATTGCCAGGTTTAAATTGGAAGGGAGTGGTAGAGAAGAACCAAACTTTTGGTGTGTACCTTCAGCTCTTTCACATTGAGGCAAGCCTTCCATCGATGCGGAGCAGTATCTAATCTCACTCAGAGTGAGACTAAATAAAAATTGAAAATTTCTGAGTATTTTTCACTTGATCGACTTATGTGAAAGCTATGAACTATATATTTAACATAGCCACTAAAATTCCATAAACTCACTTTTCATCAGAAAATGTTCCATTTAGTGTCACATTTGCTCCATTTGTTTTCACATCAAAGTTCTGCAGCTTTGGAAGGCCTCCCCTCTTTTTTGATGTCTCTTTTTCCAAATTGATCTCCTTTTCTAGAAAGGCTGCTAATTCTTTGTCAACTGAAAAACAGATCAAATGTTGGTTTAAAATGCATTGAAATAAACATTTAGTATGTCTGTCACATTTTTTTACAAAAATCCCCAACCTTTTAGTTTTGACATTGACAATGAAGGTACAATCATTGAACCAGTCATCAGCCTCCCCGGTTTGTGTTCATGAGACTTCTCTGACAGTGACCTAATCTGGGTGAGAGAAGACCTTGGCAAAATGACACCACACTCTTCTCTGAAGGTTTCTTAAAAGTGCCAAACGAATTGCGCCATTTTAAGCATGTGTTTTACAATAAACCGAAATATCTACTCACATGTTTTACCTATCCGCAGTCTGTAGTTTCCAAAAATGACCATGTCCAAATGAGGGCAAAATTGCTAAAACAACTGGAACTCAAAGAGCAAAGGTCGAATGAGGTCAATCAGGAGAGTGATTCATAAGTTCAATATTAGAGTTGGTCCCTTCCAGTTCATCACAAATTTTAGCCTCATTTGGGGATGGATTTACACCTTTGTACGTGGTTGTTTTTGAAAACTGCAGTGCGTGCGCTACACACAGATAGGTGAAACACTTACATGTAAGTAGATATTTCGGTTTATTTTTTAACACATGCTTAAAACGGCGCAATTTGACACTTTAAAGAAACAAATTTCAACTGCTTCAGCGCACACGTTGAGTTGACTTGGAAGGTAGAGCTAGCCATTCGCAACAAGCTTGGAACATGCACTGGGGAGGAGGACTTGATGATAGGTCGGCACAAACAAAAGAGAGAGCAGATAGGAGGAAATTGTCATTTTTGTCCAAACGTTACCGACCGATCAGCGGGGTCTATACTTCGTTGTTGGGGATGAAGCAGCAGCTTACCCACCTATCGGTGGACAACCCGCCGATCGATGACTTTCCCCAAACTGATCAATCATCAATGTCACCAGGTTGGGGAAATGTGCCGAACGGGAGTCCACTCCTCAACGGGAGTAACACTCCGGAACGAGCTATAGACCGCACTCTTGATCGGGAGTAGGGTGGGTGAAAAAAACAAAACACGCCTCCGTTCTCCTCAACCCCTACCGTAATGCACGCTTTGCAGAGCAACAACAACGCAGTAGACTTCAAGCTTTGCCTCCGTGTGTTTTTTTCTTTAAAATTATTTATCGTCGCATGCGCTGACCACTTCAAAGAGTTTCACACAAACTGCAAAAAGTGAATTCGCCATTTCCAACAAGCCAAAGCAGCGTCTAAATAAATGTTTACCTTAGCCATTGATGTTTCAAATTAAAGACTGGTGTCTGTAGTGTTGCATGCTTCCCACGTGGTGACAGTCCGTCGTTCACCCAAGTCACTGAATCGGACGCGCAAATTTCAGGTCTTTAAATATTGCCAGTCGGCGCGATTATACGGTGGTCATTAGTGACCATCGATGCATTTTTATTCTGCACACATCGTTTTTTATTCATTTTAAAACTGTTTGATAATAAAAATCTGTTTTATTTACTTCATGCACTAAAACAGTTTATTTGTTAATTGTGTATTTAATTTGAATCGTAAATTTTAGATGGCAGCACATTTACAAGACTAAATCCGTCAGTTCAAAGGTCATATGTGAGCTGAATGCCTTTGAACTGACGGATTTTGCTACAGTTGACCTTTGACCTCTCGGATATGAATAAATTCTGACGTCATCCGACACATTCACTCAGTTTACGGAAAACACGCCTTATGACAAATAACACGAAGAGATGCAAAAAGTCTTGTAAATGTGCTGCCATCTAAAATTTACGATTCAAATTAAATACACAATTAACAAATAAACTGTTTTAGTGCATGAAGTAAATAAAACAGATTTTTATTATCAAACAGTTTTAAAATGAACTAGAGGTTGATGAAGTTGCAGCGGGGCAACTTCAAGGTCCGGGATCCCCAGTTAAGTTTTTATCAGTTCGTTTCTCGGTATTGTAATTATTCACCACATTAAGACAGAAATCTCCGAAAAAACCTAAATCCGGGAAATTAAATATCTATTTGCGTTAAACATGTTTAGTACTGTCTCTGATATTTTCAGTTTGGTAACATACTATGTATTATTTATATTATGTCACATCAAATTGTACAAGATTAGGTCTGTCTTCTTAAACATAGCAGTTATGGCGCTGGTCACTAAATCAATGTCCCTCTCAGTGAGAAAACCATAATGGGTGTCAGTCGCTACAACAACTTACAGTTAACGGTAAGTTTGCTTGCGAGCGTCAAATGACATTAAAATTTGTCAATAAGCCAGTTGTGGTTTACTGGAACATTTAATCTCTGTACGGGAATAATTCCGCATAAGTTCTGTTATGGTCTTAAACTATTGGGCGATTGATTGAGACCCTGCGTGCTATTTCTTTTCCTAAAATATTGGGCGTATTTGTATCCCGGATGGTGAAAATATCCGTCTATCATGTTACTTACCAAGATTCTATCAATAAAATGCACATCTTTCAGTAACATCCTACGTTTTTGTCCTTTACTTGATATGGGTTCATGTCCGTGTGGTCGAAGATCTTTCATATAAATATTTGAACATAGTTTATTAACATCATTTTTTAAACAGTCATATTTTATTGAGTTTTTATTGAAACTAGCTGATTTTCACACAAGACATAGACCTTGATCAACACTATTGGTATGTTGAATTTAAAGTTGATACCTTGAAGCAATTTGGAAAAACTTAAGTTTTTAATTTTTAAATAAAATTCAATATGGCGGCTAAACCGTTGATCCAATCAAAAATTAACAAGCGGTTCAAAGATTAAGAAAGATGTGGTCTATCTAAATTTAAAAAGCCGATTGCTTTATCAGAAATTATAGCTGAGATATGACTCATTAAAGTTTTCAAAAATTCAAAATGGCGTCCTGGTCACGTGACTTGTTGCACGTTCATAAAACTTTGGAATTTCATAGATCTATAATAGGTCTACAAGCAGTAGAATTTTCGTTAAGTTCCAATAAATGGTTTTCTAGATATTGCATTTTTTTGAAAAGTTAAAAAGATCATAACTTTGACGAATAAAAGTCTGCTATGAAATTTCGCGGAGATTCTTGATTTGGACAACTTAGTAGTCCCCCGACTTCTACTAAGTGTATGTAAAATTTTAGCTAAATCGGATGAATGGTTTCAGAGAAGAAAAATTTTGGGCAAATACGCCTTTTTCAAAATGGCGGAGAAACGGCGTAGCGTAGAGACAATTTAGAAAAAATGGACCTAGATAATTTGTTTGAGAATATGTATGTGAAAGATAAGAGTCGTGTCTAGAAAACTGTTTCCCCTCCAAGTAGGGGATCCCTAATTAAAAACGATGTCTGCAGAATAAAAATGCATCGATGGTCACTAATGACCACCGTATAATCGCGCCGACTGGCAATATTTAAAGACCTGAAATTTGCGCGTCCGATTCAGTGACTTGGGTGAACGACGGACTGTCACCACGTGGGAAGCATGCAACACTACAGACACCAGTCTTTAATTTGAAACATCAATGGCTAAGGTAAACATTTATTTAGACGCTGCTTTGGCTTGTTGGAAATGGCGAATTCACTTTTTGCAGTTTGTGTGAAACTCTTTGAAGTGGTCAGCGCATGCGACGATAAATAATTTTAAAGAAAAAAACACACGGAGGCAAAGCTTGAAGTCTACCAGGTTGGGGAAATGTGCCGAACGGGAGTCCACTCCTGAACAGGAGTAACACTCCGGAACGAGCTATAGACCGCACTCTAGATCGGGAGTTCGGTGGGTGAAAAAAACAAAACACGCCGCCGTTCTCCTCAACCCCTACCGTAATGCACGCTTTGCAGAGCAACAACAACGCAGTAGACTTCAACCTTTGCCTCCGTGTGTTTTTTTCTTTAAAATTATTTATAGTCACATGCGCTGACCACTTCAAAGAAATTCACGCGAACTACAAAAAGTGAATTCGCCATTTTCAACAAGCGATAGCAGCGTCTAAATAAATGTTTACCTTAGCCATTGATGTTTCAAATTGAAGATTGGTGTCTGTAGTGCTGCATGCTTCCCACGTGGTGACAGTCTGTCGTTCACCCAAGCCACTGACTCGGACGCGCAAATTTCAGGTCTTTAAATATTGCCAGTCGGCGCGATTATACGGTGGTCATTAGTGACCATCGATGCATTTTTATTCTGCACACATCGTTTTTAATTCATTTTAAAACTGTTTGATAATGAAAATCTTTTTTATTTACTTCATGCACTAAAACAGTTTATTTGTTAATTGTGTATTTAATTTGAATCGTAAATTTTAGATGGCAGCACATTTACAAGACTTTTTGCATCTCTTCATGTTGTTTGTCATAAGGCGTGTTTTCCGTAAACTGAGTGAATGTGTCAGATGACGTCATAATTTATTCATATCCGAGAGGTCAAAGGTCAACTGTAGTAAAATCCGTCAGTTCAAAGGTCATTCAGCTCACATATGACCTTTGAACTGACGGATTTTACTACAGTTGACCTTTGACCTCTCGGATATGAATAAATTATGACGTCATCTGACACATTCACTCAGTTTACGGAAAACACGCCTTATGACAAACAACATGAAGAGATGCAAAAAGTCTTGTAAATGTGCTGCCATCTAAAATTTACGATTCAAATTAAATACACAATTAACAAATAAACTGTTTTAGTGCATGAAGTAAATAAAAAAGATTTTCATTATCAAACAGTTTTAAAATGAATTAAAAACGATGTGTGCAGAATAAAAATGCATCGATGGTCACTAATGACCACCGTATAATCGCGCCGACTGGCAATATTTAAAGACCTGAAATTTGCGCGTCCGAGTCAGTGGCTTGGGTGAACGACAGACTGTCACCACGTGGGAAGCATGCAGCACTACAGACACCAATCTTCAATTTAAAACATCAATGGCTAAGGTAAACATTTATTTAGACGCTGCTATCGCTTGTTGAAAATGGCGAATTCACTTTTTGTAGTTTGCGTGAATTTCTTTGAAGTGGTCAGCGCATGTGACTATAAATAATTTTAAAGAAAAAAACACACGGAGGCAAAGGTTGAAGTCTACTGCGTTGTTGTTGCTCTGCAAAGCGTGCATTACGGTAGGGGTTGAGGAGAACGGCGGCGTGTTTTGTTTTTTTCACCCACCGAACTCCCGATCTAGAGTGCGGTCTATAGCTTGTTCCGGAGTGTTACTCCTGTTCAGGAGTGGACTCCCGTTCGGCACATTTCCCCAACCTGGTCTACTGCGTTGTTGTTGCTCTGCAAAGCGTGCATTACGGTAGGGGTTGAGGAGAACGGAGGCGTGTTTTGTTTTTTTCACCCACCCTACTCCCGATCAAGAGTGCGGTCTATAGCTCGTTCCGGAGTGTTACTCCCGTTGAGGAGAGGACTCCCGTTAGGCACATTTCCCCAACCTGGTCACTTTCTCAAGTTCCTGTGATTTCTGTAAAATTTTGCTACTGATCTGCAATTTCAAGCAGATCTTGCCAATTAAATGTTTTGCTAAACTAAAATTTACCCTCTGTGTGAATTCTATTGCAAGTGCACGTGGTATTCATTCCCATTGAAACAGCCCCCGGTAAATTCTTCTCTCCACATAGTACCCAGTGAGACCGGGTAAACCCTCGCTGCAACCATGTCGTGTTGGTGTTCACGCCGTTTCCACTGAATAAAATACATTGGCGACCTCTGACAATGTTTCTTGTGGACACTTTTAGCACTCTGGTAGCAGACGAAACAAATGATCTTGCGTAATTACAGGCCATATTAAATGTTTTTAACTTGTTTCACTGAAAGTTTTGACCCAAGAATTAACCGGAACACGTGTGTTTCTTATGACGACGCATGCGTATTGCATCAGATTCTGAAAAAAAGATAATATTTCCACAACTCACTTTGGTCCCATGTCACATTATAACCAATTTTTAGACATTTTAAAAACTACATACTTTGGATAAATACAGATTTATGAATTGGCTGAGCTATCTTAAAAGATTACCCTTGCTATGGCGGATGAATAAAAGTGTAGGCCTACAATTTTGAGTTTTCATTGAGAGTGATGTAGGCCTAGCTATTTTATTTTTTGTCTGCTGATGCTTAAATAAGTTACAAGTTTCCCTCTATTTGCTCTTATGGTTTATACTATAGCGATACTGTGTTGAAAAAAAAAGACCCAAGGCTGGTGTATTACATTAACCTACTTAGCAGGTACCAACATAGGTTTAACTCTCTAATCCTAGGTGACGTGGGAAAGAATCATGACGTTCCAACATGCAATAAAATTGCCTTCGGGTTAAAAAAAAAAAAAAAAAAACCTGAATTGCATCAAAAAAGTTAGATGCGAAAATGATTTTTGTACCATTGTCAAATTTCTACTATATATTTTCTTTTCTAGATTTTAGAGAGGGGGTTAGATGCGAATCAGCAATATATAAGTAGGCCTAGGCCCCTAGGCCTATAAAAAAAAAATTATATATATAGATCGATATATATATTTTATTTATTTATTTTTTTTTTTTTTTTTGTGAAGACTGGAAAACAACTTCGGCCTTCTTTCCGGCGCTTTGTTTGAATTAAGCTTTCGCGTTTTACTCAGACTACGTTTATTAGGTTTCTGTACACATTTTGTGTTTTAAACTCTGTTTGAATTTGGACCAAGTTTAATTTATGCTATACATTTTCTCACATCCCTTAATTTCGTTTAGGAAAGCATGTAGGCCCTAGATAGGCATGCATAGGGAAAATCTTGCTTACGGTCTTCGTTGAAATGCCCCACGCCGGTGATTTGAATAAGGCTATCCAATAAACGTAAATTTTATAACAGAGATTTGTTTGACCTAAGGAAGCGGCCATTCGCGTCCGCGTGCCGCCCCGTTTGAAAAAACCGCGCGCGATCGGCAACATCTCGCACTTTGTTAATCTCGACTTATCAACAACACAAAAATACACGCGGCTCGAGAACTCGAGATTAAGCACGACGTCAATACGCGTTTGTATTTCCGCGTGTCCTCTAGTTCTCGCGTGGTGTGTTTTACAATTTCATAAAACACGAGCGGCTCGAAAGTTTGGAAAGGCGCTGACTGAGTTTTTGCCAAAAAAAAATTAAAAAATCGCGTGAATAGCAAAACCGCGCGTTTCTTAATTTCAAGCCGCGTGTTTTTTGAAACTGTAAAACACGCCACACGAGAACTAAAAGAGAACACGCGGAGATGCAAGCGCGTAGGCTACTCTCGTGCCGAATGTCGAGTTCTCGAGCTGCGTATTATTTTGTTGGCAAGTCGAGATTAACATAGTGTAATATTTTGCTAATCGCGCGCGGTTTTAACCTAGGCTAATAGTATTATGTATTTGCCGGTATTTGCTATTGAAATTAGTTTAAAGGCCCACTTGCCGCCGTAGCCTGTTAAACATTTGTTAAGAAACCCAATTTACACGAGCTTACTACAACTATTTAAAACCACTAAAATCAAACATAGGACACATAAAACATGTCCAGTTAGAATATAGAAATGGGGGTGAAAAACAAACGAAGAATCGAAGCCTGATTACAATAACAACAATCAGTGTCGGTTAACTTAGTGGTTGAATTACCCTCATTTCAGGCCTTTTTATCTGTGGTTTACACTCCAAAAATTATCGGCAGGCTTTCCGAGTCACTCTTACCCAATCGCCAGTCTGTATTTCACAGAAAACGTACGTAAAATCACACACACGACTCGACCATTAGGGGGGCGCTTGTGTGCATGTTCAAGTTTGGGGTTTGTTGACATTGCGGGTACCTGATAAATCTAATTTTCAATTTCAAATTAAAAATACTAAATGATGCCCAAACTTTCTATTTTTGGTAAGAATAGAAAGTTCCTAACTTCTACTGTCTGAGAAAAATACAGAAAAATTGTTTATGTAAACAGCTAGTATTCTGGATTTTCGCGGCAAGTGTGCCTTTAAATAATAACTCAACTAGATCGGATTAAAGCGGGCGATGGACTGATGTATTGAACGTTACAGCCGGCCTACAGAGTTACACAATGAGTCTTGGAAGCCGCGTTAAGTAGGCTATATATCGTCATGGCAACAATAGATATCTAACAAATAGCACATTCTCGAGTTCTCGAGCCGCGTGTTATATATGGCACGGCACGCGAATGGCCGCATCCATATTCCATAATCACTCGATCGCCGTATAAGTGGAAGAGTTGTTAAAGGTATATAGTCTACTCGCCGCGGAGGTCGGGGGTTTCCTCAGGACAAAGAGCCCGCTGTCCTCTGTCACTAAACCTGTCAACGCCGTAATATAATCTTGAGAGCGGCGTAAAAAACCAAACAGTGCAATTTAACGTAAAAATCACTCTGAGAAAACTCAAATACATTTACGAAATGCAACAAGAATGATAACAACAGTCGGTGACAAGAATGCATCCCAAAGAAAGTGGCCAGCTGCATGTAACTGATTAGTCAAATTAGTAGGCCTATGTCGACGACATTGCTCGTGTTCGTGGTTGACTAAATTTTAGAGCACGAAATCACGAGCTGATTAACCTATGATTGTATAGCTATTGTCCGTTTACTATAATTAGTCGTCAACTGCCACGGTGCCCTTACACAAACACAACTTGGACCCATTTGAGTTGAATCAGCCTCCAAAATCCGGACTTTCTCACAAATTCTGATTGTCAAGATGAGTTGTGTTGAAGTACCTCGAAAAACATAAGGACTAACGTCGAAACAAAAAATATTGGCAAAGCCATTTGACCATAACAACCGATGTCCGATTGATTAACGTTTTTATGCCACAGTGACACACAAGATTATTTCATGCACTTATATGGCGGCGTTGCCAGGTTTAGTGGAGATGAAACCAGGATATTTGCCCGGAGGAAATCGTGACCCTCGGCGAATACCTGCATGTTAATTCTTTCACGATAGAGCAATCGTGTAAAGCCCCACTGAGATTTTCTTCTTTCGGACTGAATGGCATTCGAACCCCGAGACTCGTCGATAGCAGGCCTTGTCGGACTGAGAGACTATCGCCATGCAAACTGTGCCACCGATGCCCCGGCCACCATCCCAAAGAAAAAAATCCGAGAACGTTTTAACAAAAACAAATTTAATATCACAGTATAAGAAAAAATTTCATTACAATTGTAGTGCTAACAAAACAAAGTTTTTGAAGCAGTAAATCAGGTAGTTTGGTCGATGACATGTTTCGTCAGTGACTGGGTAGATTCTTGCCTGTCTAGTCGTCTTTTTTCCACCTGTCTCCATCGTAAAGATAATCCTTTTAGTTTCCTCAGAACTTTTTGCCTGTTGGAAGAAAAAATAAAGATAATATTTACCGATACTGATTGTATGCAGCAAGCAAGTAAACTATGCTTTATATTTCTGAACACTAAAACACATGGAAAATCTTTTTTGTTTAAAATAACCACGGAGATAAGTTTCTAATTGTGTTAAAAAGAGGTATATCATTTAGACCTTTATACCCCATCATAAATTGTTGTAATAAAGTAAACCTATAATAGGTGATATTTCATTAGGTTGACGACTGACAGGAGCTTGGCCTTAGTCAGTAGAATTTTCTTGAACACTTTGTATTAAATTAAGAATACTTACGCATCTTAAGCTATGGTAAGAATATCGTCAGACTATATATTATAGACAGTGAAAACTTTTACAACAACCATTACCTGGGTATAAAGGTCTAAATGACATATACTCTTTTTTAAGACAACTAGAAACTTGTCTCCATGTTTATTTTAGTCAATTAGATTGTCCCTGTGCTCGTGTGATTTAGTATCTATAAATATAATGATAACCAGGTATACCTTCTCTCATTAGCTTTGGCCTCTCGTTTTTCAAGGTCCACCTTCCTTTCCTGACATTCTGCATCTCTTTCCGTTTGTACCTCTAATTCACTGTCACTGCACAGCTGGGTGACGTCATCTTCTCCCGACATACTCTCAACTTTCTATAGAACAGCCCGATGTTATACAGGTTATAACATACATGTATTTCAAAAGGAACAGATCTCAATTTTGACAACTATTATGTCAGTTCAAGAAAATCTGTGACAGGATCGGTAAGGTGTATTAAACAGGGTTTCCAATAATTCTATTTTCTAACCCCAAATGATTTTGGGCAAATACAACCGTCAGTAATAAGACATTTAGACACAGAAACACGAATTAGGTGTACGTAGTGAATATAATGCAGACCTATAAATGAGGTATTTTAGTACCTGTACAAATGACATCAAAATAAATATCACAATCACTGTTCACCTTTTACCTGTTTTGTTGTCATATTTACATTTTTCACCAGATTGATTTATCTTAAATTTGCTTGTAAAATTCCAAAAATACAGACCTACTTTTGATTTTACAAAAATCGGAAATATTTACCATGTGCGTAGGCTCTATATTTTAACTCCTAAGTAAAACTGTATATAAACAAACCTGATTCCGCGGACGCCTATATACCTGTACGCGTATGTCTATATTGTCATATGTTCTGCGCCTCTCGTCATACAATCAGTGTTTATTGTAACAAGGTATTTGTTGATCACAGGTGTCCTTCGGCTGCCGATTTGACCGGGTACCTTGTGGGGAGGTGTAACAGAGTGCAGCCAAGCGCGTACCGATAGAGCTGGTAAGGTTATGTCCGGGGCATGAACATTGCCAAAATCGTAATAAGCACAATTACGATCAGACGATTTACTTATTACAGTACAACACAAAGTCTCTCCCGATAAGACTGGCGGTTCACACTAAGTAATCCAGCTTACAGGATTATATACGTCACCGTGATATTTAACCCTACAATATTTCCAACAGAGAACCCCCCCCCCCCCCCCCATATTTAACAGGTGGAGCAGTATGAGCAACCAAGGATTATCCATATAATCCCCTGAATTAAGAATCGAGACGGATCCGTCCAATACCAGGGAGTTTCCGGAGGTGTTACTGGTAGTTATCCTGCATGTAAAGCTACACCAATCAAAACTATATATGGTTTTAACGCTAAGATGTATTTTTAGTTGACTGTTATCCAATAAAAATTAAGAAAAGATGTATTTTTAGTTGACTGTTATTCAATAAAAATTAAGAAAAGATCTATTTATAGTTGACTGTTATTCAATAAAAATTAAGAAAAATTTGAACTTATTAAATGCTTAAAATCTGTTTAAAACAAGTAGCATTTTCGGGCAGGTGAGATGGACCAATATAATTGGATATGGATACAGGAAGTGGTCACTGAAGCCCTGTCTGGTTAGATATGGATCCAGGTAGTGGTCACTGAAGCCCTCTCTGGCTGGATATGGATCCAGGTAGCGGTCACTGAAGCCCTCTCTGGCTGGATATGGATCCAGGTAGTGGTCGCTGAAGCCCTGTCTGGTTAGATATGGATCCAGGTAGTGGTCACTGAAGCCCTCTCTGGCTGGATATGGATCCAGGTAGTGGTCACTGAAGCTCTCTCTGGCTGGATATGGATCCAGGTAGTGGTCACTGAAGCCCTCTCTGGTTGGATATGGATCCAGGTAGTGGTCACTGAAGCCCTCTCTGGTTGGATATGGATCCAGGTAGTGGTCACTGAAGCCCTCTCTGGCTGGATATGGATCCAGGTAGTGGTCACTGAAGCCCTCTCTGGTTGGATATGGATCCAGGTAGTGGTCACTGAAGCCCTCTCTGGCTGGATATGGATCCAGGAAATGGTCACTGAAGCCCTGTCTGGCTGGATATGGATCCAGGTAGTGGTCACTAAAGCCCTCTCTGACTGGATATGGATCCAGGAAATGGTCACTGAAGTCCTCTCTGGCTGGATATGGATCCAGATGGTGGTCACTGAAGCCCTCTCTGGCTGGATATGGATCCAGGTAGTGGTCACTGAAGCCCTCTCCCGCTGGATATGGATCCAGATGGTGGTCACTGAAGCCCTCTCTGACTGGATATGGATCCAGGAAATGGTCACTGAAGTCCTGTCTGGCTGGATATGGATCCAGATGGTGGTCACTGAAGCCCTCTCTGGCTGGATATGGATCCAGGTAGTGGTCACTGATGTCCTCTCTGGTTAGATATGGATCCAGGTAGTGGTCACTGAAGCCCTCTCTGGCTGGATACGGATCCAGGTAGTGGTCACTGAAGCTCTCTCTAGCTGGATATGGATCCAGGTAGTGGTCACTGAAGCCCTGTCTGGTTAGATATGGATCCAGGTAGTGGTCACTGAAGCCCTCTCTGACTGGATATGGATCCAGGAAATGGTCACTGAAGCCCTCTCTGGTTAGATATGGATCCAGGTAGTGGTCAGTGAAGCTCTCTCTGGCTGGATATGGATCCAGGTAGTGGTCACTGAAGCCCTCTCTGGTTGGATATGGATCCAGGTAGTGGTCACTGAAGCCCTCTCTGGCTGGATATGGATCCAGGGAATGGTCGCTGAAGCCCTCTCCTGCTGGATATGGATCCAGGTAATGGTCACTGAAGTCCTCTCTGGCTGGATATGGATCCAGGTAGTGGTCACTGAAGCCCTCTCTGGCTGGATATGGATCCAGGTAGTGGTCACTGAAGCCCTCTCTGGCTGGATATGGATCATCCAGGTAGTGGTCGCTGAAGCCCTCTCTGGTTAGATATGGATCATCCAGGTAGTGGTCGCTGAAGCCCTCTCTGGCTGGATATGGATCCAGGAAATGGTAACTGAAGCCCTCTGGCTGGATATGGATCCAGGTGAATGTCACTGAAGCCCTCTCTGGCTGGATATGGATCCAGGAAATGGTCGTTGAAGCCTTCTGGCTGGATATGGATCCAGGAAATGGTCACTGAAGCCCTCTCTGGCTGGATATGGATCCAGGAAATGGTCACTGAAGCCCTCCCTGGCTGGATATGGATCCAGGTAGTGGTCACTGAAGTCCTCTCTGGTTAGATACGGATCCAGGTAGTGGTCACTGAAGCCCTCTCTGACTGGATATGGATCCAGGTAGTGGTCACTGAAGCCCTCTCTGGCTGGATATGGATAGAGGTAGTGGTCACTGAAGCCCTCTCTGGCTGGATACGGATCCAGGTAGTGGTCGCTGAAGCCCTCTCTGACTGGATATGGATCCAGGTAGTGGTCACTGAAGCCCTCTCTGGCTGGATATGGATCCAGGTAGTGGTCACTGAAGCCCTCTCTGACTGGATATGGATCCAGGTAGTGGTCGCTGAAGCCCTCTCTTGCTGGATATGGATCCAGGTAGTGGTCACTGAAGCCCTCTCTGACTGGATATGGATCCAGGTAGTGGTCGCTGAAGCCCTCTCTTGCTGGATACGGATCCAGGTAGTGGTCACTGAAGCCCTCTCTGGCTGGATATGGATAGAGGTAGTGGTCACTGAAGCCCTCTCTGACTGGATATGGATCCAGGTAGTGGTCGCTGAAGCCCTCTCTTGCTGGATACGGATCCAGGTAGTGGTCGCTGAAGCCCTCTCTGACTGGATATGGATCCAGGTAGTGGTCACTGAAGCCCTCGCTGGCTGGATATGGATCCAGGTAGTGGTCGCTGAAGCCCTCTCTGACTGGATATGGATCCAGGTAGTGGTCGCTGAAGCCCTCTCTGGCTGGATATGGATCCAGGTAGTGGTCACTGAAGCCCTCTCTGGTTGGATATGGATCCAGGTAGTGGGCACTGAAGCCCTCTCTTGCTGAATATGGATCCAGGTAGCGGTCACTGAAGCCCTCTCTTGCTGGATATGGATCCATGTAGTGGTCGCTGAAGCCCTGTCTGGTTAGATATGGATCCAGGTAGTGGTCGCTGAAGCCCTCTCTGGCTGGATATGGATCCAGGTAGTGGTCACTGAAGCCCTCTCTGGTTGGATATGGATCCAGGTAGTGGTCACTGAAGCCCTCTCTGTCTGGATATGGATCCAGGTAGTGGTCACTGAAGCCCTCTCTGGCTGGATATGGAGCCAGGTAGTGGTCACTGAAGCCCTCTCTGGCTGGATATGGATCCAGGTAGTGGTCACTGAAGCCCTCTCTGGCTGGATATGGATCCAGGTAGTGGTCACTGAAGCTCTCTCTGGCTGGATATGGATCCAGGTAGTGGTCACTGAAGCCCTCTCTGGCTGGATATGGATCCAGGTAGTGGTCACTGAAGCCCTCTCTGGCTGGATATGGATCCAGGTAGTGGTCACTGAAGCCCTCTCTGGTTGGATATGGATCCAGGTAGTGGTCACTGAAGCCCTCTCTGGCTGGATATGGATCCAGGAAATGGTCACTGAAGCCCTGTCTGGCTGGATATGGATCCAGGTAGTGGTCACTGAAGCCCTCTCTGGTTAGATATGGATCCAGGTAGTGGTCACTGAAGCCCTCTCTGACTGGATATGGATCCAGGAAATGGTCACTGAAGTCCTCTCTGGCTGGATATGGATCCAGATGGTGGTCACTGAAGCCCTGTCTGGTTGGATATGGATCCAGGAAATGGTCACTGAAGCCCTCTCTGACTGGATATGGATCCAGGTAGTGGTCGCTGAAGCCCTCTCTGACTGGATATGGATCCAGGTAGTGGTCACTGAAGCCCTGTCTGGTTGGATATGGATCCAGGTAGTGGTCACTGAAGCCCTCTCTGGTTGGATATGGATCCAGGTAGTGGTCACTGAAGCCCTGTCTGGTTAGATATGGATCCAGGTAGTGGTCACTGAAGCTCTCTCTGGCTGGATATGGATCCAGGTAGTGGTCACTGAAGCTCTCTCTGGCTGGATATGGATCCAGGTAGTGGTCACTGAAGCTCTCTCTGGCTGGATATGGATCCAGGTAGTGGTCACTGAAGCCCTGTCTGGTTAGATATGGATCCAGGTAGTGGTCACTGAAGCCCTCTCTGACTGGATATGGATCCAGGAAATGGTCACTGAAGCCCTCTCTGGTTAGATATGGATCCAGGTAGTGGTCACTGAAGCTCTCTCTGGCTGGATATGGATCCAGGTAGTGGTCACTGAAGCCCTCTTTGGTTGGATATGGATCCAGGTAGTGGTCACTGAAGCCCTCTCTGGTTGGATATGTATCCAGGTAGTGGGCACTGAAGCCCTCTCTGGCTGGATATGGAGCTAGGGAATGGTCGCTGAAGCCCTCTCTTGCTGGATATGGATCCAGGTAGTGGTCGCTGAAGCCATCTCTGGCTGGATATGGATCCAGGAAATGGTAACTGAAGCCCTCTGGCTGGATATGGATCCAGGTAAATGTCACTGAAGCCCTCTCTGGCTGGATATGGATCCAGGAAATGGTCGTCGAAGCCTTCTGGCTGGATATGGATCCAGGTAGTGGTCACTGAAGCCCTCTCTGGCTGGATACGGATCAAGGTAGTGGTCGCTGAAGCCCTCTCTGGCTGGATATGGATCCAGGTAGTGGTCACTGAAGTCCTCTCTGGTTAGATACGGATCCAGGTAGTGGTCGCTGAAGCCCTCTCTGGCTGGATATGGATCCAGGTAGTGGTCGCTGAAGCCCTCTCTGGCTGGATATGGATCCAGGTAGTGGTCGCTGAAGTCCTCTCTGGCTGGATATGGATCCAGGTAGTGGTCACTGAAGCCCTCTCTGGTTGGATATGGATCCAGGTAGTGGTCACTGAAGCCCTCTCTGTCTGGATATGGATCCAGGTAGTGGTCACTGAAGCCCTCTCTGGCTGGATATGGATCCAGGTAGTGGTCACTGAAGCCCTCTCTGGCTGGATATGGATCCAGGTAGTGGTCACTGAAGCCCTCTCTGTCTGGATATGGATCCAGGTAGTGGTCACTGAAGCCCTCTCTGGCTGGATATGGATCCAGGTAGTGGTCACTGAAGCCCTCTCTGGCTGGATATGGATCCAGGTAGTGGTCACTGAAGCCCTCTCTGGCTGGATATGGATCCAGGTAGTGGTCACTGAAGCCCTCTCTGGCTGGATATGGATCCAGGTAGTGGTCGCTGAAGCCCTCTCTGGCTGGATATGGATCCAGGAAATGGTCACTGAAGCCCTCTCTGGCTGGATATGGATCCAGGTAGTGGTCACTGAAGCCCTCTCTGGCTGGATATGGATCCAGGAAATGGTAACTGAAGCCCTCTCTGGCTGGATATGGATCCAGGTAAATGTCACTGAAGCCCTCTCTGGCTGGATATGGATCCAGGAAATGGTCGTTGAGGCCTTCTGGCTGGATATGGATCCAGGAAATGGTCACTGAAGCCCTCTCTGGCTGGATATGGATCCAGGAAATGGTCACTGAAGCCCTCCCTGGCTGGATATGGATACAGGTAGTGGTCACTGAAGTCCTCTCTGGTTAGATACGGATCCAGGTAGTGGTCACTGAAGCCCTCTCTGGCTGGATACGGATCAAGGTAGTGGTCGCTGAAGCCCTCTCTGGCTGGATATGGATCCAGGTAGTGGTCACTGATGTCCTCTCTGGCTGGATATGGATCCAGGTAGTGGTCACTGAAGCCCTCTCTGGCTGGATATGGATCCAGGTAGTGGTCACTGGTCCTCTCTGGTTAGATATGGATCCAGGTAGTGGTCACTGAAGCCCTTTCTGGCTGGATACGGATCCAGGTAGTGGTCGCTGAAGCCCTCTCTGGCTGGATATGGATACAGTAAGTGGTCACTGAAGCCCTCTCTGGCTGGATATGGATACAGTAAGTGGTCACTGAAGCCCTCTCTGGCTGGATATGGATCCAGGTAGTGGTCACTGAAGCCCTCTCTGGCTGGATATGGATCCAGATGGTGGTCACTGAAGCCCTCTCTGACTGGATATGGATCCAGGAAGTGGTCACTGAAGCCCTCTCTTGCTGGATATGGATCCAGGTAGTGGTCACTGAAGCCCTCTCTGGCTGGATATGGATCCAGATGGTGGTCACTGAAGCCCACTCTGGCTGGATATGGATCCAGGTAGTGGTCACTGAAGCCCTCTCTGTCTGGATATGGATCCAGGTAGTGGTCGCTGAAGCCCTGTCTGGTTAGATATGGATCCGGGTAGTGGTCACTGAAGCCCTCTCTGGCTGGATATGGATCCAGGTAGTGGTCACTGAAGCCCTCTCCCGCTGGATATGGATCCAGGTAGTGGTCACTGAAGCCCTCTCTGACTGGATATGGATCCAGGAAATGGTCACTGAAGCCCTCTGTGGCTGGATATGGATCCAGATGGTGGTCACTGAAGCCCTCTCTGGCTGGATATGGATCCAGGTAGTGGTCACTGAAGTCCTCTCTGGTTGGATATGGATCCAGGTAGTGGTCGCTGAAGCCCTGTCTGACTGGATATGGATCCAGGTAGTGGTCGCTGAAGCCCTGTCTGGCTGGATATGGATCCAGGAAATGGTCACTGAAGCCCTCTCTGTCTGGATATGGATCCAGGTAATGGTCACTGAAGCCCTCTCTGGCTGGATATGGATCCAGGTAGTGGTCACTGAAGCCCTCTCTGGCTGGATATGGATCCAGGTAGTGGTCACTGAAGCCCTCTCTGGCTGGATATGGATCCAGGAAATGGTCACTGAAGCCCTCTCTGGTTGGATATGGATCCAGGTAGTGGGCACTGAAGCCCTCTCTGGTTAGATATGGATCCAGGTAGTGGGCACTGAAGCCCTCTCTGGCTGGATATGGATCCAGGGAATGGTCACTGAAGTCCTCTCTGGCTGGATATGGATCCAGGTAGTGGTCACTGAAGCCCTCTCTGGCTGGATATGGATCCAGGTAGTGGTCACTGAAGCCCTCTCTGGCTGGATATGGATCATCCAGGTAGTGGTCGCTGAAGCCCTCTCTGGTTAGATACGGATCCAGGTAGTGGTCACTGAAGCCCTCTCTGACTGGATATGGATCCAGGTAGTGGTCACTGAAGCCCTCTCTGGCTGGATATGGATCATCCAGGTAGTGGTCGCTGAAGCCCTCTCTGGCTGGATATGGATCCAGGAAATGGTAACTGAAGCCCTCTGGCTGGATATGGATCCAGGTAAATGTCACTGAAGCCCTCTCTGGCTGGATATGGATCCAGGAAATGGTCGTTGAAGCCTTCTGGCTGGATATGGATCCAGGAAATGGTCACTGAAGCCCTCTCTGGCTGGATATGGATCCAGGAAATGGTCACTGAAGCCCTCCCTGGCTGGATATGGATCCAGGTAGTGGTCACTGAAGTCCTCTCTGGTTAGATACGGATCCAGGTAGTGGTCACTGAAGCCCTCTCTGACTGGATATGGATCCAGGTAGTGGTCACTGAAGCCCTCTCTGGCTGGATATGGATAGAGGTAGTGGTCACTGAAGCCCTCTCTGGCTGGATACGGATCCAGGTAGTGGTCGCTGAAGCCCTCTCTGACTGGATATGGATCCAGGTAGTGGTCACTGAAGCCCTCTCTGGCTGGATATGGATCCAGGTAGTGGTCACTGAAGCCCTCTCTGACTGGATATGGATCCAGGTAGTGGTCGCTGAAGCCCTCTCTTGCTGGATATGGATCCAGGTAGTGGTCACTGAAGCCCTCTCTGACTGGATATGGATCCAGGTAGTGGTCGCTGAAGCCCTCTCTTGCTGGATACGGATCCAGGTAGTGGTCACTGAAGCCCTCTCTGGCTGGATATGGATAGAGGTAGTGGTCACTGAAGCCCTCTCTGACTGGATATGGATCCAGGTAGTGGTCGCTGAAGCCCTCTCTTGCTGGATACGGATCCAGGTAGTGGTCGCTGAAGCCCTCTCTGACTGGATATGGATCCAGGTAGTGGTCACTGAAGCCCTCGCTGGCTGGATATGGATCCAGGTAGTGGTCGCTGAAGCCCTCTCTGACTGGATATGGATCCAGGTAGTGGTCGCTGAAGCCCTCTCTGGCTGGATATGGATCCAGGTAGTGGTCACTGAAGCCCTCTCTGGTTGGATATGGATCCAGGTAGTGGGCACTGAAGCCCTCTCTTGCTGGATATGGATCCAGGTAGCGGTCACTGAAGCCCTCTCTTGCTGGATATGGATCCATGTAGTGGTCGCTGAAGCCCTGTCTGGTTAGATATGGATCCAGGTAGTGGTCGCTGAAGCCCTCTCTGGCTGGATATGGATCCAGGTAGTGGTCACTGAAGCCCTCTCTGGTTGGATATGGATCCAGGTAGTGGTCACTGAAGCCCTCTCTGTCTGGATATGGATCCAGGTAGTGGTCACTGAAGCCCTCTCTGGCTGGATATGGATCCAGGTAGTGGTCACTGAAGCCCTCTCTGGCTGGATATGGATCCAGGTAGTGGTCACTGAAGCCCTCTCTGGCTGGATATGGATCCAGGTAGTGGTCACTGAAGCTCTCTCTGGCTGGATATGGATCCAGGTAGTGGTCACTGAAGCCCTCTCTGGCTGGATATGGATCCAGGTAGTGGTCACTGAAGCCCTCTCTGGCTGGATATGGATCCAGGTAGTGGTCACTGAAGCCCTCTCTGACTGGATATGGATCCAGGAAATGGTCACTGAAGTCCTCTCTGGCTGGATATGGATCCAGATGGTGGTCACTGAAGCCCTGTCTGGTTGGATATGGATCCAGGAAATGGTCACTGAAGCCCTCTCTGACTGGATATGGATCCAGGTAGTGGTCGCTGAAGCCCTCTCTGACTGGATATGGATCCAGGTAGTGGTCACTGAAGCCCTGTCTGGTTGGATATGGATCCAGGTAGTGGTCACTGAAGCCCTCTCTGGTTGGATATGGATCCAGGTAGTGGTCACTGAAGCCCTGTCTGGTTAGATATGGATCCAGGTAGTGGTCACTGAAGCTCTCTCTGGCTGGATATGGATCCAGGTAGTGGTCACTGAAGCTCTCTCTGGCTGGATATGGATCCAGGTAGTGGTCACTGAAGCTCTCTCTGGCTGGATATGGATCCAGGTAGTGGTCACTGAAGCCCTGTCTGGTTAGATATGGATCCAGGTAGTGGTCACTGAAGCCCTCTCTGACTGGATATGGATCCAGGAAATGGTCACTGAAGCCCTCTCTGGTTAGATATGGATCCAGGTAGTGGTCACTGAAGCTCTCTCTGGCTGGATATGGATCCAGGTAGTGGTCACTGAAGCCCTCTTTGGTTGGATATGGATCCAGGTAGTGGTCACTGAAGCCCTCTCTGGTTGGATATGTATCCAGGTAGTGGGCACTGAAGCCCTCTCTGGCTGGATATGGATCCAGGGAATGGTCGCTGAAGCCCTCTCTTGCTGGATATGGATCCAGGTAGTGGTCGCTGAAGCCATCTCTGGCTGGATATGGATCCAGGAAATGGTAACTGAAGCCCTCTGGCTGGATATGGATCCAGGTAAATGTCACTGAAGCCCTCTCTGGCTGGATATGGATCCAGGAAATGGTCGTCGAAGCCTTCTGGCTGGATATGGATCCAGGTAGTGGTCACTGAAGCCCTCTCTGGCTGGATACGGATCAAGGTAGTGGTCGCTGAAGCCCTCTCTGGCTGGATATGGATCCAGGTAGTGGTCACTGAAGTCCTCTCTGGTTAGATACGGATCCAGGTAGTGGTCGCTGAAGCCCTCTCTGTCTGGATATGGATCCAGGTAGTGGTTGCTGAAGCCCTCTCTGGCTGGATATGAATCCAGGTAGTGGTCGCTGAAGTCCTCTCTGGCTGGATATGGATCCAGGTAGTGGTCACTGAAGCCCTCTCTGGTTGGATATGGATCCAGGTAGTGGTCACTGAAGCCCTCTCTGTCTGGATATGGATCCAGGTAGTGGTCACTGAAGCCCTCTCTGGCTGGATATGGATCCAGGTAGTGGTCACTGAAGCCCTCTCTGGCTGGATATGGATCCAGGTAGTGGTCACTGAAGCCCTCTCTGTCTGGATATGGATCCAGGTAGTGGTCACTGAAGCCCTCTCTGGCTGGATATGGATCCAGGTAGTGGTCACTGAAGCCCTCTCTGGCTGGATATGGATCCAGGTAGTGGTCACTGAAGCCCTCTCTGGCTGGATATGGATCCAGGTAGTGGTCACTGAAGCCCTCTCTGGCTGGATATGGATCCAGGTAGTGGTCGCTGAAGCCCTCTCTGGCTGGATATGGATCCAGGAAATGGTCACTGAAGCCCTCTCTGGCTGGATATGGATCCAGGTAGTGGTCACTGAAGCCCTCTCTGGCTGGATATGGATCCAGGAAATGGTAACTGAAGCCCTCTCTGGCTGGATATGGATCCAGGTAAATGTCACTGAAGCCCTCTCTGGCTGGATATGGATCCAGGAAATGGTCGTTGAGGCCTTCTGGCTGGATATGGATCCAGGAAATGGTCACTGAAGCCCTCTCTGGCTGGATATGGATCCAGGAAATGGTCACTGAAGCCCTCCCTGGCTGGATATGGATACAGGTAGTGGTCACTGAAGTCCTCTCTGGTTAGATACGGATCCAGGTAGTGGTCACTGAAGCCCTCTCTGGCTGGATACGGATCAAGGTAGTGGTCGCTGAAGCCCTCTCTGGCTGGATATGGATCCAGGTAGTGGTCACTGATGTCCTCTCTGGCTGGATATGGATCCAGGTAGTGGTCACTGAAGCCCTCTCTGGCTGGATATGGATCCAGGTAGTGGTCACTGGTCCTCTCTGGTTAGATATGGATCCAGGTAGTGGTCACTGAAGCCCTTTCTGGCTGGATACGGATCCAGGTAGTGGTCGCTGAAGCCCTCTCTGGCTGGATATGGATACAGTAAGTGGTCACTGAAGCCCTCTCTGGCTGGATATGGATACAGTAAGTGGTCACTGAAGCCCTCTCTGGCTGGATATGGATCCAGGTAGTGGTCACTGAAGCCCTCTCTGGCTGGATATGGATCCAGATGGTGGTCACTGAAGCCCTCTCTGACTGGATATGGATCCAGGAAGTGGTCACTGAAGCCCTCTCTGGCTGGATATGGATCCAGGTAGTGGTCACTGAAGCCCTCTCTGGCTGGATATGGATCCAGATGGTGGTCACTGAAGCCCACTCTGGCTGGATATGGATCCAGGTAGTGGTCACTGAAGCCCTCTCTGTCTGGATATGGATCCAGGTAGTGGTCGCTGAAGCCCTGTCTGGTTAGATATGGATCCTGGTAGTGGTCACTGAAGCCCTCTCTGGCTGGATATGGATCCAGGTAGTGGTCACTGAAGCCCTCTCCCGCTGGATATGGATCCAGGTAGTGGTCACTGAAGCCCTCTCTGACTGGATATGGATCCAGGAAATGGTCACTGAAGCCCTCTGTGGCTGGATATGGATCCAGATGGTGGTCACTGAAGCCCTCTCTGGCTGGATATGGATCCAGGTAGTGGTCACTGAAGTCCTCTCTGGTTGGATATGGATCCAGGTAGTGGTCGCTGAAGCCCTGTCTGACTGGATATGGATCCAGGTAGTGGTCGCTGAAGCCCTGTCTGGCTGGATATGGATCCAGGAAATGGTCACTGAAGCCCTCTCTGTCTGGATATGGATCCAGGTAATGGTCACTGAAGCCCTCTCTGGCTGGATATGGATCCAGGTAGTGGTCACTGAAGCCCTCTCTGGCTGGATATGGATCCAGGTAGTGGTCACTGAAGCCCTCTCTGGCTGGATATGGATCCAGGAAATGGTCACTGAAGCCCTCTCTGGTTGGATATGGATCCAGGTAGTGGGCACTGAAGCCCTCTCTGGCTGGATATGGATCCAGGGAATGGTCGCTGAAGCCCTCTCTTGCTGGATATAAATCCAGGTAGTGGTCGCTGAAGCCCTCTCTGGCTGGATATGGATCCAGGAAATGGTCACTGAAGCCCTCTCTGTCTGGATATGGATCCAGGTAGTGGTCACTGAAGCCCTCTCTGGCTGGATATGGATCCAGGTAGTGGTCACTGAAGCCCTCTCTGGCTGGATATGGGTCCAGGAAATGGTAACTGAAGCCCTCTCTGGCTGGATATGGATCCAGGTAGTGGTCACTGAAGCCCTCTCTGGCTGGATATGGATCCAGGAAATGGTCACTGAAGCCCTCTCTGTCTGGATATGGATCCAGGTAGTGGTCACTGAAGCCCTCTCTGGCTGGATATGGATCCAGGTAGTGGTCACTGAAGCCCTCTCTGGCTGGATATGGATCCAGGTAGTGGTCACTGAAGCCCTCTCTGGCTGGATATGGATCCAGGTAGTGGTCACTGAAGCCCTCTCTGGCTGGATATGGATCCAGGTAGTGGTCGCTGAAGCCCTCTCTGGCTGGATATGGATCCAGGAAATGGTCACTGAAGCCCTCTCTGGCTGGATATGGATCCAGGAAATGGTCACTGAAGCCCTCCCTGGCTGGATATGGATACAGGTAGTGGTCACTGAAGTCCTCTCTGGCTGGATACGGATCCAGGTAGTGGTCACTGAAGCCCTCTCTGGCTGGATACGGATCAAGGTAGTGGTCGCTGAAGCCCTCTCTGGCTGGATATGGATCCAGGTAGTGGTCACTGATGTCCTCTCTGGCTGGATATGGATCCAGGTAGTGGTCACTGAAGCCCTCTCTGGCTGGATATGGATCCAGTTAGTGGTCACTGGTCCTCTCTGGTTAGATATGGATCCAGGTAGTGTTCACTGAAGCCCTTTCTGGCTGGATACGGATCCAGGTAGTGGTCGCTGAAGCCCTCTCTGGCTGGATATGGATACAGTAAGTGGTCACTGAAGCCCTCTCTGGCTGGATATGGATACAGTAAGTGGTCACTGAAGCCCTCTCTGGCTGGATATGGATCCAGGTAGTGGTCACTGAAGCCCTCTCTGACTGGATATGGATCCAGGTAGTGGTCGCTGAAGCCCTCTCTGACTGGATATGGATCCAGGTAGTGGTCACTGAAGCCCTGTCTGGTTGGATATGGATCCAGGTAGTGGTCACTGAAGCCCTCTCTGGTTGGATATGGATCCAGGTAGTGGTCACTGAAGCCCTGTCTGGTTAGATATGGATCCAGGTAGTGGTCACTGAAGCCCTGTCTGGTTAGATATGGATCCAGGTAGTGGTCACTGAAGCCCTCTCTGACTGGATATGGATCCAGGAAATGGTCACTGAAGCCCTCTCTGGTTAGATATGGATCCAGGTAGTGGTCACTGAAGCTCTCTCTGGCTGGATATGGATCCAGGTAGTGGTCACTGAAGCCCTCTTTGGTTGGATATGGATCCAGGTAGTGGTCACTGAAGCCCTCTCTGGTTGGATATGTATCCAGGTAGTGGGCACTGAAGCCCTCTCTGGCTGGATATGGATCCAGGGAATGGTCGCTGAAGCCCTCTCTTGCTGGATATGGATCCAGGTAGTGGTCGCTGAAGCCATCTCTGGCTGGATATGGATCCAGGAAATGGTAACTGAAGCCCTCTGGCTGGATATGGATCCAGGTAAATGTCACTGAAGCCCTCTCTGGCTGGATATGGATCCAGGAAATGGTCGTCGAAGCCTTCTGGCTGGATATGGATCCAGGTAGTGGTCACTGAAGCCCTCTCTGGCTGGATACGGATCAAGGTAGTGGTCGCTGAAGCCCTCTCTGGCTGGATATGGATCCAGGTAGTGGTCACTAAAGTCCTCTCTGGTTAGATACGGATCCAGGTAGTGGTCGCTGAAGCCCTCTCTGGCAGGATATGGATCCAGGTAGTGGTCGCTGAAGCCCTCTCTGGCTGGATATGGATCCAGGTAGTGGTCGCTGAAGTCCTCTCTGGCTGGATATGGATCCAGGTAGTGGTCACTGAAGCCCTCTCTGGTTGGATATGGATCCAGGTAGTGGTCACTGAAGCCCTCTCTGTCTGGATATGGATCCAGGTAGTGGTCACTGAAGCCCTCTCTGGCTGGATATGGATCCAGGTAGTGGTCACTGAAGCCCTCTCTGGCTGGATATGGATCCAGGTAGTGGTCACTGAAGCCCTCTCTGTCTGGATATGGATCCAGGTAGTGGTCACTGAAGCCCTCTCTGGCTGGATATGGATCCAGGTAGTGGTCACTGAAGCCCTCTCTGGCTGGATATGGATCCAGGTAGTGGTCACTGAAGCCCTCTCTGGCTGGATATGGATCCAGGTAGTGGTCACTGAAGCCCTCTCTGGCTGGATATGGATCCAGGTAGTGGTCGCTGAAGCCCTCTCTGGCTGGATATGGATCCAGGAAATGGTCACTGAAGCCCTCTCTGGCTGGATATGGATCCAGGTAGTGGTCACTGAAGCCCTCTCTGGCTGGATATGGATCCAGGAAATGGTAACTGAAGCCCTCTCTGGCTGGATATGGATCCAGGTAAATGTCACTGAAGCCCTCTCTGGCTGGATATGGATCCAGGAAATGGTCGTTGAGGCCTTCTGGCTGGATATGGATCCAGGAAATGGTCACTGAAGCCCTCTCTGGCTGGATATGGATCCAGGAAATGGTCACTGAAGCCCTCCCTGGCTGGATATGGATACAGGTAGTGGTCACTGAAGTCCTCTCTGGTTAGATACGGATCCAGGTAGTGGTCACTGAAGCCCTCTCTGGCTGGATACGGATCAAGGTAGTGGTCGCTGAAGCCCTCTCTGGCTGGATATGGATCCAGGTAGTGGTCACTGATGTCCTCTCTGGCTGGATATGGATCCAGGTAGTGGTCACTGAAGCCCTCTCTGGCTGGATATGGATCCAGGTAGTGGTCACTGGTCCTCTCTGGTTAGATATGGATCCAGGTAGTGGTCACTGAAGCCCTTTCTGGCTGGATACGGATCCAGGTAGTGGTCGCTGAAGCCCTCTCTGGCTGGATATGGATACAGTAAGTGGTCACTGAAGCCCTCTCTGGCTGGATATGGATACAGTAAGTGGTCACTGAAGCCCTCTCTGGCTGGATATGGATACAGTAAGTGGTCACTGAAGCCCTCTCTGGCTGGATATGGATCCAGGTAGTGGTCACTGAAGCCCTCTCTGGCTGGATATGGATCCAGATGGTGGTCACTGAAGCCCTCTCTGACTGGATATGGATCCAGGAAGTGGTCACTGAAGCCCTCTCTGGCTGGATATGGATCCAGATGGTGGTCACTGAAGCCCACTCTGGCTGGATATGGATCCAGGTAGTGGTCACTGAAGCCCTCTCTGTCTGGATATGGATCCAGGTAGTGGTCGCTGAAGCCCTGTCTGGTTAGATATGGATCCGGGTAGTGGTCACTGAAGCCCTCTCTGGCTGGATATGGATCCAGGTAGTGGTCACTGAAGCCCTCTCCCGCTGGATATGGATCCAGGTAGTGGTCACTGAAGCCCTCTCTGACTGGATATGGATCCAGGAAATGGTCACTGAAGCCCTCTGTGGCTGAATATGGATCCAGATGGTGGTCACTGAAGCCCTCTCTGGCTGGATATGGATCCAGGTAGTGGTCACTGAAGTCCTCTCTGGTTGGATATGGATCCAGGTAGTGGTCGCTGAAGCCCTGTCTGACTGGATATGGATCCAGGTGGTGGTCGCTGAAGCCCTGTCTGGCTGGATATGGATCCAGGAAATGGTCACTGAAGCCCTCTCTGTCTGGATATGGATCCAGGTAATGGTCACTGAAGCCCTCTCTGGCTGGATATGGATCCAGGTAGTGGTCACTGAAGCCCTCTCTGGCTGGATATGGATCCAGGTAGTGGTCACTGAAGCCCTCTCTGGCTGGATATGGATCCAGGAAATGGTCACTGAAGCCCTCTCTGGTTGGATATGGATCCAGGTAGTGGGCACTGAAGCCCTCTCTGGTTAGATATGGATCCAGGTAGTGGGCACTGAAGCCCTCTCTGGCTGGATATGGATCCAGGGAATGGTCGCTGAAGCCCTCTCTTGCTGGATATAAATCCAGGTAGTGGTCGCTGAAGCCCTCTCTGGCTGGATATGGATCCAGGAAATGGTCACTGAAGCCCTCTCTGTCTGGATATGGATCCAGGTAGTGGTCACTGAAGCCCTCTCTGGCTGGATATGGATCCAGGTAGTGGTCACTGAAGCCCTCTCTGGCTGGATATGGGTCCAGGAAATGGTAACTGAAGCCCTCTCTGGCTGGATATGGATCCAGGTAGTGGTCACTGAAGCCCTCTCTGGCTGGATATGGATCCAGGAAATGGTCACTGAAGCCCTCTCTGTCTGGATATGGATCCAGGTAGTGGTCACTGAAGCCCTCTCTGGCTGGATATGGATCCAGGTAGTGGTCACTGAAGCCCTCTCTGGCTGGATATGGATCCAGGTAGTGGTCACTGAAGCCCTCTCTGGCTGGATATGGATCCAGGTAGTGGTCACTGAAGCCCTCTCTGGCTGGATATGGATCCAGGTAGTGGTCGCTGAAGCCCTCTCTGGCTGGATATGGATCCAGGAAATGGTCACTGAAGCCCTCTCTGGCTGGATATGGATCCAGGTAGTGGTCACTGAAGCCCTCTCTGGCTGGATATGGATCCAGGAAATGGTAACTGAAGCCCTCTCTGGCTGGATATGGATCCAGGTAAATGTCACTGAAGCCCTCTCTGGCTGGATATGGATCCAGGAAATGGTCGTTGAGGCCTTCTGGCTGGATATGGATCCAGGAAATGGTCACTGAAGCCCTCTCTGGCTGGATATGGATCCAGGAAATGGTCACTGAAGCCCTCCCTGGCTGGATATGGATACAGGTAGTGGTCACTGAAGTCCTCTCTGGCTGGATACGGATCCAGGTAGTGGTCACTGAAGCCCTCTCTGGCTGGATACGGATCAAGGTAGTGGTCGCTGAAGCCCTCTCTGGCTGGATATGGATCCAGGTAGTGGTCACTGATGTCCTCTCTGGCTGGATATGGATCCATGTAGTGGTCACTGAAGCCCTCTCTGGCTGGATATGGATCCAGGTAGTGGTCACTGGTCCTCTCTGGTTAGATATGGATCCAGGTAGTGGTCACTGAAGCCCTTTCTGGCTGGATACGGATCCAGGTAGTGGTCGCTGAAGCCCTCTCTGGCTGGATATGGATACAGTAAGTGGTCACTGAAGCCCTCTCTGGCTGGATATGGATACAGTAAGTGGTCACTGAAGCCCTCTCTGGCTGGATATGGATCCAGGTAGTGGTCACTGAAGCCCTCTCTGGCTGGATATGGATCCAGATGGTGGTCACTGAAGCCCTCTCTGACTGGATATGGATCCAGGAAGTGGTCACTGAAGCCCTCTCTGGCTGGATATGGATCCAGGTAGTGGTCACTGAAGCCCTCTCTGGCTGGATATGGATCCAGATGGTGGTCACTGAAGCCCACTCTGGCTGGATATGGATCCAGGTAGTGGTCACTGAAGCCCTCTCTGTCTGGATATGGATCCAGGTAGTGGTCGCTGAAGCCCTGTCTGGTTAGATATGGATCCGGGTAGTGGTCACTGAAGCCCTCTCTGGCTGGATATGGATCCAGGTAGTGGTCACTGAAGCCCTCTCCCGCTGGATATGGATCCAGGTAGTGGTCACTGAAGCCCTCTCTGACTGGATATGGATCCAGGAAATGGTCACTGAAGCCCTCTGTGGCTGGATATGGATCCAGATGGTGGTCACTGAAGCCCTCTCTGGCTGGATATGGATCCAGGTAGTGGTCACTGAAGTCCTCTCTGGTTGGATATGGATCCAGGTAGTGGTCGCTGAAGCCCTGTCTGACTGGATATGGATCCAGGTAGTGGTCGCTGAAGCCCTGTCTGGCTGGATATGGATCCAGGAAATGGTCACTGAAGCCCTCTCTGTCTGGATATGGATCCAGGTAATGGTCACTGAAGCCCTCTCTGGCTGGATATGGATCCAGGTAGTGGTCACTGAAGCCCTCTCTGGCTGGATATGGATCCAGGTAGTGGTCACTGAAGCCCTCTCTGGCTGGATATGGATCCAGGAAATGGTCACTGAAGCCCTCTCAGGTTGGATATGGATCCAGGTAGTGGGCACTGAAGCCCTCTCTGGTTAGATATGGATCCAGGTAGTGGGCACTGAAGCCCTCTCTGGCTGGATATGGATCCAGGGAATGGTCGCTGAAGCCCTCTCTTGCTGGATATAAATCCAGGTAGTGGTCGCTGAAGCCCTCTCTGGCTGGATATGGATCCAGGAAATGGTCACTGAAGCCCTCTCTGTCTGGATATGGATCCAGGTAGTGGTCACTGAAGCCCTCTCTGGCTGGATATGGATCCAGGTAGTGGTCACTGAAGCCCTCTCTGGCTGGATATGGGTCCAGGAAATGGTAACTGAAGCCCTCTCTGGCTGGATATGGATCCAGGTAGTGGTCACTGAAGCCCTCTCTGGCTGGATATGGATCCAGGAAATGGTCACTGAAGCCCTCTCTGGCTGGATATGGATCCAGGTAGTGGTCACTGAAGCCCTCTCTGGCTGGATATGGATCCAGGTAGTGGTCGCTGAAGCCCTGTCTGACTGGATATGGATCCAGGTAGTGGTCGCTGAAGCCCTGTCTGGCTGGATATGGATCATCCAGGTAGTGGTCGCTGAAGCCCTCTCTGGCTGGATATGGATCCAGGAAATGGTCATTGAAGCCTTCTGGCTAGATATGGATCCAGGAAATGGTCACTGAAGCCCTCTCTGGCTGGATATGGATCCAGGTAGTGGTCGCTGAAGCCCTGTCTGACTGGATATGGATCCAGGTAGTGGTCGCTGAAGCCCTGTCTGGCTGGATATGGATCCAGGAAATGGTCACTGAAGCCCTCTCTGTCTGGATATGGATCCAGGTAATGGTCACTGAAGCCCTCTCTGGCTGGATATGGATCCAGGTAGTGGTCACTGAAGCCCTCTCTGGCTGGATATGGATCCAGGTAGTGGTCACTGAAGCCCTCTCTGGCTGGATATGGGTCCAGGAAATGGTAACTGAAGCCCTCTCTGGCTGGATATGGATCCAGGTAGTGGTCACTGAAGCCCTCTCTGGCTGGATATGGATCCAGGAAATGGTCACTGAAGCCCTCTCTGTCTGGATATGGATCCAGGTAGTGGTCACTGAAGCCCTCTCTGGCTGGATATGGATCCAGGTAGTGGTCACTGAAGCCCTCTCTGGCTGGATATGGATCCAGGTAGTGGTCACTGAAGCCCTCTCTGGCTGGATATGGATCCAGGTAGTGGTCACTGAAGCCCTCTCTGGCTGGATATGGATCCAGGTAGTGGTCGCTGAAGCCCTCTCTGGCTGGATATGGATCCAGGAAATGGTCACTGAAGCCCTCTCTGGCTGGATATCGATCCAGGTAGTGGTCACTGAAGCCCTCTCTGGCTGGATATGGATCCAGGAAATGGTAACTGAAGCCCTCTCTGGCTGGATATGGATCCAGGTAATTGTCACTGAAGCCCTCTCTGGCTGGATATGGATCCAGGAAATGGTCGTTGAGGCCTTCTGGCTGGATATGGATCCAGGAAATGGTCACTGAAGCCCTCTCTGGCTGGATATGGATCCAGGAAATGGTCACTGAAGCCCTCCCTGGCTGGATATGGATACAGGTAGTGGTCACTGAAGTCCTCTCTGGCTGGATACGGATCCAGGTAGTGGTCACTGAAGCCCTCTCTGGCTGGATACGGATCAAGGTAGTGGTCGCTGAAGCCCTCTCTGGCTGGATATGGATCCAGGTAGTGGTCACTGATGTCCTCTCTGGCTGGATATGGATCCAGGTAGTGGTCACTGAAGCCCTCTCTGGCTGGATATGGATCCAGGTAGTGGTCACTGGTCCTCTCTGGTTAGATATGGATCCAGGTAGTGGTCACTGAAGCCCTTTCTGGCTGGATACGGATCCAGGTAGTGGTCGCTGAAGCCCTCTCTGGCTGGATATGGATACAGTAAGTGGTCACTGAAGCCCTCTCTGGCTGGATATGGATACAGTAAGTGGTCACTGAAGCCCTCTCTGGCTGGATATGGATCCAGGTAGTGGTCACTGAAGCCCTCTCTGGCTGGATATGGATCCAGATGGTGGTCACTGAAGCCCTCTCTGACTGGATATGGATCCAGAAAGTGGTCACTGAAGCCCTCTCTGGCTGGATATGGATCCAGGTAGTGGTCACTGAAGCCCTCTCTGGCTGGATATGGATCCAGATGGTGGTCACTGAAGCCCACTCTGGCTGGATATGGATCCAGGTAGTGGTCACTGAAGCCCTCTCTGTCTGGATATGGATCCAGGTAGTGGTCGCTGAAGCCCTGTCTGGTTAGATATGGATCCGGGTAGTGGTCACTGAAGCCCTCTCTGGCTGGATATGGATCCAGGTAGTGGTCACTGAAGCCCTCTCCCGCTGGATATGGATCCAGGTAGTGGTCACTGAAGCCCTCTCTGACTGGATATGGATCCAGGAAATGGTCACTGAAGCCCTCTGTGGCTGGATATGGATCCAGATGGTGGTCACTGAAGCCCTCTCTGGCTGGATATGGATCCAGGTAGTGGTCACTGAAGTCCTCTCTGGTTGGATATGGATCCAGGTAGTGGTCGCTGAAGCCCTGTCTGACTGGATATGGATCCAGGTAGTGGTCGCTGAAGCCCTGTCTGGCTGGATATGGATCCAGGAAATGGTCACTGAAGCCCTCTCTGTCTGGATATGGATCCAGGTAATGGTCACTGAAGCCCTCTCTGGCTGGATATGGATCCAGGTAGTGGTCACTGAAGCCCTCTCTGGCTGGATATGGATCCAGGTAGTGGTCACTGAAGCCCTCTCTGGCTGGATATGGATCCAGGAAATGGTCACTGAAGCCCTCTCTGGTTGGATATGGATCCAGGTAGTGGGCACTGAAGCCCTCTCTGGTTAGATATGGATCCAGGTAGTGGGCACTGAAGCCCTCTCTGGCTGGATATGGATCCAGGGAATGGTCGCTGAAGCCCTCTCTTGCTGGATATAAATCCAGGTAGTGGTCGCTGAAGCCCTCTCTGGCTGGATATGGATCCAGGAAATGGTCACTGAAGCCCTCTCTGTCTGGATATGGATCCAGGTAGTGGTCACTGAAGCCCTCTCTGGCTGGATATGGATCCAGGTAGTGGTCACTGAAGCCCTCTCTGGCTGGATATGGGTCCAGGAAATGGTAACTGAAGCCCTCTCTGGCTGGATATGGATCCAGGTAGTGGTCACTGAAGCCCTCTCTGGCTGGATATGGATCCAGGAAATGGTCACTGAAGCCCTCTCTGGCTGGATATGGATCCAGGTAGTGGTCACTGAAGCCCTCTCTGGCTGGATATGGATCCAGGTAGTGGTCGCTGAAGCCCTGTCTGACTGGATATGGATCCAGGTAGTGGTCGCTGAAGCCCTGTCTGGCTGGATATGGATCATCCAGGTAGTGGTCGCTGAAGCCCTCTCTGGCTGGATATGGATCCAGGAAATGGTCATTGAAGCCTTCTGGCTAGATATGGATCCAGGAAATGGTCACTGAAGCCCTCTCTGGCTGGATATGGATCCAGGTAGTGGTCGCTGAAGCCCTGTCTGACTGGATATGGATCCAGGTAGTGGTCGCTGAAGCCCTGTCTGGCTGGATATGGATCCAGGAAATGGTCACTGAAGCCCTCTCTGTCTGGATATGGATCCAGGTAATGGTCACTGAAGCCCTCTCTGGCTGGATATGGATCCAGGTAGTGGTCACTGAAGCCCTCTCTGGCTGGATATGGATCCAGGTAGTGGTCACTGAAGCCCTCTCTGGCTGGATATGGATCCAGGAAATGGTCACTGAAGCCCTCTCTGGTTGGATATGGATCCAGGTAGTGGGCACTGAAGCCCTCTCTGGTTAGATATGGATCCAGGTAGTGGGCACTGAAGCCCTCTCTGGCTGGATATGGATCCAGGGAATGGTCGCTGAAGCCCTCTCTTGCTGGATATAAATCCAGGTAGTGGTCGCTGAAGCCCTCTCTGGCTGGATATGGATCCAGGAAATGGTCACTGAAGCCCTCTCTGTCTGGATATGGATCCAGGTAGTGGTCACTGAAGCCCTCTCTGGCTGGATATGGATCCAGGTAGTGGTCACTGAAGCCCTCTCTGGCTGGATATGGATCCAGGAAATGGTCACTGAAGCCCTCTCTGGCTGGATATGGATCATCCAGGTAGTGGTCGCTGAAGCCCTCTCTGGCTGGATATGGATCCAGGAAATGGTCATTGAAGCCTTCTGGCTAGATATGGATCCAGGAAATGGTCACTGAAGCCCTCACTGGCTGGATATGGATCCAGGAAATGGTCACTGAAGCCCTCTCTGGCTGGATATGGATCCAGGAAATGGTCACTGAAGCCCTCTCTGGCTGGATATGGATCATCGAGGTAGTGGTCGCTGAAGCCCTCTCTGGCTGGATATGGATCCAGGTAGTGGTCGCTGAAGTCCTCTCTGGTTAGATATGGATCCAGGTAGTGGTCACTGAAGCCCTCTGGCTGGATATGGATCCAGATGGTGGTCACTGGAGCCCTCTCTGGCTGGATATGGATCCAGGAAATGGTCACTGAAGCCCTCTCTGGCTGGATATGGATCCAGGTAGTGGTCACTGAAGCCCTCTGGCTGGATATGGATCCAGGAAATGGTCACTGAAGCCCTCTGGCTGGATATGGATCCAGGAAATGGTCACTGAAGCCCTCTATGGCTGGATATGGATCCAGGAAATGGTCACTGAAGCCCTCTCTGGCTGGATATGGATCCAGGTAGTGGTCACTGAAGCCCTCTCTGGCTGGATATGGATCCAGGTAGTGGTCACTGAAGCCCTCTCTGGCTGGATATGGATCCAGGAAATGGTCACTGAAGCTCTCTCTGGCTGGATATGGATCCAGGGAATGGTCACTGAAGCCCTCTTTGGCTGGATATGGATCCAGGTAGTGGTCACTGAAACCTTTTTTGTTAGATATGGAAACAGTACAATTTTACAGTTATGCTTTTGTGATTTGCGAGGTTAAATTTATTCCTAAATACTGTATGGTCCCAGAGCGATTGGTTTACCAGGCTCCATTATCAAAAGCATGCAGTTCGATAGATAGAGATCACTTAACGCAATTTGGTCTAAAATCTCAAATTTATAGCTTTTCCTCTTTCTGTTAGCGTACAACTTAATGGTTACAGGTTATTCTGTTTTCTATTTGCCCTGTATTGAACTCATTTCTCTCTGTGTTTTGGGCCTGAATCTACCAGAATATTCCAGGAGAATATCCTAGCTCCTTATAACCCTCGATAATGTTATAATGAACCCAAACACAAACTTAACGTGTATAAAGAATGTGTTTTATTAATAGGAAAGACAGTAACATTTCATGTAGTAAAACATCCAGATATTATCAATACAACAATAAATTATTATAAACATTTTTCCTTGGAGACTTAACAAAATTGTGTATAATTTCCAAAATACTTTGTATAAAAAATACAACCTACATAACCAACATAGCAGAAAGTGAGAAGCAAATTATAAACATTATGGAAGAATATTATGAAAGAATAATACATATATGAGGGTGAATAAATAAACAAATATGTAAAAAAAATAGTCCGCCTTTGTATCATAATGCATAACTTAAAGTGGCATGAGCTGCCAAAATTCACACTTTTCTTCATAATTTCTGATCGTCCCGACAGTAAGCGGCTTACAAGGTCATCGAAAAACTAAATAACTGGCGTTGGAATGAGGAAAATCCATACAGTATGTGGCCTGTACGAACCGAAAACGTGTTCGAAAATTTTAAATTTCTGAGACGACCCTTCATTCATTCTAAGCCAAAGTTAGTTCAAAACAATACTTTATTGACATACTTAAGACTAGAAGCACTAAACAGCTTCTGAATTATACGTCTTGAGAAAAATAGCCAATAATTTCAACATTCTGTTTTAACGTCAAAGTATCAACATTTTGGCAGCTCATGCCACTTTAAAAACTAAGCCTTTTACAGTAACACATTTGGTACAGGTCAACAGCTGCCAGTTTAGGTCCCATGGTGAGAAGTTTGGACTAATACATGCATATTCAGAATTCACTCAATATAAAAATGATCACAACAAAAATAAAATGTTTGACATAGAATATTGCAAAAGATACATAGACAATTGTGTCAGTCGAGTATGGTAAGAATTCCGCTAATTCAAGTACTCAAAACATTACGAAAATCACTCTAAAAGTTTGAGACTTTTCGTTGGGTGTCTTACCTCCTGCATGGAGCGACCGACAATCCTATCAAGCAATCACTATTGTTGTTGTTTTAGACCAAACATGGCAGAAAGCAGTCTAATAATTTGTTATCTTCACATTGCTTGTCCTTGAATTAGCGGAATTCTTACCGTATACTTGAATAGAAATTTAGTATAGGAGAAAGTTTAAGGTAAAGCAAAGCTACAGGATAACAATAGCAGGAATGCATATTATAAACCATTTTACATATGTATTTCTTAAATAAAAGACCTGAAGCCTCAAGAAGGGTGAATTGCATTGTGGGTATAAAGGGGGTCTTGATTTGAAGTGACCGTATTGTTACATGCCCTTGTAGTGAAAAGAATGACCGCACGTTTATATTTTTCTGTGCAGGATTCTAAATACTTTCCATCTGCCATGCCGAACCCCTTAAATCCAGTAACGCCAATAAGCATTCAGCATATTTCGAAGTAAAATGACATTAACTGTTGCCCTTTCGAGTGTCTAAAGGCAGATAAATCATAGTTTTCTTGGTGGTGGATTGGTTAAATTCAATTTGAGCAAAACACAAAATAAATATCGACAAAAAATTATAAATAATATTTCATGAAATGACAGAAAAAAAATCTTTGTGTACTTTCTGATTATATATGTTGATATTAATAATATCAATGGCAGATAGGCCCTGACCATGGGATCATTCACCAATTTATATTATATTATAAACTGAGAAATACAGTCAACTGGTCAAGTTACATAACAAACCATAAAAAATATATAATATAAAGTATCATTGTTTGGTTGATTGATGTTTAACACCACACTCATGACTACTTCACTAGATTGATTGATTAATGTTTAACGCCACACTCATGACTACTTCATTTGTTAGGCTAAGTGAGGGGTGGCCATGCTCTATGCTCGGAGAAAACCCCTGGTTTTTTCGGCAACTTCCCAGCAACCTAATCCATATCAAATAATATACAAGTTCATTTTTCAGTAAAGTGACAATGTTGACAACTCAAGAATTAATCAACTATAAATAATGGAGATAAAACAATTACTAATCAGAGATGTAAAACTTGTCTTCGTGGTTATTTTAGACAAGAAGATTTTCCGTGTGTTTAAGTGTTCATAAATAATATATTTATGGACACTAAAACACACGGGCACAGGGAAAATCTTCTTGTCTAAAATAACCACGGAGACAAGTTTCTAATTGTGTTAAAAAGAGGTATATCATTTAGACCTTTATACCCCATCATAAATTGTTGTAATAAAGTAAACCTATGATATTTCATTAGGTTGACGACTGACAGGAGCTTGGCCTTAGTCAGTAGAATTTTCTGGAACATAAATAATATAATATATATGTATTGTCAGGAAACAAACAAAAGTTTACATCTCATTGACAACTATTTGTATATGAGTCACATATGACATTGAGACATTATGGCCGCTTTACCATAGTTCACAGGTTTGGGCTTGACATCATACCTCCTGGATCATCAAAGCTTTGGACTGGGGACCCCAATTAATCAATTTATAACTTGTGATGACAAATAAAGAAGATGATAATTATAACTTAAAATGATAATTTTAAGAAGTTGTTATTATCCATATAATTTGCTCCTTGTGTATTAATCAATTTATGGTAGACTTATAAACAGACATAGAATTTTTTACGGAAATAGTTTAGCCTAATTTAAGATTCATCATTTGGCTGGATCAGTTACTTTATTTTATTTTTGTTAAGTAATTAACTGATATAATTAAATTATACTCTGTTATTTCAGGATTTCTGATATCTATCGTGAGGGGACCTATTAAATATCCAAACACTAATAACAAGGTACATGTAGACATTTAACATTGTTGAAACAGGGGCAAGTATGTTTGTATAAGTCTAAAACATGTCTACACATGTCCATAAAGCTATAGTTAACATGTTGGAGATCTATTATTTCACCAATAAAACTATCGGCAATGATTTTGAAAATTATTATTTCACCTATAAAGCTATAATTCTGTACAAATTAAATTTCTTCTCAACTGCTCTTGTTCTTCTAAGCTAAACCCAATTGATTCTAAATAGTTCTCTACTGAACCGTACCTACAAAAAAAGAAAGATTATTTTAGTCTGATTCGGTACTTGATCAAATTATATCAATACAATTCTGTAATATCTTAAATCCTCATTTCATTCTGACACAAACACAGTACATATAGGGCCTATTAAAAGAAGGCAAACTCACTGCCCTGTGATGTATTGCAATACACCTTGAACAAGTCTAAGAGAAACTTACTGCTCTGTGATATATTGCAATACACCTTGAACAAGTCTAAGAGAAACTTACTGCTCGGTGATATATTGCAATAAACCTTGAACAAGTCTAACAGAAACTTACTGCTCTGTGATATATTCCAATAAACCTTGAACAAGTCTAAGAGAAACTTACTGCTCGGTGATATATTCCAATAAACCTTGAACAAGTCTAAGAGAAACTTACTGCTCTGTGATATATTCCAATAAACCTTGAACAAGTCTAAGAGAAACTTACTGCTCTGTGATATATTCCAATAAACCTTGAACAAGTCTAAGAGAAACTTACTGCTCTGTGATATATTCCAATAAACCTTGAACAAGTCTAACAGAAACTTACTGCTCTCTGATATATTTCAATAAACCTTGGACAAGTCTAAGAGAAACTTACTGCTCTGTGATATATTCCAATAAACCTTGAACAAGTCTAAGAGAAACTTACTGCTCTGTGATATATTCCAATAAACCTTGAACAAGTCTAAGAGAAACTTACTGCTCTGTGATATATTCCAATAAACCTTGAACAAGTCTAACAGAAACTTACTGCTCTCTGATATATTTCAATAAACCTTGGACAAGTCTAAGAGAAACTTACTGCTCTGTGATATATTCCAATAAACCTTGTACAAGTCTAAGAGAAACTTACTGCTCGGTGATATATTCCAATAAACCTTGAACAAGTCTAAGAGAAACTTACTGCTCTGTGATATATTCCAGTAAACTTAGAGAAACTTACTGCTCTGTGATGTATTGCAATAAACCTTGAACAAGTCTAAGAGAAACTTACTGTTCTGTGATGTATTCCAATAAACCTTGAACAAGTCTAAGAGAAACTTACTGCTCTGTGATATATTTTAATAAACCTTGAACAAGTCTAAGAGAAACTTACTGCTCGGTGATATATTCCAATAAACCTTGAACAAGTCTAAGAGAAACTTACTGCTCTGTGATATATTCCAATAAACCTTGAACAAGTCTAAGAGAAAGTCAGTGCCCTGTGATATATTCCAATAAACCTTGAACAAGTCCAAGAGAAACTTACTGCTCTGTGATATATTCCAATAAACCTTGAACAAGTCTAAGAGAAACTTACTGTTCTGTGATATATTCCAATAAACCTTGTACAAGTCTAAGAGAAACTTACTGTTCTGTGATATATTCCAATAAACATTGAACAAGTCTAAGAGAAACTTACTGTTCTGTGATATATTCCAATAAACCTTGAACAAGCCTAAGAGAAACTTACTGCTCTGTGATATATTCCAATAAACCTTGAACAAGTCTAAGAGAAACTTACTGCTCTGTGATATATTCCAATAAACCTTGAACAAGTCTAAGAGAAACTTACTGCTCAGTGATATATTCCAATAAACCTTGAACAAGTCTAAGAGAAACTTACTGCTCTGTGATATATTCCAATAAACCTTGAACAAGTCTAAGAGAAACTTACTGCTCAGTGATATATTCCAATAAACCTTGAACAAGTCTAAGAGAAAATTACTGCTCAGTGATATATTCCAATAAACCTTGAACAAGTCTAAGAGAAACTTACTGCTCTGTGATATATTCCAATAAACCTTGAACAAGTCTAAGAGAAACTTACTGCTCAGTGATATATTCCAATAAACCTTGAACAAGTCTAAGAGAAACTTACTGCTCTGTGATATATTCCAATAAACCTTGAACAAGTCTAAGAGAAACTTACTGCTCAGTGATATATTCCAATAAACCTTGAACAAGTCTAAGAGAAACTTACTGCTCTGTGATATATTCCAATAAACCTTGAACAAGTCTAAGAGAAACTTACTGCTCAGTGATATATTCCAATAAACCTTGAACAAGTCTAAGAGAAACTTACTGCTCTGTGATATATTCCAATAAACCTTGAACAAGTCTAAGAGAAACTTACTGCTCTGTGATATATTCCAATAAACCTTGAACAAGTCTAAGAGAAACTTACTGCTCTGTGATATATTCCAATAAACCTTGAACAAGTCTAAGAGAAACTTACTGCTCAGTGATATATTCCAATAAACCTTGAACAAGTCTAAGAGAAACTTACTGCTCAGTGATATATTCCAATAAACCTTGAACAAGTCTAAGAGAAACTTACTGCTCAGTGATATATTCCAATAAACCTTGAACAAGTCTAAGAGAAACTTACTGCTCAGTGATATATTCCAATAAACCTTGAACAAGTCTAAGAGAAACTTACTGCTCTGTGATATATTCCAATAAACCTTGAACAAGTCTAAGAGAAACTTACTGCTCTGTGATATATTCCAATAAGCCTTGAAAAAGTCTAAGAGAAACTTACTGCACGGTGATATATTCCAATAAACCTTGAACAAGTCTAAGAGAAACTTACTGCTCTGTGATGTATTCCAATAAACCTAGAACAAGTCTAAGAGAAACTTACTGCTCTGTGATATATTCCAATAAACCTTGAACAAGTCTAAGAGAAACTTACTGCTCAGTGATATATTCCAATAAACCTTGAACAAGTCTAAGAGAAACTTACTGCTCAGTGATATATTCCAATAAACCTTGAACAAGTCTAAGAGAAACTTACTGCTCAGTGATATATTCCAATAAACCTTGAACAAGTCTAAGAGAAACTTACTGCTCTGTGATATATTCCAATAAACCTTGAACAAGTCTAAGAGAAACTTACTGCTCTGTGATATATTGCAATAAACCTTGAACAAGTCTAAGAGTAACTTGAACAAGTCTAAGAGAAACTTACTGCTCTGTGATATATTCCAATAAACCTTGAACAAGTCTAAGAGAAACTTACTGCTCTGTGATATATTCCAATAAACCTTGAACAAGTCTAAGAGAAACTTACTGCTCTGTGATATATTGCAATAAACCTTGAAAAAGTCTAAGAGAAACTTACCGCTCTGTGATATATTGCAATAAACCTTGAAAAAGTCTAAGAGAAACTTACTGCTCTGTGATATATTCCAATAAACCTTGAACAAGTCTAAGAGAAACTTACTGCTCTGTGATATATTCCAATAAACCTTGAACAAGTCTAAGAGAAACTTACTGCTCTGTGATATATTGCAATAAACCTTGAAAAAGTCTAAGAGAAACTTACCGCTCTGTGATATATTGCAATAAACCTTGAAAAAGTCTAAGAGAAACTTACCGCTCTGTGATATATTGCAATAAACCTTGAAAAAGTCTAAGAGAAACTTACTGCTCAGTGATATATTCCAATAAGCCCAGCATTGTTTCTTGATTTGATGTGACAAATTCCTCACTCATATGATATTTTATGACAATCTCCCTGTGGACCCGTTCTATCACCGGTTGCAAACCCTCCTATTTCAACAAAAGAAAATCAAAATATTTGGTTGGTTGATTGATTGATATTTTACGCAGCACTTAAGATTATTTCACTATAGGCAGCGTTGCCAGGTTTAGTTGGGGAGGAATCCGGGCTCATTGTCCGGAGGAAACCTCCAACAAATTTTTTTACTTGTTATTTGGTCTGAGTGTGATTGTAACCTATGCTGCCTCGATGGAAGGTCTGTGTGGGACAGAGGGACCATCACTCTAACCCATTGGACCACCGAGGCCCCCAAAATATTTGGGAACGTGTCATAATTATTGGGTATTAAATCGTCTGAAGTCACCGTATCATTACAAGCCCTTTTAACTACTGAATGACTGTAGTATGCCAATATATACTTTTTCCATGCAGAATACTTCTGTCGGCCACGTTGATCGCTCAGTATACGCTGATGATTTCATTCAGTTATTGGATTCCGCCTATTAGCCCTGTCAGATATTTTGCTACTACTTACCGCTGAGCGTGAATATTCCTTGCTTATCTCCTCCTTACTGTGACCTAGACAGGACATGATAAGGGCAGTCACAATCCCAGTACGATCTTTCCCGTGTGCACAGTTGATCAATGCTGGAATGTTTTCTGGATCAGTCAATAACTTCAAAGCTGTCAAAAGAAATCAGGAAAAAACTAAAGGATTGATGTTTAAAGAAAGTCCCTAACCAAAACAATCCTTAGACCTAAGATGAGCACAAATAACAGACAAAACCCAAACAGCCGGGATGTATGAGTTCCAATTTGGCTGTTGTTTATAAAAACTACCTTAAAGTACATCTAAAGAGATTGGTAAAAACAGAAAGCTTTTGCTTTGTACAACTATTATTTTGGTATTCTCTTTCTGTTAACACTGGACTACCTGCACAGGTGTTACTCTTCCTGCACAGGTGTGGCTCTATAACTTCCGAGATATATTTATATATAACCGCCTTTGTTTGGGAAATTGGGAGGGTTATAAAATTGAGTCAACACCCTTGGAAGCAAAGAATATGTAATTAAAGCAAGCACTTTACAGGCGGCATTTTTCCATATTTAAATGCCAACGTTAAGTGGGACTTTATAACCAATCGTTAACTTGCAAAATTAAAAATATTGCTTATTTAAATACATTTTTGAAAGCACTCTGAATGAGTGACATATTTTCAACCTAATAACAGTTTAACAAATCAATGCTGCTTCCCATAAATCAGGATTCACCCCAAAAGTATCAACAAACTGAAAGCTAAAATAGGTGACAGATTTTTTTAAAGAGAATTATATGTATACTATTCGCAAAAGGTCAGTGGTGTTATCAAATCTTTGGATATAGGGTGGAGATCTGAAACCCGAAGCCATCTCGATTGAATGCATATGTTTCTCGATCATAGCTAGTGTGACTAAAGTTCTGTGATGATATTGTAGAGGGGGTATAGTTCAACTTCAGTTCATATTAGCCTTAGGCTTATCCCTTTTTTATATTTTCCACCAATTGGCCCAATAATCTACACGGAATAAGAAGATCAAGTCCTATTTAAAATCAACTTACCTGCACATATACTCCTCTGACTCAGGTCAACTATGTCTTTATATTGTCCAATTAGACCAGTGGGATTCAACACGTATGTTGCAAAGATTTGAACAAAATATTTGAAATCGGTCCCAAGAATCAAATCAATCAACATCCAAAATAACGAGTACAGCTTCAAATACCACGGAGCTCTTAGGAAAACAGTCCAAATATATTTACCGGTGAAAAAGTTAATGAGATAGTGTTTTAATCTGGGGTGCTCTCTGCTACTTTCACTTTCTGTTTCAGTCGGTGAGGGGCTTTCCCCTGCCGCTGTATTTGTTTGGTCATTATCATAATGTCCTGTAGAATTGATAAGTTTACATTTTACCTCTTCGTGAGGTTTGTAAGCTGATCGGTGAGGTATTTTAACCACGTGGAGAGAGGAAACACTATCCAACAGTTTTTCACCGTCTGCTTTCGCGTACTCCTGCTTTGAGCGAAAGTCTATGACGCTGCGAATGCCAAGCTTCTGAAACTGAACCATGTCATCATCATTCAATAAATCTGGCCTGGATGACCGGTATAACAGTCCCACTCCATTCTCTTCCTCCTTGTCGCTATTCTGTGAATACAACACCCGAAAATTCGGCAGATCAAGGATACCGGGTTCGTTTCCTGGTTCAGCCATCATCAATAAATTTGACAGTTACAATTAAAGCGCCCCCTAGTGGTGTTCCAACTTACGATCACCTGTCTTGGTGGGCCAGTCCATTGTAAAATGTGCATTAATTAAATACTGACCAGCGCAGAGATAAAACCTAAACTAGATTGAGCACAAATTTATTAAAAAAGGATTTTCTCAGAAAAACCTATTGAATTATAGTTGAAAGAAACAATCTTTTAGACCGATATAGCATTATTTTACGAACAATTGAAAGCCCGTTACCCCCATCGAAAAAAAAAATATGGCATCGTCTGAGATCACATGACCTAGAATGTTTACACTGGGTTGACAATGTAGTAAAGGAAGTTCCTCCACACTCGAATACGATGGAAGAGATAGAAGATTTAGAAGCAACTGACGTTCTGGAAGATATTCGACACACGAGCAGAGATCGAGTGTCACCCAGACTTACAAAATACATCAGTACAGGTTACGTTGACAAGAACAAGGTGGGTACTATCAATGGTATTGTCTATCAGGCCATGGTGATTTGTGTGTGACTGACACTGACACTATCTTCCTGAAGTAAGTAACACAGGAAAGAGAGTGTGGCTACTGACCATGCACAACAGCCCCTTCGCAGTACTAGTCACACGTCACATGTGCCGCTTTCATCGAATTTTATCAGCTAATACACGTCACTGATTCATGATTTTTGATTGATTGATTGATTGATTATTTGATTGATTGATTGATTGATTGGGCGTTGTCGTCGCATTCCATTGACTCATGGAAGTGGACATGACCAGACTTTGAAGAATATAATAATTTTCTCTCTTTTTTTTTTGTTTGCCTATAACAAATGTCAGAAATTATTAAATAACTGACTTAGACCGATACTCTAGTAAAGCAGTATTACTATAACCAATTGCATGGTCAGTGTGCTTGTAATCGTACTCCGCTCAAAATGAGTATATCAGTATAGCCCAGTAGCCTAGAGGCACGTTATACCTTTATCCAGTGTAAGTGATGTGGAAACAGCCCATTCATCAGCATAAGCTCATGCCACCTTAAGGGGGTCTCGGTGGTCCACTGGGCTAGAGTGATCGTCCCTGAGTCCCACACAGTCCTTCCATGCATCGATGGGGCGCGGGTTCGAATCACACTCAGACCATATTATTAATTATTAAAAATGGAAAAAGTTTGGAGTGGATTTTTCACTCTGTGGCCCTATGTGGAAGAGTTGCCAGGTACTTGCCGAAGGTCGTGGGTTTCCTCCCCCAGTAAATCTGGCACCACCGCCATATAAGTGAAATAATCTTGGGTGCGGCAGTAAAACCAATCAATCCACCTATCTGTCTGCTGTTAACCACCCCAGCATTACAATTGAATAAAAACTGAAGCGATAAAATATTGAAATCACACGATATTGTGAATCCATATAAATGTTACTTTCTATCTTCCCACCTTGGCACTGACGACATAATCTTTTATCTAAAGGGCATTTGGTGTAGCGGCCTGGTTTCAATAGCTAAGGGATGGGTGCTTAATCTAAGAGAGGTTAAAGCTTTCCTGTAGTTAAAGTGGCACGAGCTGCCAAAATGTTGATATTTTGACGTAAAAACAGAATGTAGAAATTATTGGCTATTTTCTCAAGACGTATAATTCAGAGGCTTTTTAGTGCTTCTAGTCTCGAAAATGTACGATAAAGTATTGTTTTGAACTAACTTTGGCTTAAAATGAACGAATGTTCGTCCCGGGTATTTAAATTTTGTTTACTTTTCGAATACGTTTTTGGTTCGTATAGGCCACATACTGTATGGATTTTCCTCATTCCAACGCCAATCATTTAGATTTTCGAAGGCCTTCAAACCCTCTTACTGTCGTGATGATCAGAAATTATGAAAAAAGTGTGAATTTCGGCAGCTCGTGCCACTTTAAGGGGTTTTTTTTACAGATTTTAGGTAGTTAGTTTTATAGCTTCTTGTATATGTTGTATCATTGTTTTTTAAACATTGTAACATTGCACTAATTTGTGGCCAATTTGTTCTGTATGATTGGTGTGCTCAAGTGTGTTACTTGCAACAATGTTGCCATCACATGTTGTTCTACTTATAAGATAATTACAAATGTAAAACATTCTTACACATTGTATAATTTATGTCTCTTAACTGTATTAAGGGATGTATTGTTAAAATCCAGTTACAACCAATAGTCTAACCTTATTTTAATGAATTTTCTTAAAGAGACTTATTGATACCTGCTCAGAATGTGGTTTAAGCTTAAGCTTAGAGTTGTTGAACACAATTTATATTCTGCATTGAATGGTTCATATCAACTGTACATAGAGGGTTTCAGGGAACTAAGACCATGCCTGCATTGGACCTGGTGTTTATAAACTGTTCTGTCTAATGTGGTAAATATAGACTATCAGGTATTATTAATGTATATTTTCCATAGGTAAAAAAACATGCATAAACCAGTCTTCGTGTCTTTTATAGAGAAAAAGACAAAGTGCCACTGCTATTCAAGCAGAAAATATACCGGCTATATTCAAAATCAGTTTTTGATATGGGTCAGATATATAATAGATCTGCACCTGACCTCCCCCAAGGTGCAGGTAGCTAGTAGTTGGTATATAGTTTGGGTCTATAATGTGTTATTATATTCGTGTTAATGGTTAAGGAATAGCAGAAAAATCAATCAACTTACTAGTACATATGAATAGTGTCATTTTTGTAGATACTGGTTGAAATCAATATTATATGGATGTAGGTGTTTATAATCCATAAAGTCCTTCTAATAAGAATGTGCTTTAGCTGTCACATCTGATTCTTTGAGGACAATGTGAAACGACAGGCTTTATTAGCAAATCACACCTGGAAGTTTGCTGTTATTGGAAAAAAATAGCTTGGGTTGTAATTTGTGGCCTGGATTGCCGTTTTGCCACAAAATGGTAGGTTTTCTGTTCCATGTTTGTCAATGGATATTGTTCATATATCCCAACAGACTTTTTAGTTTTACATTAATGGTTATACTGGCTCTAATGCCATTTAATAACCTTACTGACTCTTATTCTCAAGAGATTCTATAGTTCCCACTGATATATAGTCCTATAGACTGTAGGAGTTACTGTACTATCCAATAACTGATCCAAAACCTTTATGTCCAATTAACTGACATTGACCCCACTAATATTCACCCCAACAGACATTGGCCCCACTAATATTCAGCCCAACAGACATTGACCCCACTAATATTCACCCCAACAGACATTGGCCCCACTAATATTCAGCCCAACAGACATTGGCCCTACTAATATTCACCCTAACAGACATTGGCCCCACTATTATTTACCCCAACAGACATTGGCACCAATTATATTCACCCCAACAGACATTGGCCCTACTAATATTCACCCCAACAGACATTGGCCCCACTAATATTCACCCCAACAGACATTGGCCCCACTAATATTCACCCCAACAGACATTGGCCCCACTAATATTTACTCCAACAGATATTGGCCCCACTAACATTTACTCCAACAGACATTGGCCCCACTAATATTTATCCCAACAGACATTAGCCCCCCACTAACATTTACTCCAACAGACATTGGCCCCACTAATATTTATCCCAACAGACATTAGCCCCCCACTAATATTCACCCCAACAGACATTGGCCCCACTAATATTTACTCCAACAGATATTGGCCCCACTAATATTTACTCCAACAGACATTGGCCCCACTAATATTTACCCCAACAGACATTGACCCCACTAATATTCACCCCAACAGACATTGACCCCACTAATATTTACCCCAACAGACATTGGCCCCACTAACATTTACCCCAACAGACATTGGCCCCACTAATATTCACCCTAACAGACATTGGCCCCCACTAATATTTACCCCAACAGACATTGGCCTCCCACTAATATTCACCCCAACAGACATTGACCCCACTAATATTTACCCCAACAGACATTGGCCCCACTAACATTTACCCCAACAGACATTGGCCCCACTAATATTCACCCTAACAGACATTGGCCCCCACTAATATTCACCCCAACAGACATTGACCCCACTAATATTCACCCCCCAACAGACTTTGGCCCAACTGATATTTACCCCAACAGACATTGGCCCCACTAATATTCACCCCAACAGACATTGGCCCCACTAATAGTTACCCCAACAGACATTGGCCCCACTAATATTCACCCCAACAGACATTGACCCCACTAATATTTACCCCAACAGACATTGGCCCCACTAACATTTACCCCAACAGACATTGGCCCCACTAATATTCACCCTAACAGACATTGGCCCCCACTAATATTCACCCCAACAGACATTGACCCCACTAATATTCACCCCCCAACAGACTTTGGCCCAACTGATATTTACCCCAACAGACATTGGCCCCACTAATATTCACCCCAACAGACATTGGCCCCACTAATAGTTACCCCAACAGACATTGGCCCCACTAATATTCACCCCAACAGACATTGACCCCACTAATATTTACCCCAACAGATATTGGCCCCACTAATATTCACCCCAACAGACTTTCTCCCCACTGATATAGACCCCAAAGACGCAAATTTTGGTAAATGACTGTTGATCCAAATGTCTCTTGGAGGAAAAAAGAGATTTTTGCTGGTAGTGGAAATGTCCGATAGTATACCTAACGTTTAGCCCGGATTATCGGTCTTACGGCGACTGGTATTATGTGGCTGCTAATGTGTCTTGTCGCCTTATGACGAACACGGAGTGAAAAAAAAATTCAGCAGAGCCCAGATTTCTCAGCTAACCGAACGGTGGTCACTAGATGTGTGACTATAAGAGTTAGTAACATATTTCACGATGGCCAAAGCCTCCAATATCTTGTTCTCATCTACTGCCGCAGTCAAATGTAGGCGATCTATAGCTATTGGGTAATGTTTTATATGCTGTATGTATTGTGCTGCCAGTTAGTGGGATATAAAAATGTACCCCATGGGGGTAAAAGATAAACATAGACAGTCTGGTGATACATTATTGGGTATAGGCCATGACATACTGTACGTGTTAAACAAGCCTGACATGGTCAATAGGTAACATCAGTGTACAAGTTCATCCAGGGATGTTTCATGTTCATTATAATACCTACCTTTTGCTAACACCAATATTTTATTTCACTGTGATAATATAGGCTTGTGCATTTGGCGGTAGAGTACAAACAAAATTGCCTGCAGTGAATTGGTTGATTGGTGCACTCAAGATTATTTCACTTCTATAGCGGCATTGCCAGATTTAGTCGGGGAGGAAACCGCGACCCTCGACGAGTACCTGGCAACTCTTCCACATACCGCGCCCGAGTGAAAAATCCACTCAGAAATTTTTCAATTTTTATTTGGCCTGAGTGGGATTCGAACCCGCGTCCCATCGATGGAAGGTCTGTGTGGAGCTGAGGGACGATCACTCTAACCCACTGGACCACCGAGGCCCCTTGCCTGCAGTGAAACTGTGACCGTGTGAAATGTACAGGGTATAACACCAATGTATAAGCGTACATTCACTAGCACCAATTTACTTCCAGCCAGTGGTTTAAAGAATATTCTGAAATGGTAAAGCTAAGTAGGGCCTACAAAAAGAAATCCAAAAGAAGACATTTGTCCAGAAAGAATAATTGGTTGTGGATCAACCGATCTAAAAACTGAACTTTGAAATCACCGGGCAAAGAATATTGATCAGGATTGTTTCTGCTTTTCTGTTGATTCCTTCTAAAAACGAAAGATGTCAAACAGACATTAAGCAGATATTCCCCAAGAAAAAAAGTATATGTTAGCCTCTAAATTTGGAACAAGCATGCTTTAATGGAAGAGGAATAGGTCGTCAGCCTGAGTTTCCAGACTGCAAATAAACTTGAATGGAACCTTTCCGTTGAAATGGAGGGAACAGCCAAATGAAGACTACTAACTGCACATAAAAAAGGAAATGTCTATATTTGTTGAATATAATGATTTTGGGATTTTCTGTGTGTCTTAGTCTAATCGATGAATGAACCTATCCAAATGTAAATCAATGTGGAAAGGATCGGTCCTAGAATTCTCAGCACCATAAATCACACTGCTACATCAGCTTGATCGCTCTCGCTTGTTAAAGTGACATGAGCTGTAAAAAATAAGGGTCAATTTCATTGAAACTGAACTTGGTTATTGCTCCTCATTTTTATTAAAGTGGCATGAGCTGCCAAAATTCACACTTTTTTCATAATTTCTGATCATCACGACAGTAAGAGGCTTGGAAGGCCATCGACAAACTAAATAAATGGCGTTGGAATGACGAAAATCCATACAGTATGTGGCCTGTACGAACCGAAAAACAAAGTTATTTCAAAACAATACTTTATCGTACATTTTCGAGACTAGAAGCACTAAGAAGCTTCTGAATTATACGTTTTGAGAAAAATAGCCAATAATTTCAACATTTTGTTTCAACGTCAACATTTTGGCAGCTCATGCCACTTTAAGAAGTACGGAATAAGAGTTGTTGATACCAATCTCGGGGATGTACGTTAAATTAGTTTTTTGGGCAACAATAGCCTAAAATATAAACATACATCCAGGCTATTTGAATTTATTTTACGTTCGTTTCGTTTTTTTCATTTCAACGTAAATCCGTAAGCTTTGCAATGTCCTTCAGCCGCTCAGTTTATCTTGTCAATCAGAACTTCTGAAAAAAATTGTTCCTTATGTTTTGCTTGTTCTGTTGGTCAATCCACGTTAAACTCGTTGTTTTCATCAAGCAGATAAATTGGCATAAGCTGCCAAAATTCGTCTTTTTTCATTTTTTTCGATGGTCAAGAAAATTCGAGATCTCATGAACGTTTTTGTTTACACTAAACTGCATTGTTATTCGAAATCCTCCCGATACTAAATTTTAGTGGTAGTATCATTCAAGCTGTGGACATACAATACATGTTTTATGTAAGTACTTTAACCTTAACCTTTGATCCTTGCAGGGGATGCCAGAGAAATTCCCACCGATCATTCGGCTGAACGTTGGAGGCATGCTGTACACCACTCGGCTGTCGACGCTGTGTAAGTACCCGGATTCTATGCTGGCAGCCATGTTCAGTGGACGTCACCACGTGGACAAGGATCAGGAGGAAAACTACTTCTTGGACAGCAATGGCTCTTTGTTTGGCTACGTTTTGGAATTTTTACGTTTTGGTCAACTACCTCCAAATACACACGCCCTTCCTGTATATAGAGAGGCCAGTTATTTCGGTCTTCATGCTTTAGTAGAACGCTTACAACTAAATCCAGAGATCGCCAAAATGACTGTCAAAGAGTCACACCGATCACAGTTCCCGTATTATTATGATGTTAAAGAAAACGTCATCAAAATGGCTATAGAAAAGGCAACTATGAACAAAATAGGAGAGGTCATAATTTATGCTTTTCGGACTGAATTTGTTGCCAAGGCTGCAAGTTTTAACCCAAACCATGGCTGTGTTACAGAACTGGCTCATGTCTCCATAGGTCCATGGACGTCCATGGCTGATGAAGAGACATTCATGAGGTGTCTAGAAACTGACTTGTTAGAAGAGGGTTTCACTATCCGACCCCATGATACCAAGAAAAAATGTAAATATTACTTTGGACAAACGTGTCAAAAGTTTGTATACAGACTGCAGTTTATATTTGATTGATCACAGTATGCTTTAGTCTCCAAAATAATATAATACTTTTCCTGTTTATGTATTTAAAGGTAATCTATTAAATTATGTGATGCTGTGCTTAGATCTACTGTGCTTAGATCGACTGTGTTTAGATTGACTGTGCTTAAATAAACTGTGCTTAGTTCAACTGTACTTAGATCGACTGTGCTTAGATTGACTGTACTAAGTCCACCGTACTTAGATCGACTGTGCTTAGATCGACTGTGCTTACATCGACTGTGCTTAGGTTGACTGTGCTTAGATTGACTGTGCTTAGCTCGACTGTGCTTAGCTCGACTGTACTTAAATCGACTGTCCTTACTTAGATCGTCATATGAAAGGTATAAATAATAAAACTGTTGGACCATAGGTTCGAATGGGTTGAATCTTTCAATGGCATTTGGAAGTTGAAAGGTTACAATAAGGTGAAGAATTACTTATGGATAACAACTTCTTGGTAACGACGTTTCGATGTAGTTCTTACATCGTTATCAAAGTCAATGTACAACTTCTTGGTTTATTGGGTGACGACTTTTCGATGTAGTTCTTGAAGTTGTTATCCATAAGTAATTCTTCACTGTATCGAATGGGTTGGTACGAAACTTGATTAACATTCCACTGTGAAGACAAAACTTTCTTCTTCTTTTTCATATCATTTCTTCTGATCTGATTGATTGTTGTGTTTAATTCCTAAGATATGCTTATGGACAAAAAGTGTATATGATTAATTAGAGTACAGTTTCGTCCGACAAACCAGTCAATTTTAGGCACAGCGCCGCTGTGTTAAATGGCGTGTTTCTCTGTATATAATACTTCAAAAAAGAACAACAAATATGATTGCTTGCCTAAGATCACAGACTTCCTCCAAATCAACTGTACATATGTGAATCGCTAAAGGTAAAAAATTATTTTCACGAGGAGAATGCGAAAGCTTTTTATCTGAGTTGGTTTCCATCTCTCTTTGTCTCGTGTGAATGTTGCACCAGATTGTAGTCCTTGTGATAAATATAGAATAGTAGGCTCTATATTTTTATCAATTTTTCCATCTTCACGTTTCTGTTACAAATTTTGATGTTGTACATGCATAATATGTATTTTGATATAAAGACATGATAATACACCTGTAATTCTGTCTGACTCGTTTCGTCATTTGTCAACATCACTGATAGCCGATCATAGCCTATACGTGTCCTCCAACTTGTGCCCTCAGTCCAAAAAATTGGAAAATTTTCTGACTGGGTTTTCACTCGAACGACATATGTGGGATGGTTGCCAGTTACCACCGGAAGGTCGTGGGTTTCCTCCGGGCATAGAGTCCGGTTTCCTCCCACAATAAAACTGGCAACGCCGCCATATAAGTGAAATAATCTTGAGCGCGGCGTAAATCATCAATCAATAAATCAACTTGTGCCCTCGGGCTGGATCACTGTGGCTCTGCTTTAGCCATGTATGCTGACCTAGTAAAAAGGAATATTAAGTATGCAAATACATTAGCCTTCCTTTATGTGGGGTCTAATATGTAAATTTAGATGTGGGTTGGTGGGGGAGGGTGATCATTTTGGTCAGTTGGTACTTTTGTCGCTACATTACTTTAGCTGTTGATTGCGACGCTAAGCCCCAATCAATCAATCAACCTTGAGATCTTCTATAGACGTGGCGGTGTCCGGTGACTCTGTCGCCCGAGCGATAGTCCCAAAGACGTTCCGTCGATGTATAGTGGGTTCGAATCCGATTCAAACCAGATAAAATTAGGAAATAATTTCCAAGTATGTTTTTCTCTCGATCGTTCTATGTGGAAGAGGTAATCGCCGAATGTCCACTGTTTCTTACCGACAAAGAGCTGGAGTTCCCCACTGACTAAACCTTGCAACCGTGAAATATGTGAAATAAGCTTGAGTGCGGCGTAAAACACCAATGATCAACGTATTATAGACATGGCCAAGATTTATCTCGCATATAGCTTTACCAGCCATACCATCAAAATAATTCTAAAATACCATTCTCGCATTTCTAAGATAAACTTTAAAATCAAACTGCATCTTGATATAATTAAAAGAAGACAGGGTGTGCAAATAGGGACAATGCGTTCTAAGATGAATGGTAAAAGTCTGTAGCAGACTGTCCGAAACTTCGGAATGTTTCTCATCTCTAAAACATTTTCCATCGATGCGTTCTTTTATATAAATATTACACCCAGTTCCCTCAAAACCACACGGTTTTTCGTGTTATTTTGCACATCATTTAAAATCATGGACAGTATAAACGTATAATATGATAGAATATCAATAACTAAGGTCCACAGGGATACTTGACTACCGAGAGGGAGGATAACATACATTCGGACCTTTATCAAGGGGAAATAACTGCCTTAGTACTGTAATTTTATTCTAAAGAAGAGTTCCCTGCCTTATATCGGAGCTTCAGAAGGCTATCTCATAAAACCCATTTAGCCGACCAGGCATGCAATGAAGCATCGCAAGTTTAGTCTGTGAGGTAAGTTTTGCTGTCTAAACTTTTTTTTATAAATTAGGCCACAAGCAGTGTACCTGAGATTTTATTTGGGTGCGAATATAGAACTGGTCCGTCACCTAGAACTTCTATTCAAAACCTTAGTTTTCGTTCAAATTTGCTGTGAATTACCTTATTGTACTTTGTTTACGAAAAATCCTTCCTCACTGGCAGAAATAGTTGGTGAAATATATAATTAAGACAGGTCTACCCCAAGCTTTCTGCCAGAAAAAAAAACTGGATTTGTTTGACTGACTTGGGTTCGTCTCGAAAAACGTTCTGGATAATTTTTGGGACCAAAAATTTATATTTTTTAACATGTCCATATTAAGGTAGTCCGAAATATCTGCGATGATGATGTAAGACATTTTCTGACAGATAGGCCATCATCATCGTGATGGCCTATCTGTCAGAAAATGTCTTACATCATCATTGCAGATATTTCGGACTACACTAAAGTGTACTTTCAATAATCACGCTCTAATTTACTTCCAGGATAACGTTTAAGTGACATTTGCCAAAATGTAGGGCCTAGTTCGCAATATGTTGAGTGGATTGAAGTTTTTCAATACCACGTCAACATAGGGTGCATTTGAAAAATCTAAGAGTTGCTCTCGGATTTTTTAAAAAAATGAGAGCTCGAATTTTTTAACATTACTCATGATCTAAAGCTGTGTCAGGAAACTTCTTTGATAATCCCTTCGTAGAGCTAAACCATAATCTGTGACTTTACACAACGTCAACAACGAATTTCTCTAAGTTTAAATTCCCTCTTGCGTTTAAACCGAGTTTCCCCGACCAAGTTTTCTATGCCTGATTGCAGATTGTGTGCGTGCGTGTGTGTGTGTGTGTGTGTTTTTTTTTTTTTTAATTTTTAACCACTTTTGAAAATACCACAGTTTGGCAGAGAAATATGTAAGCTTAAAACTGCCAAAATGGTGATACCCATGTGGAATTGTTTGAAGCGTGAAACCGGCATGCATTATATGTCAACCTTGTTTGTAAAGGATGTCCCATATGTTGATCTATTTGAAAATGGAAAGGAAAAGTCTTCACGAGATTAAGGTAATTAGCCACAAATCAAAACGTTAACATTACCGCAAATGAGAAATGAAACTGTAGGTCTATCCTTTAACCTAAGTAAGCAAGCTTTCTATAAAATGACAAAACTCTAGCGTTTGACAAAGAACGAAATTATTCGCTTGAAGCTCACCAAAAAAAACCCCAAAAGTTAAACTCAAATCAACGTTATCATGGCTTACCGTTTCAAAAGTCATTGGTGGATTAATAATTTCTAATGTTATAGGCCGAGTGGAATTCGAACCGGTTGTTGATTGACTGAAGAAATTGTCGGCTCTATAATACCATCTTGGGTCCCGAAGACCTTCATTGAACACGGTGTTAGCAGGATTGTTCTTCCGTCTGTATCCGGGGACTAATCTACAAAGCCACCAGTCAATAATGTATACTTGACATTTGCCATTCCTACATTCACCATTCGCTTCACGTTTTCATCACACGTCTCCAGCAAGAATTCCAGTGAGAGGACTCTGTTTTGAATCCCAATTCTAAGATCGCTTTGTGAAACTGGACCCAGGCTTGTTTCACAAAGAGGCGTAACGTTTGTTTTTACGTAACTGCCAGGGCAACGCATACGGTAGAGATACGTTGCTATGCACAAAATACATCTACGCCTTTTCATGAAACAGTCTGCAGACCTAGCTCGATCACTGTATGTTAAAACGTGTTTTTAATATAGAAAGGCATAATTTAACAAAAAGACATGTTTCAGATGCAATGAGTCATGTGACAGACAAGTTTATCCCAACATCTCGCTTTTTATCTCTATAATCATCCGTTAAAATCAAGAGAGATCGATTCCAGGATCAGGAGAAATATGTTTCTTCCTGGAATGTTATAGGCTTTTATAGTATGTAGGCTTTCTGTCAAAGAACGTTTTATAACGTGTAGTTTTGGTTGAGTTTTATGTCATTTAACTATCCATTCACACATACAGGGATAGTGACACGCGAATTACACTAATTACTTGACATAATGTTATTCACGTGTTGATATTACAACGCTGAGTTCTCCAAGAAAACAAGCTGCGAGTCTGGCTAAAAGCTTACACTGAAGGGCTTGATACATGTATGTTCCGTTTACGCAATGGGCTGCAACGATACTTGGAAGAAAGGTTGCGGACAGATGGACAAAACGTGATGACATCGTTCATGTCCATGTCCTGTGGTGGGATTAAGAACTCAGGGCCCTGTCTTACAAAGCTGGCGTAAGTTACGTCAGACGTAAATAAGTGTTAAAGCTATATGAAATTACACCCTTGTCGCAATTGGTCCATGTTGTAGGCCTATATGCGCAACTTTACGCCAGCTTCGTAAGACAGGGCGGTGGGTTTCCGTATATAGTGACAGTTTTATCTTTGTGGAAGATCTACCTAATTCAAATATCTATTTTCTAATTAATAACTATCTGGTACAGATACTATAGCTTCTTAACTAAAGTGGTTGCCAGTTAGCAGCGGAAGGTCATGGGTTTCCCCCGGGCATAGAGTCCAGTTTCCTCCCACAATAAAACTGGCAACGCTGCCATATAAGCGAAATAATCTTGAGCGCGGTGTAAAACACTAAACAATCAATCAATCTTAACTACAATAAATATGCTCAAGTTCCCCAAATGTAGCTTATGGTAAAACAGAGGCAAGTCGTGCAGCTCCAATGATGTGGACATAATCTGTCTTAGATGCAGCCATCGAAGACTTTCCGGTCAGTTGAATGTTAAGGAGCGAATTGGGTTGACCCACTGACCGTTTCCATTCACCCGAATATTCCCAGACTGATCTAGTTCCTTAGCTAATTAGCACAGCCGTGAATCCTACAACACGAGGTACTCATTTACCTTGTCTTACAATCAAGGTGTCAGAAGAAACAAATTGGTAGTCGGCACCAGCGGTATTGGATAGCAGATTTATTGATCTGTTTGTTTATCACGTGTTTGCATTCCGCCAGTTTCGGTTCAACAGACTTTGGTCCTCAATCTATCTTCAAAAAGGGTGAATTGCTTTAAGATGTTGTTTTGTTTAAGCCACTTTTCTATTTTATTTTTTTTTATTTATTAAAAAAAGTAAGATCATTAGCCTATGCTTATATGAAGTATTAAGAGAAAGGCAAATCTAAAACAGACGTTTCGTTACTTTGAATTATGTCTGTGACTCGTATTACTAGCTAGAGACACTAAACTCCGAACGAGTGTTTTCTTAAGAGAAGCCGAGGTCATGACAGAAAGTTCAAGCTGGTAATTCATACCACTTTGAACATAAAGCCCAATCAGAGTATGGAGGTACTAAGGACATCCAGCGTCAAATGGATTTCATCGGAAATCATATACATGAAGTACTGCTGTTTTAATTTACAACAAACAGAAGGCTTTGCTTAGACAGCTAACCCGGACAATCGGCCTCTATGGTGCAATCGAGGTCCCATTCTACGAGATCTTCAAGACGAGTAGGATCAATCCCTATTTTAGATTGATCTATGGTGCTGAGAATATTACATACACTCTCTGACGTTTGCAATTGTTAATATAGAAAAAAGAAAGAGCACACAGACAAGATTTCTCGGCTTAGTAGACAGCCAGGGTTTCTTATCAAAGACTTTATTAAGTTTCAGTATTGTTTACTGTGGATTCATGGGTAAATGTTCCTAACGGTGTTTGTCATTCTCTGAAAGCCGTATATAACTGTATAAACCATCAGGTGCTGAAAACGTGCCTTAATCAGAAGTAAGATAAATGGAAACAACACGTCAACGTTTATGAGAATTTACGATCTACCTCGATATCGTCTGCGTGGTCTTCAATACTTGTCTAATTGAATACATCTACAATAGGCGTTTGGCTTAATACAGAATGACCATTGATCTGTCAGCCAGGAAACGATAACAGATTGATCGAAAGATGGTTTACGCCGCACTCGAGATTATTTCACTTTTATTGTAGCATTGTCACGTCAAACAGAGTTTCTACTTCAATTGTTTTTACGGTATTTGTTGTCTTTTTCACACTAATTATTTTCGTCCGACTTAAAGGCCCGGTCAAACCGCCCGAACTTTGCTGGAACGTTCCTTGAACGGTAGGGAGAGGGGGCAGAATTTCGACAACGCTAATCGCCTGCACAAAATTGGAAAAATCGAAAACACGGGCGTTGCCTTAGCGATGCACCACTGAAGCTGGCGCTGCTGTAGCGTTGGTTTAACGGTATAGTGGCGTTGATTTAGCGGTGACGCGAGTGTTGATAGAGCGGAGTTCTGCGTATGCAGGCTCCTGGTCCATTTCTCCCCGTATTTATAGCCAAATTCTGGTCCCGCTCCGACACCTCCATACCAACGCCAAACCAAAGTTCTAACATGCATTGGATCGCTGTTTCAACGCCCAACACCGTTCCAGCAATCCCGTGTCCGCTGGTAAAGCGCTTACAACCGCTCCACCAAAGTTTTGCAACGTTTAATCACCGCCCAGGGAAATCTGGCGAAGCAGCAGTGGTCCAGCGTTCAAGATTTCTGCGTTGGCCTAGCGGACCCAAGCGTCCACGCACTTGCGTCTAGTGGTGCCAAACTTTGACTGGGCGTTGTTGGAGTGGTGGTGAACTTTGCCGGATAAGAGAATTGACCGCTCCTCACCGCTCGCAATATTTTGTGCAGCTCGAAACTTCCGGAGCGGCAGGAGGGGCCAACTTCTGTTAAAGGGTGGTGAACGGTAACGAGCGGTGATGATTTTTTTTTGCCGTTCCAGGAACGCTCCAGCATAGTTCGGGTGTGACGGGGCCTTAACAATGCAACTGGTCACCATTATGTCAGTAAGAATTTAGTTTTTACGTTAGACTAACATTCTTTGAGGAACAGCCCTCTGTTCTGAGCACAGAGAGACAGCGGGAAAAAACAAGTTTCTTGGCAAGAAATGGCCAAAAGCAATCATTTTGTATCCATATCACATTTATTTATACAAAGACACTCATCAAAAACATATAAATTAAATATGTATTTTTGTGGAACAATTATCAGAAATGAAATGACAGTAATATATATGATATAAACTTTATACAAGTCAATAAAAAGGTTCATGAAAATGACGTGTAAGTTAAAGGAAAACTTTGTTTAAAATCCTTTTGGTGCGCTTAAAGAAAGGCAATGAAATGTTAGACAAATGAATAAATACATCACAGTAGGGTTGAAGCTGTAACAGCAGGGGTTTGTAATTTACAAAATGGCTTCTATAAACGAGAGACAACCTGTCCCAAAACATTTACGCCCGAAGACCAATGCAAGGCCGAACTCTCAGGGCAACCTGTACCTTCGAACATTACGTTACGACCAGGCACAAAGTTACAAGTGTAAAATGCGTTGAGAGAGTATCCAGGAGCATGTTTCATGAAAGGACGTAGCGTAAGATTTTACGTAACTCTCATAGCAACATATCTCTACAGTATGGGCTGCCATGACAGTTACGTAAAAACTCACGCTACGCCGCTTTATGAAACAGGACGAGGAAACAGTGATGTTAACTTTTTATTTTGAAGTAATTTTCCCGAATCCATCCGGAGCCTCCGTTCTAACACAGACAGTTTACACAATATTGCAAGTAGGTTTGTTGTAATTCTATCATATCTTTATAGAGGTTTACAGAGATTTGGGATATCCCGAAAGCCAGGATTGTAAACATTAAGTAATTAGATGGCAACATGGGCGAATAATATAAAAACAGTTCGCTAGATTAAAAAACAACACCCTCGAACAGCTTAATCACAGTAACAAAACAAAACTTAGAAGAAAAAGAAAAAAGATTTTGAATAAACTTATTTAAAGAAGCAATAACTTGGTCGAAATTTGCCTGAAATCCCCATTGGCCTTTTCTACTCGAAATACACCAAACTCGAAAATGAAATTTAGTTGTATTCATTAGTTCCTTGGACAATTTGTTAAATCTAATGAAACGCTAAATCTGATTGGCTATGGGGAGGCCAGAGATCAGACAGATGGTTGGCCACAGTGAGTATAATTTAACCAATCGGCTGACAGTGGTCCCTGAAGTTAGGGATTTATCAATAATTTCAATAAGTTTGATATACGTTCAGTTTAGCAGAAAGTCAAATCTCCATATAGAGGTATCGAGACTGAACTCTGCGAAAAGAGAATAAGTCAGCAAGGGACATCTAGTTGTAAAGATTGCTTTTCAGGAACTGTCCAAACGTTTATTTTTCATTACAAAACTCTTCAATTCAACATAACTAATGGCAAGCAAAACTGGACATCTAGAATTAAGGTTTTGATAAGTGTTATACCGCCTTAATTAGAACCTATTAATGCCTATGGACTCCCAGGAAGGAAGAATACATTTAGACAATTAAACTGTGTCAACAAATTTACGCCAAAAAAACAAACAAACAAAAAGAAACTAAACACTTAATCTTTTTATCAGTGAAAATGCGTTTTCAATAATTGAATAACAACAAAAAACAAATTCAGCACAAAACATGAAAATGATAACAAAATAAACAACAAAAACGTTTTACGTTTGTTTCTAGAAATAACAAAAGCGCTTAAAGGATGCCTGGGATGTCGTGAAAATGTGTTAAGAAAATTACACAATTGTGTGGACAAAAGCACTAAAACTGGAACTATGGAGCTTTTCATGTGTAATGGAAAATGTTTTTATGAAATGAACATTTAAAGAACTTCTTGACAGTTATTTACAAGAATAAAAGGGTGAACGCATCATGATGGGATTAAATGACTGGTATGTGAAACAATATCAGGGCATGTGACCCACTCTAAGGCAAAGGTATAGGGTATACAATATAATACATGATCAGCTATATTAAATATATTTACACAAGCCTCAATGAAAATTTAACTGAATTATTTCTAACTAGCAGAAGTTTAAAAGGATATAAGCTAATTGAAACTTTAACTTCCTTACGTTCGAGGGGAGTCTCTTGAAATAAATAAACAATTTAAATCTTTAAAAATACAGATTTTAGCTCCTGAAAATCATGCACCAATTTTAAGCTTAGATTTTTCAAAGAAAAAAAGTGATAGAATCAAGAAAAAATCTGACAAAATTAGTTCCACGTTGAAACTGGAAGGGACGGAGATTAGGAACGTTCATGACAGGATGAAGAAAATTTTTGAAATTGAAATTCTTGGAGATATTTGAATTAAAGACTGTTATAATCACCATCTCATCATTATTGTTTCTTGGATTGATGTTTTACGCCACACACAAGATTATTTCACTTTATATGGTGGGCTTTCAGGATTAGCACGAGAGGTAAGTGAGCTTTTGTTGCTCGAAGGGAAACCCCGTTCAGTGAGAAACTGGCAACTTTGTACCTCCCAAGTTAATATAAAACAATTACCTTTTACTACATTTTGTTGAGACCCCGTTCAAAGACTTAATTACAGCCTCTTCTGCTTTTGTTAATTATCATCAGCAAAATGCATGTAAACAGACTTCTGGGGAGTGATAGTAGAGAAAGGCACTTTAGGAAGTTGAGTAATGGTTGGTATGATACCAGAGAAAATATTAACGAAATAGTCAAACAAAATGATACCAAGACAAAAGTGATTGTTTAAAAATGATCTGATCTTAAGGTAGACAAAAATGAAATAATATAAACTGTTTACCGACTGTTTCAACTAGTTTTAAGTTCATTAAAATTAATGTTTACTTTTAACAGGGAGCCACATTGAAAAAATAAATATATGTTACATGTGAGAAGGGACAGCATATGAAAACTGAATGGTCCCATTGATAAAGGTGTTTAGACAAATTTGGAAAAACATGTTTTGACATCTTCATTTAAATACACAAACAATGCTTTATAAAGAAAGAGTGAGAGAAGAATTATCGTAACTTTCAACATTATTTCTCTTTTATCACAATGATTATACAGAAAGAACACAAACAGCTTTAAATGGCAAGCAGAAAGGGTCCACCAAAAAAAAAAAAAAATGCAGGTAAACAAAATTTTTTCCTTTAGGGTTTATTGTAGAATAACAAATTAACGATTGTTTAAATAATTTTATTATTTATACATAAGTGAAAACTAGGGATTTCCTTCACTCAGAAATGTTATAATTCACTGCAGTGAAATAACACTTTTGTTATTTAATGCACGCGACGAAGCCGATGACGTCGTCGGACCTACTTCTTTCTTGCGTACCGACGTCTGCTGTACAACAACAACAGTACAGAGGATTTCGATAGGCTAAATGAAGCCTTTTCAGTCATAATTAGCATTAAGATAAATAAATTACAGCTGAAAACACATAATTGATTTAATAGAGGATCGGCTTACCACTCTAAGTCAAAGCGATAAAACAAAACTTCAAAATCGATCGTATGTTGGCAGAGTTGTGTGACCTGCACCATGGCTTCGGAGAATCGGACCACTGCGTGTAACGAATAACTGTACTTGCCATTCATTGACGCGTTTAAACAATGTAAAGTAATTTCAAATATCATTTTTTATCCTGGTGACTGATGCTCTGCAGAGTTAAAATCCATGGAGTTCGATTTAATTTCTCTTTACATCAAATATCGCGAAAAACTCAGGGACAAAAAGGCCATTCAAATGACCACAAATCTGACAGTCGATAGTCACGTGAGAAGAACAGACATGCTGTTGTTTCATTGGTCAGGGATATATATTCCTACGTTTGCTGAAAACCTAATCCGTCATAAATTTGTCAATACTTTCTTTTTTATAATTGATAAATTTATACTTCATAAACAATCTCCAGCCTAAAACATGATAGTATAAATAATAAACAGAATATTGTACAGTTGTGTTTGAATAGCATTTATATTTTTTCTCTTGAAAGGCGGAGGGATAACCCACTTGACGCTTCGCGTCTCGTGGGTTATTCTCCGGCTTTCACTCGAAAAAATATAAGTGCTATTCAAACACAACTGTTCAATATCCTCTATATAATTTAAAAAAAAACTTCAGAATTTTGAAGAATGTATTGGATGAACGAAATTTCTTCTAATTTTTACATTTGCCTTTTTACCTTTCCTTTCAAAGAATTATTGTGTTTAACACTAACTTCATAAATAATATAAAAATAAATATTCAATGTCTAAGAAAGTTCAGTTCAGAATGTTTTATCTCAAATGCCAAATATATTCTTAATGCTAGATTAGGTGAAACATAAGTACCATAGTTGGCCTATGGTACATTCATTTATTCATTGGTAGAAAAAATACAAAACAGTATTCATGATACAGTAAAATGGTGCTACAATCGCGATGGTTTGTGGGGGGTATAAAATATAATGACAACAAATAGTGTGAAAATGCTTAAGATATGTTTTTTTGTTGTTGTTCAGAAGAAAAATCTGTCAGAATCTCTGTAAGGGGGTTGAGATGTTAAAAGTGCTGGTAAAACTGTGGTTCCAGAATAAAACGTTAGTCCAGCAAACCAGAATAATGACCTGCCACGATTCGCGAAATTCAGCGTCAATATCAGTAGTAATTAAACTTATTCGGACCAAGCAAAACATCGCTAAAACACTTTCCTTCAAAATACTCTCAGTCAAGTCCTGTGGAGAAATAATGGGTTGCTAAGTTGTTTTGATTTCATCTTGTGAGTGGTTGCCAGGGTGACTCTGCAGGACCAATAAAATTTAGAGACAAAACAATATTTCTTCCATTTCACCAAGCACTTCAGACGGAACAAACCATTTTCATTAAAACTCATTATCAAGCTTCAGAGACTCAAAGCAGGGGACAGCAGCTTTTTTTTACGACACACAGAAAAGCTCCACGTATTCCCCCTCTCATTTCCTGTTTTTGATAAAGCTTTCGTCGATTTTTTGATGGTAGAACTGACACACTGAGATGGATTCCAGGACTACATTTTTTTATCCACCAGCTAAAATGGACAGCCAGATTAATTTTGCCACCGATAATTAAAGCTGATTGGATACGATATCGTTCACAAAACACCGATTCTGGATACATCTATCCGTCACATTTACCACAAACCTGTCACGATCAACACAGAGTGTTCGGGATTTCCCCCCCAGAATTCCTTTATCAGAAAGTTCCTGTCCATTTATCTATCTACTTCAATCATCAGATTTCGTACTTCATGTCCATCTCTCCTATACGTTACAAACATTATCATTCTTTCAACACAGATAATCCCATATGAGAATATATATCCTGTATTTGCCAAGATTATCGTGGGGTCTGTGACGTACATGAGCACCCCTAGCCGGTTGAGATCACATGACAATATAATGAGTATATGTATTGGTCAAATGTTACTTGACTTTATAAACATAATGATTGATGTTTGACCACCTGTAGCATCCCGTACATTGCCACACAGCAGGTAAAAAGTCCAGCGGTCAATTGTCTAAATGAAATGTCCAACATTGGACTAAGGGCCTCGGTCAGTCCCATCCATTATCTTTGATCATGTGAGCCAATTCAATGATAAACTTTCCTTCTTTATATTTCTGACTGGATTCAAATGCATGTTCCTGCAACAACAACAACAACAAACATAACAATAGTTAATGAATTACTTCCAATTGTACATTACAGTTAGATTATTCTCAAAGAAAAGCTTTTTATATTCTTTGGCTAAATGGGCAATTGGGCATACACCTTCACAGACTAAATGGATATAAATGTTATGTATTTTTACAAATACATCCTTTTTATTTTTTCTCTGAAGTTCTTTCTTTCAACCTTTTTATAAGAAGATCCAAATTCCTGTGAAAATCCATGACCAGTTTGAAATAAATCAGATTAAACACTAATATTCATTTTGGCCTGATTTGGACAAGCAATTGATTTCCTAAATCAAATATTTTTCCATATATTTAAAGGGGCATGAGCTGCCAAAATGTTAATATTTTGACGTTAACGCAGAATGTTGAAATTATGGGCTATTTTTCTCAAGACATATAATTTAGAAGCTTTTTAGTGCTTCTAGACTCGAAAATGTACGATAAAGTATTGTTTTGAACTAACTTTGACTCAGAATGAATGAATGGTCGTCCCGGTTATTTAAATTTTGTTTGCTTTTCGAACACGTTTTCGGTTCGAACAGGTCACATACTGTATGGATTTTCCTCATTCCAACGCCAATCATTTAGTTTTTCCATGGCCGTCAAAGCCTCTTATTGTCGTGACAATCAGAAATTATGAAAAAACAGTGAATTTTGGCAGCTCATGCCCCTTTAAAATACTGACTTGTTTTAGAATTTGAGACCAACTATCAAGATATAACTTGCCTTAGATTGTCACCTTGTCTGTAATGACTCGTGATAAACCATTTTGTATGTAGTGCAAACAGTATTTGAAAAAATGCCAGAAATTTATTAAAATATTTATGCTAATAAGTATATGCAAATACACATTGCAATCAGTGTAGAAACTTTTTATTAAATGTAGACATCAAATATTTCACAAGTACGGCTGTCATACAATTGTAATAATTCTGTGTGTATGGCACTTAACACCAATCAACAAGTATCAACCTCTCCTTTATACATTTTGAAGAACAATGACAGCGATAGCCAAAATAATTTCAATATACATCCAGTAATCTTGTGTATTTAATATTATTGAGAATATAGATTTATCATTAAACTCTCTTCCACAAAACATTGTCGCAGACAGGGTCAAGTTCATTATGCCAGTAGAGGGCAAAGACTAACAGTATCTCATGCCAAGACTTCAGTTCAATATCTACAACTTTGAGAATTGCCAATAAAAACCCAGCGAGGAGAGCGGACAGTATCATCAGAAAAAACTCCTTGTGAGGAGAAGCTGTCAGATAATCAAAGTTAGTCTATTGATCGTCCGTGAAAACTTGTCTAACGTTGCGAATCTATCATGTTAAATACCCTATGCCTACGTGCCTCAGACCAGCTCACACACAAACTACTCTCCTCTGCTTAACAATCCCCTATCAGCAGATTTAAGCTGGCTCCTGTTGAATGCCAGAGTTTATAGAGTGCAGTCACTTTATCTCAATACTGACATTTACCTCAAAACTTCCCCCTTCAAACAATGACTATTATGTCAGGCCTTTATACTAACCATAAAGCTTTGTTTTTATATGAGGTTACTGAAATGTAGAAAAGGATCGTGGTATAGTTAGACCTGTACAGCAAGTTACATTATAGATGTACAGTACTGTTGTGTGTTCTCGCATGCCCTTGTATACACATGCCAAAAGACAAAAACTACCTTATTCTAAAGTTTTGATTGATATGTTGCGCCACACTCAAAAATCTTTTACTGGGCTCTTTGCCGAGAGGAAACCCTGAGCTTTGTCAAGTACCTAACAACTCTTCCACAGACGGCGATCAAAATTTTTCATTATTTTAATTGGTCTCCACACCCCATCAATGGAAGGCCTGTGTCTGATTGAAGGACGGCTGAGCCACAAAGTCCCATTTCAAGGTTTTGTAGTTGTGTATATAGCAGACAAAATTCAAATAACTGGGAAGCATATTAGCATTTTGGTTTTCATTAATCTCAAAACACAGCCATAACGATAATTTTGCAGAATGCTATTGATTAATTTGAATTTTACACCCACTCCCAAGATTAACTTAAACATTATTTCTTTGAGAATTTGTCAGCCAATAAAATGCATCCATTTGAATCGCATGCTACAAGTCGGTGCGACAAATCGCACAGTGAAAACGGGCCTTTAAAGGCTAAAGTCCTAAAAGAGTAACTGGAAATCCTTTCTCTCCTGAAGGAATTAGTATCTAAAAGTTTATGTCTAGAGGAACTTATGTTTTGAAGGCCTTTTGTCTGGCAGAGCTTGTGTACCATTAGGCTACGGTTCTATAGGACCTGTGTACCATTCGCACATACCATGAGGGGCATAATATGTTTTGGAGGACTGATGTACCACTTGGCATGTCCTGAAGAGCATATGACTTGCATGGCCTGTATACCACTTGCCACATGTCCCGAGTGGCGTAGGTATTGTGCGACATGTATGTCTTGCAGGACCTGTATATCATTTCATTAGCACATGTCCTGAGGGGCATACAGGTATGTCTTGCAGGCCCTGTATATCATTTTATTAGCACATGTCCTGAGGGGCATACAGGTATGTCTTGCAGGACCTGTATATCATTTTATTAGCACATGTCCTGAGAGGCATACAGGTATGTCTTGCAGGACCTGTATATCATTTTATTAGCACATGTCCTGAGAGGCATACATGTATGTCTTGCAGGACCTGTATATCATTTTATTAGCACATGTCCTGAGAGGCATACAGGTATGTCTTGCAGGACCTGTATATCATTTTATTAGCACATATCCTGGGGGGCATACATGTATGTCTTGCAGGACCTGTATATCATTTTATTAGCACATGTCCTGAGGGGCATACATGTATGTCTTGCAGGCCCTGTATATCATTTTATTAGCACATATCCTGGGGGGCATACATGTATGTCTTGCAGTACCTGTATATCATTTTATTAGCACATGTCCTTAGGGGCATACATGTATGTCTTGCAGTACCTGTATATCATTTTATTAGTACATGTCCTTAGGGGCATACATGTATGTCTTGCAGGCCCTGTATATCATTTCATTAGCACATGTCCTGAGGGGCATACATGTATGTCTTGCAGGACATGTATATCATTTTATTAGCACATGTCCTGAGGGTCATACAGGTATGTCTTGAAGGACCTGTATATCATTTTATTAGCACATAACCTGAGGGGCATACATGTATGTCTTGCAGGACCTGTATATCATTTTATTAGCACATGTCCTTAGGGGCATACATGTGTGTCTTGAAGGACCTGTATATCATTTTATTAGCACATAACCTGAGGGGCATACATGTATGTCTTGCAGGACCTGTATATCATTTTATTAGCACATGTCCTGAGGGGCATACAGGTATGTCTTGCAGGACATGTATATCATTTTATTAGCACATGTCCTGAGGGGCATACATGTATGTCTTGCAGGACATGTATATCATTTTATTAGTACATATCCTGAGGGGCATACATGTATGTCTTGCAGGACATGTATATCATTTTATTAGCACATGTCCTGAGGGGCATACATGTATGTCTTGCAGGACCTGTATATCATTTTATTAGCACATGTCCTGAGGGGCATACAGGTATGTCTTGCAGGACCTGTATATCATTTCATTAGCACATGTCCTTAGGGGCATACATGTATGTCTTGCAGGACCTGTATATCATTTTATTAGCACATGTCCTGAGGGGCATACAGGTATGTCTTGCAGGACCTGTATATCATTTTATTAGCACATGTCCTTAGGGGCATACATGTATGTCTTGCAGGACATGTATATCATTTTATTAGCACATATCCTGAGAGGCATACATGTATGTCTTGCAGGCCCTGTATATCATTTCATTAGCACATGTCCTGAGGGGCATACAGGTATGTCTTGCAGGCCCTGTATATCATTTCATTAGCACATATCCTTAGGGGCATACATGTATGTCTTGCAGGACATGTATATCATTTTATTAGCACATGTCCTGAGGGGCATACAGGTATGTCTTGCAGGACCTGTATATCATTTCATTAGCACATGTCCTTAGGGGCATACATGTATGTCTTGCAGGACCTGTATATCATTTTATTAGCACATGTCCTGAGGGGCATACAGGTATGTCTTGCAGGACCTGTATATCATTTTATTAGCACATGTCCTTAGGGGCATACATGTATGTCTTGCAGGACATGTATATCATTTTATTAGCACATATCCTGAGAGGCATACATGTATGTCTTGCAGGCCCTGTATATCATTTCATTAGCACATGTCCTGAGGGGCATACAGGTATGTCTTGCAGGCCCTGTATATCATTTCATTAGCACATATCCTTAGGGGCATACATGTATGTCTTGCAGGACATGTATATCATTTTATTAGCACATGTCCTGAGGGGCATACAGGTATGTCTTGCATATCACATATCTCTATATCACTTGACATGTGTCTTGCAAGACTTGTATACCACTTGACACATGTCTTGAGGATCTTATATTTTGAATGCATTTTGTGCAGCCAGACAGATTTTCAAGGGGCATATCCACAGTGGTTTACTTTCTGAAGAGACTTTGAACACAGTACTTGTCCTCAAGGGGTTTGAATCAAGCAGATTTAACTGAAGCAACTTGTGGATAGGTCTGATAGGCTAACTTTCTGACCCTAGAGTTAATTTTTAATGTCTGGTTGTCAATGTTTCAACACTGGTGAAGTCTATGATTTATTGTGTGTATACAGTAACTTACATATTTCCAGCCCAGGGTTGTTTTGCAGCACTCACAATAAATATCCGCCACAGCATGGAGGCCGGTAAGGAGAACTCTGTCTTCAGCCGGCCCACAACTCACATTCACCCTGTGGGAGGAAAACACAGGAACAATCTCATTACACCAGTCAAATTATAGGCCATGTGCAGTATAAAAACACACAGAGCAGACTAAACTATCTGGGATCTAGAGGAGAGTTGTCTTCAAGTTGTTTACATCCACAAAGGATATAGCCTTGTAAATAGGGTACTATGTAACATTGGGCTATATCTTACTGTTATAGCCCTGCTTTTTATTCCCCTGTAATTACCAGACAATATATACTGATAATACTCAGCAGCCTACAATGCAATGTGTTTATTATACGTTTAAAATCTCTTGAACAATTACCAGAGCTTATCAGAAACTCAAAACCTTGTTTCCTTTATTTATGGAGTATACAAAATGATAATACTCAGCAGCCTACAATGCAATGTGTTTATTATACGTTTAAAATCTCTTGAACAATTATCAGACCTTATCAGAAACTCAACACCTTGTTATCTTTATTTCCCGGGTAAGCAATATTCTGTAGTATATGTTAAGACCTTTTATGAAAATAAGTACACATGTAGTTGTTTATGTTTAATAAAATACTTCCAAACTGAAGAATTTTGATATTTTGTTCCTTTGAGCTAATGTTTAGTTGATCACTTAGTGTAAATATTGAAGGGTAAAACCTCACAATATAAAGAGGACACCTCACTGTATACTAGAGACCAGCTAAGGTTAAGGTTAGATTTACTAATTATCTTTGAAAGCATTTTGAGTGGAGATGAAAAACAAGAGCCATCAGAAGAAGTGTCTGTGTACTACACTGGGGCTTGGTGACTTTAGCAGCCCTAAACCATACCAGAATTATTGATAGCCCAATTCAGTTTTGGTTACAACACATCCCCTACCTATATACCTGAAAACTGTGACTAATCTGGTGCGGACGAGCAACTATAGTGACACCAAAGCTACTTGCAAAAGTGACTATACTACATTGGGCAACAGCAATTTCCCGAAAATTGATTTCAAAACGAACTAGCCATAATGTTAACTACATGACAATTAACAGCCATTGAATGACAAAAAGCTGGGTGATTATTTTGTAAAATAAACGACAAAAAGGGCCTTGGCACCTAATCTTGTCACCATTGTTACCAACAAGTTATTTGGGTGACTGGCTGGGTGACTGTTTTGGTCGCCACAAATATCCAGACCTCAATTCAATTTTAGTATGGGACACACCATCTACTCATAAGCTAGTCATAACTGAAAAAAAAAGGTTTAAATCCATGCAATAGTCCCTGAATTACTGACTGCCAAAAGGCCAGGTGACTGTTTCGGTTGCCACAATAGTGAGACCCCAATTTACTTTTGGTACATGACACATCGTCTAGCCATAAGTTTCATATATCAGGAGAAAATATTAAATGCAGGCAATAGATTTAAAGTTATATAGCACACACAACCCTGCGGCGGACAGACGGACACCGATATACCAATATACGCCCACTTTAAGAATAATCACTCTGTCAACCGGGCCACCAAGACCCCTAAACACAACATGTATTTTGCAAAAACAAATTCTCTTTCCAAAACAAACTCTCTTGGCAAAACAAATTATCTTTGCAAAAAAATGTAGGTAAATGCCAAAGTACATTTGGGGAAAATTACATGTAGAAAACAAATTAACAAGTATCTCATTTGCACAGAAACCCTACAAAAATGAGTTTCTTCTAAACATTATTGTGTAATTCTGTAAGGAAAAAACAAGTGTTTACTTTAATCACTCCAAATCATTTCTGATGTTTAATGGAGAAAATAACTTGATTGTGTTCTATTTCTGGCCATCTAATTCAGTTAAGTAGCAGTAAAGCTGGGTTTTCTATCAGTTCAACTGATGATAGCTGGCATTAAGCTGTGAGAAGCATTTCAAGGTCAGAGAGGTAAACCCATTTCTCCTTCCACTTCTCACCCACCCTAGCTATCTACTTAGGTCTGATTGCACAGGAAGACAAGCTGCTTCTATCATATAAACCACCTCTCAACTGATATTCATAAATCATCTTAACTGACAAACACAATTTTGGCATCAAATGTAGTCTAGTCTGGGATCAGTGACCGTTTCATCTTACCTCACACAATTTATGAATCAATGTGCCAGTAGACTGAAATTTGGATGCTTTAATGCGTTTAGACATTCCCCTATATCTCCACCCAATCTACAGATTTGGGATAAATGGATATTTCCAAACTCGGAAATCTATAGAATGTGACCAGCCTAGCCCAGTGTTTCCTCTCCTCCCATGAACTCTATTCTTTGATGCAATGAACAGCCATTCCCTATCCTAATTTAAAGGTGGATGCGGTAATCAGCCATTCCCCATTACCTTACACAATGTCAGAATAGACAGACAAATGAACCTACACTCTCCTGAAATCTAGGTTGAATGTAATGAACAACCATACAAAATTAACTTATCCAATATAATGATTAGGGTGACAAAAAAAAAACAGAGCAACTATTATTCACCATTACCTGGCCAAATGTAAGCATAAAGTTGACAGATAAATGAACCTTCTAAATTCTGAGGGGGCCTCGGTGGCCAAGTCCGTTAGAGTGATAGTCCCTCAGTCCAACACAGGAATGTGGAAGAGATGCAACGGGTACCCGCCGAAGGTCGAGGGTTTTCTTTTCTTTCCCACTACACCTAGCAACGCTGCCATATGAGTGAAATAATATTGAATGCAGTGTAAAATATCAATCAATCAATCAATCCAAACCCTGAAGACACAAGGCAGTAAATAGTAGTCAATGATAGTTGCCCGCTAACGCCTCCCACCCCCAAAAACTGAGATTGGGCAGGGAGCCAGAATAAGCTCCTGAAAGAACCGACTGTATCCATTGATAAGCTGTGATCAGTTTGGGATGTGGATCAATATTTGACCGTGTTTTACCATACCAACATTTACTCTAGACATTCTATTTTCACACCATCTCCCAACATACTCCATGATAGGAATTCTAATTAATTTACACCTGTTAATCATAAGCTTAGTAAAATTGACAAAGAACTGGTGTGTTTTGCTTTTTACCAGATTCCTTCATACAGTTTTTGGGTGTTTATAGTGCTGGTAATACTGGTATTGTGCAATAAGCCATTATACGGTATATCTGTGAATGGAATATATAACTGACTAGTACTTACACAGAGTTGAAGAGGTATGCTCTACCTTGACTCCCTTGAAAAGACTGGAAAGCAATAAAAAAAGACAAGTTGATTGATTGATTGATTGAGTTATATAGTAACAATATACAGTGTGTTTTAGTGATCATAAATATATATACAATGTAGTAATTGGGTCATACATGGGTGAAAATTACCTATGAAACAAAAAGCGTGCTTAATGTTAGACATGTTTTCAAGGTACTTCAAACACTGAGCTTCTGTTGACAAAGGAAATTCATAAACAAGAGATCCCTTAAAGGGATCTTAACGCCCGCGTTCATCTATTCATATTAGATTGATTGATTGATTGTTTGGCGTTTAACGCTGCGCTCAAGATTATTTCACTTATATGGCGGCGTTGCCAGTTTTATTGTGGGAGGAAACCGGGCTCTATGCCCGGAGGAAACCCACGACCTTCCGTTGGTAACTGGCAACCATCCCACATAGGTTGTCTATTCATATTAAAGATTGTTACAGCAATAACTGGATATAGGAATTGGGGCCTACATAAAAAATCTTATTCCAAGGAGATAACTATTGTTGAGGAAAATTAAATTGTGAATTGCAAAGTTAAGCTCCCCTTGAAATTTTGGTTGAAAACAACATTTCCACCTGGTAGCCATCTTCAATATGCTAATGAAATGATAATGTACGGTGCACAGCTACAACTTAGAGGGATGATGTGTGTCATGTTTGGTTAAGATCAGGTCAGTAGTTTTCTTGGAATAATGATAATAAGTTTCATTTTCAAATTTGGTTAAAAAACAACATTGCTTCCTGGCGGCCATATTTAATAAGCAAATGAGATGAAAATGTAGGGTGCACAACTAGATCAGAGGGAGATAATGTCGGCCAAGTTTGGTCAAAATCAGACCAGTAGTTTTCTTGGAATAGAAGTAACGAAAAAACAATATCGCCCTCCTGGCGGCCATATTAAATATGCAAATGAGATCAAAATGAACAATGCATAACTAGACCATAGGGTGATGATGTATGTTGATTTTGATTAATGTCAGGTAGTTTTCTTGGAACAAAGATAAAGAAAAAAAACATCGCCCCCTGGCGGCCATATTGAATATGCAAATATGATGAAAATGTACAGTACACAACATGGCTATAGGGAGATAATGTGAGCCAAGTTTGGTGAAAATCGGATTGGTAGTTTTCTTGGAAAAAAGTAACAAAAAAAAGATATCGCCCCTGGCAGCCATATTGAATACGCAAATGAGATGAAAATGTATGGTGCACAACAAGATCAGAGGGAGATAATGTCGGCCAAGTTTGGTCAAAATCAGACCAGTAGTTTTCTTGGAATAGAAGTAACGAAAAAAAATATCGCCCTCCTGGCGGCCATATTGAATATGCAAATGAGATCAAAATGAACGGTGCATAACTAGACCATAGGGTGATAATGTATGTTGATTTTGATTAATGTCAGGTAGTTTTCTTGGAACAAAGATAAAGAAAAAAAACATCGCCCCCTGGCGGCCATATTGAATATGCAAATGAGATGAAAATGTACAGTACACAACAGGGCTATAGGGAGATAATGTGAGCCAAGTTTGGTGAAAATCGAATTGGTACAGTCCCAATCATTTAAGCCGGCAAATTTATTGCGCCAACTTGCGCGTTAGGTAGCCTAAAATCACGCAAATTCTCACAGCGGGGTGAGATTTAGCTCACGTATGTGATTAAAAGTAGTCCTGCACAGTTGTTATTTCTGCGAATCCACACAGCGCGACGCCTGCGGCGATGGCTGATTGTTCAATTAGGCCTACTGTTTAGACTACCGGTAACCCGTTAAATGAATTGCCGTTCTTATCTTATCGCTGTAAATTATACATACAATTATTTTATATGACAAGAAAAGTTTTATTTTTTCTTTTGAGTAAAATTACAGACCTGTGATGAATGGAAATATTCCCCGTAAGCCAACAATTTACTGCACGACTACTGAATACAGAATAGTACCGTATGTAAGCACGTGTGTTTTCTCATTCCGAAATGAATATGACCGATTGGGTTTTTGGGGTATATTTTATTCCTCCAATTTAAAAAATGATACTTATAATATTAAATGTATTTCAATATCCGTTCGACGGTATGTTACTTTCCGTGATGATTCCTTAGATTTATTCAGGCCGGACTTCACTTCCGCCCAAGTTGCGGCCCGCAACATTTTCTGGTTATCAGTTGTGAACAACTATGCAGGGCGTTTCGTGTGATCAAACCACACAAGGTTTGAAACAAATGTATACCATATAATTTTATGATTAATCTATATTAATAGTTTGCTTTTTTCGTTAAAAACGGCTTTCTCATTTCGTGCTTGTGGATTCAGAGAATTCACGTTTGATATTGTGAAGCCTTAGTTTACATTTGGACAATTAATATTCATCATTTTGAAATAAATAAGAAGTCTATAGTATGGACTTTCATAAAAAAATTTCACGTCCTAAGTCTAAAATACGGCAGGTCTGGGCCTGTAAACGTATTCAAGGGACTAATCTGGACGCTAACTTTGGGTATGGTTTCCTATTTTCGGCATTCACTGAGTAATGCTCTAAAAAGTCAACTAGCAAGAAGGTTTAGTTATTTGTGACATTGTATAATTTTTTTGTTTGCTTTGTTTTTCTTAGGTCAATGTCTGAGGTGGCATATCCAGCACCTCAGAATGATGGACTCGGAAGTGTACCAAAATATCCTGGGCATACAACTACTGCAGGAGTGCTGACATTATTTGTTCCATATTTTCCATTTAATCTTATGCAATTTAACAATATTTGCTTGTATTTCCAGTCCGTGTCCTCATGGAAGACAAACAGGAGCAACTAATTCTTGAAATACGTACCTCTGGGGGAGTCTAAACCTGCAGATTGTAGAAGCTGTAACGATGGCTGTAGCCAGCTATGGAAAAGAGTCTGCATTTAAACAAAATATAACACCATGATTTTTGTATCTGTTGTTTATTGATATATGTAATCTTAAATCAAATAACCATTTGAAGACTGTACATACTAGTGTTTTATCAAATAAATATATATATACATTACGAGGCGTGGCGTATATTAAATGCCGGCCTTGTAATAATGAAGAAACCAGGAACAGTAAGTATTTTGATTTGATGTGAAAAGCATAGAAGAAAATCAACAACTTCAGTGAAAAGAATGCTAATATATGAAGAGGAATGAATTATGGTAGGTATAAGCTCCAGGATTAACACGAGGTATAAGCCCATAAATACCCCCGCCCCCTCCCCTCCAACATCAGCTGGCACACCAAATTAAAATGAATGGCAAACACTTCATATTTACTCCCAAGAGGTCACTTAAAGATCGAGTATCTGTATGGCATTCATAAACTTAATATTCAGATTACGCTGCTGTCCGGTAAGAACAACTCTGGATTAAATAATTGAGCGGCTTCTTGATAAACACAACCTGTTGAGAAAAACACAAAAGATTATCATCTGATTTTCTGACGTTTAACTTCACATGGGTTATTTGAAAGATTCAGAACTGTTACATCAACTTTCTCCCGGATTCCTTCCACTTTAGTTTATCGTAATTTACTTATTTAATAAATGCCGTGTTATAAACTTGCTCAATCGGCAAAACAAGAATGTAAGGCCTAGGATGAAAAGATGTATACGCTAAAACAGTTGTTATAGAAACACCAGCAGAGATCTTTCCTTTACGTATGTAAGTCGCAACAGCAAGATGGCGAACGCCTACCTTTTTAGCGAGTTTCTTCCTCTTATTAGGCCGATAAAGTCTGAGTTACCATTCTTGTTCAGTTTGTTTCTACAACTTGTATTTAGGTCAGAATAAAAAAAAAACACTCGTATAAAACAGATAAATGATAATGATCATTCAAAGACTAAACGGAAAGAAAAAAAATATTTCATTTTAATATTGTCCTATACACATTGCTAAAATTCATTGATTGACTTGTTGAGTTGTCTAAACCCTATGCATTTATTTTATATTCACGCATTTAAAAAACAAACCAAAAGAAAAACAAGTCTTTGAGTGTCAATATAACAAATGTTCACAGTCTGAGTTCAAACTACAGGAGGTTGATTGGGGAACAGTAAAGCAAAATCTAAAGATCGTCACCACTCTGCTGATATTGGTTATGGTAATTATACATAACCAGCAGCCTTTCTATAACCACCGTTGCTTGATTGACATCTTCATTTGTGGAAGAAGCAGGGTCTGTTTAGTGCTGAACAATAATCAACCGGTACCAAACAAACAGGTGGAATTAACAGTCGCTGTCATACTCCACAAACCCACTCTGAAAAGTCCGTCTATTACGTAAAGTACCCTACGTGTTTCCGACGGATTCCAAATAAACAAACACATACATTAATCATCCGATTCTGATATTATAAGCGGAAAACATAAAACGGAAAACATAAAAAGAAGTTTTCAGCAGAAAGGAATTCAAATCATGTCCGTAAAATGAATAATTGTGAGGAACTATATTCTGCAGCGTACTCCGCCATGCTAATCATATGTCCCCCCAACCACTGACCTATTTATAGATCAGTACTCCCAACTCACCCGGCTCTCGCGCCAAGTGGCGCTTACTAGTTTGCGCATTGGCCAGCTGGAAATTTGCCGGCTTAAATGATTGGGTCTGTAGTTTTCTTGGAAAAAAGTAACAAAAAAAATATATCGCCCCTGGCAGCCATATTGAATATGCAAATGAGATGAAAATGTATTGGACACAACTAGACCATAGGGTGAGATGATGTATGTTAAGTTTGATTAAGATTGGACTGATAGTTTTATTGGAATAAAGGTAACAAGCAAAAGTTTTCTTGCAATAAACGAAAAAAAAAAACATCTCCCCCTGGCGGCCATATTGAATATGCAAATGAGATGAAAATGTACGGTGCACAACTAGACCATAGGGTGAGATGATGTATGTTAAGTTTGATTAAGATTGGACAGGTAGTTTTCTTGGGCTAAAGGTAACAAAAAAAAAAAAAACATCGCCCCCTGGTGGCCATATTGAATATGCAAATGAGATGAAACTGTAGGATGCACAACTAGACTATATGGAGATAACGTCAGCCAAGTTTGGTGAAAATCGGACTAGTAGTTTCCTTGGAATAAAGGTAACAACAACAAAAAACAATATCGCCCCCGGGTGGCCATATTGAATATGCAAATGAGATGAAACTGTACGATGCACAACTAGACTATATGGAGATAACGTCAGCCAAGTTTGGTGAAAATCGGACTAGTAGTTTCCTTGGAATAAAGGTAACAAAAAAAAAACAATATCACCCCCTGGCGGCCATATTGAATATGCAAATGAGATGAAAATGTACGGTGTACAACTAGACCGTAGAGTGATGATGCATGTTGAGTTTGATTAAGATTGGACTAATAGTTTTCTTGGAATAAAGGTAACTACCGAAAGTTTTCTTGCAATAAACGTAACAAAGAAAAACAACATCTCCCCTGGCGGCCATATTGTTTAAGCAAATGAGATGAAAATGTACGGTGCACAACTAGACCATAGGGTGATGATGTATGTTAAGTTTGATTAAGATTGGACGGGTAGTTTTTTTGGAATAAAGGTAACAAAGAACAAGAGTTTCGGGAAACCCAAAATACGCCCGGAAAGGCACAGTAACTGCAGCCATACCAAAACAAATCCTTCCATATTTATTTGAATTTAATTTTCAAAATTCAGAGGGAAGAGGTTGAAGCTTGGTAAATGATTGATTGATTAATTGTTTGGTGTTTTACGCTGCGCTCAAGATTATTTCACTTACATGTATATGGCGGCGTTGCCAGTTTTATTATGTGAAGCTTGGTAAAACGTGATGTTATGTCAACAAAATGAAATTTTACCACTAAAACCTTTAAAGGGGCATGAGCTGCCGAAATTCACACTTTTTTCATAATTTCTGATCGTCACGACAGTAAGAGGCTTTGAAGGCCATCGAAAAACTAAATGATTGGCGTTGGAATGAGGAAAATCCATACAGTATGTGCCCTGTACGAACCGAAAACGTGTTCGAAAAGTAGCAAAATTTAAATAACCGGGACGACCATTCATTCATTCTAGGCCAAAGTTAGTTCAAAACAATACTTTATCGTACATTTCCGAGACTAGAAGCACTAAAAAGCTTCTGAATTATACGTCTTGAGAAAAATAGCCGATAATTTCAACATTCTGTGTTTACGTCAAAATATCAACATTTTGGCAGCTCATGCCCCTTTAAAATCCATCTGTATCAAATTTAAAATGGGCTATTTAGATCAACAATTATTAACAAGATTTGTACATGGTACAAGTCATCAATTCTCGCTGCTGTTAAAACACGATGTTAAACATTGTTTGTTGTCAATAAAGGTTGCACTAAAATGTTTCAATTTTTTAGAAAAGCAGTTTATAATTTACTAATCATACTTAAACAAATGTAATTAATTGGTAATTTCGCAGCTCACACCAATTCAAGTAGATTTGACAATTTTTCTCATAATATTTTTTATCTACATTATTTGGCCATAGACATCTTGACAATATTCTAAATCTCCCCATATACCTACAGGTTATTACTTCTAATTTTATCATAGACCAAATGTTTACAATAGATTTGGCTATGGGTATATTGCTAATGTCACCCACTGTTTTATGGGGCCATGTGGTACACAAAGCCTGGTTTAGCCATATATCTCTCAAGAGAGACTGAGAGCTGACTGTAAGTTGACAAGGTAAATAGACCAAAGCTGGGATACTTATCTCTGGGTCTGTAGATAAAACTTTAATCCTTATATGTATTTTTCACTTGATTAAAACGTTATATATTGATTTAAGAATAGTCTTAATCAATTTAGAAACATTATTGCAATTTGAAAAAATACTTTTTTGATGAGAATCGGAAAAGTAGAAGCCATTTTATAATTTAAAGGTTATTTTCATGAAAATGAAAGTAAGAATAAAAGGGAATGTACATAATCCAATAATTTGCAATAGTTGATATCATAAACAATTTTTTTACACACTGTCTGTTAATATGGTATGTAACATGAAAGATTTGAAAACATCGGATCATATTTGTTAAAGTTATGAAAAGAAAAAGTAAATATTACATAACCCAATATGGCTGCCATATTACGCAATGTATGATGTCAAAAATAGTCCGCGACACACCTTCCACCCATAAGGTATATACTCAGAAAAAATTGTGCAGATGGAATCAAAACTTTGGAAGTTATGGAGCGGAAGGGAATATTACATAATCCAATATAACTCCCATATTATGTAACCAGTGATGTTAAAAATAGTTTGCGACACACCTTCTACCCATAAGGTATATACTTAGAAAAAATTGTGCAGATGGAATCAAAACTTTAGAAGTTATGCAGCGGAAGGGAAAGCGGACGCCCGGACTGCCGGACTGCCGGACTTCCGGACTGCCGGACTGCCGGACTGCCGGACTGCCGGACTGCCGTCCTGCCGGACGGACGGAGATGATACCATAATACAGCCCGCTTTCCAAGCCGGGCGTATAAAAACATCGCCCCCTGGTGGCCATATTGAATATGCAAATGAGATGAAACTGTACAATGCACACCTAGACTATATGGAGATAATGTCAGCCAAGTTTGATGAAAATCGGACTAGTAGTTTCCTTGAAATAAAGGTAACAAAAAAAAAAACAATATCGCCCCCTGGTGGCCATATTGAATATGCAAATGAGATGAAAATGTATGGTGTACAACTAGACCGTAGGGTGATGATGCATGTTGAGTTTCATTAAGATTGGACAAATAGTTTTCTTGGAATAAAGGTAACTACCGAAAGTTTTCTTGCAATAAACGTAACAAAGAAAAACAACATCTCCCCCTGGCGGCCATATTGTTTATGCAAATGAGATGAAAATGTACCTTGCACAACTAGACCATAGGGTGATGATGTATGTTAAGTTTGATTAAGATTGGACAGGTAGTTTTCTTGGAATAAAGGTAACAAAGAAAAAACAACATCGCCCCCTGGCGGCCATATTGAATATGCAAATGAGATGAAAATGTACGGTGCACAACTAGACCATAGGGTGATGATGTATGTTAAGTTTGATTAAGATTGGACAGGTAGTTTTCTTGGAATAAAGGTAACAAAGAAAAACAACATCGCCCCCTGGTGGCCATATTGAATATGCAAATGAGATGAAACTGTACAATGCACAACTAGACTATATGGAGATAATGTCAGCCAAGTTTGATGAAAATCGGACTAGTAGTTTCCTTGAAATAAAGGTAACAAAAAAAAAAACAATATCGCCCCCTGGTGGCCATATTGAATATGCAAATGAGATGAAAATGTACGGTGTACAACTAGACCGTAGGGTGATGATGCATGTTGAGTTTCATTAAGATTGGACAAATAGTTTTCTTGGAATAAAGGTAACTACCGAAAGTTTTCTTGCAATAAACGTAACAAAGAAAAACAACATCTCCCCCTGGCGGCCATATTGTTTATGCAAATGAGATGAAAATGTACGGTGCACAACTAGACCATAGGGTGATGATGTATGTTAAGTTTGATTAAGATTGGACAGGTAGTTTTCTTGGAATAAAGGTAACAAAGAAAAAACAACATCGCCCCCTGGCGGCCATATTGAATATGCAAATGAGATGAAAATATAGGATGCACAACTAGACTATATGGAGATAATGTCAGCCAAGGTTGGTGAAAATCGGACAGGTAGTTTTCTTGGAATAAAGGTAACAAAAAAAAACAATATCGCCCCCTGGTGGCCACATTAAATATGCAAATGAGATGAAAACGTACGGTGCACAACTAGACCATAGGGTGATGTTGTATATTAAGTTTGATTAAGATTGGACTGGTAGTTTTCTTGGAATAAAGGTAACAAGCAAAAAGTTAACGGACGGACGACGGACGACGGACGACTGACGACGGACGACGGACGACGGACGACGGACGACTGACGACGGACGACGGACCACGGAAAAGCGATTTGAATACCCCACCATCAGAATGATGGCGGGCTAAAAATGTGCATATTTTGGCATACCCATAGATTGATTTATGTTTTACGCCTAACTCAATATTTTTTCACTTTTATGATGGCGTACCAGATTTGTGGGGGAGCCAAGTAGGTTCATTGCCCCTACCTTCGCCGAGTACCATATATGGTAATTGATTTTTTTGTCAATTTTGTCTTAATACATGTACTCAGTAGCATTTAACTTGCAACCATCACCGGGATATCGCTTAGCAGCTTTCTCTCTCTGTGGGAAAAAAATGTCACCTATGTACATATGTAGGCCAGAAGCCTGTTTCCTCCACATTTAACTTGCCCACCTCGCCATACAAGTGAAACAATCCCGAGGATTAAAACATCAATCAATCAATTACATTAGTCTAACAAGATTCCACTCTAAAAAGACCCCGAATTTCTTTGGAAAATTCACTTATTGACAGATAATGTCTTACCTTTGAGATAAGCTCGTCATGATTAGCCAGATGAGCACGGCAATGAACACAACTGTAGGTGCGATAACTCTTACTGGGAAGATACGCCTGAAACGTTTTCACCATTTTGGCTGATGAGGATAAGGAGCATCTATATGCTGTATGATTACAGCCCAACATAAGTACAGCCTTGAGGTTTACAGAGCCACCAAGCCACCACACGTAACTGGTCAAATCCCATTAATGCTGGGCTGTGTGTTTAAGGTAAACTAAGCCATCAGATAAAGTAAGCCTGAATCCTGCTGAGCTTGGTTAAGTTTAGGGCAGACTGTGACAGGTGGTCAACTGTGACAGATATTACAAGACAAATCTTCCCTATAACTCCCCTTCCTAAGGCAGTACTTTATTATCGTCGCTCCGAACACGCCAGCTAATCTCCCAAAGCTTCTTCTGATTCATTTAGTTCTTCACTGAATAACCTGTAATGAAAAAGAACACTCCTGTTAAACACATATAAGGAAACATATTTTATTAAAAGAAATAAATCCAAATCATTATACGATTGAAAGCTTTGTACATTGAAAAAGATGTTATTATTCAATCTTCAACAGATCTGTATAATACTTTTGGTAAAAAAATAGAACATGGTATTTCCTATGATCAACAAAAAGTATGTGACGCACCAGTAGATTTTATATGACGCTGACTAAGACTCTATACGGGAATAATCATAGATTCAGTGCTAGCCGAGAAATCTGGGCTCAGCCGAATGTTTTGTTTTTTTCGAAGGCGTCATAGGGGGTGATTCACATTACCAGCCAAATATAAAATAAGTCGCCCTCTAGACCGAAAATAGAGGGCTAACTCAGTGCTGACTATAACATGCAATGCAGTCTGATCAGATTAAAAGGCAATCTGAACAAGGCTCAAGAAAGAAGAATATCTGCTGGTATCAGTGGTCGATGATGCCATAGTCAGCTTGATCTATCTATTTTCTCATTTATAATTCAGAACCAACCATCTACAGACATGTACCTAATAAATCTTGCATAACTACATCCATGTAGTGATATTGTTTAAGGAACTGTTTGTTTAGAATTGTTTACATTTTTTCTTAAACTTCTGCCAAATAGATATGTTTTGATTGACTTTGGATGAAAGGTGGTAGGCCGATTTTCAGTGAAAAATGTACATGTACAATTAGAACGATTTTGGTACTTTGTTTGCTATCTGACAGACGGTTTCTGGTTAATGGAAACAGAGGTCTTACATGGGTCAACCCTACAATAGTGAGTTGTGAAACCATTACTAATATTCATCTATCCGATAAACGGTAGAAGAAACAATGTTTTTTTTTATTTTTTTTACTATATTTTGTAATCAGGACAAAAAACATATAAAAGTCAAAAGACGACGAAACGATCAGCCATGCTGTAAGCGTGCAACGGCTCACTCTGGAGCTTCTACATTGTATTAGAAACTCTAGCCTGGCTGAAACTAAAAGTAAACATATCAGCTGCAAATGAATTAAAAAATCGTATTAAACTCGTCATTTAAAGGTCTATTAGGGAAAAGAAGTTTACTGTACCAGTGATCTTCCTAACACCTTCTCAATACATGTATGTGTAGGCTACGACAGTAAAATGTTGGAATTTTTGGGATCTTTAATTTGCCTCATACCCACACTGCCCTATAAAAGGCTGCATTTGACCATTAGCCATACTGTATTGATAACTAAACCAAATAGAATTGAGCGAAAGATAGTGATTTTAAAGGCCCATTTAGAAGCAAAAATGACAAACTACGGTTGAGCACTTAATAGCACATACATGTATAGACAGCATTAGAAATAGATGTTAGATATTAATTTAAATGAACCGTTATAAGTACTGTTTGTATTTAGCCGGTTCAATAAAATACAGAGGGTTCAGTGCCTGACAGTAAACTCACTGGTATTCCTGTCCAGTTTATTGATCATACCCTGAGAAAGGGACCTGGGTTGAGTTGGCAGAAGGCAGTGTTATGGTTGTATCACTGAGGTTGACACAGACAACTAACAGAAGATTTTGTCCAGTTAGAAGATAGTGTGTGTGGGATCTAGCCTACATTTGCATGTACAATGCCTTTGTTGGTCAAGGAATGATACTACATCTATTCTATCTCAAAATAAAGTCAGTCTGTAGGTAACAGAGTAAGTAGGCATCTATCCTGCGGGTCACATAGAAGTGGGTTAAACACCTTGTTGATACAATCATATGTGTCTATATCAGATAAACAAATCAATACAGAATCTCACTAAGCAGGTTCAGGAAATCCTTTTGGTAAACACTGAAAAATCTTGGTTGATGATCAGTAATATAAGAAACTGTATATGATGTCAAAATAACATTAGAAAATTTGTACAAATATCTAAACATGACAATGTATCTTATTCTAGAACACCTCACAAAACTACCTCTACATGGCAGGAGCTGCCAGAATGTTCTATGTTTCCATTAAAACAATCATGAAATTGTTTGCCTATTTTTCTAAAGACATATAATTCATAGGTGTTTTAATGCTATGAATCTTGAGAAAGTAAGTGAAAGTATTGTTTTGAACTAAATTTGGCTTAGAATCATTTCAACGTAAATCATTTCAATTTTTGATGACCTTCAAAGCCTCTTAATGTCGTTAATATCATATAGGTTAGTAGAAACATCTGGATTCGTAGGACCATACTAATTAGAGTCCATGTTGTTAGAGGCAAGATTTTCTTTTACCATGATCCTATGGGGTTCAATATCAGTCTACCGATATTCTTGCCATAGCTTGAGATGCGTAAGCATTGTCAGCGTATTACAAAGTGTTCCAGAAAATTCTACTGACTAAGTCGTCAACCTAATGAAATATCATACTGTTTAGTTTATTACAACAATTTATGGGTACCTCTTTTTAACACAACTGGAAACTTGTCTCCATGGTTATTTTAGACAAGATGATTTTCCCTGTGCCCGTGTCCTTTGGGTTTGAAGTTGGAGCCAGGAAGATGTCGTGAAAAAACTATAATACCATTTGTGTTTCAGTATAACAAGGCCAGCATCGCTATGGCCCAGATTATAGTAGAAAAATACAAACTACATGTAAAAAAAGTTTGAAAGACATACTGCCTGGTCTGGGCTTAACTCCCCTGTCTGTCTCCTACCTAGGTTTTCTGCTTTTCGCTTTCTTTTCCCATAATCCTATGGGGTTCAATATCAGTCTACCAATATTCTTGCCATAGCTGAAGATGTGTTGTCAATGTATTGCAAAGTGTCCCAGAAAATTCCACTAAGGCCAAGCTCCTGTCAGTTGTCAAATTAGATCAAAACTTCAGAAGTTATTGATGGGAAGGGATCTGGGATGTAAGCCTACAGACTTCATGCATGCCATAAAATTACAGACTTTTTCGTTGGGTATATACAAATCTGTTAACTCCACTCTCTTTATCTAGTTATAAATACAATCCTAACATACCTGTTATATGTGTATGGTATCATATGTAAGGTTTTAATTTCAAAACCAAAACAACCAACAATTCATAAGAAGATCTGTTTTTACACATACTATCCTATTTTTAGCAGCTCACACTAGTTTCCATACAAATGAAACATGGAAAAAAACTGACTAGCTGATGTCATTTATAAGTTTGTGACAAAATGAAAGGCTTTTTTATTCACAGTAAGTAATGGAAAGTTATAGGGTATGACCTACATACATGTATACATACACTCTATCAATTCTTTTAGACATTGTAAACAACTAAAAATGCCATAACGTCATCATATTAACCATATAAAAAAGCACATTGTGATGTCAGCATTCAAAAATTGTTTCCTTAAAGGGTCATGAGCTGCCAAAATTCACACTTTTTTCGTAAATTCTGATCGTCACGACAGTATGAGACTTTGAAGGCCATCGAAAAACTAAATGATTGGCGTTGGAATGAGGAAAATCTATACAGTATGTGGCCCGAAGGAACCGAAAACGTGTTCGAAAAATAAACAAAATTTAAATAACCGGGACGACCATTCATTCATTCTAAGCCAAAGTTAGTTCAAAACCATATTTTATCGTACATTTTCGAGTCTAGAAGCACTAAAAAGCTTCTGAATTATACGTCTTGAGAAAAATAGCCAATAGTTTCAACATTCTGTTTTAACGCCAAAATATCAAAATTTTGGCAGCTCATGCCACTTTAAATAAAAATCTGAAATGTGAATGATAAGATGTACATAACATGTACATCATTTTGTTCACTGAAATTGATTGATGTTTTATGCCACACTCAATATTACATGTAGTTCACTTCCACAGCGGTGTTGCTAGGTTTACTAGAAGAGGAAACCGACCTGTTTGCCTGGAGACCTTGAACTAGCACCTGCCAACCCTTCATTTACCAGATACAAAGCAGGTAAAATAGCTTTTGTTCTGTGGAGAATCACGGAAAACTAAAAACACATCTGAATCATTTGTATCTTGTAAATGAACTAGAAGAGGCTTAAAAAGGTGTGGTGAGATAGAAGTAAAGAAAAAAGATAAATGATCTTTAGATAAATTAGTTCAGTCAACTTTCTATAAATACACTCAGTACAATACATGTTTGTAGATAAATAGGCCCAACAGATGTTGATTATTCATTATTTCGGTAAGTTAAATCAAAGAAAAACAAATTTTAAGATATACATGTACAAAAAAAAGAGTTAAGTAAAATTAACATACACCCTCTGCTATAACTGATTACACTGCATTATAGAAAATATTTGTTTAAATTTCATCAATTTAATTTCTATATACAATGTACATATGAAAGTTTTTGTGATATACCATTGACATTGACATAAAAGTGAAAAAAATGTTAAGAATGCATTAAAACTAATTGAGTTAATAAAGAAGAATATGTCTTTGACAAAACTGATAGCCATATTTTTGATTTTCAAATAAAGTGCATAAATGAATATTACCTACATATCCCGATCAAATCTGTGACATATTATCAACAGGCTCTAATCAAAACCCAGTACACTTCTGATAAGTTTAGCAGTATGTAAGTACATGTAATCTATCAGTCTCAGTACAATGAGATTTCATGGATAGAAGTCCAAACATCAAAACTTTTCAGTTTTCTGAAGAAAAAAAAAACCCTTCCAGGATATGATGGATTCATGTTTTCTGCTACACTCAAGATTATTTCACTTATATGGCGACATTGCCCGACTTAGTGGGGGAGGAAACCGGGCTCATTGCCCGGAGGAAACCCCAGACCTTTGGCAAGTACCTGGCAACTCTTCCACATACGTCGACGTAGTGAAAAAGCCACTCAGAAATTTGTCAATTTATATTTGGTCTGAGATTTAAGATATGACTGAAGACAATAAAGCTACATGTACAGAATTCTAAATTATTCAATATGCCAGGTAGATTAAAGGATTAATGACATATTAGTGTAGAAATACAACCAACAAATTTAAAGTTTACCTAAAAGGGTGTGTTGTGGTCTCTTCAATACATTGTAACATTAGTCAACCATAGAGCGTGTACTTGTCAACATTTCATGTTTACAATTTTACATGTCCGTCTTTTGACACTACTCCGCATATCATCGAACAGAATTAGAACATTAAATTTAATGTGCTTGTGCTGAGACTTTGTGATAATTACATTTCGTCTGCAAAATCATGAAGATTATGTCATTAATTTGGCATTAATCCATGTTCTTTTTTTTCTATGGGGAGGGGATTAATACATCTCGAGGATGCACTGTACCCTTGTCAGAACTGGACATTTCCCTGAGCTAGCCATTTTGGCAAAGTCAAACATTTGTTTAAGCTGGACATTTTGTCAAAGCTGGACATTTTGTCAAAGCTGGACATTTTGTCAAAGCTGGACGTTTGTCTGAGCTGGACGTTTGTCTGAGCTGGACGTTTGTCTGAGCTCGACGTTTGTCTGAGCTGGACGTTTGTCGTAAGGACCGTTCTTACTGAGCAATTTGTTGTATCGACTTGTAGGATGCGATTAAAATGGATGCATTTGATTGGTTGGTAAATCATATTGACCAAGTAAAGGCATCCTTTTTAATCGCATCCTACAAATCGTACAGTGAGAACGGACCTTAAGCTGGGCGTTTGTCTGAGCTAGACATTTTGTCAAAGCTGACTAAATGTCTAAACTGGACATTTTATCAAAGCTGACCATTTGTCTGAACTGGACATTTTGTCAAAGCTGAGTATTTGTCTGAACTGGACATTTTGTCAAAGCTGAACATTTATCTAAGCTTAACATTTGACTATTAACTGGACATTTTGTCAAAGCTGAATAAATGTTTAAACTGGACATTTTGCCAAAACTGGACATTTGTCGGAGCTAGATATTTGTGTGAGCTGGATAGTTTGTCTGAGCTACAGATTTGTCTGAGTTAGATATTTGTCAGAATTGAATATTTTCTCCAGCTTTCTAGACTCGATGGAAGAGAAATATTGTATAGAAATTATATCATGGCAAATTATTCATTATAAATTCACTTTACCTGTGAAACGGGTGGTTCCAATTTTCACCTGTAAGTTTGAATAAACAACTTGAAAATGTATGCTTCAGTAGAAGAGTTCACATGCCTGTATATATAGAAGTCTTTATCTTTGAATGTCTATTTACTGTTGTGTTGTGTTTGTATCCAGCTAAATCTAGAAGGCTGTGGATTTTAACCTACATGTTGTTTATGGGTCATACATATGGAGAAATTTCATTTGATAGGCAGTGAGCCAGAAATAAACATACATAAGGGTAATATCAGGTAATATTGTCATGTTTACCAGTAAGTACGTATATCAGCTTTTAAAGTATTTACGTAAATATACAAAATCAAAATAAATTTAGTAACAGTTTCTACAAAGCATTCTTTTTATCATTATTTTGAGCATTTGTTTTTAATTTGTTTATTATCTTCATCATCAAAGGCCTATAAACTAGGTGAAATCTGACATTCAACACTATAAGTGCTCAACAAGCAGTCAACAAATAACCCAGAAACTAACATGCTCATGTATCAAACTATCTCGCACATATTTGTGCTCTATTATATCACTGAACACTAAAACACACAGGGAAAATCATCTTGTCTAACATAACCATGGAGACAAGTTTCTAATTGTGTTAAAAATGAGTACAGGGAGTCTCGTGAGAATTCCACAAATTTCCTGTCACCGGAGCTGCCGTTGCGCACGTTGGGAGCCATTTTCGTTGGAATGTGACTCTCGTTTAGACCTTTATAGCCAATCATAAGTTGTTGTAATAAACTAAAACCCACGATCATTATGTTGACGATAAACAGGACTATTATTCATCATATTTAAAAACAGCAGCATAAAAAGAGTTTGTATGGTGGTCCATACCTGATAAATGTAACAATGAACGTCATTTTACATGGGTAATAAACAGGCATAAGGAGGGAACTGTTCACTCCTGATTGCACCAGAGACAAAGAGTTTATAGATCACCTGTGTTTGAATAATGTAACATTAACACACTCACCGAGAAATTAGTTCATTGGAGTGTATGTTATTTCCACCTGATTATCTCTCAATCAATCAGCCTTCACACCTGGATTATAATTCACAGGTAATAAATCAGGTTAATGAGTTTTTGGCAGGTGTTCTCTTTACATTCACAACATCCCATCCTTACACAATCTTCATCTCTTACCTACATTTTGCATGTTCATACAGAAAATGAGTCTGATTTCCTCAACACTCAACCTGGCAACGCCACCGCCATGTCAGTGAAATAATCTTGATAGGGATGTAAAACATCAATCAATCGATCAATCTATATCCAATGGTAATGATTCTTTCTTCCAAGGTATAAGTGTTTGGTGTTTTAAGCCAGAGTCAAGATTATTTCAGCTATGTAAGAACAAATGAAGTGAGGAATTCAGGTTTTAACAGTTATGCTGAGAGAAAACCCTTAGAACTGTAGATACTGTACAACCATCCATTTAAGGTTGAGCTTCATTTATACATGTAACACTTGTACATATGTAACCTGATAACCAAGCCAAGAATATTGAGACAGGATTCAATTGATTGATGTTTAACACCACTCTCAAGATTAATTCACTTATATATCTACTTGGTCAGGTCTATTGGTGAGGAAATCAGGCTTCCTTTACCCAGAGGACACCTTTGGACTGAGTGGGATTCCAATTTCAAAGAGATTGAGATGACTATGCTTTAAGCCTGACCACCTGAAATTTTGAAAGTTTTTGCCTTGACAGGTGCTGAGGCCAAGATCTGTCAGTTTGAAATTTTTCACCTCGAGATGTGAGAAACCAACAATTGGCTCGGCCGTATAAAGCTATCAGCTCGTCTAGGAAGTCAATAGAAAGGTGTAAAATGGACCATGTGCAATGTTTCTTTCCCTGAAACTTGGGCCGGCACACAAAGAATCTGGCTATTCAACAAATGGAGCTAAGAAAAGTTCTTACCGTTGGTGCATAAGCCAGCAATCAACTCTGAGTTTCTGGCTAAGCTGCAGGCTATTGGTCTGCGACAGACTTAACACACGAGTTCATAGAGATTAAATGTGTGGTTCAGCTTAACAACTGATAATAACACAGGTAACACTTGTTGTGATATCTGAAACTGGGTCAATATAAAGCTATCATCTAGGTCAACGTCTCGGAAATAGGTCAACATTCAGAATAATCACCCAGTGGCCAAATACTGTTTGTTGTTATTAATGCAGGTCATTGATCGAAGATTAATATTGGACTATATAAATATGACAAGAAATGTTATAAAAGGTTTCTAATAGATCTGAAGTAATATTGCTCAAAACATTTTTTTTTTATATTTGTGTCATAAAGTCACAGACAATTGGTGTCTTTCTATAAAAGGATGAATTAAAACCATGCTATTATCTTGTTAATTGGATTTTGTGAAAAATGTTGAATTTTGAATGCTCATACTTTTAAAATCTTGCAAGCTTCTAACAATCTCTACATACATGTAAATATCAATAATATTTTCAGCATTTTCTGACTTTCACTTAAAATATTAGCTTGATTGAAAGATTGATAAAATGGTGGCGTTGTCCAGTTAACTAGGGGTGGAAGTGTCGTAAATGCCTAATTTCTTTTAAGGTGATTAATTAAATGAACAATAAGACTTTTAATCTTAATCTAACAGTTATCTAAATTAGGAATCACAATAATATTAAAGAGGTGACCTACATAAAACATTATCTGTTTTCGTTTTAATTTCTGAAACTAGGTCAAACAATCAGTACTATAGTCATATAAGTAGGTGAGAAGCCATTATAGCAGGAGGATGGTCATTTATTAACTGACAGCCTCATGTGAACTCACAAAATAAACAGTCCAGTATTTATCCAACATTGTTAAAATCAACATAAACGCTCACTGATGAGTGTCTGCTCGTTCGAAAAATTAGGTCAACTGCTTGTACACAGTGTTAGTCATAACAATAATAAACTGTCTTCTGGACTTTCGGACAGAAACGTTGAAGAACTGATTGATTGCAGTTTAAAGCCACACTGAAACTTATATCACAGACGAGGTCATGATCATCTATCAGTGTTTGAGTTTAAATTGATCAATCAATAAATGTTTTGTCTTGAGGAAACGGCCCAATTTAGGCAAGTACATGTACTTGGCATCTCAAAGAGTACACACACATTATATGACATAGAGTACGATTAAATATAAGATAGCGTTAAAAACTGGTTCAAACGGCTTGATAGAAAATGTGGTTTATCTAGAAAGAATAATACCCTAAGCGAAGCTTATGTCCGGGGACACAGCCTTGCAACAAAATTTATCCATGGTCTTTGTCTAATCTGCAGAAGGCCCTAATCCTCCGACAGGTAGTATCTAACACAAGCCTCACTTTAAATCATTCTGTGCTAGCTTTGAAATCAATCATCTATATGACCACTTCTATTAGCATTTTAATACAAGGGATTGGAATAACGTTTGCAACTTCATCAATAATGTATGAAGAACAGGTGCATTTGACTTTGATATATTACACGAATTCAATATTATAAAACAGCTACTTTTTGTTTCTAAATTATTAATAATTACAAAACTAGAACAAAATAATATAGGCTTAAGTGAGAGTTGATTCTCGCCCAGGCCTGAAAAATTATGTCAAATTCAAAATATATGGAAAATGACGTCCGAATCCGACCGATTTTATACCCAAAGTGAGTAGCAGTCTGGTTCAACCTCCTAATGCATGAATAGAGCGACAGCGATATACCAGATCCTTAAAACCTGCATCTCTGACCCTCATTTTCTCACTTGGACCCCAAAATTGCAATGAGAGGGGTCCCATGGGATGCAAATAAATAGCAAAATATAGGCCTAATACAATAATCCATATTTAAACCCTAATTGGACCCCACCTAATGAATATGGGACTTTTATCTGATGGGGGTCCAATGAACCCCAACATTTTGGGAGTCAGAGAAAACCCTGGAGCGATCAGCGGACGCGTGAAACGATTAGTCTGTTTTAGCCTTTGATCTTTCAAAAGGTTGGGGATCGATTCAATGAGACTATTTTGTCTAATAAAACATGATTTTAACAGACCAGGAAGGACAATTTGGACCCTACTACATGTCAAACTAAAATCCCCTTGTTGGGACCAAAAATAAAACATTATGAGATCAAATAAGCTGTGAACAGGACACTGATAGTATTACTTTGTGACCTGATAAAAAAATTTAATAAAAAGATCAACAAAACAAAAACAAATAAGGTTAAAGCATACATCTATAAATCCATGGCTATTTTTGTCAATAAGATTTTTAGCTATGCCGGTGTCTTTTAGTGTCTATAAATATAATTTAATGTTACGAAAAATACAAACATATTATTCATTAATTACAGATATCTTACACTAACAGCTCACCTACTTAGATAAATATTATAATGACTTTTTTTTACACCAAATTTAGTATGTCTCCAGTCCAGTAACCTACTGGGTTTAAAGTTCAATGGCCTCTAAGTTAACCAAATAAAAAAAGTAAGGCGGTTATATTTAGACAAGATTGTTAAATTTATTTGTATCAGAGAAAAACGAAGAAAGTTGGGAGTGACTGTGAATAGTAAATTGACAGAAACATCGAATAAAATAAATTATGTTGACGCAGAGATAACCATTTCAAGCCAACGAACCCGGTTATATTTTAAACGGGACTAGTAAACAAGAACCTCAAAATAGTAACTCAAACTGGAGGGCAATCAAGAGAATTCTAGTCATATGCTTGTCAGTAAGATACTTTGGAAATCTCTGTGTGTCTTCAGGTCCTTTCTGAAGTTAACATCAGATGTATGCATCTTCACAAAATTCTTCAAGTGGCAGGAGCTGCCAAAATTTTATTTTTTTTTCATTAATTCTGATTGTCAAGAGAAGGTGAGGGCTTGAAGTACCTTAAAAAAAACTAAAGAATTGACATTGAAATAAAAACTATCGCTGAAGCCAATATGAACAGAAGACGTGTTAAAAAAACAGACAAAATTTAAACAAACAGAATGTATGAGTACATTTTTGGGGGCAACAATTTTGTTGCTTATAAAACTACCTAAACCAAAATCTTCTCCAGCATGTTTTTTTTTCAAGAAGTATAGACTTCCAGACAGGTAGGGAAACTAAGGAGTACATGAGTACAGTATTAACAGCTGATTGAACAGGTCCACTCCACCAAAGGTAAACAACATTTCTTCAGGTAAACTGTGTTGAGGCGTATCAGAGGGGACACAGATTTAACTTTAAAAGTGAAAAGAATGTTCTAGAAATGACTGCATTACATCTAGTTGAGGAAAGCCTTTAGGCATCGGACAGATTGCTTAATTGATGTTTTACGCCGAACCAAAGATTATTTCACAAATATGGAGGCGTTGCCAGGTTTAACATTAGGAGGAAACCCGGCTCTTTGCCCAGAGGAAACCTCCGACCTTCTGCGAGTACCTGGCAACTCTTCCACATACGGCGATCAAGTGAAAAATACTTTTTTCAATTTTTAATTTGGTCCAAGTTGGATAAGCTTCCAGTGTCTCATCAATGGAACACCTGTGTTGTCGGACTGTGGGACAATCACTCTAACTGACTGAGCCCCAGAGTCCCCACTCTAGACATCTGAGCTCATTTGAGACCCTGTTATTTAGTTGAGTGGGATGTTGGATATAAATTTGAACCGAAGCTGCAGTTCACTTTTCATCAGGAAATAGAACCAGAGTAAACCACCCCCCCCCCCCCACCCCCTTTGTTGACTGACCTTTATATCTATGGCCAGGTATCATATTAAGTCTACACTCTACACATGTACATGCAAAGGGAAATGAAATGCTTGGAATATTATGAAAGTTTTTGTGACCTTTTACTTTAATAAAATATAAGTTAAATTTCATATATATTAACTGACAGGTAGGTAAGATTCAGTTGGTAGTTGGTACAGACAGGATATAGCAACTGTTCTTTATCTCACAGTCCACATTGGATAAGGCCAGGAAAAGCCTTCTTATATGTGCAGATGGTCAACTATGTGAAATGATTGTGGTTGTAGAAAGGACATGTCTAGCCAGTGTTAAACCACTGATCTACACGACAAACCACAAAACAGGTTCCTCTAAGGGATTCACACCACTTGTGTGTGACAATTTTAACAGAATTAAAACTTTCACAATCTCTGCACCCAGATATTTCACAGGTTAAAACTTAACAAATATGGGATTGGAGAGATGAAAATTATTCTAATAATTCATAAATTCACATTCCGGTCTTAATGATCACAAGTTTGTGACAGTTTACACAAATGTTTTACAATTTTTGCACTCAGATACTTAGGAAGTCAAAACTTTTTTTAAAAATCCGGGATTGGAAAGATGAAAATAAATAATTAATTGATAAAGCAACAAATTTAAATCTAAAGGGATGGACAGTTTAAAAATTGAACCAGTTGAACCAATTGAAGATGTTTTCAGCATATATAGATATTGAAATTCACAATGCGGCCAAGATCATCAAAAAATTATTTTAAAAAAGGTTAATTTGACAGATTTATAAATCAAATTTGCTATCTAACCCTCTTGTCCTGTGAGAAGTTGTTTTGAAATTTTTATCATCATACAAAGTAAACCCCAAAATTTTCTGCATGTGCGTCTTAACACACCTGTGTTTCCATGAGTTCATAAAATGAACAAAAATATCTAAGTACATGTGTCATCACTACTGGATAGATCCTGGCAGAGATTGTTTATTTCTTTGTGTGAATTTCTCCTGCTGAAAACCAGCTGATTGTCATCAGTGTTAAATGAATCCTGTTTGAGTCTGTAACAGTTCAGATCACATATCAGCACTAAAGGCTTGGTCTAAATAAACATTAGATCATAAAATACATTCTAGTAAGATAATAACAAAGAGGAAATCCTTGTTACCTGCACGTTTTGGCAAGCCTATATATAACCCCATTGTACAGTACCAGAAGTCTATTAATGGGGAAGTGTGAAACGTCCCATTACCACATACTCAGGGCACTGGCCACCGTCATTATACTACATTATGTGAGGTTTATGTGTGGACTGTAGAATTTGAAATTGTCAACGGTTGTGCAATTTCAAATCAGAATATAAATTCACTGTCCACTTACTGGATGATCATATATATCGACACAACCAGTAACCGCAGTTCGGATAATGCATTGATTCTCATAAAAGCTCTACCAGGCACGCGTCTCTGATATCTCCATTGTATTTATGTAATATGACAATCTTTTAAACTCGGTTGTCGCAGTTCTCTTAGTCCAAAAGGTATTCATATCGATGTGTTTTAAATCAGAAAGAAAATAAATAAATAACAGAATTTTTCTTTGACTCCTTTGTTTACTAATATAACCTACAAAAATCAAGTTATTGTCACAACACTCAGTTGTCCCCCTTTTCCTATGATTGGTTGATATTTAATCACACTTATTTCCCTTATAGGTCATCATTGTCCAGTTTTGTGGGGCAGGAAATTAGGCTGCAGGCCACGAAGGCATGTATGATAATTGAGATACTTAAACCCCAAGGCAATGTCTCCAATGTTTTTGCCAGGCATCCTGTTGTTGATTACGGTGCATTTTGCTGTCCAGCCATACATGGATATACATGTAATAGTTGTAACAAAAACAAAGACTATGAAAAAGTCTCAAATTAAATGCCACTGTTTTATGTTTCAAGCATAATAAATTGTATTATTTCACAGAAATTCAAGGAAGAATAGAAAAAAACACAACATATAAAAACAATGCGTTGATTGTTTATGTTTACATAATGGCTACTGTTTCTGTTTACATAAACCTAGTTTTCAAAATAGACTGGACTGTTTTGAACAAAACACAATAATAAATGGATATCATAAACTAAAGTTTGAAAAATGAACAGATCACAATCTGATAACAAAAATTTAAATGAGACTAAAACACAAATGTTATCATCAGGAGGGTTACACAAAGTAATAAATCAGATTTTATTGCCTCTGTGGTCAGCATTATTGGAGAATTACACATGTTCTGTAACCAAGCTGTGTTGCTCTTGCAGGAAAACACAATTTATTCTGAATAATTGGTGTTTTTTGCCACACTCAAGCATATAATTCAGAGATTTTCTACGATCAAACAAATGTATGATCACATACAAAATTCAATTGATTGTTTGGTGTTTAACGCCACGCTCTAGATTATTTCACTTATATGGTGGCGATTCCAGTTTAATTGTGGGAGGAACCCAGCCTCTATGCCCGGACGAAACTTAAGACCTTCTGGTGGTAACTGGCAACCATCCCACATAAGTCGTCCCAAAATGAATTCAAAAGAATCGAGGAGACAGGTCTTTGTGCCGGGTAGAAACTTCCAACCATCTGATGATCAGAAGCACCTATGAATACAGTATGCAGTCAAAAGAATGCAATATTTTACATGTATATGGAATTCCATATTTTTTACTCTTTTTTTTTGTGGGGGGTGGGGGGGGGGGACAAAAAGTCGGGTTCCAAGATTTGTGCCTGCTACATGAGCATTTATCCCTCTTTACCCATGATCCACTGAGATCCCCTGCTCTTAAATTGAGGAGGATTGAGTTGAGGTAAACAATTATCATTTAAAATGCTCCTGTTTTTAACAGCTGTTACATTGTGTAATATCTTCAATGTACAGACATCACAAACTTAATGAAATCATTCTCCAGAACAATTGATAAAAAAAGACAAAGCTTTATTCAAAAGCTTTATGAATAAAACAGTCTGTTTATGTATTAGACGTTGTGAACATGCCTTGCATACTTATCTTATGCAATATATAGGTAAAATCCAAAGCTAATGTAGCCAATATCATTCTAAGCTAAGTACATGTAGGTCTAAATCACTCATTAAGTAAACCACGAAACATCAATATAGATTTTACTATATTATATATAACATAAAATATTTAATATGTAATAGGCAAATCCTAGGAGTGAGCGCAGAAAATACATTGTAACTTAAAAGTAAACTTAAAGTTCGTAATTTATCAGTTTAGTTTTTTAAACAACCCATCAGATGTACTTTTCTGTTTAAAGATGAGCGAAAGTGGAAACATTTCCCAGTAGTATTTTTACAATTTAAAACAAAGATGGCCGCGGTTTCGAACATGGATATGGAACGTTTTGACAAAAAACAAAGTTGACCAGACTTTGAAGTGAGTATAGTGACGTCATTATGTACGCATGTTGTGTGCAGAGTTCGCCAGTGGTTCGCTGCGCTCACTATTACACAATTAGGAGTCCTTTCTTGCTAACACTGTTGCATTCGCTGACTTCTTTAATTGACACACATGTACGAGACCCCAATGTCAAATTTGAAAAAGATCATTAAGATGACTGAAATAATATTGAAAGTGATGTTAAATCTTTTCTCTCACTCAGTTTACTCGTTAAGGATTATTTTCTTTTAATACTTTTATTTCCACTTGTTCTATGAAAAAAGCGATCATACACACTTGAGAAAACTGGTTCCAAATCCACTCATTTTCAAATTTGATTAAAAAGAGATGTAAAGTTTCACCCGGGGGCTGTTTCTCAAAACATTTACACCCGACGTACCTACGCAAGTCGAATGCAAGGCCCAACTGTCATGGCAACATATACCTTCAACATAACATTTAACACGAACAGGTGCATAGTTACGTTACGACGGGCGTAGGTGTGTTGAGAATCAGCCCACAGGACTTGTTTATCATACCACTTTTCTATTCAAGAAATGTTGTGAACTTTTGACATGAATACATATACATGTAGCAGATAGGTCAAGCCATTGATGCTGTCTGCCATTTAATGCCATAATATTTGAAGGACTTACACAGTCTCAGAGTAGTTACATAAGCTTATGCAATAATGATCAATATTAATCTGAACTAATGATATCATAGGCCTTTTAAGCTGTAAATTGAAGTCACATATTAGCGGACCCAAATTACACCACGACAAACTCACTCCTGATGATGACTGAATAAAAGTCGAAATATTGAGTCAATATGAAGTTTTCGTTTTTCGGAATAACACTACTTGTGTACTACAAACTCAAAATGTATATGTCACAGTATTAAGTATAAAACACACAAAATTAAGTCGTAATTTGTTGGATAGGACTATGGCCCTGCACTATGCCGTCCTCTAAGATGGTCCTTACGCTGATACACTTTCCGGTAAAAGCACTGTAAGTAAGTTTGTGATTCCCTCTGTCTAACTTTGTTAAAGGGGCATGAGCTGCCAAAATGTTGATATTTTGACGTTAAAATAGAATGCTGAAATTATTGGCTATTTTTCTCAAGAGGTAGAATTCAGAAGCTTTTTAATGCTTCAAGTCTCGAAAATGTACGATAAAGTACTGTTTTAAACTAACTTTGGCTTAGAATGAATGAATGGTCGTCCCGGTTATTTAAATTTTGTTTACTTTTGAACACGTTTTCGTTTCATATAGGCCACATACTGTATGGATTTTTCTCATTCCAACGCCAATCATTTAGTTTTTCGATAGCCTTCAAAGCCTCTTACTGTCGTGACGATCAGAAGTTATGAAAAAACTGTGAATTTTGGCAGCTCATGCCCCTTTAAGCCAAATCAAACATCACATTCAAAAGACTATTATATGGGTAAAGTTTATCGAAGTTGAAATATGATATGGGCAAAACCTAACTGTTTTTGGTTACCGGTTGCCATTACCAATAACAAATCATTCCCTCCAATCATGACAGAAATTAACAAAGGCAGCAATGGATTTGTTAAGTTACAAAATACACACCAGCAATAGGTCTATATACAAGGAAGAGTTGAGTATTTCTGGTCACAAATATCATCCTTTATAACGTTGTATGCCGGTGTAACGTTATTTTCAAAATATATAAGGAAAAAGCTGGTATTTTTTTGGTTTAAATAACAAAGAACAAGGAAGCTCAGAATAAATAGAGCATTTGTGGGAGAGAAACTCTTCAAGTCAATGATTTGAATTTTACACCATGTTTAAGAAAATTTGAGAAAATCGTTTGCGATTAAAAATTTTCAGAAAAAAAGGCTGATCCTATTAAGACTTGTGTCAAACTTGGCATAACAGGGGTCAGATGTGGTCATAATTACCAAATCCCACCCACCCACCCAGTTTATGATTCCATCCACCATTTTGCTCTAAAGCAACTGTGTAGTCCCTGTACATGTAAGTGTGGAATAATTTTCTTCAAATATTGTGTCACAAGTTTATATCCTACATCACTAATGAACTTTCAGCCCTCAGAATGATTGCATATATTGTTCTCTTCATGGTGACTATAATGACATGAATAATAGCCAGACAGTTGACTAACAACTAAGTACATGTATGTCTCACAACATAACAGGATACATGATGATAAACTTCTCAGTAACTAACAGTAATGTAACAAAGACAATCAACATTACACTATCTTATATTTATTGACCTACATAGTACAGATCACATCTTGGGCTACATGTATCTGTCGATACATATATTTAGGAAAGCTAAAACACAGAGACACAGGGAAAATCTTTTTGACTAAATTAAAATTACATCTGAGCACTGGGTTAAATATTATAGCAAACAAACTGTATCCTATTCATATTGTAGTAAGATCTTTATTTTATGATATCATCTTCATAAATTGTGTTGGTGATACAGGTTCAGTTGCATTCCTTGCCTCATTTTGTTTTATAATAGCAGATTAAGGTTGGATGGTAGTTAAAATCAAGATTATTTCACCTAGATGGGGACATTGTCCGCTTTTTTGGGAGAGGCAAAAGGACCTTAATATGTACATGTAGGAATCCCCTGACCTTCGCCAGGTACCCCCAGCAACCCGTGTAGCCTACACTGCAGTAGATTTCTTCATGTGGCTCATCTCAAAGGAAGTCCCTGTCCATACATGTATACTACCGTTTTTCGTGGCGTTTCCCGGACTTCTTGCTTCGACAATACCACTTTTTGCCATAACTTATTAATGTTGAGTTGATCATCGACATAGCTCCTCCACATTCGGGACAATTTCTGGATTTCGGCAAAAGCCTATGGCGGAAACAAAAATCCATCATAGCTTCTTTCAAGAAAAACATCGACAATAACGCAGTGAAGGTCGGATGCTGTGCTACTTTTCCATAGCTCACGACCCTGTCGTTTGACACTTTGATACACCTACACTGGTAACAATGGTGGCTGTAGATGTACACGTTCTTCCTTCATCAGTCTTTCTTTTTTTCTTCTCTTCCTTTGGGTGGCTAGGCCGACTCCTCTTCTGGGGAACATGAAAATCTTCAAAATCGCTGGAATCCCTCATTTTTACTTCAATCTACATGTAGATCGCTGTGAACTATTCAACTTTCTCTGGATTCAAAAACCTCGCGCGTTTTCACTATTTTTTTACCGGGTATAGGAAATGATCATGTAATTATCTCCCTTTATCCCATAAACATTGAAAATAGCTATTGGTAGCGTCTTTTCAGCCATTTTTCAATCAAATAAAGTACGAGCCTGTCAGTTTTCAAGGTTTTAAATGCATTTATCTACTTTACAGTTGTTTTGCAGACAAAGAATTTCTAACATTAAACTCAGGAAGTTCCAAAACATTTCTCGGTATGAAAACAAGATGGTGATGTGCATTTTATGGTAAGTACATGATGCTATAAATGAATGAATTCTAATGTTATTATATGTTCCCTTCTCATTGCAGGTGTTGGGTGGTGTCCGCTAGGTTGATGAGTGATATCCAGACGAAAAAATCGAAGAAGATACACACGGAGTGAAGAGAGAATACCAGGTGAGTAAATAGTAATGGCAGAAATTGAGCGGACGGGAGTTCGAAACCAGGTATACTAATCTATATTAACAAAATTTATTTTTCATTTTTCGTTTTTTTTTTCCCCTTCCTTTCTTTATATTACCCCCACAGAATAACAAGCCCCACTTTTTTGTTCACGCCCCATCAAAAAAATCCCTCTTTTAGAATGTTTTGGAAAGTGACGGACCTGCAGGTCGTTTCACGAAGCCGTCGCACAGTGTGATCAATCGCATTTGCCATGACGCTGTATCTCTTCACTATGGTATCCATTGGCAACTACGTCTACGGATCGTTTGCGATGCAGTGATGGTTGCATTGTTCCAATCTAAAGTAGGCCTAGTACTACTACTGGGACATTCCAGCGAACGTTGGTGGTGATTGAAAATATCATAAATCCCTTTCTCACATGCAATTTTAAATTTTAATCTACAGTGACGATGACATCATCATTTTAGACATTTTAAGAAATGACAGCTCCTTCTTTGTTCCTCCACTCATTCCTTTCTTTGACAGCTGGGAGTTGGAACCATCTAGTTATCTATAATTTGAAATGCAACAAAGCATTTTCATGATTTTCATCCAGATTTAACTTAATGCTGCTTGTTTGTAACCATAGAATGTGATACCATGCTAATTTTTGTGTTGACAAAAAATAACCTTGATGATGTCATCGTCTGGAACTAAATTGAGACAGAAAAGTGACACTGACAAAAGAATGACAATGAAAACCTGACCCAAGACTGTCCGTCTTTGTAAATAAAATGAAGCCAAATCGAATTTCAAAATGCGCTGACAACTATCGAAATTGAAAGATAACTTACCGTAAATACACGTGCAGTTCACGTTCGGACTTGATAAAACTAGACAAAGGAGCCTTCGGAGAGAAGAAATCACAACCGAACGCTGTCTTGTCGAAGCAAAGCACTGTTTATTTCTTCCTCGCTTGGCGGAAATTTGGTGACGTACCAGGCCACGTGACCAGCAGCTTTCAGCTCAGCAAGTCTGCCATGTGACTTGTGTTTATATCCGAGCTGGAGATACAAAAATAGAACAAACATGACCCAGTTTATGGCCACAAAACAGCTGAACAAATTCATCGCCGTTTGGATGCAAAAACGTGGTGAACTTTGGGTTCCAGGCCACTTTGTCTAAAACTTACACGTTATCAAAAACACCAATTATGTTTTGATTGGATTTTTTTCGTTGAAATGTTTACTGTCTTCAAAAACATCAACAAAGATATTACCGTGTTAGATCTTCATTTCAAGATGCCAAAAAACTTTTTTTTTTTCTTTTATTTAGCATTTTTTACGCGCAATATCTTTGATTTGTTTAAAGTTCAATCTGGTTCTTTCGTCTAGTACTGGTCCATATCGCTGAATCTGACGCTGACAGTGGACAGAAAATGGTAAACAACAATCGATTTGTTAATATATTCTTTCCCAGCAAAGAACCATAACAGTACTAGAGTCACACATGCGCGGCTATCTATATTTGTGATGAAAACTACATTTAGCTGAGGAACACAAGACTGCAGCATTGCCCATTTCCAGCATCGAGGCCTGTGTATGGCATTGTTGTTCCGTTCACTGACCTCTTTAAAGCTGAGGCCGTATTTTGACTGGTCTAACAGCCATCAGCTGTGGAATTAGGTCATGGCCTGACCCATTTCTTTTTATGAACTGTTGGCTTCGAACAAGGAGCTTATATTTGGAACAAGAGCTTTGCATTGATTCCAACCATGCACATAGGGTTGCTTTTGGAAACAGCATTTATATATGTGTTTACAAATCTAGCTTGTTGTGATTTGCTACTGGCCCATAACCCATAGATAACGACTGTAACTGTAAGGTTAATGGCGATCAGCTTCAGGATCATATTTGGCTTAGCTAGTAAAAGTTAACATTTAATAAACCTTGCCAGCGACTGTCTCACTTTCAAATGCGTGTGTTCGTCATGGCAAAAGACGTTTGCATTATGGTCTTGATTAATATAACGCATTTTTTGTTGCTAGTTAACTTTTCTGGTCACTCTAGTCTTGGTCATCATTGTGTCGCTTTGCTTTGAATTGTAGCCTTGTCAACGAAGCGATATTCCATTGTACAAACCGTTGATAGTCTGCATGTTCTGCTCCGACTAGACGAGCAACACCTGAACCCGGATTCACAAACAAAAATCACGAATTCTTTCAATAATAATCCTTGAAATATCATGAATTCTTGAAAAAATAATCATTCTTGAAAAAATCGTTCTTCAAATGTAGCAGGTACCTATATCGACTTGAACAAATAATCACTCTTGAAAAATAATATTTTTTTTTCAACTTTTATAACGGACACTTACATGTAGCGGTTGATTTCAAGAATCCATGTCCCGAGTTGTTGGTGCTATATACATCAGCATAGTACAACACACAAGGATTTCGTATACAATTGTGTGGCTTGTTTAAAGTTTTTTTGTTTCGCTGAAACGGTGGGTAAACACTTTGCATAGAAAGTTATACCCAAGCTACCAAACTACATCGACCAAACAGCCAAGTCAAACATTATATGCAGCCAAATTTGCTGGTAATTCTTAGCTGCATTGGCTAAATTAAATATATATCAAATGTCTGAGGGGTGTCCTTAATTGGCCATTGATCCTCGCACAGACATTGGCATTTGGTTGGCATGGGTGACAATTAAATACCTTAGTTAAAATTTTTGATTATTTAGACCCCTTCCCTTGAACAGAACATGTTTTAGTACAAGAAGAAACCCGATTCATTCTATTGTAACCTTCACAAGGTTGCATTGGCATTCCACTGGTTCTAGCCATATACGATGCCTGTCTATAATATAACGATTTGAAGATATGCAAGATACTCTCTGCTGTAAATTTACATCAAACGTACGTGCTGGTCACTCATTTGCTAGCACTTTTTGCTGTAAATTTACAGATTATTTTTTACAGCGCAGCGTAAGTTCGAAAAAGATGGTTCGTTCTTCTATTGTCAACGAAGGAACAATTTAACTTCAGACTTTGAGTTGAGAGGTTATCTTCGTTTTAGTTGGTGAACGGATGGGTGTTTAGCACTGAACCAATGTTGGGTTCAAGGTACCATGGTTGGTCACTCAGCGGTGTGCTAACCATCACCCTGCCAACAGTTTATAGCTAGTTGGTGTACATGGCTATTCCATAGTAGATCAATGATTTGCTTTAGGTCTATATACTGGATTGGATGCGTTTGGTTGGCGGTACAACCGTGTCCAAACAGTGGACAAATGGTTTCTGTAACATTATGATTCGTGTAATCGGCTTTGTGTGTGATCTCTTTTATTTCCCCTCGCTCTCTCTGCAGAGTAACCATAAGGTTGATTGAACTCATATATGTCTGGTATAATAAAACTTAATGAGAAAAAAACGTCACTTCAAACGAACTGCAAGACCTGGGCCGTGATAAATGAAGCCCCGCGTTCTTTGCGTTAGGGCAGCGACAGAGACCTTATAGGCCGTACGCCGAACTCTGAAAGACGCTTATAAAGCATGTTTCGTTCCGAAATTTGAGATTCTACAATCCTTCGACATAATTATATAAGATATTACCTGCACATATCTGAAAAAAATTATTAACCTCGAAATTCCCGGCGTTTTCTAGATACAGAGGACGAAAAAAGTAATTATTTACTTAAGCGCAGGCAAGATTTGTTTGTCTAAATGTGTGATTTGGCCAATAACCTTGCGCGCAAAAGATCGTGTTTTTTTTTAATCCTGTAAAAACAGCCAGATTTTCGAGTAAATTAATCAGCACCCACCTTCTAGAAAGTAATAATTACTTTGATTCGTTATAATAATGAAGATTGAAGATTTTACAAGCGGTTTTTGACGACTTTTAATGATGACCTACTTATTGCTCAAAGACATCGCTTATACGGAGGCCAGTTAAGGTCACAATTTAAACCATCCGTCAAAATGTGGTACATAGTTTTGACAGATAGTATTATCAAAATTATAATATTATTCCTTACAAAAATGCAACTTTAATATTAGATTTCAGCTCATCACATTCTATGGACTTACAGGCCTCGAAGGCTCACTCTTTTGACATTGTTTCACATACTGACACAAACCTTCTCACCCATGTGTTGATGGTTCGATTCTCACTTGATACTCAAAATTTAGTCGGTTCTCAGAAGTATGTGGAACTGCCAGCAGGTACTCAGGGGTTGTCTTTGAGCAATGAGTCTGTCAAACCCCTCCCCCCTTCAAGACCCCTAATATCTGGAAAATTGCCATGTAAGTGATTTAATCTTGATTGAAAGTGAAAAACATCACACAATGTACATGTATAGTACATAAATTTCAAAACAAACAAAGCACTATCTGTCAAACCTATTGTTCATCATTTTTGGTCATAAAGAAAGAAACATGTAATGGGATGACAGCCTCGTTATTTAGCCAATGAGAGTTTGAACATCAGAACATAAATTAAATTATAATAGTACATTTATACATGTATATACCGGTATTCTGTTTTATGTTCTCAATCGCTCTATAATAATTTTAAGATCGAAACAATCAAGTTGCCATCCATATTACATATAATTTTCTTAACGTATTTTCCGTGGTATCTACACCATTTAATTAATTAGACAAAAGACCCAATATTATGATCACAAAAAGAGATATATATTTGATGAGATTTTTTCCACATATTGAAATGCCCTAGCTGGCAAAAGGAAACAAATATTAATGTTGATATCAACATTTCAATAATAGCATAGCTAAGTATGTAAATATTTATCCTAGGTTGTCGTAAAGTTTATTTATATCAATAGGTGAAAATAAATATTATTCAGCTTGTATGTAGTGAATAAGCAAAACAAAATACTAGCAAATTAATTACAAGAGTTAATGTTGTCTCAAAGTCTGTAAGTTAGTACATGTATTGAGTATCTTAATGTTCTGACACACTTAACTGTTAGGCATAAATAATACTTCAATTTAAAGTCACATGTATATTGAGAGTCCAGGTGCCCTTCAAACACATGAAGATTAAATTTCAAACATATCCAACAAAGTTAATCACTGTCAATATCACTGTCACCATCCTCTTCGATATTTTCTTCCTCGGTTTGTTTAGTGTTTTCACAGTTTAAAGTGAAACACTTGCAAAGTTCTGTACATGATATATTTGCTGCTGTGCAAGAACATCTCTTTGTTGAGCACCCCTTTCGACAACTACAGTTAACAGCTTTCAACAAGTGGTCTGGGGCAAGAGGCTTTGTCATCCGAGTAATTTTTAATTCAGTGCCTTCCATATAATTCTTTACCTTATAATAGAGTCATATTAAATGTCATAGGACTTCTTGTGTTCCTTCTTGTCATTTCTGCAAAAAATAAATGAAAAATTCAATCAACAAGATCCTTACTTCAATATATGAAGATCAGCTGGACAAGATTGTTTTGACCTACAAATTCTTCAACAATCAAACAGGAGATTTGATCCCATTCAAGGCAAGAAATGCCTACATGTAGCTATATTTTTTTTTATTTTCAGCTAGGATGGTCATTCAAATCCAGCAAAACTTTTATCAAATATTATTTTATACATTAAACAAGAGTAATTGGATAAATATTCAATTATTTGTTTAATCAACATCATTCATTCTTTCTAGGCCTATAATACTACATCAACATACATTTTCGAGACTTGTAAGATACTTATAGTGCTAACAAGTTTATGAATTGTACTTCTTGATAAGAAAAGCAGATAACAGCCGAATTTTGTTTTCATTAAAAAGTATCAACATTTTGGCAGCTTATGCCCCTTTAGAGGGATGTGAGCTGCCAAAACTCATGTATTGTGGTAAAATTACTGAGATTGAACATAAGGGATGACATTTATTCTTTATTAAGGTTTTACTAAAACTAAGATTAGTTGCTTACTGCTTTTCGTCATGTTCTTCTCTCCGAAACTTTAGACATCGATGATCGAGTATAATTGTAATAACATGTAGAGTGGTATTTCACTTCAATCGCAACACAATCTTTACCACGAATATCAAGCAATATGGACTCATCAGCCTTTAGTTCAGCTGCTTCCAAAAGTTTACCTGAAATTGCAAAGAAGTACATGTGTACTACGAAAATCCAAAAATATGTCACATGTATTGTCGAAATTTACCCCCCCAAAAAATAATTAAAGACCCATATTACTGTTAACTGTTAAGGTGGGTGCATTCGTGTTGTTCGAGTTAGGCCTACATGTAAAGTTACACTGAAAGTTGTAGGCATTCTACAGTATACAGAAATAGACTAAATGACAACAGGGTACACTAAGGCTGACGGAAAGTATTCTGCCCAGAACTGCATAAAGGCATGTACATGTAGTCATGTAGCTACAAGGCCTTGTAACGAAGCAATTACATCAAACAATATCCCTGAATGGTACAGCATTCAGCTTACGACCTATATTATAGGCATGCAGTCATGTACATTTTTATGAACACTAAAACACATGGGCACAGGGAAAATCTTCTTTTTTAAAATAACCATGGAGACAATTGAAAATTTTGTCCCCCCCCCCCCCCCTCCCATACCAAAGCAGGAAAAAAAACCTAGGTAGAAGATAGACAGGGTAGTTTAGACCTGACCAGTATATCTTTCAAACACTTGTTCTTTTTGTAAATGTAAGCAATGACTGGCCTTTGGGTCAGATGTCGAGCAATTTTACTTCGAAGTAGTTTGCATTCTTCTACTATAAATTATAATTTTGGCCTTAGCGACCTAACATTATGATTATCGTTGTGCTGTTAAAAATATTGGAGTATTACTAACCTGCTGTCAAAGTTTGAGCTTGTCGTTCACTCTGTGGTGTTTTTTCCTTTCGAAATTCATTGCACATAATGCAGACATTTGGAAGACATTGGGAAGTACATCTGATCATGTACTAGTCCTGTTCGGTTGCCCCTTTCTTGACCTCTTGTTACCCGTGTTTTTTTTGGGCGAAAGTCCTGCAAACTGACCAGCTTCGACATCGTGAATGTCCAGGAGTCCTTTCTTCTCTTTTTTTTTCGGATTGCTTCAGTCTCCTTTTATTTGTGAAACGATGGTACATGTAGCACTAGCAGGCATTATGGATGGGATGTCAACAACGTCAACGGGTTCAATTCAGAATCCAATAAATCTCGAAAAGCTGAAGCACATGCTCGTTCAGGACCATCTAGCTCTAGCCACTGTTGACCCGTAGACAGAAATGTTTTCCACCTTCTTTCGGTAAACGGGAGAATCTCATCTGAATCGTCAATATGGGGTAAATGCGGATAGCAAACTAGTTTTTCTCCTCCGGAGTCTACGTCGCCGGCCATCTTTATCAATAATAATATTGACATCACGTGACGACCTAATGCCCATTTATGGTAAACACGCAGTGATATTATCCCTTACCCCCAGCAAACAAAGGAGTGCTCAGACAAGAAAAATGTTCGGTAATTAAACCAATATTATCAAAAATCGCCTGTAAAATTTTAGTTAATAATTTTTTTGGAAGTGCTTCTCCAATCGATTTAACAATGTCAACGGTTATTGCTTAGAATCTCAAAAGTGGGAACGAACTTGAACGATACAGAGCTCAGCGTACGGCCTATTACAACTTATTTGTAGTAAGCCTTCCGGTGGCCATTGGTTCAACGATCAGCAAAATGATGTTGGTTTAAAAACATTATCCATAGGTCAACAACACTACATCTATCATTGTTCTTATGTCACGCCGCCGGTTGTTCAACTAGGCCTATATTCATCGACATTTGGAAAATTGTAGGCCAGAATGGTGGTACAAATAAGAGATGGGTGCTGATCCAATAGAGAAAATCCGATCATGGTCAATCCACATACAACAGTCAACCATTTAGCAGCAATCTGCCACTCAAAGACAGACAATTCACATGCACAGTACCGTACACATGCAAACCCGTGCCAAACATTGAACGCATCATCATAGCCAACGTTGAGGCAACTAATTACCAGAATTAGTTAACGTTTGAACGTCATAAACACAACGTTGGTGGCAGCAGTCGGTCACACTAAACAACAACCGTTGGGTTTCTTTTTGGTTCGTTGCCGTTGTGCTAAACGTTTTGAAAAACAATTTTTGACACTACATGGTTATCTATTTTTCGGTCATTTGACCAATTGCAAAAAACGCGTTAAAACTGGTTCGTGTGTTTTGTGCTTCCAATGTCTTGGTGACCACTTGTCAGGAATAATTCCAATGCCTAGCGAATAAAGCATGCGATTGGTAATAATCAAGGAGATCTACAATTAACTCTAAACATGTTTCAATCAAACTGATTTGGACTAAAATGCGTTTATTGTGACTTCTCCTCATATTCCCGTTATCAGTCAGTCGGAACACCTTATGATACAATGATAAATCTCATTTCGCCAATCCTATATGGGCGTTCCGACGGACTAGCTGCAAAAATGTTGATATTTTTTCTGTAAAACGCAATTTTGACAATTCTAATACGAATGTATGTCAGTCCCTGTTATTTACAAGTTAAAGTCTAATTTTCAAACACTATTTCCGCTCTCACAGGCCACTGCTACTATAACTACGAAACAGCATTAAAAATTATGCATGTCCGTGATGCGCTTTTATAAGAATCATCATCAAGTAGGAAAAGCCATGGGATGGAAATAACGGTTGATTGATTAATGTTTTACGGCACTCTCAAAGATTTTCACTTAGGTAGCGGTGTTGTCAGATTTAGTGATACAGGTAAGGGTGCGTTTTGTCTGAAGGAAACCTCCGACCTTCGATAATACCCGACAACCAATCGATGGAAGGCTTGTGTCGGACTTCTTCCTGACTGGCAAGTGAGTAACACAGGAAAGAGACACGTGAGTGCGGCTAGTGTCGGACTGAGAGACATAATATTTCAACTGAGCCACAAATGCCCCCAGAAATATCGCAGACGTGAACACAAGCCTTGATTTTTCTTTTGAAGTCCCTCAGTTGAGGTTATTGGCATATACTCAAGATTAACCTGGGCTGAAATGTTTGATTTTTTTATTATTAAATGTTGCATGTATTGTGACAAATAAGCCATAGCTGCTAGCCTAAAGAGTTCATTCCAAAATACAGATGATACGAATGACATGCATGATTGATTTTCACATTACTATGCTATATGAATTTGACTAGCTACAAAACATGCTGTGTCTACAACTATAGGCCAATACTATAACTTACAAAAAACCGACAATAAACGAGAACAAACCGGTGTTCTTTACAATATTACGTAGATGATTCATTTTTTACATAAGAATAAATGGTGGATGAATACATGGATGAGTAACTTAATGGCAATGTGTAGGATATACATATATATGAATGATGGAATTCTCCAGTAGAGATTCTGGAAAATCATAACAGACTTAATTTTTAGTTCACCAAAATAGTGTATACATTAGCCGAGAAAATTGGGCTCTGCCGAATTTTTTTTTCTTCCGTATTCGTCATAGAGCCCTTTAGATCGAAAATCCGGGCTATGTATACATTAGAGAAATTGTGCTGTGCCTCAATACTAATCCATTTGACTACAACATCCTTCAACGCTGCTCTTTTTGGATATTATCTGTCTTATTGCCCTTAATTAATGAGGCAATATATACTTTTCAATGCATTTCATTTTGAAGGAATATAACCTCAAAATACACTTTCAGAAAAGTTAAGGAAGCAAACAACCTTATATCCTGTTAAACCAAAGTGTGGTTTTGCAACGATGTTTTCCAGCACCACTATTTCACACTTAGGATTCAGGATTGATTGGGGCCTAGGTGGCTCAGTCAGTCAGAGTGATAGTTCCTCAGTCTGACACAGGCCTTGTATCGATGCGCCGCAGGTTCTATTCCAACTCCAACCAAATAAAAATTGAAAAATTTCGCATTTGATTTTTCACTTGATTGCCGTGTGTGGAAGAGTTGCCAGGTACTCGCCCCTCTTGCACATACAGCGATAGAGTGAAAAGTCCCCTTGTTCAATTCTATTTGGACGCTATATCAATGGATATCAATGGAAGACCTGTGTCTGACTGAGCAACTATCACTCTGATGACTGAGCCACCAAGGCCCCCAGGAATCATGATAAAAACTAACTTGTTTTGTTTTCTAGAAGGAGATACAACAAGGATACATATATTTTAAAACTATAATAAATTTGTCAGAAATGATGAAGGATTTGTGCGAGCTAATTCATGTGACGCAATACGGTGGAAGTACATTTATAAAGATACAGTATAATAAATATATGATTTCATGCACTATGTAAACATGCACTACTTCTTCTATGTACAAATGTCAGTAATAGACTCAGGTAATCTCTGTCTAATAGGAAATGGAAAGCTACAAAACAGCCAGGTTTAAATCCTACACATCATTTGTAATTACTTTTGATCATGAAACTGATCAGAACATGTCAAGAATTAGAAATGCATACAATGAGTCTGACATAGAAAAGTCTACATAAAAATATTTCCAAACTATTATTTTTTTTATAAACTGAAGCCCAGAAAAAATAGTTGTCATTATTGTGAAGGGGCCTGAATGACATTCAGTATAGCGATAGGCTCTCAATCTGACACAAGCCTTATATCAATGGCTTGCGGCTTCGAAGGACTTTTTTTTAGCTCTTTCTTAGTCTTGAGTGCGGTGTTAAACATCCATCAATCATCAAGGTTATGACTGGTTTCTAGACGAAGGTCGATGGGATTCACAAAATAACAGCAACATCACTAAATATATGAAATGACATTAAGCACAGGAAAAAAGGGCTGGTCACACAATAGTGTATAAGGCTGAAGTCTGACTTATCTAGGTGACGTCACAATCAAATCCCTTTTTTGAGCCGACATATTCAAGACAGACTTCACATTAATACACCATAATGCAATTCACCCCTGGAGACCGTTTCTCAAACATTTACGCCATTTAAGTCCAGGGTAAGGCCTAACTGTGATAACTTTCACTTTCAATAATATGTTACAACCAGGTGTTAAGTCACGTTGGGCCGTGAATGTGTTGAGAAACATCCCCCTGAAGCACTAACACCCCCCCCCACCCCCCCCCCTCGCCCCCTTAAGTAAAACTAATAAATGTGGGGTTGAAACTTTCAGCCATTTAAAATAGGTGACCATGTTTGTCTTTGATTGTCATTCTTTCTTTCGTTGACCACAACTTAAAATTTATAACTTATACTCACGATTTGCATACAAACATTACAATATATGAACCCATGAGAAATGTATTCCCAAGTTCTACAATTAGAACATTTCAAATTCTACAATTAGAACATTCGTAGAACATTCCAAGTTCTAACATGACATGTAAAAAATCAGATCTTTACCAGCTCAAGTCATTTTTTTTTATAATATAATGAGTTTCACTTATAAAGGTACAAAGATATCTTCCAACATTTTTTTCACAATATTAATTTGGCCCAAGGGAACATTTAATTCCAAGTAGTTCAACAGTTTTAAGCAGGAACATATATTTAATAAAAATAAAACCTGTTTATTACCAAATGAAACAATATCAGCTTTTTTTTCAAGTAAACTGTATTTTGTTGTTTTTTTCATCACAAGTTTTAAGATGATAAAAATGAAAAGTGATGTGGTAATATTAATTTACCACAGAAACTGGCTCAGTTGCCTGTATATTACATAAGAGAGATTTGGCTATACAGGTAGAAACCAATTATGTAAGCATCCTAAATCAGCATACAGAATGCTGTGGGATAAAATTTGATGCATATTTTGACGAATTCTTTTGCTTCCACAATCCCCTATTGTACATTAAATGTCACCATTAATTGTCACCAAAGAAACAAGCCCCCCGCCCCCCCCCCCCCCCCACCCCCTTAAAAATAAGCAGGCAATTCAATTTCGGGTTTAGACTACTTCAATTCTAAATACCCCTCCTCACTAAAAAAAATAAACACTGCCAATTTTGGTTCTAAAAAATGAAAACACTGAAATGAGTCTGTGGATTTCATGATCTAAAAATCTGTAGTGTAGCACAGCTTGTGTGGGTTTTTTTTTTTTTCAATACCAAAACAGAGCATTCTTCCTGATCATTTGACTATACTTTCAATGAATTAGAAAATACATAAAAAAATGTCTCTAACTTTGGCCATTTCAAAATAATTATGCCACTAATGGAGATGAAAAAACAAATATGCGGCAGTAAAACAGCACACTTTGTTCTAAGGGTAGCACTAATAATGACATTATCTGTATAGTAAACAGAAGTTTAAGTTACTACGTACATTTCTGATTATTTAGTTAAACCACCGGCAGCCAAGATGCAGAAACAAATTGAGGAAAATGACCTCACGATCTTTCTTCTTGAACAATCCATGCGAATTGCCACAATTTCGCTCTGGATTTGTTTCCATTCAGGTCGCCTCCACTTCCACAACCTCTCCAGTGATATTTAACCCAGATTTGTTGTAATTTAATTGTATCTAGTTAAATTAAAAATTCATAATGACCACATTGAAATAACCTGTTGTAATGTTCAATAGTTCTGCAGCAGCTTTCACCACATTATTTTCCTGTTGTTCACTAGTTAAAAATGGCCACAAGTTCTCGAGCCCCTTTGACCACGTTATCCTCCTGTTGTTCACTAGTTTAAAATGGCCACAAGTTCTAGAGCCCCTTTGACCACGTTATCCTCCTGTTGTTCACTAGTTTAAAATGGCCTCAAGTTCTCGAGCCCCTTTGACCACGTTATCCTCCTGTTGTTCACTAGTTTAAAATGGCCACAAATTCTCGAGCCCCTTTGACCACGTTATCCTCCTGTTGTTCACTAGTTTAAAATGGCCACAAGTTCTTGAGCCCCTTTGGCCACGTTATCCTCCTGTTGTTCACTAGTTTAAAATGGCCACAAGTTCTCGAGCGCCTTTGGCCACGTTATCCTCCTGTTGTTCACTAGTTCAAAATGGCCACGAGTTCTCGAGCCCCTTTGGCCACATTATCCTCCAATGGTTCACTAGTTTAAAATGGCCACCAGTTCTTGAGCAGCTTTGGCCACATTATCCTCCAGTGGTTCACTTGTTTAAAATGGCCACCAGTTCTCGAGTCCCTTTGGCCACATTATCCTCCAGTGGTTCACTAGTTTAAAATGGCCACCAGTTCTCGAGTCCCTTTGGCCACATTATCCTCCAGTGGTTCACTAGTTTAAAATGGCCACCAGTTCTCGAGCCCCTTTGGCCACATTATCCTCCTGTTGTTCACTAGTTTAAAATGGCCACGAGTTCTCGAGCCCCTTTGGCCACATTATCCTCCAATGGTTCACTAGTTTAAAATGGCCACAAGTTCTCGAGTGCCTTTGGCCACGTTATCCTCCAGTTGTTCACTAGTTTAAAATGGCCACAAGTACTCGAGCCCCTTTGGCCACATTATCCTCCAGTTGTTCACTAGTTTAAAATGGCCACAAGTACTCGAGCCCCTTTGGCCACATTATCCTCCAATGGTTCACTAGTTTAAAATGGCCATGAGTTCTCGAGCCCCTTTGGCCACATTATCCTCCAGTGATTCACTAGTTTAAAATGGCCATGAGTTCTCGAGCCCCTTTGGCCACATTATCCTCCAGTGGTTCACTAGTTTAAAATGGCCACAAGTTCTCGAGCCCCTTTGGCCACATTATCCTCCAGTGGTTCACTAGTTTAAAATGGCTACTAGTTCTCGAGCGCCTTTGGCCACGTTATCCTCCAGTGTTCACTAGTTTAAAATGGCTACTAGTTCTCGAGCGCCTTTGGCCACGTTATCCTCCAATGGATCACTAGTTTAAAATGGCCACCAGTTCTCGAGCGCCTATGGCCACGTTATCCTCCTGTTATTCCCTAGTTTAAAATGGCCACGAGTTCTCGAGCGGCTTTGGCCACATCATAAGCATATTGGATGACCTGTTTAGTTTTGTTCTGAAGTTCGACCTCGGTGAATGTATTCGAGCTGTGGCATTGACCACACTCCGTCTGTAGTAATTTGGCACTGGTTGTCAGGCGATCCATAGCCTCTGTTATTCCTGAGGATATTTGGGTCTATGGAAAGGACAGAAAATAAAACATTGATACAGGTAATCACTACACAGGTAGAGTGATTGATTGATCGTTACACCTGGCAACCAATCCCTATGTGGCTATTCAGTGTAACTCCAGTAAATATGTGTTGTTGGGAGTAAATCTGGGTTAATAACACCCCGAGCCCTCTCAACCCAAAACTCCCATCCCCCTTGTCTAATATAAGATGGGGTCTCGGTGGTCCAGTGGGTTAGAGTTATCGTCCCTCAGTCCCACACAGACCTGCTATTGATGCGGCACGGGTTCAAATCACACTCAGACCAAATAAAAATTTAGAAATTTCTCTGTGGATTTTTCACTTGGTCGCCATATGTGGAAGAATTGCCAGGTACTCGCCGAAGGTCAGGGTTTCCTCTGGGCGATGAGCCCAGTTTCCTCCCCCACTTAACCTGCCAACGCCGCCTTATAGTGAAATAATCTTGAGTGTGGTGTAAAACATCAAAAGGGACGTCAAAAGAAATCATCTTAAATGCATTGTAGAATATATGTATAAATAATTTTTACTGATGTTTATCACAGTCAAGAATACTGTTTCGTGTATTATCGATGGGAAAAAAAGTACATGGCAGTGGACAGTAAAATAAAACAAGAGTTTAAGAAACTCGTAATACGCCCGCAAGGGTAAATTCATTGTAGCATACTATCTTAATATTCAATATTAAAGACATGCTTTAAACAGAATTTCGGCTGGCAGAATCTTTCAGTCACCTAAATAAGACTGGGGCTTGGTGAATTTTAGTATTTGACAGATCACATACCTATAAGCTGCTACCTATATCTGAAAGCTGTACCAAAGCTACTTCCAAAAGTGTCTACACTACATATAGGCATACAACAGCAATTTCATTTAATTACAGAATAAACAATAGAAAGAAGGTCGCAACTCATTTGGTCACCTTGGTTATCAAATATGTTGTTTGGATATAACTAAGCTATTCTGTGAAACCACAGACAGAATAAAAGCCATTTCCTCAATTACTGAATGCCTAAAGGCTGGGTGACTGATTTTTGTCAACACATATCTATAGAGAGACTCCAATTTACTTTAAGCACTAGACACACCGTCTACTCATAAGATAGTTATAACTGAAAAAAAATTGATAATCCATGCAATAAGTACCGAGTTACTCAATGCCAAAAGGCTGGTGACTGTTCTGGTCGCCACATATAAAGAGATTCCAATTCAATTTTGGTACAGGACACATCGTCCAATCATAAGCTTCATATATTAGAAGAAAAAAAATGATAATCCATTAAAGAATTACGGAGTAACTCAAAGCCAAAAGGCTGGTGACTGTTTTGGTCACCGCAAATACATGTATCAACACTCCAACTTCATTTTGGTACTGAACACACCATCTACTCATAAACCAGTTATAACTAAAAAAAAATTTATATCCATCAAATAGTTCCAGAGAAACTCAATGCCAAAAGGCTGGTGACTGTTTTGGTCGCCAAAAATATTGAGACTCAAATTAAATTTTGGTACAGAACACACCATCTACTCATAAGTCAGTTATAACTAAAAAAAATTCAAAATCCATGCAATAGTTCTGGGTTTACTGAATGTCAAAAGGCTGGTGACCGTTTTGGTCGCCGCAAATATCAAGACCCTAATTTTATTTTGGTACAGAACACACCATCTATTCATAAGCTAGTTATATCTGAGAAAAAAAAATTAAATCCATTGAATAGTTCCAGAGAAACTCAATGCCAAAAGGCTGGTGACTGTTTTGGTCGCCAAAAATATTGAGACTCCAATTTAATTTTTGTACGCGACACACCGTCTACCCATAAGCTACATATATCAGAAGAAAAAAAATAAATTCAGGCAATAGGTTATAAGTTATGGAGCGGACACGAATCCGGGACGGACAGACGGACGGTATACCAATATAAAAAGAGGAAAACTGAGCAACATCTTTTTTTATGCAAAATATATGATGTTTACCTTTGGAAAAAGTTGAACAGTATCATTGACTACCTGGAGGATTTCGTCAGCACAGGGACCAAAACTGAAAGTAAACACATGCAGTTAGTAAAACAAGTCGGGACTAAACTTAACACATGGTTGTAACTGATACTGAAGCTATATGTTTCCAGGACATTTATGCCTAAAATAAGGTATTACGTCACACACAGTTTTTTTAGAAATATTTTTTTACAAAACCAAGACGCCAAAAAATCTAAATATAAAATCATCAAAAAAAAAACCGATAAAAATCATATGTCTAACCTATCATGTCGGCCTTCCTGAGCCAACTGCATCAGTTCTCGGATCTTACGACTTATTTTCTCCGTCTTGACTTTCATATCTTCCTGTGATGGTAATTCGGTGTCTGTAAAACTGGCTCTTATATCTCCCAAACTTCCTCCCCTCACCAACGACGTCCTCTCCTCAGTTATCCTGTTAACAAGGAGAAAACTTTGAATTTCTAAACACATGTAGGATCTAACTTTCTGAATATTTTAAGTGGAAGTGTTTTAGAAATTGGGATATTTTCCATTAATCGCTGCATTACGACATTATCACCTCTTGAGTTTTTAATAGTGAGTGTTAAACTAGTCTATTAGATTGCAAATAGTATGTCACATTTCATAAGGGTGTAAATGGTAGTTAATTGCTAGAAAAGTGAGCTGGACCACATGTAATCATTGAGCTTGAATAGGCAGAAAATCTGCATTAAGTCAGGGCAAAACGGTTAAGTCGATATCACCAGATAATTTGAATGCTTGAATAATGGTGTTTTTTGCCACATTTAAGATTATTTCACATAAATGGCAGAATTGCAGGGTGTGGAACACAGGTTATGTGCCAGAGTGAAACTAATGCCCAACATATGTCTGCCAAGTCATGTCAGACCATGATACACCATGCTTCTAAGTAATGTCAGAAGAATATTATGTGCCTTGCTCTTCTCATATCAAATAAACTTACCCTTCTTCTATGTGTGGATTAAGTACCTGAGTTACTGAAGTAGACTGGAAAGAAAAAAATAAATGCAAACTGAGGTTTGAAAACAATCATATACATTTTGGAATTCAAATTCATTGAGGTTTGATTGAATTGATGACTTCGTGATATTTCTCAACAGGTATCGTCATTTGCAGGAATAGGACCAATTGACTAATAGATCACCCTTCCAGGCCTTGGTTTTTGGATAATTTGAGGCACCCTTATCTAAGACCAGTTTGGCCTTGATGGTACCAACTTTGGAATTTTTTTGTCAATCTGCATAAAATGTTTAGTAAAGCATGTACTTTACAAGTCTAACTAAAAAAAAATTAAATTTCGGGCGCAGCAGATGCAAAATTCAATGCTACATTTACAGTAATACGATCATTACGATTGTTAATAAGCTCAGTGCCAAATGACGTAATACACGACCACCATTGTGTCAGTGCCTCCTCTTGGCAGATAGTACATGTATGACGTCCCTTTTGACTAATATACCGAGTAGTTACGAACAATACAGAAAATATGCATATTTTTTCTACACTCCTTTTTTGGTTTCCAGGAAATTAACTGGAAAGTTGTTTACTTTGAACTCATGTTTCTAAAATATACATTTAGTCCATATACAAGTACAAACCAACTTTATGGCTTGTATATAAATCCTTTACGGAACAGAGGCCAAAATGGTGGGAAAGCCTTCCCCACAAACCACTCCCATATAAATTTGGACATTGGACTTCACAGACGGTGAGGCATCAGGAAGGGTAATGTATTTGGCATACTGAGATATCATTTGATTGGGTTTACAAGAAACCTGAATTGAGGTATACTAGCGCAGAAGCATCCATGCATAAACCATGTCAAGCATGAAGTCGTGTGAACAATACCAAGATGACGTAATGCATGGTGTGAAGATATATAGTGACGATAAGGACAAGATAAGAATGATCGTGACGATAATCTCTGAGATAACACAGCATAAAAACAACATATCAACCATACATATAAGTGAATGTTTACAGTCAGGCAAAATTATGACTTTGGGTTGCATGTAAATAACTTGCAGAATTCTGTTATTTGATAATTTAGTGGTAAGTTTCAATAAAGGTTAAACTGTAAATGACCAGAAGAAATTATAATATTTTTGTTCACCAGCATAAAATAGATTTATTCCCATACTGTAGCATGTTATTTACAACAACTAATCACAAACATGCCTGCCCATTAAAAAGTTTTCCAAGAGTTACCTACCCTTGTACCATCAGCCATTCGTCTTAAATTCATATCTGACACTGCTGATGACACTTTTTTATCATTGCACTGGCCCTGTCAATAACATCATATCGACTAAATTTCATGGTAACATATCATATTTATTATGATCAAGTTAAAAATGAATCCATGTATGCGGATATCAAATAACCTGGTTGATTGATTGATTTGTGTTTCATGCCGCACTGATGATTATTTCACTTATATGTCAGCATTGCCACCTTCAATAAGGATGGAAATTGAGATCTTTACCTGGATGAAACCATGACCTTCAGGGAGTACCTGGCACCCTTTCGCATTGGAAGATCCAGTAAAAAACCCACTAAAATTTTGTTGGATTTGAATCAATGACCCATCTATAGGAGGCTTTTTTATAGAACACAATTAGAAACTTGTCTCCATGGTTATTTTAAACAAGAAGATTTTCCTTGTGCCCGTGTGTTTTAGTGATCATAAATATAGAAGGCCTGAGTTGGACTGAGAGACTGTTGCTCTGGGTACTGAGCCATCAAGACCCTCAACTAACCCCCAGGAAAGCAATCGACTTAAAAAAATGATAAATTGTGATGGAAGGCCAATGTATTTGACTCACTAAATTTCCACCCTTGCTTGCCAGGCAAACATCCAGCATAGCAGTCCCTAGTCAGAAAGAGTGAGGAGGGGGTTTAAGGGTTTAATACCGCCGTAGCAGTGTTTGTTGCGTAACCCGATACCGCTGAACGTTGGTTCGTACCGAGTCAAACCACGAGAATGCGCAGCATTCGAGGGGTTTGACGAGGTGCGAACCAACGTTCAGCGGTATCGGGTTATGCAATAAACACCAAGACGACGGTATTAAAGTCGATTCTACCCCGATAATTGAGAAAAATGAGGAAAAAGTGACCTGTTGTTGATTGCCGTTCCTTTTCCCTCCCTCTGGACAGAGTGGGAATTTTTAACCAATCAACGATAAGCTTTGGTCACGTGCAACGGTTGACCCAGATATTTTGAAGCAGAATGACATAATGTCACTATGGCTACCGCTTTGACAGGCTGGGTTGCTGACGACGCTAGCGGGGGAAATGTTGTTAAATCAACCCTTTGGTGACTGTATACGTTCATGACAGCCCAGTTTTCAATATAAAAGGACAGAATATAACCACACTCACAACATTATCAGGTTAAATCCTTCATTTTGTATGATAACAAGCAAAAGATCACTTCTTCCGGGGGAGGTAAACCTACCAGCCGATATTGCACTACAGACTCGATGTTGTTTGAAAAGTCATCTCTACTTAACATGTATATTTGCACACGGCACGCACATACAGGAGGGGTAGAATGTTGAATTAAGAAGAAAAATAAAAGGGTAGAATAAGGTTTGTATTTACCGTTTGCCATGAAGTATTTTTGTGTTGATTCCATGGTTCAAACATGGACTTAGGTCTGGTCCGTGTGTTTTCACTTTGATGTGACGGAGAACTTAATCTCTGACTACTGCTGATAGAAACTGCGTCCCCCTGGTGGCCATTCGGGATTCCCGTCAGCCCTGTGGTTTGTTCAGAGGAGGAGGTTGAACTCCCGTGACTACTTGTCTTATCGTCACGAAGTGATTGATTTTCATGCTGTAATTGTTGAACCTGAAAAGAAAATATTAAATCTAGGTTTCCATTATGGCCACTTTAGATTATTTCACGAACATGGCAGAGTTTCCAGATTTTGTAGGGGAGAAAACCCTGTTACCCAAATAGTGTGATCAGGTGAAAAGCCAACATATAAATATTCGATAGACACAGAGTGGGATTCAAACCCGTGCCTCATCCATGGAAGACCTGTGGGAGACTCACCATATTCTGAAGAAGACTGATTTCCTCTCGAAGTTCACGGACTTGAGATTCTGAATGAACCAGTTTTTTCTGAAGTGTGACAAATTGTTCAGGTGGTACTGGATCTTCAGGGTATTCTATCAACTCGGTGGTCTGAAAGGAAATACCACAACTAAATAGATTACAAATATACCAAGGTATTCATCATCTTAATTATAGAGCTTTCTCGCTTGATTTTATTATGTGGATTTATTGATCGTTTTTTTACACAGCACCTATGGAGGATGAAACTGAACACTTAGTGCAAATGGTGGCCCAGATCTGTGGCTGATACCTGACAACATCCATAAAAACCGAATAAATCCCTTTATTTGATCGATTGATTTATGCCGCACTTAAGATTATTTCACTTATATGGCAGCGCTGCCAGGTTTAGTGGAGGAGAAAAACGGGCTCTTTGACTGGAGGAAAATCCTCGATACCTGACAACCGAAAGAAAAATCCACTCAATTTTTTTTTTCAATTTTTATTTGGTCTGAGTGTAATTCGAACCCGCACCACACCGATGGAAGGTCTGAGTGGGACTGAGGGACGAACGCTCTAACCCACTCGACCACCGACGTCCCTCCCTTTATCTGTAAGTTTGGGGATAAATTTATTATCACAAAACTTTTGAATATTATATGGAAATTAACTAGTGCTTAATTAGGGGATTAACACTGGGGTTTTCAAGTATCTTAGAAGACCCAGAGAAATCATTTGAAAACAGTTTGTGAATTATTACTTTTGGGTTTATTACAGATTTGACCCAGCATCTTCAGGTAAATGCATCGATACATTTCTGTAAAGTGACGTACCAAAAATTTAAAATAAAACACAAAAACATCCATGTTGCCATTCTGCATGAAAAAAAACATCCATGTTGCGTTCTGGATGAAAAAAAACATCCATGTTGCCATTCTGGATGAAAAAAACCCCATCCATGTTGCCATTCTGGATGATGAAAAAAAACCTGACCATGTTGCCATTCTGGATGATGAAAAAAAACCTGACTCACAGACAGATCGGAGGGCCTATCTTTCTTATCTTCCCTTAAACTTTTGACGCTGTTAGCATCCACACTACTGGCATCATCATCATCGGGGACTGTGTCATAAATAGGGTCATCCTCAATAGCACTCTCTGTCTTAACAGGTCGACGTAGGTCCCGTAACGACAAAACAGGATCTGAGAAACACAATTCAATATTTATCAATTATGACATTGTGTAATCTTTCCGAGATACATTGATTGATTGATTGATTGATTGATTGATGCTCCAGCCCGAAGGCTGCCAGATAGGGCTAACTGATTCGAAGCTTTTTATGGCAAATATTTTGAAAATGATTTTTAACTTTAAAATTATTCCCGAACTATTTAATCTCAGAAACAGGGGTTCTATTCTAACGATTGATTGATGTTTTACGCCACATTCAAGATTATTTCACTTATATGACGCCGTTGCCAGGTTTATTGGCAGAGAAAAACAGGGCTCTTTGCCCAGAGGAAAAACCCTGACCTACAGTAAGTGCCTGGCAACTCTTCCACATACAGTGTGAATTCTAATGAAAAATCTAATTATTTCTCATCGAAATTTTATCTCATTGATAATAATCAAATTTAACAATGAGACATGTTTTTTTTAAATAATGAAATTAATGAAAGGCGCATTTTTCCGGAGCATTGAGAAGAAATACCTTACATGTCTATATTTTGAAAGTCAAAATGATTAAGCGACTGAGCACCAACCTTTAAGTTCTTTGGCAGTATGGACTGGAGACACTGCACAGAGTTGTCTCCTCTTGGCATCAATTAGAATATCTATAATAAGGGTAGCAAATTCTCGGGCATTTAGCCTGGCTAATTTTTGGCGTCCCTAAAAGACAGAAAAAAAGTGGAATAAATAATTAATTCAATAGTTTTAAAAGTAACTTTTTCGGAACATTGGAAATGAAAAACAATTCTCAGCTAGCAAACTACTGTGCAAACCTGTCTTGTGGCTTCAAGGGCAATGGGCGTCTGATGAAAATGTCAGAAATTCTCACATTTACTGTCATAAAATTAACATGTTGAGATGATCACAGGTATCTTTCCTGCCACTGAAAAACTGTCTAATGCCAATTTTGTCTTATTTTTGAATTGCTTTGGAGCGGATTTGTTTTCTTCTAGTTTTAGCCAGGCAGGAGTTTCTAGCAGAGGCTGCAGAATGGGTTGTTTGCGTTAGCTGCCTGGCTGGTTGTTCCCATGTCTTTTGATTTTTTTATGTTTCCTGGTTATGTAATATAGAGAGAAACTAATGAAGGCTGGATAGGCACAGTTCAGCAGAGAGATGAATATTAGTGTTAACACGACCTAGTAGGGTTCACCTCTGTTTACTAGAACACCAAACTATCAGTAAGACATTAACAAAAGTAATACGGAATTCCCACTAATTACTCGTTAATTGTACACTTTTCGCTGAACTACCACCTTTTATCCAGGCCTATTCACTCTTATATATCTATTTAGTAGAAGCATTATGAAAACTGTAAACAATACTTGGCAACGAGTCCTATTATTTTGTTTCCTAATGTGATTTAATGAAGGTTAAACTGACCTGATTTCTAGTGGTAGAAAACTCTGGGTTAACAGGTAGAAATGCCACCATTTGGCGTTCAGTCAATATACTTTGGTCGTGACAAGAATTCCAGTCTAAAAACAACACAATAAAATATGGTAGAATGAGCGTATCCTCATAAATACAAATTCATATAAAACAAAATTACGCCTTGCAATTGGACTTCCGTCGTATTGAGAAACAGCCTCCGGGTACAGAGTTACTCTTACTAATCCAGAAAAGCAAACATTATTCCCCTTACGTGCATCATTTTCTCTCCTATCCACTTCATCATAGACATCTTTTGCTAACTCCTCAAATAAATGGTTTGGAAGCTGTAATTAAAATGTCATAATTTACTTATTAGCTCAGTTATAAGATAATGCAATCAGCAAAATAGCCATCATGTATAATGTAATTAAAACAACAAGTCTTGGAAACCATCATCAACCGATGTTTGCAAGAATGAAAATAAGACTTGAAACTAGAAGCTGTCATTTATATAAGTGGCCATATTTGACTTTCCATACACAGATGATACAGTGCACAACAACACCACAAAATCAGTTGACAGACAAAGGATCAAAGACTACCTCCTGAGGATGGTGGTTTAAAAAGTTGTTATGGACATGAATGAGATGTTGACTTACTGCTTGGAGTTTTTTCTTTGCTTGTTTGGCTAACTCGGAAAGGTCCAAATGGCTGAAGTAAAAGAATAAGAAGAAAAGTCTGACGGGAGGCTATGATCTACGAAAGTAAGTTCTGATTCTGTTATTGGTTGGTGTTTAACACTGCAATCAAGATTATTTCAATCATACAGTGAATTTGTCTGATCTTATTTAGCAAGAGAACAGGCTCTGTGATTGGAGAAAACACCTAGCCTTCCAACCAATCAAATGATAGTCCAGTCAATCTGTTTGGACTAACACACTCATTCTATGTAATCACCAAAAATCAGATTCATATAATACTTAGCGAGAACAGGCTCTGTGATTGGAGAAAATCCAGAGCCTTCCAACCAATCAAATGATAGCCCAGTCAATCTGTTTGGACTAACACACTCATTCTATGTAATCACCAAAAATCAGATTCATATAATACTTAGCGAGAACAGGCTCTGTGATTGGAGAAAACCCTGGGCCTTCCAACCAATCAAATGATAGTCCAGTCAATTTGTTTGGACTAACACACCCATTCTATGCAATCACCAAAAATCAGATTCATATAATACTTAGCGAGAACAGGCTCTGTAATTGGAGAAAACCCCCGGCCTTCCAACCAATCATATGATAGTCCAGTCAATTTGTTTGGACTAACACACTGATTATATGTAATCACCAAAAATCAGATTCATATAACACTTATAGAGAACAGGCTCTGTGATTGGAGAAAACCCTCGGCCTTCCAACCAATCAAATGATAGTCCAGTCAATTTGTTTGGACTAACACACTCATTCTATGTAATCACCAAAAATCAGATTCATAAAATACTTAATGAGAATGAGCTCTATGATTGGAGAAAACCCCGGGCCTTCCAACCAATCAAATGATAAGGTAGGGGCGCACTTGATTCACCGCTCACAGCAGCTCTCAGCGTGCTACGTCACACTAGATTGGACCCTCAGCATGCTCATAGCACCAACCTAGCAACCGAACGCAAAATTAAATTTTGTGTCATACAAGTGTTGACTTTTGATAATTTTGTTTGTAAAAGAAGTAAAACTTCATTAAAAGTGTGACTAATGCATTTCACCGCTTGATGTGAAATATATATAGCTATATGATTTGAGAGAAAAAAATGTCATTCCATTCTCCATTTTACAACGCTCACAGCGCTGAAAGTTCACTTGTTTTTACCCTGCTGACGGCAGCTAGTGCTAACGCTGAGAGCAGGTCAATCAAGTAAGCCCTCTATGCAATCACCAAAAACCCAGATTCATATAACACTCTCTCCAAACAGGTAAAACTCACCTATCTGCCATCTCTGGAATTATATAATGTTGACCGGCTCTGTGGTCTGCAATATGAAAGATAAAGACAAAAAATGAAGTCTGAATTACAGAATAATGTTAGTTCAATTAATTAATCAAACCTAAATACCAGCGGATTGGATTTTTGAACAGGCCTTTGGGATAATTTGGGACATTCAAATAAGGCACAGAGATCAAAGAGGTGAGAAACAAAGGACTTAAAAATAACCCAATCATAAAAATGGTGATCCTGTAGGTTTCGGATCACCAAGCCAACAAAATGAGATTCCCTTTACGTGTAACCAAGGAAAAAATTACCACTGGTCATTTCTTAACTGGCTAGCAAACACTGTATCCCCTGTACTGGGCATCAATTACATGTACTTAATACTATTATCCAGAAATACAGATGTACATACCAGGTGTTTTGTTACATAAAAAGTAGGCAAGTCTGTCAGTGAGTTCATATTGACATTCGATCAGTCGTAAAGCCAAATCTAAATGACCCTCTGCTCTGTAAACATATCAAATGTAAGAGTCGGTCAGTTTTTTAAACATATTGCAAACACAAGCAAAAATTTATTATGAATCATAGACATCCATTTAGAAGCTGTGTCTTCTTCACTAAACTCTATTAAGCCAAAAGCTGAAAGTTCATCCTTGTTTCTGACAATATTATTTCCTGCCTCACTGCCGATAGACCTATGACACATATTAGACAAGTATGCATGAATAAGAGATATTGATGGTTTTAAACAGCATCATTTCACTTTTACTGAGGGGTTGCAGGATTAGTGAGTGAAAGAAAATCTGGCTTTTTGCCGAGAGGAAACTATCTACCATTTACTGTTACCTGGCAACCATTTCCCATGATGCTCAATGTGAATATTTCCTTTTCAGAATAGTCAGAATATGTTACTGAGAGAGATTAGAACCTACAACCCATTAGCGGAAGGCTTGGGTCTGCTTGTCTATAACTTCCTACCTGGCATAATCTGCAGGTGTTTTACGACTATTATCCACCACACCAGGATCCGCCCCGTAAACCACTAGTAGCTCCACCTGGAGGGCTTGACCAGCCTGTGCAGCTACATGAATTGGACAGTTTCTCTTCTCCTAAAACAGAAAACAGCAGATTGAGTTATTACGACTGAGTATTCTACCTTTCACATATCTGGGATAAGTAACAATAAAACCCAAAATTTATTAAAAAATCAGACTTCTGGGTTCAGAATAAACCATTCTATATTGATATTGTCACAAATGCTGACAAGAGAAAGTCCATTAGATTTCAGTGACAATATCGACTTATTTTGAGATACTAAAAGGTGATTTCAAGGCACAAGAAGGGCTTGTCCTATTAAAGTTCCACAATACTGAGTTAGTCAACCCCTCCCTCACCACACAATGTACAATATTGAGAACTACTTCTATTGCTAATATTAAGTGTAAAGAAAAAATGATCCACAGAGCTAACAATTTCAGGCCTATAATATCGTAAAGTTTTCTGCATCTCTTTAAGGCCATACTAGCAGAATTCAGCCTTTGTTATATATAAACAGCTTGGTTTACCTATTTTTGATATTACGCTTTATTTTCAAAATAGTTTTGATACCACAGTAGACAGTGATCTTAGTGATACCATATAATTTAATGCCTGTAATTTGTTTCATTACTACAGCGAAATGTGTGAAATTGTTGACTATGTATTTAATGGTGTTACCGGATGGAAGTAGTTTGGATCTGCTCCTTTAGACAACAGTCTCATACATGTCTCCAAGTTACCTGTCCTAACACTTGAGTGTAGTTGCTGTGGACAAATAGTAAAACAATAAACTTTATTTTAAGAGGGTATGTAAATATGGTCAAAGTGGCACAAGATGCCAAAATTCGAACTTTTTTCAGAAATTCTGATCCCCAAGAGAAGTTGACCGTTTTAAATAACGTGAAAAACTAAACGATTGACATTACAATGAAAAATATTTTATATTTTTAAAGGCAGTAACCCGTGTAGGAGTTAGTAGGGGTACATTTTAGTGTCTTTTTTGCTAATAAAAACTACTTTATGTAAATCTCCAAGAATAGTATCAGCAGAAGGCTTTATTATGTACTTCTTGATAAAAAATGACAAACAATTAGCTAATTTTATTTCAATGTAATTTGGCACCTCAAGCCACTTAAATAAATATCTTGTCAGCAAGAAGCAGATTTTCACTTCCTTGTCACTAAAAAATAAATCAGGGGTCAAGTGGGAGAGGAAACTGTGCTTAATGCCCATAGTAGGCCCCCCACCTTGGACAAGTACTGGGTGGCCACTTCCACATAGGGCAATGGACAATCCACTCAGAAGTGGGATTCAAACCAACGACTCATTGATAGAAGGCATGTGACAAACTGCAAGACAATCACTGAGCACCTAGGTCCCCACCACAATTGGAAATGCACAACAAAGACTACAATATACATTTTAGGATAAATGGACTTACCATGCTTAGATCTTCCACTGAATTCAACTCCAAGTCTTTGTTATTTTTATTGACAAATGTTAAGAAATGGTATTTTTTTCGTATGAAGTCTGACTTGTTAGGACTGAAAAAAAAAAAAAAAATGAACACTTCTTAAATGAAACTCGATAGCAACCTGATTGAGGTGACACAGATAGGTTTATTGATTGACTGATGTTTTATGCCGTATTCAAGATTATTTCAAGGTTATAGTGGGGGAGTAATGCAGGCTTCTTGCCTGGAGGAAACCACCGACTTTCGAAGAGTATCTGATTGCTCTTCCACATAGGGTGACTTTTTAATATTATTTTTGTCTGATTGGGATTCAAGCTTCCAAACTCAGGGTTAAAGTGCAGGTTCTCACATATTAAGTAAGACTTGACCGCAAATAAAATTTAATAGTTTAGGAGGAAAAATAAAACCAGAATATTTGAATTAAACAATGTATAATACTGACTGGACTGGGTCCTTTGCCACAGGTTTCCGTTTAATAAGTCTTCCATGAGTGGGGTCAAGTAGAGCATGTTCCCAGATACTGTTAGCTCCACTGTTAGCTAACTGCTGTACAGCCTGAGAAAAAAGTTATAAAAAGTTCAATTGTTTTATACTATAACTCCCTTATGAAAAATGAACAAGAAATACTGTATATTCAGAAGTTAACCTTGCTAGACACAACACTAAATGAATATACATTGTTTTGAAAGTGCTTCTGCTTAATATAAGTTGATTATTCAGAATTTTACGTCCCACTCCAGATTATTTCCTGTAAATGGTGGTACATAAACTATTATACTTGGTATATGTTGGACTTCTATAAATCATAACAAAAAGCATAGCAAGAAACCAGCATGTAATAGAAGTATCACTCTGAAACATAGAACATAACAAACTTTATTGACTAGTAACGGCATATTGGTACTGTCATACAGTTACTTTAGGAGTTATCATATGTATTAGGTTTATCCCCATTAGCCAAAAATATAACAAAAAACTCTCAAGAAACTGGAAATTAGCTCCCTAACCATAATTTCTTTTTTTTAGAAAACAGTCCTTACTGCTCTCAAAACATATCTGAGTGGATTTTTAACTTAATTGCTTCAGGTAGAAGATTTGTCAGGTGCTCTCATAATATTGTAGGTTTCCTCTGCCACATTTTAGGGAAATAATCTCAGGTGCAGCATAAAACATCAATCAATCAATCTTAAAACATAGGGGGAAATTCAGGAATTAAATGTAAGTATATATCCATGATATATGTTTGACAAGACGATGACTCCTAAGATGGCCATTGGTAACTTTCCTAGCTCCGACTGACCGCTGGATAGGGAGTTTTATCTAGAGATTCTTTTTTCCGCTGCGTAGTAGAGAACCATTGTGGCTGCATGTGTGGAGCATTCTCAGATGTTTGTTTACTGACTGTCTTACAGAAAACAATAGAAGCAGAGGATTCACTTAATAATTTTTTAAACGTACATTCAGTCGAAGATCAACGGAGAATCATAACAAATTTAGGATGTGTATGCTTTAAAAACATCACCATAATAAGTAATGTATTACACACGATTTACATTGTGGTGATCACTGATGTTCAAATTATTTCTCATCTGGACTATACCTCATCTTAACAAGCCAATACTCCCTAGGGGCAATGAATTAGCATTGTGCACGAACATAAAACATAATTTATTCTTCAAAATCAAGGATTAAGATTGATATATTAACACAACAGAAAATTTAAAGGGGCATGAGCTGCAAAAATTCATTCTTGCATTGCTTCTGATTATCTCGACAATAGGAAGGTTGAAATAATTTGCAACAAAATAAATGATTATGGTTATTATGTATTGTAAAAAGGCAGCGGGGTGGTCTTGAAAACTTAGTTAAAATTTTTATTTTGTCTCTTCACTTTCAAAAAGTTTAGTAATTTATCATAATGCAGATCTATGTCCTTCCAACATACAAAGCAAATGCCTTCATTTCCCACACTGGAGAAGGCTGTCTAAGGCAGCATTTACTGTGACCTTTTCATTTCCTACATTATAATTCTGTACCTGATTACCCGCTGTTTGGGCTCAAGGCTGACTTCAATCTTATTCCTTATAACTTACTTTAAAGAATACAGGATGACTTACACTGTAAAGAGTTGGGCTCCAATGACCTTTCTTCAATGATCTGACTTGTGATATATGTCTACCCAGTGTTCTATGAACACTGCAGCATTCGTCACATATCAAAACCCCTCGATTGATTGAAGCCCACGTAGGGTCTGGAAAAAAAACACATAGCCAAAACATATATGACAAATTTCAAGAAAAGTCTTGTCTTGAGTTTAATGTTTCTAAACATATATCAAAACCCATTCCCACTTTAAATCATTCCCAAAAATTATAACCATTTTTAAAAGGAACCCAGTTTTATTTATTTAGCATGCTTTCACAAGTAACTTTTTGGTAAACCGTGATTAAGCAAAATATTGAAATAAACCTTATGGAACAGTGACGCTAATAATTTCTTTATTCTTTAAGAGAGCATTTACAAGGAATTCAATATCCCAATTTAAATTACAGGGTATCAAAGATTTAGCAAAATGCAATCCGTATAAATCTAAATGATTGATAGTGGAACAAATTATGTTTACAAATGTTTTAGTCAGTAAAACCATATACTGTGCTTAGTAATTGGAGTACATGTTGTGAGGCATAGTGTTAGAGATCAACGGTCCAATGCATCAGTATGAGTCATTGAGAAGTAGGGGATATTAGCTGCAGCCGGGATCACAATAACAACTACACTGTGCCGAACGTCAAAACTTTTGACATTTGCTCCTTTTTTCATAACCAGCCTTTACAACTTACCGAACGCTGAACAGTCGGCGCATATTTCAGCTGGCGACCTGCTAATTGACTTTACTCTGGACATCAAAGCAGGACTGGACAAAACGATCACAACAAAATCAGGAAATAAACACGTTCATCCCTTGTCTCTCTCTTGTGTCGGGATGCCCTTTTTTCTTCCTTAGAATACGCAAGTGCGGTTACAAAGCATTTCTATCCAGTTTTTTAATTGGCTTCTTAATGGTTTAATATATATATTTAAAGAAAAAAACAGAAATATTCAAAGGAAAATCATCCATATACTTAAATAGTTCATCAACTATTTTCCTGCTCTCCTTAAGATCTTTTTTGAAAACATGGCTAAAGATAATTGTCTAGCTCTGTTAGATGTCAAACAGCGGTCTGCGATTGTCGTGATACATTTAAATCTCTGCCAGAAATGAGTCAGGGCGTTAAAATTTCCTGGTTTTCGTAATAACAAGAAGCAAGAAATCGTTTACAATGGGGATTACCTGTGAAGAATTTTGATTTACAATGGCTGCGAAGTCTCTGGAAAAGGAATTTCCTGTGCACTGGCTGGTCTGGCACAACAGCCATCTCGAATTAGACGGCCTGCTGGAGAGTGACGCTGAGGTAAACAAACCGGCCAGGTTGAGCTTTTTCACAATTTTGTGTTGACTGATTCACTCACTTTCACAGTTTCGGTGTTTGATTGGGCGTCTGACAGCTGCTTGAGGCTTGCACTTAATTTATACAGCATTATTCATTTCCTGATGGCTTTTTCACCTGGTCCCCCTATGGGAAAGATACTAACTGACAGGTAATTGGGGAAAGTAGCTGATCGGTTAATCGCTGAACGACGGAGAATAGACCCCGTTGATGGACTACGGCTGGAACGGCCCCACGGCTAAAACGGCCGCTATAGTCATGTGTATGTCGAATGGAGATTGAAAGCAGGCTTCCGCGGACAGACTATAGAATTGGTCCGTCAGTCTCAAACCGCTATAATCGTCAGTGGGGCAAGCCCCCCTGCAACCCCCCCCCCCCCCCCCCCCCATTTTATTCATTTCTTCTAGAACTTATGACTAATTTAATATTACAAGCTTAAAACTAAACTATCCCTATACTAAAAGAAATAACACCTAAAAGACAAATTTGAAGTTAAAAACGACGGACCTATTCTATATTTGCACCTTATTTTGTTATCGAATCGACCGAACAGAAGAAAATAAAAATCAATGTGTAACACACCCGCTATGATCGCTTAAGGCGGTCCAACAGCTTACAGGCACCTAAAGCGAGCGGCCGTTATCGTCTTGGGGCCGTTATTGACCTAAAGTGAGGGAGGAAACCTCGTTGCCCTAAGGAAACCCCTGACCTTCAGCGAGTACCTGGCAACAGAACTCTTCCACATACGGCTACCAAACATGGAAGAGCAAAGGTCAACTCAGGTCAATCAATATCTACAGGTGATGGCAGATTGGCAGGAAATTGTCAGTTTTGTGCAAACGTTACCTACAGATAGGGGTCTATTCTCTGTTGTTTGGTGGTTTACCCATCGATTGGTAGGCAATCTGCGACTTTCCCCAACATGACGGATATCGACAAAAACACCATAAATCAACACATTTGCATTGTTTTCTTCTCTACAGTCCTGAAATCAATTTCGGAGTATTTTCAAACGCAAAGATGACGTCACAGCAGCTTTAAAGTTTGTTGGGGAGAGGGGACGCTGGCCTTTCTTTAATCAATTGTGTTGCAAGGACTTAAATTGTTTTAACCAACTCAGCCCTTCTCTGAATGTTTTGGGTCAATACAAATACTAATGTAAATTCTAGCAGTGAAACAACAGCAAAAGTGTACTATTATCTATAACTGATCAGATACTCACAATGTTCATGTGATTTTGGGGGCCCAAACACTGAAGAACGAAAGTATAGCAAAACTTTCTATTTATGCGCATAGAGCCTCATGCTACCACTGTCTAGATAATTATATGTATTGAGGTTTTGTTGGCCACTAGAGCCGGAAAGTATACATGTAGCTTAACTTGTACAAAAGCGTCTTTCAGAGGACAATCCAATTATAAAATTTGAATTACGCAGAAAAAAGCATTAAAATGCAACACTCTTGCATGAAGTTGGAGGGAGGGGTCACAGTTTGGGTTATCTAACAGATTTTCTCGCCTTTATTGTAGGTTAATAAAGAGCTAGTTGACCCACGAGGAAGGACGGCCCTCCATTTGGCAGTTACATTGGGTTACTATGAATGTGCTCAAGTCCTTCTCAGACATGGATGCGATGCTAACCGAGAGAATAAAGACTACTGGACAGGTATTCCTATTTTAGATTGGCTTTTTCCAAATAAACAGACTTTTAAAAAAAAAACTTTTTTTGTTTGGTTTTAGCATGTTTTATGGGTTTTTTTTTTAAATTTATTTCGTTAGATTAAGAGCAAGTTAGAGTGTTCCAAGTTTGGTCGATTTATGGTATACGTGTACACAACAAAATTTAGATAACTGTGACGACCATTCATTCATTCTAAGCCAAAGTCAGTTCAAAACAATACTTTATCGTACAATCTCGAGACTAAAAGCACTAAAAAGCTTATGAATTATACGTCTTGAGAAAAATAGCCGATAATTTCAACATTCTGTTTCAATGTCAAAATATCAACATTTTGGCAGCTCATGCCACTTTAAACTGTAACTTTTCAGTGGCACTTTCTGCAGCATAGCTCGTCTGTAATGTAAGGCTGCATGATAATATGTGGCTCAAGCCTCATATAATCCGATTATTATCAGAAATTGACCATTTTGATTTTTCAGTGTTGCAGGAGGCAGTGAGTTCCGGGGATCCGGAGATGGTTCAACTTATTTTGAAATATCGAGACTGTCAGCGTTACACAAAGAGAAGTGTCGGTGTACCAGATCTTCTACAAAGACTTAATGAGGTAGGCACAGATTCAGGCCTTGAATATAAGGACGACAACAGAGGCCATGTTCAGATTTTCACCGTCATCGATAAGATTATATTCAGTAAAATCTGCCCTTGTCCAGTAAATAGATTGATTGCTTGATGCTTTACACCACACCCGAGATTATTTAATTTGTATGGAGGTTTAGTCAGATTCCGTGTGGAGAAATCTGAGAGCCTTTCCCTGAGAAAATCTGTGATCTTTGACGGATACCTGACAAACCTTCTCTAATCGGCTGAAAAACACACTCAGATGGAAACTTTGGATTGGACTCGTGGCCCATCAATGGAAGGCCTGTGTCAAACTGAGAAACTGTCACTCTGTCGACTGAACCGTCAACAGCTTTATCACAACAAAATCATGATTAGGAAATGTTTTGAATAATTAACTTAGTGACAAAGATTTTCTCGTGCTTATATGTTCTTGTACTTAAGTAAAGGAATGGTTTATTTTTTGTTTTAGTCTCCAGATTTTTATGTTGAGATGAAATGGGAATTTACAAGTTGGGGTAAGGATTGAAATTTCATTAAAGCCTTACTGTTCAAAAACTGTAGTCAGGTTATCATATAAAATATTTTTTGTGATTTTACAGTAAAAAGTAAAAATGAAAATGAATTATATGTAAATAATCTCTTAAATTGCTCATATCCCTGTGCATTACAACGGAAACGAAGTTTTCCAACTCTTGTCAGCAAATGTGCCTCCAATTTTGAAAACCTCTCCTAATGGAAAATGTATTCCAAATGTTAAGTTTGTGCCAACCAGAGTATAAGCCAGCCACCCCTGTGGAGTGGACTGGTCGGTTTAGAAAGGACACCAATTTAAGCAGCTGTTTTCAATATTTCTATTGTAGGACAGGTAGGGAAATTGAAAATCTTGACATCTGCTTGTGTCACATTTCTTCTGATAGGATGATTTGGACATGAAATGTAATAAAAAATTAAATAAAAAATTAGCTTTCATATGTATACTAACATTCATTGTTATTATTGGCACTGTTTATTTGGCGAACAGCACACGGGCATAATATCCTGCTGATTATTAAACAAAAGTGAAAAGCAGATTCTATGCTAACACCTTGTTCACTTATTGTGTCATTCAATAGAAATCTACCTTAACTTCTAAATCTCGATATGGATAATCTTTAATTCATTTTTATTCCCCATTTTTCAGAATGCAAACAAAAAAGTTACAACATAATATATTAATGAATAAGTATTATTAAGCATACTCAAATGTTAATACATCTCTTACATAAAACTGAACTATACAGGAAACAAAACATGTGCATAACTCTGAATTTTTTTGTTATTTGCAGTGCCCCTTGTATCGAGAATGTGCCCAAGTGATACGTATAGAGTATGGAAAAGTGGTAGGTGCCCTAACTTCAGTTGTTATGTGTGTCAATGAGCGTTCATTGTTTGCCCAGGGGTAACAGTGAGTTTGTTGAGATTTTAACCCTGGTGTCTGAGGACATGGTTCTACCATTATCCAACAAACCATACTCAATATGTATCTTTTCCTAACTCTATTTCTTTCTCTGCTCCAGTCAGCCATGGAGTCCTCAGGGGTAATTCGTCTCTCATTCTCAGTTTTTGTCATAATTCATTCTTTAATATACAATTATTGACTCTCGTGCCAGTTAATATGATGTTATAATGACCTGGACAACTTATATTGACGGATGCCAAAGGCAGAGGTCAATATAAGTTGTCCAGGTCATTTTAACCATCATTTTAACTGGAAGGAGAGTCAATAATTGTTTTATTATATATCAAGTTAGCGTATATATTTATTCTAAACCTTCACAGAATTTCAGGCAGATGTTATATTTACATAATTTACATAACATAGTAAATGGGCATTACAAATGCAATGGGTTAAATTACGTCATGTGGATTACGTTTCAACGCTCAAATCTGATGTCATCGGAATGACGTCATAGTAATAAAGCTACACTAAAAACAAATTATGTTGCACAACAAAGAGAATCCGACGTAAAATCTTATATTAACCAGCAAGTCATGTAATATAAGATAATATTAACTGTCATGTGACCGCCTATTGACCAATGAAATTGCAACACTCACTCCAGTTATATAATAATACACAATATCTTGCACTTAATTTCTGGCCTTATCTGCTGAAACAGTCATCTTTTCATTCATACCAGACGAGATTGGACCTATATATGGCTCTCATTTTATTCCCCTTCTACACCTTTACGACTTCATCGGCTGTGACCCTCAAAGTTATGTGACGTCATTGTCATTGGCTGAGACAACTTAGACTCATCAGATAAAATGTATTGGCTTTAATGTCAAACTTGATCTACCTGCTGATATAGTCCGCAACAAAATAAGTATTTGGTTAATAACGTGCACAGTTAATTAACGAGACTGGCTATTTCTTCCTTCTGCAGGTTCATGTGTTAGAATTGATACAACGTTGTTGGGGTTTGATAATATGAACTGGCAGAGAGGAAGCAGGTCGTACATTTTCAAAGGAGATGGTACGGAGAATTTGACCTTTTAGATAATAATCAAAAAAACAATATAGTTTTTATATTTACTATTTTTTCCTCCAACTAAACGTAGAAATCTGTGTAATGTTGATGACAACTTCTTTGCTTGTTTCTCAACAATGTTTCAATCAAGATGTTAATATTGTAGGCAAGCCAATACAAATGACGTTAGTCAAAAAAAAATTATGGGATGGAAAAGGTATCTTGTTTGAATTGGCCGCTTTGCTCACTTGGACTTTTGTGTGCAGATTGTCATGTGTCACTTTATCCCTATTTATCCCCTATGACATCATTAAGCAATCAGTCTATTAATGAATATATACCAGAAGATTGTTTCACAAAGCGGCTTAGCGTAAGTTTTTACGTAACCGCCATAGTCAAACCCGTACTGTAGAGATACGTTGCTATGAAAGTTCACCAACAAATACATCTACGCCGTTTTGTGAAACAGGCTCCTGATACAAATCTATTTGGTTTCAAATTGAACACAACGTGAATTCAGAAAGTTGTCATCCATGTTGCACATATTTCTTCTTTCATGTCCTAAGCCCCGCTCAGGTCCAGTTAAGAGCCGATCCAATCCGATCCAGTCATCACCGATTAAATCTTAAGACTATTCAAGTGAACTGAGACTGGTTCATCGCTTAGCCTACCAATTCCTAACTGATTTGTTTTTACTGTTGATTGGATCTTATAGCGTTGGTCAAACGGATCTTTAGTCGACCCGAGGGAGGCTTCACAAACAATACCTCACTAATAAGGTGAAGAATTGATAACGATGTAAGAACTACATCGAAACTTCGTCACCCAATAAACCAAGAAGTTGTTCTCCATAAGTAATTCTTCACCTTATTGTAACCTTCCAACTTCTAAATGCCATTTAAAGATTTAATACTACACTAGCTTTTGAATGAATACTCATCAACTGTTTTTTTTTTTTTTTGGCTAATCTGTTTAGAAGATCTTGGAATATTTGCAAATGTTGATGTGTGATTTTGTAGGTAACCGGGCTACAGTAATGGAAATAGATCACGATCAGGAGGAGGTTTACTCCGAGACGATGCAGTTAGTGGAGGAATCACCCGATGCCAGTTTGATGACCCCGTTAGAGGAGTCCGTCACAACAAGACTTCTCTCACCCATTGTTACCACTTACATAGATACTGAAAAAATATCATTTGAAAGGTAAGTTTATGTTTTAGTACACTTTGATATAATTTGGCACGTAGGAATGGGGTAGAAATATAGCATAATACCGAATCAGCATATGATTTACAACATAGAAAATCTGGTGTTTCTGTTTTGATCAGAATTTGACGAAACTAATGAAATTGTAACAGTCTTGTGAACTCACTAAAATTATCATTCGATTTAAATCTTTGCGAAGAAGTTATGTAAATTTTGATCAGTCATGGTCACCGACAATAGAATCGCAGTGAAATCTTTTCTCTTTTTTTATCTGACGTCCCTGTCATAGTAAAGCCATATTTGCCTCAGCCAGAGGCCAGAAAGCTGGATTGCCATGTCTCTCTGACAATTATTATTTGTTTATTTTTAGAAATAAGTCTGGTGTATGGGGGTGGAGAAGTGATAAAAGTGAAACTGTCAATGGCTATGACTGTAAGGTAAGTACACAAGGTCGTTCTCATTTTTATTATTTCAGCCAGGTCTAAGGGGGAGATCTTGTTATTGTTAGGTGTGGCTGTAGACTAAAATATTTTACTTTATTCAGTATGTTGATTGACTATCAAAAATGGACTTTGGGGTTGTTCATTTTGGCCACATGTTATTTTGAGCAATAGAATCACGAGGCATCTTTGATGCTCTTTGCCGACCGCCTTTTGCTGGTAATGCTAGGTTTGCTTGTTTTGTTGAGTGTCTCCATGCTTAGACCAGGGGCCTCCGTGGCTCAGTAGGTAGAGTGTGGGATGCTCAAGCCGAACAGCCTTCCACCAATGTCTCCATGTTTAGACCAAAAAACTGACTGAGAGATGGATCATGGATTCAAATCACACTCAGCCCAAAGGATTCTAGAGTATCTTTTCTTTGGCAAAATCCTTTCGATGATTTTGGGTTTGTCTTTTTTTGTTTCAGGTATTTAATGCTTCGAATGTTGAACTGATCACAAAAACTAGAACTGAACATTTGACTGAAAAAGACAAACAAAAATCTAAAAAAACAAATCGGACTCCATTGGAATCATTTTTAGGTGTGGCTGAGGAACACAGTAAGAAAGAACAGGGTGCTTCAAATGGGGTAGGTCATCTCTTTATAGGGTTTATGTGGGTGCTGATACTACAAAACCATTTTAACTGATTACTTAAAGGGGCATGCGTTTGGATTTTTGTTGTAAATTCTGATTGTCTGACTGACTTGTTCAATCACTTACCATGGTCTTTATTTTTAAAATTTAACGGGACAAAATGGATGTATGATTTTCTGTTTTTAAAAACGTGTTGATTCATAGTTGAGTGTATAAAAAATTATTTTGTTTGAAAAATATTTTAAAGAAAGTGCTTTTGATTTTTTTTAAAATATTTGTGAATTTTTTTGATTCATAAGAAGACTTCATCTCTCTGTTGTCAGGAACTGTCCAGTTTAACTCGCAACCCTTCGTCCATTACGCCCGACGAGTACTTCAACCGCCTGATAGATTTGAAAGATCGCGATATAGGTCGACCCATGGACCAAACCACTAAAACTCAGAAATTTAAGGCTAACTTATGGCTGTGTGAAGATTATCCATTAACTCTACAAGACCAAGTTGTACCCATAATAGACCTTATGGCAGCTAGTAACGCACATTTTAAAAAACTGCGAGACTTTATTACACTTCAGTTACCCGCAGGATTCCCCGTTAAAATAGGTCAGTATAATGTGGTATCACGTATGCTCATTTAGTTCTCACTCTCTCTGTTATGGGCTAACCTGCTTATTTTTTCAACTCGCCTCCAAATAAAATGATTTCATGGGAGATATTTTGAGGTATTGACCAATCAGAATCACTTATATTTGATTATAGCTCATGGATTTAAGTCCTTTTAATTGGCACAGTTAACTTCTTCAGGCTTTGAAACTTGTCACTTTATAGCCCAGAATTTTCATTAAGGTCTGTTCCTTGGTGGATCCAGTGGGTTAGTTTGATCATCCTCAGCCCTACACAGACCTTCCGCCGATGCAGCGCGGGTTCGAATCACACCCAGACCTAATAAAAATTGATCAATCGTTGTATGCGAAGGAGTTGCCGAAGCTTGGGGGTTTCCTCCGGGCAAGAAACTGGTTTCCTCCCCACTAAACTTGGCAACGCCGCCATATAAGTGAAATAATCTTGAGGTCGGCGTATAACATAAATCATTCAATCTTTTGTTTTCTTCAATGTTTGTAGTTATTATTTATTTTGATTGAATGTTTCTTTTGTTTTTCAGAAATTCCATTGTTCCATGTTTTAAATGCTAAAATCACCTTTGGGAACATATTTGGCGCAGAAGAAGCAATAAATGGTGTAACATGTATACGAGAAGACGAACAGATGACATGTACCATTGCCGACTCTTGTTTCCTTCCTCCGCCAACTTATGCACGAACAGGTCAGGATTTCTACTGTATTACTAGTCCTTCCGTTGCATACATGTATGCACATCTGAATTCGGTAAATCTGTGGGCTTCAGTCATTTAAACTTGATTTAAGGCCCGTTCTCACTGTGCGATTTGTCGCAACGACTTGTAGCATGCGATTCAAATTGAGCCATTTGATTTGTTGACGAATCATATCAACCAATTAAAAGCATGCATTTTAATCGCCTCCTACAAGCCAGTACAACTAAGCGCACAGTGAGAATACACCTTTATTGATTAGACTTTGTTCCATAAATTAAGAAATCCTTGTGTACTGAGTTGCTTCTGGAATAAAATCTGAAGAATTCACACAGTGTGAAATGAATGCCTCAGCTTCAACTACATAGTTATGATTCACTAATGTTAAATCCATGATTATTTTATACATTCTCACCCCGGGGTTTTATGCTTCGTTGAAACCTGCAGTGATACTTCATTGTCTCAGATAATGGGTCTCCCCTCTATAATAATCACGGGTAATGATCTCCCCTCTATATTGGGGCACGGGTTCAAATCCCACTCAGTCCAAAGAAAATTGTAAAATTTCTGAATGGATTTTTCTCTTGATTGCCTATGTGGAAGAGTTACAGGTCAAAAGCCGGGTGTTTCCTCTGGGCAATGAGCCCTGTTTCCTCCCCAACTAAACTTGTCAATGCTAATAGTGAGTGCAGTGTAAAACATTAATCAATCAATCTATAATGTAAAACAGGGGGCCTCGGTTGTCCAGTGGGCTAGAATGATTGTCCATAAGGCTGATACAGGCCTTCTATCGAAGTCAAGCAGGTTTGAATCCCTCTCAGACCAAAGAGAATGGAAAAATGTGTGAATGGATTTCTCTCTTGATCGCCGTATATGAAGTCGGGTGTTTCCTCTCGACAAAGAGCCCTGTGAGTGCGGCCTAAAACATAAATCAATCAATCTATTATGTAAAACGGGTTTTAAGTGTATAAGAATAATTGTAATGTGTGTTTTCAGGAGATGGTCATCACCACAGGATAAGAGATGAAGATGATGAACTGTTACAGTTTGCCATTCAACAGAGCCTCCTGGAATCAGGATCAGAAAATGACCAGGTATTATCTCACACAAGTTTTAGTCATCACTTTTTACTGAAAGAAAACGTAAAGGAAGATCTTTTTTGAAAAGAAAAAAATATATTATCAGTCCAGTGTGTTGATCTGGGGGCCGTTCCACGAAGCCATCCCACAGTGCGATCAATTGCGGTTGCCATGACGTATCTCTTCTATGTGGTATCCATTGGTAACTAGGCTTCGTTTGCAATACGACTGCTTTGTGAAACGAGCCCCTGTTAACTTGCAACTGCTCGAGTTCTCTGAGGCTGCAACGCCGTATCGCACGAGCCCCAAACGAGAAAACCCACCTGCTTTTTACAAATCAACAATTGTTGATGATTGGTATAATTTGACTTGGCATATCTCATGTCCTCAAAAAATCTGATAACCTAGAATATAGCAAAGAAGACAAACGAATCTCTGAGTAAAAGTTGTTATTCATTGGTCCATCAGAGCAGGGAAAGTTACCAATGGTTATTTGGAAACCGGATTTGTATATTAACAACAGTCTAATAGCAAATATTTTGATGCTCTCATTCTTCCTTTAAACAGTTGTTAGATAGAGTATATCCTTTTAAATTCCAGGTAACTGTTTGGGAGGCGTTGAACAGGACCAAATCTAGTAGTAATAATCTCCATTCACAGGAAGAAAGGCTTCTTCAAAGGTAAGCAGTCAAATACAGTTTCAGGATCACAAAGGGTCCGGGATAATACATAAACTTTTATTCTGAATTGTTTTGCAATTATCTCAAGAAAGCTCCATGACTAAGGGTGTTAAAGCATTAGACGCTTCCACCAATATAAACCCTCCATCATACTTATTCAGTCTCTCCAATAACTGACTAGTTTTCTTGAGATTTCTTTGCTTGTAATCAATGTAGGGTAACAACCGAAAGGCTAGGTTTCCTCCAGCCCTGCTCCGTCCCAACTTGGCAATATGGAAGTGAAATAATCTTCAATCTGTCATAAAACACCTAAAACCAAAAATCCCCTCAAATTTAAGGTGAACTTAGCTAAGAGGGTTTCGTAAAATATCATCGTTGTCTGAAGGTATTCCTAAGGGGTAAATTATGGTGCCCTTAGCTTCGTTAAAAGTGCACACAGAACTGCAAATGGGAAATTATCCTCATATTTAGAGTTATTGATAGTTTCAGCTTTAACATTGAAGCCATACCCATTGTAAAAAAAACACCATTGCCAAGTAACGTCAAGTCATTTTGTTTCTTGATCCATACAATTTAGCTGGTGGTGTTACAATTCCCACATACTTTTCTTTTTTCAAAGAGATCTTTCACCTTATCCTTTGTATTTTGACAACAGAGCCATTGAAGAAAGTCTAAGAGGTGCCCCCACAGAGGGCGAGACTGACACAACGACAACAACACAGCCTTTCCCGACAGTACCACTTCTTGATGATGATCTGCGACTGGCACTGGAAATTTCTGAACGGGAACGAGAAGACGCTGAAAAACGTCGACGTAATGAGGAGGAAGAATTGAACAGAATCCTACAGCTCTCGTTATTGGAGAAATAGGCCATCATACTATTCATTTATCAATGTACATTCAAAATAACTATATATATTTTTATTTCATTTGTGTATGTTGTATATTTATTACATATGTCGGCAGATAACAGCTGTGTTTTTAACTGAAACACCATTCTATATGGAGATTTGTGCACATTATTTGGAGGTATTTATAATAAATTATATTGTGTTGTTGCAAATATCTGCCTACAGTGTAGGTCTTATACTGAAATTTATATCTGCTCATCAAAACAATATCTTTAAAATGTTGCTTATTTTTATCTCATTTAGTATTTCTGTTTAAGTACGGCCTCAGTCACAATAATATTATCTATTGTTCGTTTCATGTTATAAGACACTACTTTGGAACGAATTAAAAATCTGTTTTTCATTCACTTCTGCAGTGAAACAAATTAATTTTATATCATTACTACTACATATGAATAATTTGCTGTAAGTACCAAGAAGGCCGTTGTGTCAGGTGAAATCAATTATTTTTAATAGGTCAAATGTCAAACGGTGATTTGTAGCTGTAAATTGACTAAACATGTATTTAGTAAACTTAAAATGTTGAAACGAAACAAGCTTACTGTAAAGTTCCAGGGGCCTGTTTCACAAAGCGGCGTACATGTATTTTTTGCGTAACTTTCATACTAACGTATCTCTACAGTATGGGTTGCTATGGCAGTTACGTGAAAACTTAGGCTACGCCGTTTTGTGAAACAGGCTCCCAGATATCAAAGAAAAGTGATTGAAAATATGCATATCTCTGGTCACCAATAACAAATGTCTCCATATAGAGCCCGGTTTCCTCCCACAATAAAACTGGCAACGCTGCTATATAAGTGAAATAATCTTGAGCGCGGCGTAAAACACCAAACAATCAATCAATAATATCAGAAGTCTATCAAGGGGATAGACTTCTGATAATATATATCCGTGTGAAGGTGACCAAGGAGGCCTTGCAGTTTGTCCGAGGCTGATTACCAAGTGTTTTAGTCTGTTACCTCCACAGGATTAAAACCATTCCTTGACAATCAGAATGTATGTGATAGAATCCTTCCATATTAGATTATCTATATCAAACCTATAAGCTGGTGTATAGTGAAAGTATTGAGAACTGGTAAATCCAAACCTCACCATTCCCGAGGGGACTAAGGCACTAAGCCAGGCATGTCTGTTTAAAGCTACACTCAATATTTCAGTAATTATAGAGCTCAAATTGATTTCAAGGTAGAAAAGTATCTGATCTAAGTTTTATGATTTCTTCAAGGTTTTAACCCTTTTTTTCACATTGTAACGAATACAGTACTATTAAAGTTTTCTTTGACTGCTATATTTCATGTAATGGATCCAGTGGTCCTTTTCTTGGTTATTTGGTTTAACATGTGAATAGAGGTTATGTAGCGTAGGCCAGTGTGTTACGATAAACTAGTAATTTGTATTTCTAGCTTCTGGCGAGTGATTTAAAAATTAATTAACGAGAGTGGTATCCATTGCAATACACTGGCTCGAGTTGGATAATCTTTTTCTCACAGAATTTCATTTAAATACAGAGCTCAACTGGAAAAAAATTTGATGGTGTTGCTCTATTTTGAAGAATGGCTGTCCGAGAAGACTGGGTAGTGCCTTGTAATGTTAGATTGATTGATTGGGGCTTAACATCGCACTCAACAGCTAAGGATATATGGCGACAAAAGAGCCAACTGACCAAAAGCTCTTACCCACCCAAATCCTAACATTAAAACCTCCACAGACCATATCAACGTCAGGAAGGCAAATGTATTTGGCATACTTAATTTTCCTCCATGCTAGGTAGGCGAAAATGGCTATGGCAAAAACCACACCGCCCGAGGGTTGTAATGTTAGAAATTACATCACTAGTGGTTTCAGGATACGGTTTCATTTCCCATTTACAGTAATCTAAACATCAAGGGTGTAGTGTGAGAAGATAGAAATAACACTGCCTGGGAGTGGAAATATGAAGGGTCCAGTGTGAGAATCATAGCATCCATGCCAATGTGTGGTTTCAGTCTTAAGCTTTTTGCTAATCTGCTTACATATGAAAGTGTAAATGGAATCAAAGCATCCATATAAATGGTTTATTTCATGCTGATTTGAAAAACTATGTTCACTTTTGAGTAATGAAGACCTAAATCACAAGTGTTGACCAACTCTCATTTGGTGCAAACACATCCTGGGTTAACATTTCCTTATTTGTAAAAACTGGAAAAGTCTGGAGGCAGGTTACACATACTGTATATGAGGTCGTTGCCAGGTTTACTGGGGAGGAAACCAGGCTGTTTGGCCTGATTGATTGTTTGGTGTTTTACGCCGCACTCAAGATTATTTCACTTATATGGTGCCGTTGCCAGTTTTATTGTGGGAGGAAACCAGGCTCTATGCCCGGAGGAAACGCACAACCTACCGGTGTGTTTGGCCGGATGAATAAAAGTAGAACAGCGATATGTGGGATTACTTAGCTACACAGAGTCAGACAAAAAAACGAACGAGGCATGGCATAGATTTTTATAACATGTCATTTATTTAAGAGCATTTTAAAAAGTGTTGAAGTGTCAGTCATAGCTTTTAAATACAGTTGACAGGACAAACACCTATGGACTGTAACAACAGAATTTTCAGTGTCACAATAAAAAGTGAAACCATCAAAAACACCTCACAGAAAAAAGAAGTTCCATCCCAATCCTTTTGCAAGGTTCAGTAGAATTGTGTAGATCAATGTCATTATTCAACTAAGTCAACTTGAAGAAAGAGAAAGTGAAGAAAGAAAACAAGTGCTTTAAATAGGTAACATCAATACATTTACCCAATATATTTTACATCTCTTCATAGAAAGAAAAACTAAAGCACATTTCATCTTATTTACACAAACGAAACTAAAACTTCACAAAAATACTGTGTTGAAGATCTTTATATTTACAATATTGACAAGTGACTGGACATGAACGTCGCCAGAAAACTAAAAACAACGACAAACAATCCATATATTTGTATCTTACAGTAAATAAAGCACATTCAAGGAAAATATTCAGGGTGTATTTACTAACACTGATGCATCATGGGAAGAGGAACGTTATAAAGACGGTGATCATATCTTTGGTTGATTGAGGAATGAATGATTTATTATAGAGTAAAAAGACAGTGTTAACTATGATCTTAATAATGACTGTTTAATCATCAGAATACGACATGGAACATTTCTTAAGAATTCAACTTCAACAATTTTAACATAGCACTTCATTAAAAAAAAATTTGCAGCATGCATGCTTGCCGAACCATTTCTGCAGTACGCGTGCTTGCCGAACCATTTCTGCAGTATGCGTGCTTGCCAAAACTTTTCTGCAGTATGCGTGCTTGCCAAAACTTTTCTGCAGTATGCGTGCTTGCCAAAACTTTCTTGGCTCTTAAATATCATTCAATGAACTAGCTTCTGTTAAAAAGTTTGATTTTGAGAAACGGAATAATGAACTAGCTATTTTGTTACAAACTCTTACAAGTAAAATTTCTTGAGCGTCAGACTAAATCCTGTTCATAAAATATAATGGTACTTTTCAGAGGTTAGGGTTATATTTATTTTTCATCAAGCTTTTAAATTCAAGCAATTTGGTACAAAAATATATGTTACACACCCTTTCAGACTAGTGTCAAAACTAAAATTTAAAACACTGAATAAATCTTGGATCTTTATTATGGATCATTAGGATTAACTGGTAACATTGGAAATGGAAAGCTGGTATGAATGTAGATACAGTTTGTCTGACTTCTGGATTAATTAATATGTATCATTAGAAATAAATAACCTGTCTTCATTTCATTTGAAGCTACACAAAGAACGAGAAAAGGCTACCCTGTAGACAAGAGCTTTAGTCAGCAAATTTTCTAAAATAGATACTTCAAGATTAATGTTAACGAATAGAATCGATGAAATAGCACTAAAAGAATAAAATGGTCACTCTGTGGAGTTAAAATTGTGTGCAACGATGAATATGCTATCACAGGCGAGTGCCTGTTTGAATACTGTGAGGGACATTGATTGACCGGGACCTATTTACAAATGGGAAAAGATGATAGCCATAGGTCTCCTATTATCTGAAATATTTAACTCTTCTTAACAGAGCCAACGGGCCAGTATATATATATGGAAATACCTCTGTCTATAATATAAAGTATTCATATAAGTTAGGTTAAGAATGAATTTTCATCCTATACAAGCAGAGTTACACTTCAGGACAAGGTACGATGAGGAGAGTCATTAGAATCAGCTGGGTTCATTTCAGCAGCAACTAAGATTGAACTGATGAATATCGTGGTTCTCTTTGATTCCATAAGCATGAGATATTAATGACAATGTGATTCAGCTTATTTATGATACGTGAAATCTGAAGAGCAAACTGGCTGGTAGAATACTTCCCAAAGCATTCTTGTTTATACATCAGCATGAAGTGCACTATGAATAGTTCTAACTCATCGCTACCACACCGGTTAAAGAAGCAAAGGATTGATGTGGATATCAGTAAAGGAAAAGACTATTGACGTCGACATGTAGCACAGAAAATAAAACAGGTGCCTTCAACCTTTCAGCGTAGCGGCAGACCTGCAGCTTTGATATCCGATCACACCTTTTATATTACAACATCAAAATTACACATAACACAAACTGTGCCCTAAACTTTACAATGTTGGAGTCTGTTGATAATACATGTAAATGGTAGAGGGAACAGGAAAGAAAGTGGGCCAAATGAAAGCCCTTTGTACACGGTAGTCACAAATATACATATAGACAAGGACACTGTCAATGACATCATTACACCTAATCAATGTATACAATATATAATACAGCTTTATGTACAAACAGTCTATGGAAGCTTACCAGAAACAAAAAAAAAATGTCTGAATTCAACGAAATGACAGAACATCTGCTTTAAATATTTACATGTCACAATCACACAATTTACAGCGAAGCCTTCACACATCATATACACGGACACACAGATCTTCCAGTCACACAGGGGTCAAAAGTTACACAATCTATAGAATATTTACAAAGTCAGTCAGTCCACGAGCTCATTACACATGAAGGCAAAGCCCCAACTGTTTCAGCCGCTTGGATAGAATCATGCAGCATCCTATTACACTGTAACCATGGAAACAGTCCCATTATACGAATAACCTGATTCCCCGATGATTTTAACCATGAAGACCAATATGGTCAAGCTACATTGCATGATGGTTAAGATGGTGAACAAACCCACGGACAGGAAGATTGTCACAGATATAAACGGCTGGTAACAGAACACTCCAGTTAGATGAACCACAACAAACGATGGATCTTTAATACAAACACAAAGGATGTCTCAACCAGAGCGATCTGTGTTTGGATTCAGTTTCATCCACTACCAGCACAGTTAGCTGTATGGGTTTATACTTGGGGACGACATGGTTAAACAGCACAATAGAAATCCTTCAGCTGGCTGTGCTAGTGTTGACTGCGTTCAATTTCATCCACTGTCAGCACTTTCTGGCCTTGATGTGGTAAAACTGGCATGTTAGGGAGTTGATTCTTGAAAACATCCATACCAAACCATTTGGCCAAGTTTGAGGACTGGGCATCTTCCGTCTTCCCTAGAGGGTTGTTGTTGCCATTCATGCCCACAAAGCCTGCCCCGGGGTACTGTAGGTTGGGTGGGAAACCACTGGGGGACATCTGACCATGAATACCTGGGCAACAAAAAAACAGAGTTACAGTGGAATTCATTCTAGTTCTAAGATGGCTGTTTAAACAAATCAATTGATTGTTCAGTGTTTTACGCCGCGCTCAAGTTTATTTCACTTATATGGAGGCGTTGCCAGTTTTATAGGTCCACATAGGTCATTCGAGAGAAAACCCAGTCTAAAAGTTTAAAATTTTTTTTGGGACTGAGTGGGATTCGAACCCCCGACCCATTGGAGGAAGGCTGTTTGAATTGACCGTCCAACGCTCTACCTACTGAGCCACGGATGCCCCTAAACAAATCGATGATGTGTTTTTGGCCATGAAGATTACCAAAGATGTCTGTTATATGCTTGATGAATGATTTGGATTAAATATACATGCAAGGTTAGTGGAGGAGAAAACTGGGCTTTTTGTCCGGAGGAAACCCCGACATTCAACAGATACCAGCCAGCTGTCCTACATAGGGCCAGCAATTGAAAACCCCACTCAAAATGTTTAAATTTTAAATTTGTGGGATTTGAAATCACGGCCAATTAATGGAAGACTTATTAACAGGAGACAATATCGCTGTACCGACTGAGGCCTTGCAAGATATCTGTAATTCAATGATTGGTGCTGTCAAACGTAACCGATGGCTAGAGAGGAAATGTGGTGAGCAAAGAAAACCTGTTAAACCTTACCTAAAGACTGTGCTTGAATGTTTGGAGAAAGTGCCCTACCCAGAGCTGGATTAACTGCCCCTGGGGGTACAGGACTCCGTGGATTAAGGATGTTACCTGGATACCCCCCTCTAACCTGTAACCTCGGGTCCACGGACTTCTGCTGGGCCTGTAACACTGCCAACTGGTTCAACTTGTTCAGTTGATTTAACTGGTTGATTTGGTTTAGTTGGGTCATGGTGTTCACTGAAACAGAAATCAGATGGATTACGGTAAGAATTCCGCTAATTCAAGTACTCAAAACATTACGAAAAGCACTCTAAAAGTTTGAGACTTTTCGTTGGGTGTCTTACCTCCTGCATGGAGGGACCGATAATCCTATCGAGCAATCGCTATTGTTGTTGTTTTAGACCAAACATGGCAGAAAGCAGTCTAATAATTCGTTATCTTCACATTGCTCGTCCTTGAATTAGCGGAACTCTTACCGGAGTTTGGATGACAGGATTAGGGTGTATATATAGTATACATGTATAGTAAATTAATGGGGCTGCGATCCTAGATTGACGGGGGGGGGGGGGGGGGGGGGGGGGGAGGGGGGGGGGCAGAAGAAGCTATCGATGGGGGGGGGGGGGGGGGGGGCAGAAGAAGCTATCGATGTTTGGCGAGTATCTCCCAAATCACTCAGGGCAATCAAGTGTCAACGCTACTGAGAGGGATTGGAACCAGCAACCCATCGATGGAAGGCTTGTGTCAGCACTATCTCTATGTCTATTGACAGACTGAGGCCCCCATTCTATCAATAAAGTTACACTAAACATGTACACACTAGTGCAGTCACATAAATGTCTAGAGTAAACCTCTACCGAATGGAGAGAAAATCAATTTGTTCTTACAGTTTCCTCTTATAGCAGGGCTCATTCCCCCTTGCATGAGCTGTTGAACCACAAGAGGGTTGGGAGGGACGCCTACAGATGCTGGCACCATCCCAGGCTGTAATGGAAGACGGCCTGGCAACGGCGAGACACTGTAAGGGTTTGCTGACCCTCTTTGCATTGGTGCAGGGTTGAGATGGCGATGTTGTTGTTGTTGTAGTCTTTGTTGTTCCAGTAGTTTTGCCACATCCATATTGACGTGGTTTTGACCGGTCATATCCATACCACCAGGCAGATGTGGACCCCTCATACCCATGTTAGCAGGCGTTGTGGAAGTGGGGGCAATACTCTGACCTTCAAAAGTTTAAACAAAAACAAGTTATAAAATTGAAATTATTTTGATTTTGATTTTATAATTACTTAATTAACTGTTCGAGATATGAATGAAATCAGAAAGGTTCTGACAAATCCTGGTAACAATGAGAGATGCATTCATAAACTGATTTCTTGGAGAGTTGAACACTAAATTCCAATTGATTTGCTTTGTTAGAATGTGAAGTTTAAACAATTTTAACAAATGTACTTCCATTGGATGAGTGATTGGTGTTGTACGCCACGCTCAAGATTATTTCGCTTATTCCATTGGATGAGGAAAGGCTGGAAAAAGACCTTACCAGATACAATATTTGATTGATTGATTGTTTGGTGTTTTACGCTGCGCTCAAGATTATTTCACTTATATGGCGGTGTTGCCAATTTTATTGTGGGAGGAAACCGGGCTCTAAGCCCGGAGGAAACCCACGATCTTCCGTTGGTAACTGGCAACCATCCCACATACAATATTTGAAGATGCTTATTTGAAACATAAAATGGTAATCAAATTGGCAACTAAAAAGTTTTACCTTTTAAAATCGGCCTTCCTTGATTTGGAACAGAATGGTTTGGAGCCTGGCCCAGTGAGTGACCTTGCACCATAGCTGCCCGTGACAACTTTTCTTGGTTTGCCTTTAACGCAGCAGCAATTTGTTGCTGATGGGCGATGCTCATCACAGGGTTGGAATAACTATTTGGAGGCATCTGTCAAACAAAAATAGCGTTTATAGAGAACAAATGACACAGAGACTGAATCGATTGATCTTAAAGTGGCATCAGCTGCCAAAATTCACACTTTTTTCATAATTTCTGATCGTCACAACAGTAAGCGGTTTAGAAGACAATTGAAAAACTAAACGATTAGCGTTGGAATGAGGAAAATCCATGCAGTATGTGAAAAATCCATGCAGTATGTGGCCTGTACGAACCAAAACGTGTTCGAAATGTAAACAAAATTTAAATAACTGGGACGACCATTCATTCATTCTAAGCTAAAGTTAGTTCAAAACAATACTTTATCGTACATTTTCGAGACTAGTAGCACTAAAAAGCTTCTGAGTTATACATCTTGAGAAAAATAGCCAATAATTGTTTTAACGTTAAAATATCAACATTTTGGCAGCTCATGCCACTTTGAAGAATGCAATAAGGTTAATTACACTTGTATGTTGATGTTGCCAGGTACAGTGACAGGGGGGCAACCGCTCTGTCAGAACAAACTCAAAACAACAACATTTTGCTGGTACCTGGCAAAGGTCGATTTTCTAACAAAGGTCAATTGAATGAACGTCCAGACAGACGGTTTGCTGTATCATATGTGCTAAGATAATGTTCTCTTAAACATGGATTGTGAATAAAACAGTGCTGGTTAAAGGTTTGGTTCAGAACAGAAGAGATATATAAATTATGTTAGTTGTCAATGAAGTCTATGCTGGCAGGATAAATGGTTTGCTAAACAGGATTGATTGAATATTGTTTTACAGGACAGTTACACAGGGTTAACAGGTTTGTAATATGAACAGAAAACTTTGATTTAAATCGCGCAAATAATTTCACTAAAAAAGACATGGCACAAAAACATTTAGTTAAATAGTTAGAGGGAACTGTAATGTGAGATAAGCTGCATTGTATAATATGTTGGAATACAGGTAAATATCACGATACACAGGTAACCACATTTTAGCACCATGCTGCTCGTCGGCGATTACAAAAAGTCCTATTATTGATACATGGCCAACAGTTTCACAAATGAAAAAAAAAAAATGCTACTTGTGGATGAGTTACCTGAGCCATTGAATATTGTAGGTTTCTGTGGTGTTGTTGTTGTTCTGACAAGTCCTTCATGGTCGGATGGGAGTTGGGACTACCAAGGCTACTCTCCAGGCCGTTCTCCAATCGTCGGGCGTCGTCTTCCAGGTGACGAGCGTGATGAGATGGGGAGCCTAAACATCAAGAGGAAAAAACATAATGATTTGATTTCGCCTGATTATTAAGCCGGTACTAACTCTGGAAACCTTTCAAATTATGTTGATCGTAGCTGGAGACAAAACCTTTGGTCAAAAAAGTTTTGTCCAATCAACACGGAAGCACAGATCACATAGTGAGAGACTTGAAAATTGGGTGAAATTTGACTGATACATTGTATTGTACAGGCATTGTACAGGATGAGTGTGTTGTAACAAAAATCACCCACATATGTCTTACCCCCTATTCTAAAACTCCTTTGTGTGATTCATGTTAGGTGTTAACTAAGGACTTAAGTTCTTTCTCTAAAACACATTTTTGGTTAATAAATACTTAGCACAGAAGTCCAGTGCTAAAAGTCATTTTGACTTGTTGCAAATTCACTCAATAAAACCTAATGAATTCAATGCAACACAAAACACGTGATAAGTGTACCTTGGTTACTGCTGGTTGGTGTGTCACCTTTAGCCATTTTCTCCTCTTTCTCCACCTTCTCCGAATGCATCCGTCTCATCACTGATGTTGGTGTAAACGCCATAGTCATTGAAGGCTGTAGATCAAACAAGTTCAGTACCAAATGAGTTAGTTGATTGATTGGTGTTTTACGCCGCGCTCAAGATTATTTCACTTATATGGCGGCGTTGCCAGTTTTATTGTGGGAGGAAACCGGGCTCTGTGTCCGGAGGAAACCCACGACCTTCCGCTGGTAACTGGCAACCATCCCACATAGGTCGTTCGAGTGAAAACCCAGTCAGAAAATTTTCCAATTTTTTGGACTAAGTGGGATTCGAACCCGCGACCCATTGGTGGAAGGCTGTTGGGATTGAGCGTCCAACGCTCTACCTACTGAGCCACAGAGGCCCCCACCAAACGAGTTGGAGCCAAGTTTTAAAATAAAATCCTTCAAATAAAGCCTGATTTCATAATACAATTCTTCTTACAAGACATTGAAGGCCATCCGACAGGTTTATTTATTCCACCTGTCGTTGCTTTAATGGCCATAACAAAAAAAGCTCTAAATTTTAGCTTTAAAAAAAAGTCTTATCTATGCCTATGAGAAGAAATTAACCTTTGCTTTTCAAAGCAGCAATCAAAATATGTCAACAGCATAACATAATCCCAACAACAACGTTCATTTTACAATATGATACGAGGTTTTCCTCAAAGAGACTGACCCTGGCATTTCAATTCAGAGGAAAAAACATTTGCTTATATGAAGTCTTCCTCAAACAGACTGACCCTGGCATTTCAATTCAGTGGAAGAAACATTTGCTTATATCTTAGTCGCTTTGAGGGAAACACCGTGGCCTTACCTTGGTTGCTGTAGGTGACTGTATGGAAACTTGTGAAGTGGGGAAAGCAGCCATGACCCCGGGAGGTGGTTTAACCTGACCTGGGATCATCATCAGAGGGTTCGGAGATTTAGAACTAACGGAGAGAAGATAACAAAAATAGTCAATTGGCAATTTGACGGTAGAAGCATAGCCGAGTGACCATTCCGAATCAATCAACTGTTTATAATGGCGTTATGGACATTGTCAACAATATTGGTTGTTTGATGTTTTAGAGATTCTCTCAAGATTATTCCATTTAATACCATTAGTCGGTTTACTCTGCACTGAGAGGAAACCCTACTGTAACCTGTAATGTACTGGGAGACCACCCAGACAGATTTTTTTTTACTGAATTGGAATTAAACAAGTGGGCCTACAATGACAGCGGAAAGAAAGTCTTATCAATGCCTGGGAGAATACTTGAAATTTTCTATGCATCAGTCTAAGACAACCTGAACTTATTTCAAGTATCTTAATCACGAAAATATGATTGGTTGGTTGTTTGGTGTTTTACTCCTCACTCAAGATAATTTCACTTGCCAGTTTTATTGTGGGAACGCTCTACCTACTGAGCTACGGAGGCCCCACGAAAATATACAACATCACGTTTAATTTAGAATTTCATATAAATATTACAAAATTGCATAACAGAATTTTTCAAACATAGATCCACACTTAACTTACCCATCATGTTGTTTTCTCATAAAGCGTTCTTTTTGATCTTCCAATTGTTTTTTAATAAGAGCGTTTTGCATGATGGCCTGGGTGTGTGCTATCAACTCCTGGGGACTGGGCACCCGGGGTACAGATGGAGGCCGGATACTGTTGCTTGTCTGGAAAAAAATATATATACTAATCAGTTGACATTATTGTTCTTTTAAAGCCATCTTTGCAATAAAGTAAACAATATTTTGAGTGTTGAACCGATCCTCAATTGCGTAACTTCTGTTTAAATTGTAACATTTATACTAGGCTTATCTTTAGTCATTTGAAGCGATGTTAAAAATGAAACTTTACACATCAAAAAGACAAATTCAAATATATTTTACCTAGACTAATAACATTCTTAGTCTTTTTTTGGGGGATAACTAGACAATTTCTGTTTAAAGGCTCAAGATTGTTTTCGAGTGAGTGAGAGAAAATTAACGTTGTTCAGACTAGTTGCAATGACTGACGAAATTTTTCAATTGGTATAGTGCAGAAATAAAACTTACGGCAGAGAGTGTGTTTTGTCCGAGTTGGTGCGGATGAACAGGTGATGGGGCACTAAGCTGGACACCATGAACTGGAGAAGGGGCACTGAGTTGTAAGCCGTGAACCGGTGAGGGGGCACTCAATTGGGCAGGGTGTACAGGTGAGGGGGCACTCAAATGACGAGGGGGCTGTTGACTGAACACTGAAAAGAGACAATGAAATTATTGTATAGCTAACCATGTCTTGCAAATAATCAGAATTATTGAGGTTTTACAACACAGTCAAAATGATTCCACTTGAATTGTCCCTATCCAAGAATTAGTGATGTAGGAAACCAGGATCCATGCCACGAGGAAACCGCCACAACATAAAGGTAACATTTTATAATATTGGAAGTCAACTTTGTTGTGAACGAATGCAATATAATAAACAGGCACATAGCTATTAACAAGAATCTTAATGCCCGTTTTAAAACTATAAATTTCTAGTGCTGTATTTCACTCACTCACTTATTTTTTGGGAGTGTTATGAGTACAGAATTCCAGGATACAACTAATGAAAGCTAGTAAGAAGGCTTGAAACAGCCCTTGGAAGTTACAATTGTTCATTGTAACTTGTTAATCTATCTGAGATAAAGGAGAGTGGTTAATTGATATTTTGTGCCACACAAGATTTAACTTTACGGTGACATGGCCAAGCGAATGGCAATTGGTATGGGCATAGACCCTTTCGGCTTTAAGGATTGACGCTTGCTCAGTAGCCTCTGTGTATGGCAAAATGACGCTATATTGAGTTTTTGGATCAATCTGACGGAATCGTGCTCATTTTGTCTATGACGCAATTTGATAGAGGCGTGCCACATTGCCTGCAACAGAGTAATGATGTCAATGCCATACGTCATTCTAAGCTGAAAGGGTCTATTGCCTAGCAAGAAGCACATGTATATAGCACATGTATATAGCAAGTGTATATAGCAATTGTTCCTAATGGGAGTGAATATCCAGGTCAGAAATTGACATTGTAGAAAGACAAGTGGTACTTACTGATAGGCGACTGTATTCTAGGCGTAGACTGCTGAGATGAGAGGAGTTGTTGTTGGATGACTTGGGGAGAGGGTGACCTTGGTGTGGTAGATTGAGCCAGTAGGTTGGGTAAGGGAGGGGTGGGGCTGGGGGAGGCAGGTTTGGTGATAATGGTAGGGTTTTGTTTGATAAAGCTCATGATGGGGTCAGGAGGATGGGACGGTACAGAATGGTGATGGGTGGAGAAAGACGGTGGGTTGTTTGAGGGTTGTTGGGGCTGGGGGCGTATCAACTGGTGGCTCATCTGCTGAGAGGGGTGTGACATGCCAGGATTGCCTCCCTGTGAAATCATTGCTGGCGGTGGCTGGTTTGAATGTTGTTGGTAACGATATTGAGCCTGTTGTTGCAAAAGCCTCTGCTTCTCCTTATTCCTCAAAATGGCCTGCAGAAATATAAAACAGTTGGTAAAACCATTAAAAGAAAAAAATTATCGCCTGCCAAAAAAGCAGTAGTTGGTAAAATCATTAAAAGAAAAAAAACTTTAGGAAAATGTGCGAATCCATAAAAGTAGCAAGAGGCAGACTGATGTATGTAACGTCCAATCCTTAAAATTAAATATGGGTTCTATTCAGTACATACAGGTATGTTTAAAATGTCATGATGGTTAACAAGCCATTAAGTCTGATTGATTGATTGATTGATTGGTGTTTTACGCCGCACTCAAGATTATTTCACTTATATGGCGGCGTTGCCAGTTTTAGTGTGGGAGGAACCGGGCTCTGTGCCCGGAGGAAACCCACGACCTTCTGCTGGTAACTGGCAACCATCCCACATAGGTCGTTGAAGTGAAAACCCAGTCAGAAATTTTTTTTTGGACTGAGTGGGATTCGAACCCGCGACCCATTGGTGCCATTAAGTCTGAACACCAGCCCATATATCATACAGTACAGAAGTACTATATAGGATTACACTCACTTCAGGTCTTATTTGTTTACAGTTTCAATTTATCAACATTTTTCACTTTATCGCCGTATGTGGGGGGAGTTGCCAGGTATTAGTTGAAGGTCGGGGGTCACCTCTGGGCAAAGAGCAGAGTTTCCTCCCCCACTTAACCTGGTAATGCCGCCATATAAGTTAAATAATCTTGAGTGCGGCGTAAAACATCAATCAATTTATCATCAGCAAAGTGGTGTGGGAGTGAGTGAGATTCGGACCTACGACGCAAGCATTAACCAAACAAATCTTTCAAACAAAAAATATATGAGTTACCTGTAGGAATTCATTCTGGGCAGCTGTTGAGATCATTTGTTTGGGAGGTTGGTTCATGTAAACTGGAGAGGGTGGCCTATTGTCAGGTCGCATTGCAACAGGCTGTGAAAAAAAAAGAAATTCTGGTTAAGTCTTGTCAACATTTGTAGCTTAGACGTGTAGCACATATTCCGGATTTAACACGTTTTTAGAGAAAGGATAGCCCAGGAGCGTTTCTGAATGAGGTTAACTCATTCGGTACCACAGCTCATTCCTAGGCTCTGCCTCACACATCGTTCTCGGCTTCAGCCCCACAGCCGTAGCAGCCCTGAGCTGCCAAATCTACAGCCACTTTTATTACGTGAATAACTATGTTGTTTTTGTTGAATATCAGTTGTAAATGACACTAAAATAAAGTCTGATTTCTGGGCAAGATAGTCGTGTTTTTAGAAATACGGTACGCCAACCACCGAAAAAAATAATGCGATTTCAATTTAGATTTTCACAAAAATAAACAAATATAAAAATTCAAAGACTAGAAATCTACATCACCTAACAAAAGTTGGAAATAACAGGGGGAAATTTTGCATTTGACAAACGAAAATGATTAAAGATGCTAAATCATAGTTGATATTTAATACTCTTGACTTGGCAGAACGAAATTCCGAGGAAATAAGCTAGTAAAATTTATACTAGAGTAGCCTTCCTACCGTTTGTTTTTTTCGTAACTGTCAACTGAATATTTCATCACGTACACAAATAACTCCACTTTCAGTGAAATTTTACATACAGGAACTCGGAAACGAAGTTTACAATTGGATGAAACTATTGTCTTTAGTCATCGATGATTCTTTTGGATTGTAATAATTTGCAATTGAGAGCGAAATAACGAAGTACAAGCGGTTTATAAAATAGTCAATGGTTCACGAACCGGACAATTTGCCGCCATTACCAGAGTTCAACTACGGGCCGCTGTATATGGATAAAGTAGGTCACTCTCTGTGCAGCTTGTCACACACATCATTCATATAGCTGACTCTTTAATATGCTTGTTCCGGGGCCCGCTGTCACCTCGAAATCGAGCTTGTGAAAAGCTAGCAAGAGATCGACGAAACACAAGTCAGAAAATATATCCGATATATTGTTTTTGGTACAGCCAGACGATAAAAACTCAAGAAAAGTGTACGTCACATTCATAAGTATTTATCCAGTTTAAATTTGGGCAATGTCGGTATTTGCAAATGTCGATAAATCCTCTTTGAACACGACCGTTTTATCATCCAACTTCAGTCATGTCGGCAGTAAAAAAATTACAACTCGTAAGTTTTGCATGATTTTTAATCCTTTTTACGGGCGAAACTTTTATATTTAAAAGAAATAAAATATTCCCAACATATAAAAAATACACATCAGTAAATATTTATTAGGTTTATTAACGGGTAAATATGAAATATTGCGTACTAAAAGAGTCAACTGAAGTCTGTCGCCAAATGGCGTCAGTGGGGAACAGGCATGTTGTACAGTGTCGCCATTTGGCGTCTACGGTCCTGAGGCAGGCTTTCGCGGCGACGCCATATGGCGTCAGTGGTACCGAATGGGTTAAAAGCACCACTGTTATCAAAACATGTCAATCTTCATTGAAATAACTACTTTTACATAACTATTTAGAGCATTCTAGCATTCTGTAGTTTTACTCACCGCTTGTAGTTTAGGGGGTGGACTCTCCGCATTTGCTACACCAGCCCTCATCATAGTGAGCAGTTTGTTGAAAGCAGCCAAATCATTGCTACTATCAGCTGTGTCTGTTCTAGGCGGAGCTTGATCCGTATGGGGATGTGGCCTGTGAGATTGATGGGAGGCATGGTTGATAGGGCCATGTTGGAGGTTATCTGTTCGCATGTCGGCTTCAAGTTCTGCCACAGTCTTAGCCTTCGGCGGAAGATCTGAAATAAGAGTTTATGAGGCAATAGATCAATTATCTCTACTAAGAAATGTCCAAAACTTTGGCCTATGGTCATGAAAGATTATTGAAACACTTTCATAGAGCCGAAAATTTGGAGTGCCTCGAATCTCAATGCAATGTTCGAAAATGTTCTTCAATGGTTTGAGAGTGCTATATTTCACTGTTGTAACATAAGCAAGTAAGAAATGTCAGCAAGAAAAGTTTTGGTTGAGATCGCAATCCAAAATCACCCAATCAAATCTTTAACATCCATGAGCAATATAAATCAGTTTCACTTATACAGACTTAACTTTGCACACTTGGTAACTTTCTCAAAATATTTCTTTTTTCTTTAGGCAAGTTGGAAGTTGCAACCCATTGAATAAATCTATAATATGGAGTTAACTCCCATTATGAAGACAAATGACTTACTGAGTGGGGACATTCCTGGAGTTGATCTTTCACTGGATGATGTAGAGCCAAGTTTACCTAAGATAAGAGCCTTTAACTGGGCCTCCGCATCACTAGCTGACAACGGACTACTTGTTTGACCTGCAAGCCGAGAGTCAAAATAATTCAAAAGTGAACTTGTGTTAATAAATAACATTCAGAATAAAAGGCGAGACATTATTTGTGGAACTGTTCTAATATAGTGTTACTGTAAATTTCATTATTGCCCTAAAGAAACCAAGCTTACACTGGTATCTGGCAACAAACCCAATATAATTCATGTTACAGTTATACTATGAGAAATATATACATAAGTCAGAGCGTGTAGTTACCAGAATTTTTAAAAACCCGAGGGCGGTCCTTGCAAAAGGAGGCTAAGCATTATAAAGGGATGCTCAAATGATGTGAAGATCAAATCAAATGAAATCCTAAATTCTTGGTAGTCTACAAGTAACCGATACTCAAAAACGTCTCTTAATTCTGATATAATTTAATATGCAATGTCATATTCTTGGTACTTATCCAAAAATCAGAAACGTATCTTCAATCTGATATAATTTAACATGTAATCAAGCAGTACTCACTGTGTGAAGGTTTCTCCTGCTGGTTGTGTGCTATGAGGGCACTGACCATAGGGTGGACTGCAGACTTCTGTGACCTGTTCACGTCATGATGCTGGGTGTTACGCTCATCAGGGCCAGGTGAGAAACTCTTATCCACCAGGGAATGTGGAGAAGGGACCATAGGACTTCTACTACCACTTATCATTTCTGACAAACAAACATGGTTACGTTTGAAAACTTGGGATCACGTCAAACTCAATACAGTACCACATTAAATGAGGATTGATTGATGTGTTACGCCCTCAAGATTATTTCCCCTAAATGGCGGTGTTGCCAGGTTTAGTGGGGATGAAAACTGGGCTCATTGTCCGGAATAATCCCCTGACCTTCGGCAAGTACCTGGCAACTCTTCTACATATGGCGACCAGTTGGCAATGTGATGCACAAAATCGAGCACTGATCTTCAGTGTTTTCCTGGGAAGCATTCACATAGGGCAAAAGAGTGAGACCACTTAGAACTTGGGGGGGGGGGGGGGGGGGGGATGAATAGTAGAATAGTATTAAGAGTTATCTATCAATGAAAGGATAGACTTACCATTAAGATATGTGAATTCTTCATTAATGGAAGATCTACGACTGTTATGGCGACTGTTTCCATGGCTCTCGACAGCCTGAAACCACTGACTGAAACGACTACCCATGTTACGAATCTCAGATTCAGGGCTGGAACCATCCTACAATTATCACAGGTAAAAACAGAACTTGTGTATTTATGAACACTGAAACATACATCGACGGGCACAGGAAAAAACTTATTGACTAAAATAACCATGGAGACCTGCACCTAATTGTGTTCTAAAGGAAGGTATGTCACTTAGACCTATCTTATTTCAAATATCTTATTTTAATATCTTTAAGTAAACATTTAAAGCTATTATGAACACACTTTGGTCATAGCTTTTCATTTGAGTAAAGTGTGCTATAGAATATGTACTTAACCAGTCTGACAGGACAGAAAATTAAATTTCTGGTGCAGGACACACAAAATTTAATGCTGCATTTGCCGCTCTACAATGTTTACAAAAGTTATTATCTATGTGAAACTATCTATGTGAAATCTTATGTCACACTGGTGATGTCTTCGTGGCAGTTTGTAAGCATAGAAGGTCGTGTGTGACAACACTTGATAAGTTTATCTGAGTAGAAATATGCAAATTTCCTCCACACTCGTTGACTACCAGGGAACAAACACAAAGGCTTTGCCTTAGAATGACGTTCAAATTGTGTGTCATTGACGTCATTTCTCTGTTGCAGTTGTTGTGACACGCCTCTTTTGCATTGCGTCATAGACGAAATGAAAACGATTTTTGAGGTCTCATTGATCCAAAAACTCCCTTTAGCGTCATTTTGCCATACAGCATGGCTTCTGCTCAAGCGTCAATCCTTAAGCCGAAAGGGTATTTTGTCAGTTTCAGGTGAAAAACAAAAATTTCTCAAAAGGATGGTAAGTGAAAACATCTTGATGAAAAAGAAACTAACCACAAGGCCTGGAATGTTTTCTATGTTGAAGAACTCATTGAAGTCGAATGGTGAGGACTGTGGAGCGGGAGATCGTCGGATTTGATGGTGTGTGATCATGTGATTACTGACGGGCTGATGATCCGCTTCTGGTGAACTCGACTCATTTGTCTCCAAACTACCATTACGATCAGTCACACAGATATCTGCAGGAAAAACATGAAAAGGTTTAGTAGGAAAGGGAACTGGACTCAAGAGGAAACCGCTGTCCTTCATTAGGTACCTGCAACTTTTTCACATAGGGGTATTGGATGGTGGCTATGTTGTTTGTAATGTTTCTCTCGGAGGTATAAAGAGAGGGAAAAATAGGATTTTGGTTTACTTTTGGCACTTCTGCTTACTCAAAAGTTATACTATGGCTGGTGTATCTAGGAATATTGAGGCAGTTGGGTGGGGTTACACGATTGTAATTCAAGTACAGGATTAAAAAAAAAATCTGACAAACCGTTTTGCTTTTTGGAGTCTTTATTTGGTTGTAAGGACTGTCTTGTGATTGGTTCCTGTGTGGCCGTCTCCTCCTCTGTTTCCTCCACACAGTCAAATCCACGAAGCTCGATCGTGTCAGTTTGACTCATGGGGCCTTCAGTAAACCATTCAGGGGCTTCTTCCTCATGGCGATAATCTCTACCACGACGACCTACATAGAGAACATCCATTATGGAATGATTAAACCATGAAAGTAGTCCCATGAATCTTTCGATACAAACAGATTCCTGCTTCTGGCGTGCATCATTCATACAAATGGACGCGCCAATAAGGTAAAACAGTCAACCAACCATTGCCGCTTCAATAAATTTATGTGGCAGTCAAACCCGAAAAAAGGAAAAACTTATATCTATGTTATGGACATACTTCATTAGTCATCAAAAACATTTAGCAAATAAAATATTTGTTTTTTTGTATCTTTATATGGGAAGTACATTGTACTTTTCAAAATCACATTCCTAAAGATAAGATAAAACACTCACCATATCCACGGTATTCCCTCTGAAAAAGTACAGTAAATTTCATTTATTGAAAAAGAAATACTGGTATGTATAATCAAACAAGAACAATTATTTTTTCTAAAGGTCTTAGTTCAACTGTCATATCGAGCAATATGCCATACATAAGATTACATCAGTTGGGTCAAAGGCTTCTTTTTCACTGGTTTCGGTTTACCGATTGAGATTAACGTTGTATGGTAAGATTATTTCCCTTATTTAGCGTTAATCCAAACAAGGCTCTCTGCATGGACGAAGAAGCCGTTGGCAACCAGTCCAAATGTCAATTTTCACTTTTAGTAAGATATTGAAATTTTAAGTGTAGCAGCTTCAATCAACAAAATTTCTTGAAAAAATGTCAATATTTTAAGAGACCTACCCTGCGGTCATTGTCTCTAGAATATCGCTCGTCATATCGCCTATCTCTGGGGTCTCTGTCACGGATGTCACGTGGGTCTCTGTCTCTGATATCCCGATCACGATGATCGCGATCACGGATATCTCGATCTCTGGAATCTCTATCCCGTTGATCCCGATCAAAGCGCTCTCGATGGAACTCTCTTTCCCGTTCTCGAGGCTGTTCTCTGTCAATCTGAATCCGACCACTTCCAATACGACGCTGCTCACGTCTAGCAAATCCAAACATTGGATATTAATTGAAATTTCTCTGACAAAAATATTAAGATGTCATTTATATGAAAAAGTATAATTGATTAATTGATGTTTTATGCCGCACCTAAGATTATTTCACGAATATGACGGCGTTGCCAGGTTTAGTGAGGTCAACCATCAAGCAAAAAAAATCACCTCATAAATTTTTCTATTTAATTCGGTCTAAGTGGGATTTAATACCATGCCCCATTAACAGATTGATTGTTTGGTGTTTTACGCCACGCTCAAGATTATTTCACTTATATGGCGGCTTTGCCAGTCTTATTGTGGGAGGAAACCAGGCTCTAAGCCGTGGTAACTGGCAACCATCCAACATAGGTTGTTTGAGTGAAAGTCCAGTCAGCAAATTTTCCATTTTTTGGGGACTGAGTAGGATTTGAACCCGCGACACATCGCATCAATGGAAGGCTTGTGTCAGGCTGAGTGACTATCAGTTTGGCTGAGCGACCTAGGTCCCCTACAAAAGTCAGTCTTGGAACTATTTCAAAAAACTTCATAAACTATAAATGCCTGAATAAAAAGAAATATTGATTAATTCAAGATTCAAATTTACCTGTCTCTGTCATTTCCTTCTCTGAAATCAGCTGGACAACTTTGTTGACGAGCAACGGTTGATTGGGTCACATGACAGCCAGTTCCAAAACTTCGCCTCTGGGGACTTAAAACAATCCCATCACGGTCTTCCTTCAATCGTTCTTTGGGGTCTGAATGAGAATTGAAAGAAATGTATGGGTGTGCTCATTCACGATATTTTACATACGCTCAGGATTATTTCACTTATATCGTGGTGCTCTTTCAAGAAACAATCACTATATAAATGTGGATAGAAGATTTTTCGAAGAGGATGTAGGATTGTGTATCCAGATTTGATACTATATGAAAATCTAAGATTTAAAATCAAAATATAACTTAAGCATTATTGACATCTTTATTAAAAAGCAAGGCTCATCTTTTAGACAATAAAACTGTTCAAGGTCGCAAACAATTCCATTTAAGTGGCACGAGCTGCCAAAATGTTGATATATTTGCAAGAAAAGAAAATTTTGTAATTATTGGCTATTTTTTCAGTAAGTTCAATTTATAAGCTTTTTAAAGCTACACGTTTGTGTATTGTACTAACTGTAGAATGAATAAACATTCAACTTTGTTTAATTCTAGGACAAAGTGTTACTTCACACAGGCCTCATACTAAGGATTTTCCTCATTTCAAGCAAATCAGTTAATTCTACCATGATCTTCAGCACTTCTTACTGTTGTGGCAATCAAAATGAATGAAAACGGGGTTATTTTTCGCAGCTCCTGCTAAATATGGAAGGAAAGGATTTGATTGACACGTATGCAAGTTTTGGATATAAGATTGTCTCACTGAGTACAAAGCTTTTCATTTCTTTACCTGCGATTGATCTCTTTCTAACAGGTGGCACATCAATGGCTGGAGGTTTTTTCCTTTCAGACGGGTCCATCTGGACAGGGGACGCGCCCCGGAACCACTTCTCAGGATCCCAGCAGCCTTCGTCACTGAGAACAGCAATTAACAAAAATATAGCATAAAATCACATGTCTGACCAAGTCCCCGTGAATTCAGACAACCCTGTTATACAGCCATCAATGAAATATTTGTGTTCAACATTCGTCGACCAGCTCTTTAAATGAGGCTTGCACAGGAAATAGATTTACTGACAAGAAATTATTGTTCTGCTTTCAATTAAATAAATTTCACTAAAAAAAACCCTTCAAATCTCCTTCGCAAGATCGTAAGTTTTAAGAAAAATTTTCTGCTTCTCACTAACTAAACTCTGCATCAACAGCTATTAAAATCAGCAGTACATTTTTTCTTAGAATTAGGTCTGTTTATGTGTTTTCATATTTAATACAAATATGCATTGAAAACTTAAGCATTTATTTCCATTCACTGTGCGATGAATGATAGTATGTAGCAGTAAACTACTCAACGGTCAATACAAGCAACTAGTTGATTGGTTCAATTTCACGAGGACGATAGATCGTTCAAGCCAACTTCTTAGCAAGCTTGACATCTTCGTAATCATTAAGTTTACCATTAATCATGAAATTAATGACACTTACTTGGCATACTCTTTATCCAAGAAGTCCGGCCAGGACATAGCCGCTGGGCTCAAAGACAGTAGATTCAAGGTGTTCTGTGCAGGGAAAACAAAAATCAGTTCTTTTCTTTAATGACTTAAGCATCCCATCTATGTACATAGAAGTGCAGTACATTGTCTGAATTGCATAGGTTGATTGATTGATGTACACAAGATTATTTTACTTGCATCTATATATTTAGAGGCATTGCAATATCAGGGGAGAACACCGCTCACACACAGGGAATTGATATCAGACTCAAAAGATTGAATAGATCTAAATGTTGAACATTTTTAGCTTAGTTTAAAAGGGCACTGTGCGTATGAGGTAAATTAAAGATAAAAAAAAAACAGAAGTGACATTTTACTGCTGTACACATACTGGGAAGGTGTTCGGAGGATCACTGGTAACTGCTTTCCCTTGACAAACTGTTAAATGACTTTTAAACTAATTTTTAATTTGTTTGCAGCTGATATGTTTACTTTTAGTTTCAGCCATATAGGAGTTTTTACGGAGACTCCAAAGAATTTTTTTACAGTTTATCAGATAGATGAATATTAGTAACCCTTCAAAACTCACTGCAGTAGGGTTCACCCATGTTGGGCCATTGTTTACATGAACTTGAAACCATCTGTCGCATGAATTGCTCGTTAATTGTACATTTTTATCCAAATTCAATCAAATCTTATTTTTTTATTTAGCATAAATTTTAGCAAAATTGTAAACAATTCTACACATATAATCGAAACTTTTCTCCATGGTTATTTTAGACAAGAAGATTTTCGCTGTGCCGGGTGTGTTTTAGTGATCATAAATATAAAGAATGTATTTATCTGACATACATAGGATCAAAATGGTCTTTTAATTAAGGGCACTGAACTGGAATTGGGACATTCAACATCAGCTGTTATTTCCAGCATATTTATAAACCCTTTCAATAATCCCAGTACTTGAAGAGCTGTTGGGAGTTTTGAGGTTATTTACAGCATATTTATGAACCCTTTCAATAATCCCAGTACTTGAAGAGCTGTTGGGAGGTTTGAGGTTACTCACAGCATATTTATGAACCCTTTCAATAATCCCCTTACTTGAAGAGCTGTTGGGAGTTTTGAGGTTATTTCCAGCATATTTTTAACACTTTCAATAATCCCCTTACTTGAAGAGCTGTTGGAGTTTTGAGGTTATTTCCAGCATATTTTTAACACTTTCAATACTGCCAGTGTTTGGTTGTATTTAGAGAGATAATCTTACCCGATCATACTGATGCTGAGGAAGATTCGGGGGCGTGTTCTCTTTCTCCGTATCCTGTTCCGGGGAAGATCTACTCTCACTCTCAACACGAACTTCTTCATCTTTATCTCCCATGCTCATCCTCTGACAAACAAAATACAATAAAGCATCAGTAAAGGTGATGTTTCACAAATTTGAAACATGACAAAAACGGCAATATGACAAAGAACAACTGCTTGAATGAGAAAGTGTATATAACAAAAATAAAGCGAGACATATGGGAAAGTCAAATCAAATCCTAAGTTCGCTTTTCTCAGATTACTTTTGCTTAGACCATAAACAAATATGATTGATTGATCGGTGTTTTACGTTGAGCTCAAGATTATTTCACTTATATGGCGGCGTTGCCAGTTTTATTGTGGGAGGAAACAGGGCTCTATGCTTTTTCAATTTTTGGACTGAGTGGGATTCGAACCCGCGACCCAATGGTGGAAGGCTGTTCGGATTGAGCGTCCAACGCTCTACCTACTGAGCCACAGAGGCCCCCCATACAAATATGATTCTATGCATCTAGCAACCCTTCACATAGGGCAGTCACGAGAAAAGCCACTAAAAATTTCAAATTTGTTTATTTTGATGAAGAAGCAGAGAATAAGAGCTTTCCGCTGATAACTGTTGAGGTATGTTAAGGTACATGTAGCCTTTATAAGCAACAACAAAAAAACTCAATGTACTCACACATTCCAGGTATTTGAATTTTGACATAATAGCAAACATCTTCCGCTTGTATGGGTTACTGACTTTACCAATATTGTCAATTTCAATGACAAACTATTCTTTTTTAAGGTACTTCTTTGGCAATCAAAAATTATAAATAAGTCCAAAGTTTGGTAGCTTATGCCACTTGAATGAAATAAGCAAATGTAACCCCCGGTTTTGAGTTGGAAACCGTGACAACGCACAATTATATTTTCAAACGATAACATATAAATGATAATTACTTGTATATTGGCCGGGTCTTGGTACTAGTTTAGTCACTGATCAGATATTTTGGGCAATGGCTCCTGCAAAAATAAAATAAATCAGTATTTAATATTTTTGAGTATTGAAGTTGACAAAAGGTTTTGGAATGTTTAGTTAATATGGCATTTGCCCGCTAAAACATTTTTATATTCCTTACAAAATCCTACTGCCCAACGATTTCGGAAATTAAATATCATGACCACCCTGAACATGTTAATTTACAAATTCCCTGTTACTGTGGCACGAACGTCACAATAGACCCGTTCGGCATAGAATGACGTTTTTAGGACGTTCAAATTGTATCGCATTGACGTCATTTCTCTGTCGCAGGTGCTGTGACACGCATGTAAGTGTTTCGCATTTCGTCATAGACGAAATGAACAAGATGCCGACGTCAGATTGATCCAATAACTCAATTTGCCGTAATTGATATCAAAAATATGTTTTCTTTACTTCATGCACTAAACAGATTAATTGCTAAAAGTTACGGTTCAAATTAAATACACATCCCTTCATCTACAGTTGGATTAATTATCTCCAAAATAGAAAAAGACTGGAGTCCTGTCAAAATCTTCTGCAAGAAACTGTTCATGACAGAAAAGTTGAAACTGGAAACCAGTGCTTTTGGAATACACAACATGTCATAATAGCACAGGGTAAGTCTGGTTCCAAAAGAGTAAATAAAAAATTTCTTATCGACCTACACCAACATTCAAGCTCGGGGAAATTGGTCTATTCTTTGCCTTTTTTCTTTTAGTAGACAAACCTGAATGCTTGGAGTACACTAATGATCATTTTTGAAAACTACAGAGTGAGGGTTACTCTTGGACAGGGGAAACATGCGAGTAGATATCTTGGTTCATTTTAAAACACACTTAAAATTGAGCAGTTTGTGGGACACTTTAAAAGAAACAAAATTTAACAGTCTCTCGTAGCGCACAAGGCGACTTGACTTTGATGCTAGAACAAGCCATTCCGAATTTGTAATAAGCTTGGAACATGCAGGTTGTCACACAAGTCTATACTTCGGGCGAAAACCCAAGATAGGGCAGATAGAGAGGAATTGTCATTTTTGCCCAAATGTTAACCACCTATCAGCGGGGTCTATTCTCTGTCACTCAACGGTGCATTCTGTTTTCCAACAAATAAAGGAGTAGACAAGACGACGAGTAATAGATTTTCACTATAGGGTGCACTAGAAAAAGTAAAATTGTGTCTGGCGCTTTGATAGCCTGAGGGGACCAGTTACTGAGGGTAAATGTGATATTCATCGATCGTCTAATAAAATGGCTTAGGTCATAGTAATGTTACTAATGGGAGACAGTGCCATTATGTACCTGTTTGTTAATTATTTAAAATAATTGAGCATCGCTGGGTTTATACTGTGTTTTCTTTATCGGAAGGAAAAAGTCAGCCTGGTGACTGAAAATTCACCAGCGAGGGAACCAGTTGTTGAGGGTTTTTTAAAAAATGTCCACACATAAGCATGTTAATCGAATATAATGGACATTCTACAGTAAACTAGTCAAGTTGTTACTTTCTTTTGTACAAAAAAGGCCACTTCCAAATGCCCACACCTCACACCGGTAAACGAAAACCATGAACAGAAAGAACACTGTTAGGTTGATTGATTGTTTGGTGTTTTACGCCGTGCTTAAGATTATTTCACTTATATGGCGGCGTTGCCAGTTTATTTGTGGGAGGAAACCGGGCTCTGTGCCCGGAGGAAACCCACAACCTTCCCCTCGTAGCTGGCAACCTACACACATAGTCGTTCGAGTGAAAACCCAGTCAGAAAATTTTCCAATGTTTTTTGGAAACTACGGATTGTAAGTACGCGTGAAATTTTGTTTTAGTTCTTGGAGAACTTTTCGGGTAGAGTAAAGAATAGCAGGTATCACATGGGTCGCTCAGTGATTGCCTATCTCTTCAACATTGCACAATAACTGGTAGTGGTACCCCTAGGCTATGATGCGAGGGACTTTGTTTACATCCTGTCAAACGTTGCTGGTTGTTTTAAGTGTTGTATTTCGCCAAGTTCCAATGAACCATGCAGATGGTTTGAGAATATGCCCTATCATATGAAGTAGGATTAAATTTTTGGCTATGAATCCATGATGATGGTTTTGACAATAAAATTAAAAATGTCTGGACTGTTTACTCTGAAGGTTAGCTCTCACCTGGAACAAAATATTGTACAGTAAGTATCTAAATGGTTCAACAACCTGTACCAGACTAAAGAAAATCGTCCACATAAACGAAAAACCGAAACTAGAATGTATACATCGATTGTTTTTCTTGTTTTGACGTCCACAACATTCATTTCCACGTTTTCAAACCCACCTTGTTTGGTTCGGTTTTAACACAAAACAACGTTCCACTGGTACCACAATGATATTGAAGAAGTATAGAAAGTGAATGAAAACTATTTACACTATGAAACACTACATTTACAATATGATAATATTAGACAATTTGGGAGAAATACATAATGAAAATTTCGAACACAAAATCTTAAAGCTTTCGAAATGCTGCACAACATTGGGAATGTTCCTAAAGGTCCCGGATGTGAGCTTGCGCAGAAAGCCTGTTTGCTTAATTTGCATATAGCTGGTCAAAAATAGATACAAATTTAATGCTCGTTTTGTTCTTATGTACTAAATACATTTAATATATGCAGGAAATTAGCTCTACGTTCCTGTAACTTGCAGAAAAATTGTAAAATTCTGCAATGTACCTCGTTAGAGAATGGCTGAAATGACTTCCGGTTGAAATCCGCCATTCTGACATGTGGAAAGGAAGCAAGAGGGCTAAACTCGATCTCCGGATGTGAACATTTTCGGTTGACAAGCATGCTCAGTGTGATAATAGAAAAACTCAATCTCAGCATTTTCAACATTTTCTGTGGAGTCAAAAGTAGACCAACATCGAGTAACAAATTCATGTAATGGTCCAGGCTATGTCGGGAGGGCCAGCGGGGAGCCGCTCCCCGAGGCCCTCCCCCTTGGAAAGCAGGGGCTATGTCGGGAGGGCCAGCGGGGAGCCGCTCCCCGAGGCCCTCCCCCTTGGAAAGCAGGGGCTATGTCGGGAGGGCCAGCGGGGAGCCGCTCCCCGAGGCCCTCCCCCTTGGAAAGCAGGGGCTATGTCGGGAGGGCCAGCGGGGAGCCGCTCCCCGAGGCCCTCCCCCTTGGAAAGCAGGGGCTATTGTAGAAAGGATTTAGATAAACAATGAACAGCTGCATAACATTTCAGCAACTGCTCACTAGTCCGAAGGTTCACTTTTACGATTGTCCACCGGCCCGAAGGTTAACCGGGCTGAAGGTTCACTAGTTTGAAGGTTCACTCCGAACATCTCAGATATAATGCGCTATATCTCAAATAAGACCATCCGCTATTTGGATGAGATAAACTAAACTAGTCCGAAGGCCGCTCCCCGAGGCCCTCCCCCTTGAAAGCAGGGGCTATGTCCGGAGGGCCAGCGGGGAGCCTTCCACCAATGGGTCGCGGGTTCGAATCCCACTCAGTCCATTTGGATGAGATAAACTAAACAGTGGTACTAAGAGACATTTTATGGTAGTAATAAAAAAATCTGAGTAGCGGTACGTATACTTGAACAGATATGAAAAATAAAAAGTACTCTTCACTTATATATATGAACGTTTACAAAGTCGACCTCACTTGTCTTTCTAGATATAAGTATAATGTCATCTTTTTAATAATTTTTTCCCAACGTTCCAAATTATCCTATAAATAAAAGAATTTAAATTTAATATGCCATGTCATGCGAATAACCCTGTAGAGTTTCTAATGAAAAATAAAATATTTAGTTCGACGGTTTTATATACCCCGCATACCCCTACTTCCTTCAGAAATTCAATGTCACTCTCTTTATCAGTCTGCACCCCCTGCTACCTGTGGTTGTGCATAAAATCGTCGAATTAAATATTTCCTTTTTCTTTGGAGAGATCATAAATTCTGAACTGTACACTGTCTCGACTAGAGACCAGCAAAGACTAAGGGATGCTGTCTCGTGGGAAAATGATGCTGAAGAAACCATCCTTGGGTCTGGGTAGGCCTATGCCCTATGGATTATATTGTCGTTTGGGGGATGATATCGGTACTGCTCTTCGGTCTAGTGAACATTCGGACCAGTGACCCTCTCATTCGGACTAGTGAACCTCTCATTCGGACTAGTGAACCTTCTTACTAGTGAACCCGTTTTTCGGACTAGTGAATCTTCGGGCTAGTGAACCTTCGGGTTAGCGAACCGTTCTCAAAATTTCAAGAAAAACGATACCGCAATAAGTACGATGAAGTCAAAAACTTTACTGTTGCCTTGACTGTAACGAGAGGTTAAAAGTCAGATTTGTAGACAGAAAAAAACCCATCAGTCAATAGGACTGCCAATATAGACCTACAAATCTTGACCTCTGAGATATTCAAGATTATTTCACTTATATAAGGCGGGATTGCAAATTGTAGTGGGAGAGGAGACCGGGCTCTCTCACTATAGAGGAAACCCCCAACCCCCCGAAAATTGATCTGTTTTGAGTAGATCGCTTACTTCTGAACGCGGGCAGTTTGTGGCGAGATTTACAAGGTGAAATAACAAAAGAAGTTATTCAAATCGTGATTTAGTTGTTTGTAAAGTGAGTTTAACGTTTCAAAACTGAAAAACAGCAATGTTACTAGTCGAAGGAGGGGAATTCAGAGACTAGGGGCAAAAGTGAATTCAAGGGACGGACAATATTTACTGAACGATCCTCCCCGTTAATATCAGACACTGGCAGATAGCTAAATTATTATGGCCATTTTGATACGATTTGAGTAGGCTATATCCCGATATGAATGATAAATGATTTTATTTCACTGTCTAAATCTGGCCACAAAGCGGCCTTCTCTGGTTGACCGTCAGTATAAAAAAGGAGTCATTTTGGAGCCAGATAGACTACCTGTTACGCTGTAATTTGCATGTCACCGAATTGAAACTTCCCTTAATTGAATTGGAATGATTTGACTCTTTTATGATGATTTCGACGATTTGGGACGAAAATGAGTTTTTTGGGGAAATTGGAACTATACCGGTACGCAGTAAGTCAGGATCACCCCGAGCCCTTCTGTTCTTAACAACCGACTTTGAAGAGGCAAAGCGTGTTAGCAGATGGAAATGAATGATCCATTTACTTCTGGTGTTAGTCATGTAATTTACTTTTGTTACATTCGCCCAAACCTGTAATTCCAGCTTCTCTTAAGACTAATTTTTTCTGGTGGAATTAGCTTCAAAATATAGGGTGAGCTTTTTTTTGGACATAGAATTGTATTCCTTTTTCCGAAGTAATTTTTTTCATCACAAGTTTTAGGTATTGTGTAAAACATCAAACAACCAATCCATAATTAGGGAAGGGAAGTCCGTTTGTTCAGCCCCGGTCCTCCTAAGAGCATGCGTTATACATGTATGTCAAACGAAAATGTTTACATGCTGATATTGAGTTTTTCTATTATCTCACTGAGCATGCGTCACATATGAACCGAAAATGTTCACATCCGGAGATCGAGTTTAGCCCTGTTGCCTCTTGCGCCCCGATCGCACACAGACAACTTAACGTGAACCTTTTAAAATTTAAACAGGCCTGTGTCCGCTCTGGAAATATTGTCACTGGGTCAGAGGTGACATTTAAAGATGTAAGCGGTCAAATCGCCCAAATACTTTCGGAAAAGGTAAGCATATAGCGAGATGTCACTGTTTCGATTGTTCGAAATTTGATAGGATAGGCGTTGTCAACATAAATGACTGAATGGGTGTCCATATTTCGTTATGGCGATAGCCTGGACACAGACTACTCTATCGCCACTATCGGAGCGGTGGGCATATACGTATAACTTCATTTTTTTTTTTTTCAAGGGACTAGTGGATATCATTATATATTCATATCCATTGAATGATATGCTGTTAAGAAATTTGTCGAGGAAAGCTTCAAAGCTATTAGCTCCGGTTAGCCCCAGGTGACTATCCTTCCATTCTGTTGTATAGTCACAGATCGGTGCCATTTGGCTCTGTAGGACGGTTCAAAATTTTGGTCTTGTAGCTTTGTTAGAGAAGGGTTCACTAGTCCGAAGGTTCACCAGTCCGAAGGTTCACTAGTCCGAAAAACGGGTTCACTAGTAAGAAGGTTCACTAATCCGAAGGTCCACTAGTCAGAAGGTTCGCTAGTCCGAACGAGAGGGTTCACTAGTTCGAAGGTTCACTAGTCCGAAGGTCCACTAGTCAGAAGGTTCACTAGTCCGAAGAACAGTACCGATATCATCCTCCAAACGATAACATAGCCCATAGGGCATAGGCCTACCCAGACCCAAGGATAGTTTCCTCAGCATCATTTTCCCACGAGACAGTATCCCTTAGTCTTTGCTGGTCTGTAGTCGAGACAGTGTACAGTTAGGAATTTATGAAAAAGGAAATATATAATTCGACGATTTTATGTACAGCCACGGGCGTACCTCCCGGTAACAGGTGGTGAAGGGGGGTTGGGGGGTGCAGACTGATAAAGAGAATGACATTGGATTTCCTGAGGAAGTAGGAGGCATGCGGGGTAGGCCCTATATAAAACCGTCGAACTAAATATTGTATTTTTCCTTAGGAACTCTACAGGGTTATACGCATGACATGACATGTTCAATTTAAACCCCTTTATTTATAAGATAAATTGGAAAGTTGGGAAAACATTATTAAAAAGATGACATTATACTTATATCTAGAAAGACACGTGGTGTCGACTTTGTAAACGTTCATTGTAAATGTAAGTGAAGAGTACTTTTTATTTTTCATATCTGTTCAAGTATACGTACCGCTACTCAGATTTTTTTTATTGCTTCAATAAAATGTCTATCAGTACCACTTTTAAGTTTTTCTCATCCAAATAGTGGATGGTCTTATTCGAGATATAGCACATTATGTCTAGGATGTTCGGACTAGTGAACCTTCGGACTAGTGAACCTTCGGACTAGTGAACCTTCGGACTAGTGAACCTTCGGACTAGTGAACCTTCGCACCAGTGAACCTTCGGACCAGTGGACCTTCGGACTAGTGGACCTTCGGACCGGTGAACCTTCGGACTAGTGAACCTTCGGACTTGTGGACCTTCGGACTAGTGAACCTTCGGATTAGTGAGCAGTTCCCCTTTGTTAGACCTTTCTATGATTAAATAACCAGGGCATAATCCACCTATGTTGTAGGGGCCGATATTCGGCCCCATTCCCAAAGACCCTTTTCCCAAAACTGGTAAACGAATTACCCAAAAGCCTGCAAGTTCCCAATTTATTTGCCGTAAAAATAGCCAATCGCTATTCAGATACAACTTGAATTACCGCAGGAAAATATACTGTAAATTTAAAGGAATAACTGTCACCGTGTTCGCGAACAGGAAGTGAGTAGTTAAAGTCGGAAAGAGCGCTATTTTCATTGGCCGTTGTTTTTGTTTTCATCCAATCATTGACCTTGTATTCCGCGCGAAAATGGTGGACCTTGTGACTTCCTGTATCGTGTTCATGCTGGAGAAGTAATTTTTCCGGTTAATTTCAAGCCCATTCACGTAAGTATTCTGTTTGTTTTTAATGTAGCCGTTGAAAAACTTATTCCAAGCGACAGTTGAAGATAATTAGCTCAAAAATAAAGAATAACAAAGCTTGTAAACGTTTTTTTTCCTGACGTTGAAGTATGTTAATGTTATTGCTATAGCTGTCGCAGTTTGTGTTGCCAAATGTCAAAGCGTGAACGCAGGTCATATTGTTTTATAAAAGGAGGTAAGTTGATGGAATTCTATGTTACACGTGAATTGATTAACTGATATTTTTATTTCAATAATTTTTTTTTGTTCAGTTTGATTAATCTGCCTAAACTATTTAACTTACTTTGTAGGACATAGCAATTTTTTCTATGTTTATTTTCGGTCATATTATTGCTATATATTTAAATAGATCTAATTCATTTCAAGTCATGTACATGTACCTTTGTGTGACTATGACGTGGCTGTGCAAAATGTATAGGAATTTAATAATATTAACTTTTATTGGAAGTTTTGCTATTTAAAATTCCTATTTCTAACGATAACCATTCAACAACTAAATTCCTGATTTTTGCAGAAACTCTCTAGTTTAAAAGAAAATGGTAAGACAATAGATAAGGGTTTATTTTTTAATTATGAATTTACCAGAAGTATTAAAGGAATTATTTAAGAGAAAACTTCCAACTGGTGCTGAATGAGAGAATGTACCTAGACTAAGTCACTTATAATTATATTTTTATTGTTTTCAGACTCACTGGCAATGTCAAGTCATAATGGAAAGTACTATCTCCCCAAGTGTGAACCCACCAAGGCATATTGTAAGAATAATTTGGGCAATTATATCAATTGTCCACATTACAGCTGTCCCAACTACTGGCTCTCAGTGTTGATAGTTTCGGGCATGTACACAGTCTTAAATAAAACATTTTGGTTGATTTATTGCAAAACAAAGTGTTGTTTTTTTTCCACCAATTAATTTAAATGGTATGAGGATATCCGATCAACCAGGCAGAAAAGAACAAGATATTGTTTATATGATGTAACTTCTTTTTCCCAAATCTATTTTGCACCGACGTTTAATTTTCCCAATGGACCAGCCATGGGCCCCTTCCCAAAAATGGTGGATTATGCCCTGATAACATACTTTATTGACTGTTTGGGTGTCCCGCTTGCATTCCCAATGGTAAAAATCCAAATAAAAGTTTAAAAACTCTTTCTATGGTCCATTTTGACCTACGATATCGTTTAAAACAGTTTTGTCAAACAAATATGGCGACCGTTAATTTCTGGAGATTGTCACCGTTTCGTATCTCAGACTGAAATTTTACCGTGGAGCGCATGCGTGCGCATGTGTATTGTGCCAAATTTTATACGAAACCACAGTACTTTATACAGAACTAGCGGTCGCCATTTTGTTTTCGTCAGATATGTTTAGGGGTATCCTAGGTCAAAATGGACCATGAAAAGAGTATTTAAACTTTTATTTGGATTTTTACCATTGGGAATGCAAGCAGGACACCCAAACAGTCAATAAAGTATGTTATTTAATCATAGAAAGGTCTAATAAAGCTACAAGACCAAAATTTTTAACCGTCCTACAGAGCCAAATGGCACCGATCTGTGATTATACAACAAAATGGCAGGATAGTCACCTGGGGCTAAGCTCCGGTATGTAGCGTTATTGTGAAGCCCGAAGGGCTGAACGCTACGGGAGGAAGTCAATTTTAAATTTGCGAAATTAACCATGATTCCACAGGCAATATGGCACCCTTGTTCGCGGGGAAGTGTTCCAACCCTCTTTCGATATCGATGTAATGCAACAACCCAAGCCTATAGTTCGACAAAAGGGAAATGGATATTATGACAGAAAAGGTTGGTCATTCATTTTAAGGCATTTATTGCATCGGTGAACGATTTTTTCGAAGGAAAACAGGGACCGGAGTTGCAGAGTGGGGATAAAGTAACTATCACAAAATGGCGTCTCCACTACAATGGTCACCGCTCCCAGCTGGTTAGACCATTGTTTTCTACAATTACAAAGCTGTCTGACTAGTCTGCGTCTCTGGCTCCAAAATCACTATTTTTGTTACACTGATGGGCGTATTTTGGAGTCATGGCTCATTGCAATAAAAAAAGTCGGAGTAGACTGCTCGTATCTGAGTGGGCAGTTTGTGGTCAAATTTAGACTGTAAATAACAATATATCTTAGTCACATAGTGTCAAAACGGCGTTTATGAATAATTGTGCTTTCTGTTAAGTAAATTTAACATTTAAAACCTGAAAAACAGCACAGCATTGTTAAGTTACCAATGGCGAGGAAGTTTGAGACTGAAAGAGACAAATGTGAATTCAGGGGACGAATTAATACATTTACTGAACGACCCTGCCCGTGCACATCAGACACTGGGAGGTACATGTAGCTAAATTATTCATATGTACGCTATTAATTTATTATGTTCATTTTAACCTGATCTGAGAAGGTTATTTTGTTATTTCGCTGTTTAAATCTGACCACATACATTTTACTCCGGCTTTTTGATTGCAATGAACCCTGACTCCAAAATACGCCCATCAGTATAAAAAAAAATAGTTTTTTTTGGAGTCGGAAGCCCTGACTAAGCACTGACAGAGAATACAGCTTCAGATGTCAGTTGTCACTGTGTTTGAAGATCTGTCTCTTAGCTGGGGCACAAAACAAATGTCGCAAACATTTTCCGGCCAACCACGTAATTTTGCTAGATCTGCTGATGCATTCTGGATTAAAAAGTCTGTTCAATGGTTACGACGACTACAATTATGACTTCTATGAAACCCTGATGCGAACTAGCCATACAGAAAATATCATTTCTGTGTTTATCAGAATTTCGGCTTCTTGTTTAAATCAAAACAATTGTGCCGACCCGTGCATTAAAGTAAAGGTTTAACCAGCGCATGCTTTGCACGTGACAAGCTGTGTGATTGTTTGCCTAGAGCTCCTGGCAAAAAAAGGAAATTATGCTTTCCTGCACATTGACTTTTGGGGTTGAAATACTCAGTTAATTGCCTCAAAAACTTTGATGCTGGATGATGTCTTCATCGCCCTGCGACGCAACATTCTCACCAAAATGTATGCACACTCTCATAGGGATCACTCACTATGAGTGGTCAGTAGGGCAGCGGAATCTTCTATGGGGCTAATATTTAATTTTATAAGAAAAAAAACATCGTAGATAACAAATCCGGTTTTGGTCTGAGAGGTCATTAGCTTAAAAATCCTATATTAGTATATAGCTTTAAAGTGAAGAATTACTTATGGTTGACAACTTCTTGGTTTATTGGGTCACGACGTTTCGATGTAGTTCTTACATTGTTATCAAGGTCAATGTTGTTATCCATAAGTAATTCTTCACCTTATTGTAACCTTCCAACTTCTAAATGCCACTGAAAGATTATATACAGCTTGACATGTATGTTTACATGCACTCCAATCTACCTTCATTGTTATTGAAGTAGATTGTTGAACACAAAATAAACAACATTCATCTCCCAACAATCCCTTACTAATTTAGTATGTTACATGACCTGATACCATTGGGCAAAATATAGCAGGTACCAAAAGTGTTACATCAACCATAGACCTTCTCAGGCAAAATAACAACAGTGCATTTTTCACTTGATCAACGTATGTTAAAAAGTTCCCAGGTACTCATCGAAGGTTGAGGGCACCCTCTGCGCAAAGAGCCCGGTTTTCACTCCCACTTAACCTGGCAACATCGCCATATAAGGGAAATACGTAATAATAAAATAAAACCTCAATCGATCAACCAATAGACTTGACCAGTGCTCTGATAGCTGAAGAGTGCTGACAGTGACTGAAGATAACTTAAGCAAAATAGAAAGAGAAGTCTACATTTATTATAATGTGTAAACTTTTATATCTTTTTTATCAACGGTCTTTATCAGATTACAAAACAATGTGATATTGTTATAATGTAGATAACTGGGGATGAGATATGGTATGATCACACATTTTATGTATACCTGTCATTTAGCTTTAAATTTAAGGCACTCTTGCTGTCGTTATGTTTCTGACATTTATGAAAAAGAGAATCCTTGATTCCTTTCTACGTGTAAAACCACTGAAATTAAACACAGGCACACTATTGATGTCCGGTTTTGTTTAAATTGTCCAAATGTACCATACATAGTCAAGAAGATTTTCCCTGTGCCCGTTTAGTGATCAGAAATATGTATAATAGAAGCCTGAAGACAACCAATTGATCATAAATCAGGTAACTTTAACATTCAATTAAACTCATTTCAGGTCCTTTTGTTTTCAATCTCAACTTTATCAGCAAGCTTTTTGCGTCCCTTAAAGTAAATCCTGCGTCAGTATTTCTTTGATAAGCTCTGTATAATAATTCTGTCAGTGGTTCAATTTATTAAAACAACTTGTGTGCAATCCCTGGATCTGTGTATATTTACATTGCAATCACCGAACAATTAAAATTTTAAATCAAAATACAAAATGATTTTGCAAAACTACATGTAGAAAGTTTCTGACTTCTCCTTTCTGGGAAAATGATTTTCATTGAATATGTAAATAGTATTGTGGATTTTACTGGTGAGTGTGTCTTTAATAATTCTGAGATATTTAGATACATTTTATTAACTTATCATTGATAATCACTGTACATACATATACAGTGTATGTATGTAGTACAGAAACAAATAGCAGTGTTTTTTACTATATGATTAAACTTTATTTTATTCTTCTTCAATAATATGTGATATTTATAGTATTTACAATTGAAATGAGTGGAGCTGAATATGTACCTGTAATTAAACCTGGATATATGATATCAAATCTTTCAATGGCATTTAGAAGTTGAAAGGTTACAATAAGCTACACCATATATGATATCCTTTAGCTTGCAACGCCCTATAGTAAAAAATTATGTTTCAGTTAACCTAGCTCCCAATACCACAGTATAGGTGTAGTCCAGCTAAAGGTACCTACATATACCTAGTGGAACCTAGCCACCCAGCAATCATTGCTGATCTGAAAGTTTGTTTGTTTTCATTTGTATAGAAAAATAATCCGTAATACAACTACCTGACTTTTTTCAAAATTTAACTTTTTGGGTCTCTTTGTCTGTTTTATTTTAGCGATGTAATGTTTGCTGACCTAGCAAAGAGGAACATTAAGTATGCCAAATACATTAACCTTCCTGGTGTTCTATCGTATTTGGAATGAAGTCTAATGTTAAAATTTATATGGCGGTGCAGGGTGATCTTTTGGTTGGTTGGTACTTGTTTGGCCATGTGACCTTAGTGTTTCCATGGTTATTTTAGTTAAAACAGATTTTTTCTGTCTGTGTGTTTTAGTGTTCATAGATCTAGTAAAACATTGGTAGGGCATAAAGGTAGCAAACAATTTTAATGGTCAACTTTCTAGTCCTCTGGCAGTTCCAACTATGAAACCTGCGTAACATCTACTCAATGCCCTATGTATAACGAATGACACTCAATATATCATCCTATATCCTGAATGATAACGTTACCATTGATAATATACATGTCTTAACGCGGAGTTTTAATCCCAACCATTTCTTATTAGAGGGATTTATCAATCGCGCTCTATATCGTGGAGAGTACCATCTAGGTAAACTGCATGTGAATGCTTTGTGGGTCTGAAGATATACTTTTTGTCCTAAATACTGGCCAATGTGGTAAGCTGTTCTTTCTCGTAAAGACTGTCTTCTGTCTTTCAGATTGCCTTGTCCTCTATCTTTCAGATTGCCTGTAGATGGTTTTCCTGATATTCCAGAACAAGACAACATGAGGATTAACGAGAAAACCCTGATAGCATACGCTAACTCCTCCTCCACTTCCGACAGAGAAGGCTATCTCATGAAGAAAGGGGAGGTAAATAGGGGCTATCAAAAACGCTGGTTTGTACTGAAGGGAAATTTGTTATTTTACTATGAAAAGAAGGTGGACAAGGAGCCCGCTGGTGTTATCGTTTTAGAAGAATGTACCATAGAATGTTTTGACAGTTCAGAAGGTTTTGCCTTTATGATTAATTTCCGTGGTCCAAACACACGGACCTATGTACTCAGTTCGGATAATCAGGAGGACATGGAGGCATGGATGAAAGCTTTGTCGTGTGCTAGTTATGAATATATGAGATTATTGGTGTCTGATTTACAACGAAAACTGGATGAAGTGAACAGAGGCGAGACCAGTAAGTTAATTAATATGGGAGACCGGGCATCCAATGCTGTCTCCAAAGCATACGATGTTTTTAGTCCACGATCAAATGGTGTGGATATTGCAGAAGAAGCACTGATATCATTTGGCAACAATTCTTCAGCAAGTGACAGTCAAACCAGTACACCTACCACACGTTCAAATCCATTCGCCTCGGAATCTTTGGTGGATGTAGATTCTTCCCCAAAACCACTCCCTGGCCCACCAAAACAGTTACGAAAAGCGCACAGTATGCCCCAACGTACTCCAAGGACATTCAGTAAAATGCATGAGGAATTTGGACAGCTTATTTCTCTTCATGTGGAAAACGGTGAAGACAATGCAAGCAAAAGTGATCCAGTTGCAAAGAGGCGACCTCCGAGAAATCAACCTCAATCTTTGTCTCTGGATCTCCAAAGATCGTGATTTGAAACCACCAGTATAATTATGGCATGCTTCTGTTTTAGGGAGATATTTTATGGAAGTATCCACTTGTTATCACTCATTGTTTCTTATTATTCGTATGAGAAAAACGGTCTTGAACCGTCTCATTTTGTTGTTTTAATCCATGTTTGTGTCAATGGAAAGTATGTTGATTGTGTACATGTATAGTAGCACCCCATTTTAGTCTTTTACAACTTAACCAAGCCGTGTTCTTTTAACTACTACTTTGAGATTTTACCCTAGAGGTGAAAAAGCCAAAATTAGATCAAATGACTGCTTTCTTATTTATCTCATGCACGTTTTTATTTATGGCCTAGCGATCAGGTGATTATTTATCTATTATGAAGTATTTTGCCGTTTGAGGATCATTTAAATAATATTTTGTTTCAAAGTGTCATGATTATTGTTCTGTGGCAAACCACTGCATGTCGCGAACGTAAACTGTGGTATTTTATAGGTATACTATCCATGGACGTTTTACAAAAACAGATCTCTTTTTTTACTTTTTTTTTAGTTTATTCTTAAATTCTGCTCGAGTAGATTTGTTACTTGGTACCAGGTAATGGCAGGGCGCGGGTTTTTTCCTCACGAAACGACATATGTAAAATAATTGCATGCTAGCCAAAACAACTATCTGCCATTCAGTGAAGATTACAATGTTTGGTTATAAAGCAACACTATTATTATTATGAGAAGTATTTTGTTATCAGTCAACCATATACAAGCTTGGTCTACGTGCTTAAATTAGGGGCTTAACGGATGGAACGGACAGAGACCTGCCTTTTACCAGACACATTTGCTGTACGTCTTGTTAGCAACGTCCTTAAACATTGTACTATGTTTGAACCATTGAAAAATTAACAATTTAATTTTAGGTCTGGCACAATATTATGTTTTTTTATAGCCTATCTTCTAAAATGAGTTTTTGTCATTATTGAGATTATATGGAGTAACTTATTTTTAACAATACCAATTTTCATCACAAATATGGGCTCGCTTGTAAAGAGAATGGTCCAACTGGAGGACTCGGCTGTTTGTTTTGTGGACTAAAGTTATTCTGATGCGCCCACACGGGACATTCGAGAAGACCATGTGGGCGCATCATACTAACTTTAATCATACTATTATTACCAGGTCCATGGTTTCCACTTCCATGGGTATACAGCCCACTTTCCTTCCAACTCCATCGTATGAGCGCAAAAAAAAATCATGAATACACGATTGCCGCATATATTAAACACACCAAACAATAAATGAGGCAAGATGACTTAATTTTCCAATAACATCCACGTGTTGAAGATCTGTACCAGTCGTTGTTTATGATACTTCCTCAAATTATGCATGTGCATGTATATGTAATTGATTTTTAGGCTGCAAAAGAATTGTTTTTGGTTTTTATCTGCTATATCCTAAATGCATATAGAAGCCCATTGTAACACATGTAGTTAATGTTATTTCCGGCATAATACATATAGATTTGTCAAAAGTTTGTGATACGAAACTTAATGGTGCTTTGTCATTTTAATTCATTACTTTTATTGCATAAATTGAAAAAGCTTGTAACACATTTTATTTAATATATATTAAGTCGAACAAACTTTTCGTTTATCTTGTTTTTGTTTAGGGCCAACACTTTCCGTATGTATCATTCTTAATCTATTAACAAGACAGTGATATTGTTCAGAGCGGTTTATTTGAACTTTTCTACAAAGATTAAAAATTAGATTCTTTATGGACTGTCACATTGATAACACAAGTGTAACACATAAAGTTGCATGTCTTTTTCAGAACATACAAACTTATTTTGGAACCTGTTTGTGGAATGGAGTAACCATTTTCACAGTCCGTAGAGATGTGGGCTATAAGGGCGAAATAAACAGTACTCGATACATCCCAACAGCTACCCCCAATCAATCGTATAGGAAGCAAAAAAATCGGCAAGCCCTCCACCTTCGATAAGGTTGCGCAAACTCGGATCGGATCCAATCGGCTTGAGCTGGTTACATGACAAAAAGTCTCTGGCATGGATATTGAGAGAGAGGGCCAATGTCGTCATAAAAACGAGGACATTATAAGTGTGGTATGAACACCAAGCAATTAGCAAATCGGGCCGGGTATCCATGGTCGCAATATCTTCATCATGTAGAGCATCTGTGAAAAAAGTATGGCTTGAACCAATCTGACTAAAGTCGAGATGCTTGCTATTTTCAATAAGCATCTCGACTTTAGTCAGATTGGGCTTGAACGATCTTCTGTACCTTCAAAGTAGGGGTGGATCTTCATGTGATTGACAAATGTATAGAGTGATTGCAAGGTCTATACCTGGATACGCCACCTTATAACTGTGATAAGTGTCAGTGTCGTCATACCATGCACAAAAGCAATCTGATTATTGTAAACTAACTGTTTTTAGTACCACGAAAAATTAAAGAAAAAAGCTGAACTTAGTTTGTCAAATGGAAAGCCCTCAAAACCAAATCAAAATCTGAGAGAATCGGAAGCAATTTTTACATAAAGTATGTGACCCAAATTATTGCATTCTGTTTCGCATAAATATGATTACACGTTTTACGAAAACATCTAGAAGTATTACAGTAAGATAATAGATAAATAAGACGTCATGGTAGACTACTTCCTGTTCTGGACTGTCAGCCAAACACCTTCCCGAACAGACAACAGAGCTGTATCTCCAAACTTCAAGGTTTTCTGAAAACAATATTCACAGAATTCTCCTTATATTAACTTAGGCAATACAATGTGGACTTACACCCAATGAACTATATGCGTGGAATGGAGGTCACGTGGTATTTGATTTGCATCGAATGCCGCCATTACTAGGAGATCCAGATATGTTATGCACGCGCGCTTCAACTATCAATGGCGGCACATTTTACAAAGTCAGATCCAAACAAGTCAATGAGATCGCATATAGTTCATTGCTTAGACCCTTATGAAGACACCTCATCTGTACACATCGAACATATCACAAATCATGTTGGAATGAGACTGATTCAAGAAAATAAGGCTCCCTTCATGTCCTAACGAAAGCTTTCATATAATGAAGGCCAAATTGTTTTGCAGTCGTTTGCCTGGCAGAATATACAATTTAGTCATCAAGCATCTTACCGTTTTGCTGTTTGTCGTCACCCTGTACTTCTGGAAAAACTTTATCAGGTAAATCTTCATTTCCAGCAAGGCCAGTCTCATCCCAATACAGTTCCGGGGACCGTAACCAAATGGTATCCATTGGAGTGGGTGAAGTTTTTCTTTCCTCTCAGGGGTAAACCTAGATTTTATACCAAACATATCAGACTATTACATGAGTGTATACCTTCCAGCCTATAGTTATATCCCGCACAAATGCAATAAACCACCATCCTCTTCTTCACGCAAATGAAAAAATACTGAATTGATTTAGAAGTTAGGTAATTATTAAAAAAAGACGAAAGACTTGTATATATGGTTTTCATTTTTAAAAAATGGACTCGACGTTTCTATCTAGTTCTAGTTCATAAGCTTATAAGGACGATTTTAGGAACTAGATCTAAATATTGCTTCAATATATTTTAGTAAAATCTAGTCATGTTTATAAAGAAAAATAAAAGGGACCTTAGTGAGCCTTATCGGATCATTATCATCCCCCACCTTTTTTATCTGTGACATAGCCAATTTATGCAATCAAAAGATTGATTGTTTGGTGTTTTACGCCGCGCTCAAGATTATTTCACTTATATGGCGGCGTTGCCAGTTTTATTGTGTGAGGAAACCGGGCTCTATGCCCGGAGGAAACCCTCGTCTTCCGCTGGTAACTGGCAACCATCTCACATAGGTCGTTCGAGTGAAAACCCAGTCAAAATTTAAAAAAAAATTTTTTTTGGATTGAATGGGATTTGAACCCGCGACCCATTGGTGGAGGGCTGTTCGGATTGAGCGTCCAACGCTCTACCTACTGAGCCACGGAGGCCCCCTGCAATCAAAAGAGGAAAGTAAAGCCCCTTTCACAATTGAGATACGGCGGGTTTACGGCTCTTGCGGTCATGAATTTTGGCCTTCCGTACGATGGACCGCAGCCTTCCTTGCGGGCAACTGCACCTTACCGCGCGGAATTTTTGTGCCGCAAGAGCCGCAGAAAAGTTTGGTGTGCACATGGAATCCAATTTTCGGCCGTGCGAATTTTTTTATTACCTCTGATCCTTGCGGGCGCCTGTACGTTCACCGTAAACCGTTGTATCTTGTTGCACGATTTTTTTGTGTCGTAAGATGCTCCGTACGGGGAAATGTCTTGTTCAGCCAACCTTGCGGCAGCCGTAAACCGTTGACCGATTCGCCGTCTCGGTCTTGCACCGCCTTGCGTTCACCGTGCGAAAAATACCCTCAGGTGTCCTACAGGTATATATTTTTGGGTGCTTCCTTTTATCTCACAACAGTTGAAGTTTTTGCCTTGGTCTGCTTCTTAGCGGGCATCGTGGTGATCTTCCTCAATGGATTGACGATCTTTTTCTAACGTTTTTTTTTTTGATCTATGCGCCTTTTTATAGTGCAATCACGTGTGCGGAGCCCAAAATCGCTGCACGATTTGACATGCCATGACCTGTCTCTAGTTGACTTCCAATGGTGTGATATGCCATAGTCTGTCTCTAGTTGACTTTCAATGGTGTGATATGCCATGGTCTGTCTCTAGTTGACTTTCAATGGTGTGATATGCCATGGCCTGTCTCTAGTTGACTTTCAATGGTGTGATATGCCATAGTCTGTCTCTAGTTGACTTTCAATGGTGTGATATGCCATAGTCTGTCTCTAGTTGACTTCCAATGGTGTGATATGCCATAGTCTGTCTCTAGTTGACTTTCAATGGTGTGATATGCCATGGTCTGTCTCTAGTTGACTTTCAATGGTGTGATATGCCATGGTCTGTCTCTAGTTGACTTTCAATGGTGTGATATGCCATGGTCTGTCTCTAGTTGACTTTCAATGGTGTGGTATGTCATAGTCTGTCTCTAGTTGACTTTCAATGGTGTGATATGCCATAGTCTGTCTATAGTTGACTTCCAATGGTGTGGTATGTCATAGTCTGTCTCTAGTTGACTTTCAATGGTGTGATATGCCATAGTCTGTCTCTAGTTGACTTTCAATGGTGTGATATGCCATGGTCTGTCTCTAGTTGACTTCCAATGGTGTGATATGCCATGGTCTGTCTCTAGTTGACTTTCAATGGTGTGATATGCCATGGTCTGTCTCTAGTTGACTTTCAATGGTGTGATATGCCATGATCTGTCTCTAGTTGACCTCCAATGGTGTGGTATGCCATAGTCTGTCTATAGTTGACTTCCAATGGTGTGGTATGTCATAGTCTGTCTCTAGTTGACTTCCAATGGTGTGATATGCCATGGTCTGTCTCTAGTTGACTTCCAATGGTGTGGTATGCCATAGTCTGTCTCTAGTTGACTTTCAGTGGTGTGGTATGCCATAGTCTGTCTCTAGTTGACTACCAATGGTGTGATATACCATGACCTGTCTCTAGTTGACTACCTATGGTGTGGTATGCCAGAGTCTGTCTCTAGTTGACCTCCAATGGTGTGGTATGCCATAGTCTGTCTCTAGTTGACCTCCAATGGTGTGATATGCCATGATCTGTCTCTAGTTGACTTCCAATGGTGTGGTATGCCATAGTCTGTCTCTAGTTTACCTCCAATGGTGTGGTATACCATAGTCTGTCTCTAGTTGACTCCCAATGGTGTGATATGCCATGATCTGTCTCTAGTTGACTTCCAATGGTGTGGTATGCCATAGTCTGTCTCTAGTTTACCTCCAATGGTGTGGTATACCATAGTCTGTCTCTACTTGACTCCCAATGGTGTGGTATGCCATGACCTGTCTCTAGTTGACTTCCAATGGTGTGGTATGCCATAGTCTGTCTCTAGTTGACTTCCTATGGTGTGGTATGCCATGGTCTGTCTCTAGTTGACTTCCAATGGTGTGGTATACCATAGTCTGTCTCTAGTTGACTCCCAATGGTGTGGTATGCCATGACCTGTCTCTAGTTGACTTCCAATGGTGTGGTATGCCATAGTCTGTCTCTAGTTGACTTCCTATGGTGTGATATGCCATGGTCTGTCTCTAGTTGACTTCCAATGGTGTGATATGCCATAGTCTGTCTCTAGTTGACTCCCAATGGTGTGGTATGCCATAGTCTGTCTCTAGTTGACTTCCTATGGTGTGGTATGCCATGGTCTGTCTCTAGTTGACTTCCAATGGTGTGGTATACCATAGTCTGTCTCTAGTTGACTCCCAATGGTGTGGTATGCCATGACCTGTCTCTAGTTGACTTCCAATGGTGTGGTATGCCATAGTCTGTCTCTAGTTGACTTCCTATGGTGTGATATGCCATGGTCTGTCTCTAGTTGACTTCCTATGGTGTGATATGCCATGGTCTGTCTCTAGTTGACTTCCTATGGTGTGATATGCCAGAGTCTGTCTCTAGTTGACTTCCAGTGGTGTGATATGCCATAGTCTGTCTCTAGTTGACTACCAATGGTGTGATATGCCATAGTCTGTCTCTAGTTGACTTCCAATGGTGTGGTATGCCATAGTCTGTCTCTAGTTGACTTCCTATGGTGTGATATGCCATAGTCTGTCTCTAGTTGACTTTCAATGGTGTGATATGCCATAGTCTGTCTCTAGTTGACTTTCAATGGTGTGATATGCCAGAGTCTGTCTCTAGTTGACTACCTATGGTGTGATATGCCATAGTCTGTCTCTAGTTGACTTCCAATGGTGTGGTATGCCATGACCTGTCTCTAGTTGACCTCCAATGGTGTGGTATGCCATAGTCTGTCTCTAGTTGACTACCAATGGTGTGATATGCCAGAGTCTGTCTCTAGTTGACTTCCAATGGTGTGGTATGCCATGACCTGTCTCTAGTTGACCTCCAATGGTGTGGTATGCCATAGTCTGTCTCTAGTTGACTTCCTATGGTGTGGTATGCCATGGTCTGTCTCTAGTTGACTACCTATGGTGTGGTATGCCATGACCTGTCTCTAGTTGACTCCCAATGGTGTGGTATGCCATGACCTGTCTCTAGTTGACTACCAATGGTGTGGTATGCCATGACCTGTCTCTAGTTGACTACCAATGGTGTGATATGCCAGAGTCTGTCTCTAGTTGACTTCCAGTGGTGTGGTATGCCATGGTCTGTCTCTAGTTGACTTCCAATGGTGTGGTATGCCATGGTCTGTCTTTAGCTGACTACCTATGGTGTGATATGCCATGACCTGTCTCTGGTTGACTTCCAGTGGTGTGGTATGCCATAGTCTGTCTCTAGTTGACTTCCTATGGTGTGATATGCCATGACCTGTCTCTAGTTGACTTCCTATGGTGTGGTATGCCAGAGTCTGTCTCTAGTTGACTACCAATGGTGTGATATGCCATGGTCTGTCTCTAGTTGACTTCCAGTGGTGTGGTATGCCCTAGTCTGTCTCTAGTTGACTTTCAGTGGTGTGGTATGTCATAGTCTGTCTCTAGTTGACTTCCAATGGTGTGATATGCCATAGTCTGTCTCTAGTTGACTTCCAATGGTGTGGTATGCCATGGTCTGTCTCTAGTTGACTTCCAATGGTGTGGTATGCCATGGTCTGTCTCTAGTTGACTTCCAATGGTGTGGTATGCCATGGTCTGTCTCTAGTTGACTTCCAATGGTGTGATATGCCATAGTCTGTCTCTAGTTGACTACCAATGGTGTGGTATGCCATGGTCTGTCTCTAGTTGACTTCCAATGGTGTGATATGCCATAGTCTGTCTCTAGTTGACTACCAATGGTGTGGTATGCCATGGTCTGTCTCTAGTTGACTTTCAATGGTGTGATATGCCATAGTCTGTCTCTAGTTGACTCCCAATGGTGTGGTATGCCATGGTCTGTCTCTAGTTGACTTCCAATGGTGTGATATGCCAGAGTCTGTCTCTAGTTGACTACCTATGGTGTGGTATGTCATGACCTGTCTCTAGTTGACTTCCAATGGTGTGGTATGTCATGACCTGTCTCTAGTTGACTTCCTATGGTGTGGTATGCCATGACCTGTCTCTAGTTGACTTCCTATGGTGTGGTATGTCATGACCTGTCTCTAGTTGACTTCCTATGGTGTGGTATGTCATGACCTGTCTCTAGTTGACTTCCTATGGTGTGGTATGCCAGAGTCTGTCTCTAGTTGACTACCTATGGTGTGGTATGTCATGACCTGTCTCTAGTTGACTTCCAATGGTGTGGTATGCCAGAGTCTGTCTCTAGTTGACTACCTATGGTGTGGTATGTCATGACCTGTCTCTAGTTGACTTCCTATGGTGTGGTATGCCAGAGTCTGTCTCTAGTTGACTACCAATGGTGTGGTATGTCATGACCCGTCTCTAGTTGACTTTCAATGGTGTGGTATGCCAGAGTCTGTCTCTAGTTGACTCCCAATGGTGTGGTATGCCAGAGTCTGTCTCTAGTTGACTTCCAATGGTGTGGTATGCCATGACCTGTCTCTAGTTGACTTCCAATGGTGTGGTATGCCATGACCTGTCTCTAGTTGACTTCCTATGGTGTGGTATGCCATAGTCTGTCTCTAGTTGACTTCCAATGGTGTGGTATGCCATGACCTGTCTCTAGTTGACCTCCAATGGTGTGGTATGCCATAGTCTGTCTCTAGTTGACTACCAATGGTGTGATATGCCAGAGTCTGTCTCTAGTTGACTTCCAATGGTGTGGTATGCCATGACCTGTCTCTAGTTGACCTCCAATGGTGTGGTATGCCATAGTCTGTCTCTAGTTGACTTCCTATGGTGTGGTATGCCATGGTCTGTCTCTAGTTGACTACCTATGGTGTGGTATGCCATGACCTGTCTCTAGTTGACTCCCAATGGTGTGGTATGCCATGACCTGTCTCTAGTTGACTACCAATGGTGTGGTATGCCATGACCTGTCTCTAGTTGACTACCAATGGTGTGATATGCCAGAGTCTGTCTCTAGTTGACTTCCAGTGGTGTGGTATGCCATGGTCTGTCTCTAGTTGACTTCCAATGGTGTGGTATGCCATGGTCTGTCTTTAGCTGACTACCTATGGTGTGATATGCCATGACCTGTCTCTGGTTGACTTCCAGTGGTGTGGTATGCCATAGTCTGTCTCTAGTTGACTTCCTATGGTGTGATATGCCATGACCTGTCTCTAGTTGACTTCCTATGGTGTGGTATGCCAGAGTCTGTCTCTAGTTGACTTTCAATGGTGTGATATGCCATAGTCTGTCTCTAGTTGACTCCCAATGGTGTGGTATGCCATGGTCTGTCTCTAGTTGACTTCCAATGGTGTGATATGCCAGAGTCTGTCTCTAGTTGACTACCTATGGTGTGGTATGTCATGACCTGTCTCTAGTTGACTTCCAATGGTGTGGTATGTCATGACCTGTCTCTAGTTGACTTCCTATGGTGTGGTATGCCATGACCTGTCTCTAGTTGACTTCCTATGGTGTGGTATGTCATGACCTGTCTCTAGTTGACTTCCTATGGTGTGGTATGTCATGACCTGTCTCTAGTTGACTTCCTATGGTGTGGTATGCCAGAGTCTGTCTCTAGTTGACTACCTATGGCGTGGTATGTCATGACCTGTCTCTAGTTGACTTCCAATGGTGTGGTATGCCAGAGTCTGTCTCTAGTTGACTACCTATGGTGTGGTATGTCATGACTTGTCTCTAGTTGACTTCCTATGGTGTGGTATGCCAGAGTCTGTCTCTAGTTGACTTCCTATGGTGTGGTATGTCATGACCTGTCTCTAGTTGACTTCCAATGGTGTGGTATGCCAGAGTCTGTCTCTAGTTGACTCCCAATGGTGTGGTATGCCAGAGTCTGTCTCTAGTTGACTTCCAATGGTGTGGTATGCCATGACCTGTCTCTAGTTGACTTCCAATGGTGTGGTATGCCATGACCTGTCTCTAGTTGACTTCCTATGGTGTGGTATGCCATAGTCTGTCTCTAGTTGACTTCCAATGGTGTGGTATGCCATGACCTGTCTCTAGTTGACCTCCAATGGTGTGGTATGCCATAGTCTGTCTCTAGTTGACTACCAATGGTGTGATATGCCAGAGTCTGTCTCTAGTTGACTTCCAATGGTGTGGTATGCCATGACCTGTCTCTAGTTGACCTACAATGGTGTGGTATGCCATAGTCTGTCTCTAGTTGACTTCCTATGGTGTGGTATGCCATGGTCTGTCTCTAGTTGACTACCTATGGTGTGGTATGCCATGACCTGTCTCTAGTTGACTCCCAATGGTGTGGTATGCCATGACCTGTCTCTAGTTGACTACCAATGGTGTGGTATGCCATGACCTGTCTCTAGTTGACTACCAATGGTGTGATATGCCAGAGTCTGTCTCTAGTTGACTTCCAGTGGTGTGGTATGCCATGGTCTGTCTCTAGTTGACTTCCAATGGTGTGGTATGCCATGGTCTGTCTTTAGCTGACTACCTATGGTGTGATATGCCATGACCTGTCTCTGGTTGACTTCCAGTGGTGTGGTATGCCATAGTCTGTCTCTAGTTGACTTCCTATGGTGTGATATGCCATGACCTGTCTCTAGTTGACTTCCTATGGTGTGGTATGCCAGAGTCTGTCTCTAGTTGACTACCAATGGTGTGATATGCCATGGTCTGTCTCTAGTTGACTTCCAGTGGTGTGGTATGCCATAGTCTGTCTCTAGTTGACTTTCAGTGGTGTGGTATGCCATAGTCTGTCTCTAGTTGACTTCCAATGGTGTGATATGCCATAGTCTGTCTCTAGTTGACTTCCAATGGTGTGGTATGCCATGGTCTGTCTCTAGTTGACTTCCAATGGTGTGGTATGCCATGGTCTGTCTCTAGTTGACTTCCAATGGTGTGGTATGCCATGGTCTGTCTCTAGTTGACTTCCAATGGTGTGATATGCCATAGTCTGTCTCTAGTTGACTACCAATGGTGTGGTATGCCATGGTCTGTCTCTAGCTGACTTCCAATGGTGTGATATGCCATAGTCTGTCTCTAGTTGACTACCAATGGTGTGGTATGCCATGGTCTGTCTCTAGTTGACTTTCAATGGTGTGATATGCCATAGTCTGTCTCTAGTTGACTCCCAATGGTGTGGTATGCCATGGTCTGTCTCTAGTTGACTTCCAATGGTGTGATATGCCAGAGTCTGTCTCTAGTTGACTACCTATGGTGTGGTATGTCATGACCTGTCTCTAGTTGACTTCCAATGGTGTGGTATGTCATGACCTGTCTCTAGTTGACTTCCTATGGTGTGGTATGCCATGACCTGTCTCTAGTTGACTTCCTATGGTGTGGTATGCCATAGTCTGTCTCTAGTTGACTTCCTATGGTGTGGTATGCCATAGTCTGTCTCTAGTTGACTTCCAATGGTGTGATATGCCAGAGTCTGTCTCTAGTTGACTTCCAATGGTGTGGTATGCCATGACCTGTCTCTAGTTGACTTCCTATGGTGTGGTATGTCATGACCTGTCTCTAGTTGACTTCCTATGGTGTGGTATGCCAGAGTCTGTCTCTAGTTGACTACCTATGGTGTGGTATGTCATGACCTGTCTCTAGTTGACTTCCAATGGTGTGGTATGCCAGAGTCTGTCTCTAGTTGACTACCTATGGTGTGGTATGTCATGACCTGTCTCTAGTTGACTTCCTATGGTGTGGTATGCCAGAGTCTGTCTCTAGTTGACTTCCTATGGTGTGGTATGTCATGACCTGTCTCTAGTTGACTTCCAATGGTGTGGTATGCCAGAGTCTGTCTCTAGTTGACTCCCAATGGTGTGGTATGCCAGAGTCTGTCTCTAGTTGACTTCCAATGGTGTGGTATGCCATGACCTGTCTCTAGTTGACTTCCAATGGTGTGGTATGCCATGACCTGTCTCTAGTTGACCTCCAATGGTGTGGTATGTCATGACTTGTCTCTAGTTCACTACCTATGGTGTGGTATGTCATGACCTGTCTCTAGTTGACTACCTATGGTGGGGTATGCCATGACCTGTCTCTAGTTGACTACCTATGGTGTGGTATGCCATGACCTGTCTCTAGTTGACTTCCAATGGTGTGGTATGCCATGACCTGTCTCTAGTTGACTTCCAATGGTGTGATATGCCATGACCTGTCTCTAGTTGACTTCCAATGGTGTGGTATGCCATGACCTGTCTCTAGTTGACTACCTATGGTGTGGTATGCCATGACCTGTCTCTAGTTGACTTCCAATGGTGTGGTATGCCATGACCTGTCTCTAGTTGACTCCCAATGGTGTGATATGCCATGACCTGTCTCTACTTGACTTCCTATGGTGTGGTATGTCATGACCTGTCTCTAGTTGACTACCTATGGTGTGGTATGCCATGACCTGTCTCTAGTTGACTACCTATGGTGTGATATGCCATAGTCTGTCTCTAGTTGACTACCTATGGTGTGGTATGCCATGACCTGTCTCTAGTTGACTTTCAATGGTGTGGTATGCCATGACCTGTCTCTAGTTGACTTCCAATGGTGTGGTATGCCATGACCTGTCTCTAGTTGACTTCCAATGGTGTGATATGCCATGACCTGTCTCTAGTTGACTTCCAATGGTGTGGTATGCCATGACCTGTCTCTAGTTGACTTCCAATGGTGTGGTATGTCATGACCTGTCTCTAGTTGACCTCCAATGGTGTGGTATGCCATAGTCTGTCTCTAGTTGACTTCCAGTGGTGTGGTATGCCATGACCTGTCTCTAGTTGACTTCCAATGGTGTGGTATGCCATAGTCTGTCTCTAGTTGACTTCCTTTGGTGTGGTATGCCATAGTCTGTCTCTACTTGACTTTCAATGGTGTGGTATGCCATGACCTGTCTCTAGTTGACTTCCTATGGTGTGGTAACCGTATGCCATAGTCTGTCTCTACTTGACTTTCAATGGTGTGGTATGCCATGACCTGTCTCTACTTGACTTTCAATGGTGTGGTATGCCATGACCTGTCTCTAGTTGACTTCCTATGGTGTGGTAACCGTATGCCATAGTCTGTCTCTACTTGACTTTCAATGGTGTGGTATGCCATGACCTGTCTCTAGTTGACCTCCAATGGTGTGGTATGCCATAGTCTGTCTCTAGTTGACTTCCTTTGGTGTGGTATGCCATAGTCTGTCTCTACTTGACTTTCAATGGTGTGGTATGCCATGACCTGTCTCTAGTTGACTTCCTATGGTGTGGTAACCGTATGCCATAGTCTGTCTCTACTTGATTTTCAATGGTGTGGTATGCCATGACCTGTCTCTACTTGACTTTCAATGGTGTGATATGCCATAGTCTGTCTCTAGTTGACCTCCAATGGTGTGGTATGCCATGACCTGTCTCTAGTTGACTTCCTATGGTGTGGTATGCCATAGTCTGTCTCTAGTTGACTTCCAGTGGTGTGGTATGCCATAGTCTGTCTCTAGTTTACTTCCTATGGTGTGGTATGCCATAGTCTGTCTCTACTTGACTCCCAATGGTGTGGTATGCCATAGTCTGTCTCTACTTGACTCCCAATGGTGTGGTATGCCATGACCTGTCTCTAGTTGACTACCTATGGTGTGATATGCCATAGTCTGTCTCTAGTTGACTTCCAATGGTGTGGTATGCCATAGTCTGTCTCTAGTTGACTACCTATGGTGTGGTATGCCATAGTCTGTCTCTAGTTGACCTCCAACGGTGGGGTATGCCATGGTCTGTCTCTACTTGACTTTCAATGGTGTGGTATGCCATGACCTGTCTCTAGTTGACTTCCTATGGTGTGGTATGCCATAGTCTGTCTCTACTTGACTTTCAATGGTGTGGTATGCCATGACCTGTCTCTACTTGACTTTCAATGGTGTGATATGCCATAGTCTGTCTCTAGTTGACCTCCAATGGTGTGGTATGCCATGACCTGTCTCTAGTTGACTTCCTATGGTGTGGTATGCCATAGTCTGTCTCTAGTTGACTTTCAGTGGTGTGGTATGCCATAGTCTGTCTCTAGTTGACTTCCAATGGTGTGATATGCCATAGTCTGTCTCTAGTTGACTTCCAATGGTGTGGTATGCCATGGTCTGTCTCTAGTTGACTTCCAATGGTGTGGTATGCCATGGTCTGTCTCTAGTTGACTTCCAATGGTGTGGTATGCCATGGTCTGTCTCTAGTTGACTTCCAATGGTGTGATATGCCATAGTCTGTCTCTAGTTGACTACCAATGGTGTGGTATGCCATGGTCTGTCTCTAGTTGACTTCCAATGGTGTGATATGCCATAGTCTGTCTCTAGTTGACTACCAATGGTGTGGTATGCCATGGTCTGTCTCTAGTTGACTTTCAATGGTGTGATATGCCATAGTCTGTCTCTAGTTGACTCCCAATGGTGTGGTATGCCATGGTCTGTCTCTAGTTGACTTCCAATGGTGTGATATGCCAGAGTCTGTCTCTAGTTGACTACCTATGGTGTGGTATGTCATGACCTGTCTCTAGTTGACTTCCAATGGTGTGGTATGTCATGACCTGTCTCTAGTTGACTTCCTATGGTGTGGTATGCCATGACCTGTCTCTAGTTGACTTCCTATGGTGTGGTATGCCATAGTCTGTCTCTAGTTGACTTCCTATGGTGTGGTATGCCATAGTCTGTCTCTAGTTGACTTCCAATGGTGTGATATGCCAGAGTCTGTCTCTAGTTGACTTCCAATGGTGTGGTATGCCATGACCTGTCTCTAGTTGACTTCCTATGGTGTGGTATGTCATGACCTGTCTCTAGTTGACTTCCTATGGTGTGGTATGCCAGAGTCTGTCTCTAGTTGACTACCTATGGTGTGGTATGTCATGACCTGTCTCTAGTTGACTTCCAATGGTGTGGTATGCCAGAGTCTGTCTCTAGTTGACTACCTATGGTGTGGTATGTCATGACCTGTCTCTAGTTGACTTCCTATGGTGTGGTATGCCAGAGTCTGTCTCTAGTTGACTTCCTATGGTGTGGTATGTCATGACCTGTCTCTAGTTGACTTCCAATGGTGTGGTATGCCAGAGTCTGTCTCTAGTTGACTCCCAATGGTGTGGTATGCCAGAGTCTGTCTCTAGTTGACTTCCAATGGTGTGGTATGCCATGACCTGTCTCTAGTTGACTTCCAATGGTGTGGTATGCCATGACCTGTCTCTAGTTGACCTCCAATGGTGTGGTATGTCATGACTTGTCTCTAGTTGACTACCTATGGTGTGGTATGTCATGACCTGTCTCTAGTTGACTACCTATGGTGTGGTATGCCATGACCTGTCTCTAGTTGACTACCTATGGTGTGGTATGCCATGACCTGTCTCTAGTTGACTTCCAATGGTGTGGTATGCCATGACCTGTCTCTAGTTGACTTCCAATGGTGTGATATGCCATGACCTGTCTCTAGTTGACTTCCAATGGTGTGGTATGTCATGACCTGTCTCTAGTTGACTACCTATGGTGTGGTATGCCATGACCTGTCTCTAGTTGACTTCCAATGGTGTGGTATGCCATGACCTGTCTCTAGTTGACTTCCAATGGTGTGATATGCCATGACCTGTCTCTAGTTGACTACCTATGGTGTGGTATGCCATGACCTGTCTCTAGTTGACTTCCAATGGTGTGGTATGCCATGACCTGTCTCTAGTTGACTCCCAATGGTGTGGTATGCCATGGTCTGTCTCTAGTTGACTTCCTATGGTGTGGTATGCCATGACCTGTCTCTAGTTGACTCCCAATGGTGTGGTATGCCATGACCTGTCTCTAGTTGACTTCCAATGGTGTGGTATGCCATGACCTGTCTCTAGTTGACTTCCAATGGTGTGGTATGCCATAGTCTGTCTCTAGTTGACTTCCAGTGGTGTGGTATGCCATGACCTGTCTCTAGTTGACTTCCAATGGTGTGGTATGCCATGACCTGTCTCTAGTTGACTCCCAATGGTGTGGTATGCCATGACCTGTCTCTAGTTGACTCCCAATGGTGTGGTATGCCATGACCTGTCTCTAGTTGACTTCCAATGGTGTGGTATGCCATGACCTGTCTCTAGTTGACTCCCAATGGTGTGGTATGCCATGACCTGTCTCTAGTTGACTCCCAATGGTGTGGTATGCCATGACCTGTCTCTAGTTGACTTCCAATGGTGTGGTATGCCATGACCTGTCTCTAGTTGACTTCCTATGGTGTGGTATGCCATAGTCTGTCTCTAGTTGACTTCCAGTTTTGTGGTATGCCATGACCTGTCTCTAGTTGACTTCCAATGGTGTGGTATGCCATAGTCTGTCTCTAGTTGACTTCCTTTGGTGTGGTATGCCATAGTCTGTCTCTACTTGACCTCCAATGGTGTGGTATGTCATGACTTGTCTCTAGTTGACTACCTATGGTGTGGTATGTCATGACCTGTCTCTAGTTGACTACCTATGGTGTGGTATGCCATGACCTGTCTCTAGTTGACTTCCTATGGTGTGGTATGCCATGGTCTGTCTCTAGTTGACTTCCTATGGTGTGGTATGCCATGACCTGTCTCTAGTTGACTACCTATGGTGTGGTATGCCATGACCTGTCTCTAGTTGACTTCCAATGGTGTGGTATGCCATGCCCTGTCTCTAGTTGACTTCCAATGGTGTGATATGCCATGACCTGTCTCTAGTTGACTTCCAATGGTGTGGTATGCCATGACCTGTCTCTAGTTGACTTCCAATGGTGTGGTATGTCATGACCTGTCTCTAGTTGACCTCCAATGGTGTGGTATGCCATAGTCTGTCTCTAGTTGACTTCCTATGGTGTGGTATGTCATGACCTGTCTCTAGTTGACCTCCAATGGTGTGGTATGCCATAGTCTGTCTCTAGTTGACTTCCAGTGGTGTGGTATGCCATAACCTGTCTCTAGTTGACTTCCAATGGTGTGGTATGCCATAGTCTGTCTCTAGTTGACTTCCTTTGGTGTGGTATGCCATAGTCTGTCTCTACTTGACTTTCAATGGTGTGGTATGCCATGACCTGTCTCTAGTTGACTTCCTATGGTGTGGTAACCGTATGCCATAGTCTGTCTCTACTTGACTTTCAATGGTGTGGTATGCCATGACCTGTCTCTACTTGACTTTCAATGGTGTGGTATGCCATGACCTGTCTCTAGTTGACTTCCTATGGTGTGGTAACCGTATGCCATAGTCTGTCTCTACTTGACTTTCAATGGTGTGGTATGCCATGACCTGTCTCTAGTTGACCTCCAATGGTGTGGTATGCCATAGTCTGTCTCTAGTTGACTTCCTTTGGTGTGGTATGCCATAGTCTGTCTCTACTTGACTTTCAATGGTGTGGTATGCCATGACCTGTCTCTAGTTGACTTCCTATGGTGTGGTAACCGTATGCCATAGTCTGTCTCTACTTGACTTTCAATGGTGTGGTATGCCATGACCTGTCTCTACTTGACTTTCAATGGTGTGATATGCCATAGTCTGTCTCTAGTTGACCTCCAATGGTGTGGTATGCCATGACCTGTCTCTAGTTGACTTCCTATGGTGTGGTATGCCATAGTCTGTCTCTAGTTGACTTCCAGTGGTGTGGTATGCCATAGTCTGTCTCTAGTTGACTTCCTATGGTGTGGTATGCCATAGTCTGTCTCTACTTGACTCCCAATGGTGTGGTATGCCCTAGTGTTTCTCTACTTGACTCCCAATGGTGTGGTATGCCATGACCTGTCTCTAGTTGACTACCTATGGTGTGATATGCCATAGTCTGTCTCTAGTTGACTTCCAATGGTGTGGTATGCCATAGTCTGTCTCTAGTTGACTACCTATGGTGTGGTATGCCATAGTCTGTCTCTAGTTGACCTCCAATGGTGGGGTATGCCATGGTCTGTCTCTACTTGACTTTCAATGGTGTGGTATGCCATGACCTGTCTCTAGTTGACTTCCTATGGTGTGGTATGCCATAGTCTGTCTCTACTTGACTTTCAATGGTGTGGTATGCCATGACCTGTCTCTACTTGACTTTCAATGGTGTGATATGCCATAGTCTGTCTCTAGTTGACCTCCAATGGTGTGGTATGCCATGACCTGTCTCTAGTTGACTTCCTATGGTGTGGTATGCCATAGTCTGTCTCTAGTTGACTTCCAGTGGTGTGGTATGCCATAGTCTGTCTCTAGTTGACTTCCTTTGGTGTGGTATGCCATAGTCTGTCTTTACTTGACTTTCAATGGTGTGGTATGCCATGACCTGTCTCTACTTGACTTTCAATGGTGTGATATGTCATAGTCTGTCTCTAGTTGACTTCCAATGGTGTGGTATGCCATGGTCTGTCTCTAGTTGACTACCTATGGTGTGGTATGCCATGACCTGTCTCTAGTTGACTTCCTATGGTGTGGTATGCCATGACCTGTCTCTACTTGACTTTCAATGGTGTGATATGCCATGATCTGTCTCTAGTGGACTCCCAATGGTGTGGTATGCCATGGTCTGTCTCTAGTTGACTTCCAATGGTGTGGTATGCCATAGTCTGTCTCTAGTTGACTTCCAGTGGTGTGGTATGCCATAGTCTGTCTCTAGTTGACCTCCAATGGTGTGGTATGCCATAGTCTGTCTCTAGTTGACTTCCAGTGGTGTGGTATGCCATAGTCTGTCTCCAGTTGACCTCCAATGGTGTGGTATGCCATAGTCTGTCTCTAGTTGACCTCCAATGGTGTGGTATGCCATAGTCTGTCTCTACTTGACTTCCAATGGTGTGGCATGCCATAGTCTGTCTCTAGTTGAATCCCAATGGTGTGATATGCCATAGTCTGTCTCTAGTTGACTTCCTATGGTGTGATATGCCATAGTCTGTCTCTAGTTGACTTTCAATGGTGTGGTATGCCATGGTCTGTCTCTAGTTGACTACCTATGGTGTGGTATGCCATAGTCTGTCTCTAGTTGACTTCCTTTGGTGTGATATGCCATAGTCTGTCTCTAGTTGACCTCCAATGGTGTGGTATACCATAGTCTGTCTCTAGTTGACTTCCAATGGTGTGATATGCCATAGTCTGTCTCTAGTTGACTTTCAATGGTGTGGTATGCCATGATCTGTCTCTAGTTGACTACCTATGGTGTGGTATGCCATGACCTGTCTCTAGTTGACTACCAATGGTGTGGTAACCGTATGCCATAGTCTGTCTCTAGTTGACTTTCAATGGTGTGGTATGCCATGATCTGTCTCTAGTTGACTACCTATGGTGTGGTATGTCATAGTCTGTCTCTAGTTGACTACCAATGGTGTGGTATACCATAGTCTGTCTCTAGTTGACTTCCAATGGTGTGGTATGCCATGATCTGTCTCTAGTTGACTACCTATGGTGTGGTATGCCATAGTCTGTCTCTAGTTGACTACCTATGGTGTGATATGCCATAGTCTGTCTCTAGTTGACTTCATATGGTGTGATATGCCATAGTCTGTCTCTAGTTGACTTTCAATGGTGTGGTATGCCATGATCTGTCTCTAGTTGACTACCTATGGTGTGGTATGCCATGAGCTGTCTCTAGTTGACTACCAATGGTGTGATATACCATAGTCTGTCTCTAGTTGACTTTCAATGGTGTGGTATGCCATGATCTGTCTCTAGTTGACTACCTATGGTGTGGTATGCCATAGTCTGTCTCTAGTTGACTCCCAATGGTGTGGTATGCCATGATCTGTCTCTAGTTGACTACCTATGGTGTGGTATGCCATGACCTGTCTCTAGTTGACTTCCAATGGTGTGGTATGTCATAGTCTGTCTCTAGTTGACTCCCAATGGTGTGGTATGCCATGATCTGTCTCTAGTTGACTACCTATGGTGTGGTATGCCATGACCTGTCTCTAGTTGACTTCCAATGGTGTGGTATGTCATAGTCTGTCTCTAGTTGACTTCCAATAGTGTGATATGCCATAGTCTGTCTCTAGTTGACTTTCAATGGTGTGGTATACCATAGTCTGTCTCTAGTTGACTTTCTATGGTGTGATATGCCATAGTCTGTCTCTAGTTGACTTCCAATGGTGTGATATGCCATAGTCTGTCTCTAGTTGAATCCCAATGGTGTGATATGCCATAGTCTGTCTCTAGTTGAATCCCAATGGTGTGGTATGCCATAGTCTGTCTCTAGTTGAATCCCAATGTTGTGATATGCCATAGTCTGTCTCTAGTTGAATCCCAATGGTGTGGTATGCCATAGTCTGTCTCTAGTTGAATCCCAATGGTGTGGTATACCATAGTCTGTCTCTAGTTGACTTTCAATGGTGTGGTATACCATAGTCTGTCTCTAGTTGACTACCTATGGTGTGGTATACCATAGTCTGTCTCTAGTTGACCTCCAATGGTGTGATATGCCATAGTCTGTCTCTAGTTGACTTCCAATGGTGTGATATGCCATAGTCTGTCTCTAGTTGACTACCTATGGTGTGGTATGCCATAGTCTGTCTCTAGTTGACTTCCAATGGTGTGATATGCCATAGGCTGTCTCTAGTTGACTTCCAATGGTGTGATATGCCATAGTCTGTCTCTAGTTGACTTCCAATGGTGTGATATGCCATAGTCTGTCTCTAGTTGACTTCCAGTGGTGTGGTATGCCATAGTCTGTCTCTAGTTGACTTCCAATGGTGTGGTATACCATAGTCTGTCTCTAGTTGACTTCCTATGGTGTGATATGCCATAGTCTGTCTCTAGTTGACCTCCAATGGTGTGGTATGCCATAGTCTGTCTCTAGTTGAATCCCAATGGTGTGGTATGCCATAGTCTGTCTCTAGTTGACTTCCAATGGTGTGGTATACCATAGTCTGTCTCTAGTTGACTACCTATGGTGTGGTATGCCATAGTCTGTCTCTAGTTGACTTTCTATGGTATGGTATGCCATAGTCTGTCTCTAGTTGAATCCCAATGGTGTGGTATGCCATAGTCTGTCTCTAGTTGACTTCCAATGGTGTGATATGCCATGACCTGTCTCTAGTTGACTTTCTATGGTGTGGTATGTCATGACCTGTCTCTAGTTGACCTCCAATGGTGTGGTATGCCATAGTCTGTCTCTAGTTGACTTCCAGTGGTGTGGTATGCCATAGTCTGTCTCTAGTTGACTTCCAATGGTGTGATATGCCATGACCTGTCTCTAGTTGAATCCCAATGGTGTGGTATGCCATAGTCTGTCTCTAGTTGACTTCCAATGGTGTGGTATGCCACGATCTGTCTCTAGTTGACTTCCAATGGTGTGGTATGCCATAGTCTGTCTCTAGTTGACTTTCAATGGTGTGGTATGTCATAGTCTGTCTCTAGTTGACTTCCAATGGTGTGATATACCATAGTCTGTCTCTAGTTGACTTCCAATGGTGTGGTATGCCATGATCTGTCTCTAGTTGACTACCTATGGTGTGGTATGTCATGACCTGTCTCTAGTTGACCTCCAATGGTGTGATATGCCATGACCTGTCTCTAGTTGAATCCCAATGGTGTGGTATGCCATGATCTGTCTCTAGTTGACTTCCAATGGTTTGGTATGCCATGATCTGTCTCTAGTTGACTTCCAATGGTGTGGTATGCCATGATCTGTCTCTAGTTGACTACCTATGGTGTGGTATGTCATGACCTGTCTCTAGTTGACTTCCAATGGTGTGATATGCCATGATCTGTCTCTAGTTGACCTCTAATGGTGTGATATGCCATGACCTGTCTCTAGTTGACTTCCAATGGTGTGGTATGCCATGACCTGTCTCTTGTTGACTTCCAATGGTGTGGTATGCCATGACCTGTCTCTATTTGACCTCCAATGGTGTGGTATGCCATGACCTGTCTCTAGTTGACTTCCAATGGTGTGGTATGCCATGGCCTGTCTCTAGTTGACCTCCAATGGTGTGGTATGCCATGACCTGTCTCTAGTTGACCTCCAATGGTGTGGTATGCCATAGTCTGTCTCTAGTTGACTTCCAATGGTGTGATATGCCACGATCTGTCTCTAGTTGACTTTCAATGGTGTGATATGCTATGATCTGTCTCTAGTTGACTTTCAATGGTGTGGTATGCCATGATCTGTCTCTAGTTGATACCCAATGGTGTGATATGCCACGATCTGTCTCTAGTTGACTCCCAATGGTGTGGTATGTCATAGTCTGTCTCTAGTTGACTTTCAATGGTGTGATATGCCATGATCTGTCTCTAGTTGACTTCCAATGGTGTGGTACGTCATAGTCTGTCTCTAGTTGACTTTCAATGGTGTGGTATGTCATAGTCTGTCTCTAGTTGACTTCCAATGGTGTGATATGCCACGATCTGTCTCTAGTTGACCTCCAATGGTGTGGTATGCCATAGTCTGTCTCTAGTTGACTTCCAATGGTGTGATATGCCACGATCTGTCTCTTGTTGACTTTCAATGGTGTGATATGCCATGATCTGTCTCTAGTTGACTTCCAATGGTGTGATATGCTATAGTCTGTCTCTAGTTGACTTTCAATGGTGTGGTATGCCATGATCTGTCTCTAGTTGATACCCAATGGGGTGATATGCCACGATCTGTCTCTAGTTGACTTCCAATGGTGTGGTATGCCATGACCTGTCTCTAGTTGACCTCCAATGGTGTGATATGCCATGATCTGTCTCTAGTTGACTTTCAATGGTGTGGTATGCCATGATCTGTCTCTAGTTGATACCCAATGGTGTGATATGCCACGATCTGTCTCTAGTTGACTCCCAATGGTGTGGTATGTCATAGTCTGTCTCTAGTTGACTTTCAATGGTGTGATATGCCATGATCTGTCTCTAGTTGACTTCCAATGGTGTGGTATGTCATAGTCTGTCTCTAGTTGACTTTCAATGGTGTGGTATGTCATAGTCTGTCTCTAGTTGACTTTCAATGGTGTGGTATGCCATGACCTGTCTCTAGTTGACCTCCAATGGTGTGGTATGCCATAGTCTGTCTCTAGTTGACTTCCAATGGTGTGATATGCCACGATCTGTCTCTAGTTGACTTTCAATGGTGGGATATGCCATAGTCTGTCTCTAGTTGACTTCCAATGGTGTGATATGCCATAGTCTGTCTCTAGTTGACTTTCAATGGTGTGGTATGCCATGATCTGTCTCTAGTTGATACCCAATGGTGTGATATGCCACGATCTGTCTCTAGTTGACTTCCAATGGTGTGGTATGCCATGACCTGTCTCTGGTTGACCTCCAAAGGTGTGATATGCCATGATCTGTCTCTAGTTGACCTCCAATGGTGTGATATGCCATGGTCTGTCTCTAGTTGACCTCCAATGGTGTGGTATGCCATGATCTGTCTCTAGTTGACTTCCAATGGTGTGGTATGCCATGACCTGTCTCTAGTTGACCTCCAATGGTGTGATATGCCATGATCTGTCTCTAGTTGACCTCCAATGGTGTGATATGCCATGGTCTGTCTCTAGTTGACCTCCAATGGTGTGGTATGCCATGATCTGTCTCTAGTTGACCTCCAATGGTGTGGTATGTCATAGTCTGTCTCTAGTTGACTTTCAATGGTGTGATATGCCATGATCTGTCTCTAGTTGACTTCCAATGGTGTGGTATGTCATGACCTGTCTCTAGTTGACCTCCAATGGTGTGGTATGCCACGATCTGTCTCTAGTTGACTTTCAATGGTGTGGTATGTCATAGTCTGTCTCTAGTTGACTTTCAATGGTGTGATATGCCATGAGCTGTCTCTAGTTGACTTCCAATGGTGTGATATGCCATGATCTGTCTCTAGTTGACTTCCAATGGTGTGGTATGTCATAGTCTGTCTCTAGTTGACTTTCAATGGTGTGGTATGTCATAGTCTGTCTCTAGTTGACTTTCAATGGTGTGGTATGCCATGACATGTCTCTAGTTGACCTCCAATGGTGTGGTATGCCATAGTCTGTCTCTAGTTGACTTCCAATGGTGTGATATGCCACGATCTGTCTCTAGTTGACTTTCAATGGTGGGATATGCCATAGTCTGTCTCTAGTTGACTTCCAATGGTGAGATATGCCATAGTCTGTCTCTAGTTGACTTTCAATGGTGTGGTATGCCATGATCTGTCTCTAGTTGATACCCAATGGTGTGATATGCCACGATCTGTCTCTAGTTGACTTCCAATGGTGTGGTATGCCATGACCTGTCTCTAGTTGACCTCCAATGGTGTGATATGCCATAATCTGTCTCTAGTTGACCTCCAATGGTGTGATATGCCATGGTCTGTCTCTAGTTGACCTCCAATGGTGTGGTATGCCATGATCTGTCTCTAGTTGACCTTCAATGGTGTGGTATGTCATAGTCTGTCTCTAGTTGACTTTCAATGGTGTGATATGCCATGATCTGTCTCTAGTTGACTTCCAATGGTGTGGTATGTCATGACCTGTCTCTAGTTGACCTCCAATGGTGTGGTATGCCACGATCTGTCTCTAGTTGACTTTCAATGGTGTGGTATGTCATAGTCTGTCTCTAGTTGACTTTCAATGGTTTGATATGCCATGAGCTGTCTCTAGTTGACTTCCAATGGTGTGATATGCCATGACCTGTCTCTAGTTGACTTCCAATGGTGTGATATGCCATGGTCTGTCTCTAGTTGACCTCCAATGGTGTGGTATGCCATAGTCTGTCTCTAGTTGACTTTCAATGGTGTGATATGCCATGATCTGTCTCTAGTTGACTTCCAATGGTGTGGTATGTCATAGTCTGTCTCTAGTTGACTACCTATGGTGTGATATGCCATGGTCTGTCTCTAGTTGACTTCCAATGGTGTGGTATGCCATAGTCTGTCTCTAGTTGACCTCCAATGGTGTGGTATGCCATAGTCTGTCTCTAGTTGACTTTCAATGGTGTGATATGCCATGGTCTGTCTCTAGTTGAACTCCAATGGTGTGGTATGCCATAGTCTGTCTCTAGTTGACTTCCAATGGTGTGATATGCCATGACCTGTCTCTAGTTGACTTCCAATGGTGTGGTATGCCATGGTCTGTCTCTAGTTGACCTCCAATGGTGTGGTATGCCATAGTCTGTCTCTAGTTGACTTTCAATGGTGTGATATGCCATGATCTGTCTCTAGTTGACTTCCAATGGTGTGGTATGTCATAGTCTGTCTCTAGTTGACTACCTATGGTGTGATATGCCATGGTCTGTCTCTAGTTGACTTCCAATGGTGTGGTATGCCATAGTCTGTCCCTAGTTGACTTCCAATGGTGTGGTATGCCATGACCTGTCTCTAGTTGACCTCCAATGGTGTGGTATGCCATAGTCTGTCTCTAGTTGACTTCCAATGGTGTGGTATGCCATAGTCTGTCTCTAGTTGACTTCCAATGGTGTGGTATGCCATGACCTGTCTCTAGTTGACCTCCAATTGTGTGGTATGCCATGATCTGTCTCTAGTTGACCTCCAATGGTGTGGTATGCCATAGTCTGTCTCTAGTTGACTTCCAATGGTGTGATATGCCATGATCTGTCTCTAGTTGACCTCCAATGGTGTGATATGCCATGATCTGTCTCTAGTTGACTTTCAATGGTGTGGTATGTCATAGTCTGTCTCTAGTTGACTTTCAATGGTGTGGTATGCCATAGTCTGTCTCTAGTTGACTTTCAATGGTGTGATATGCCATGATCTGTCTCTAGTTGACTTTCAATGGTGTGGTATGTCATAGTCTGTCTCTAGTTGACTACCTATGGTGTGATATGCCATGGTCTGTCTCTAGTTGACTTCCAATGGTGTGGTATACCATAGTCTGTCTCTAGTTGACTTCCAATGGTGTGATATGCCATGATCTGTCTCTAGTTGACTTTCAATGGTGTGGTATGTCATAGTCTGTCTCTAGTTGACTTTCAATGGTGTGATATGCCATGATCTGTCTCTAGTTGACTTCCAATGGTGTGATATGCTATAGTCTGTCTCTAGTTGACTTTCAATGGTGTGGTATGCCATGATCTGTCTCTAGTTGATACCCAATGGGGTGATATGCCACGATCTGTCTCTAGTTGACTTCCAATGGTGTGGTATGCCATGACCTGTCTCTAGTTGACCTCCAATGGTGTGATATGCCATGATCTGTCTCTAGTTGACTTTCAATGGTGTGGTATGCCATGATCTGTCTCTAGTTGATACCCAATGGTGTGATATGCCACGATCTGTCTCTAGTTGACTCCCAATGGTGTGGTATGTCATAGTCTGTCTCTAGTTGACTTTCAATGGTGTGATATGCCATGATCTGTCTCTAGTTGACTTCCAATGGTGTGGTATGTCATAGTCTGTCTCTAGTTGACTTTCAATGGTGTGGTATGTCATAGTCTGTCTCTAGTTGACTTTCAATGGTGTGGTATGCCATGACCTGTCTCTAGTTGACCTCCAATGGTGTGGTATGCCATAGTCTGTCTCTAGTTGACTTCCAATGGTGTGATATGCCACGATCTGTCTCTAGTTGACTTTCAATGGTGGGATATGCCATAGTCTGTCTCTAGTTGACTTCCAATGGTGTGATATGCCATAGTCTGTCTCTAGTTGACTTTCAATGGTGTGGTATGCCATGATCTGTCTCTAGTTGATACCCAATGGTGTGATATGCCACGATCTGTCTCTAGTTGACTTCCAATGGTGTGGTATGCCATGACCTGTCTCTGGTTGACCTCCAATGGTGTGATATGCCATGATCTGTCTCTAGTTGACCTCCAATGGTGTGATATGCCATGGTCTGTCTCTAGTTGACCTCCAATGGTGTGGTATGCCATGATCTGTCTCTAGTTGACTTCCAATGGTGTGGTATGCCATGACCTGTCTCTAGTTGACCTCCAATGGTGTGATATGCCATGATCTGTCTCTAGTTGACCTCCAATGGTGTGATATGCCATGGTCTGTCTCTAGTTGACCTCCAATGGTGTGGTATGCCATGATCTGTCTCTAGTTGACCTCCAATGGTGTGGTATGTCATAGTCTGTCTCTAGTTGACTTTCAATGGTGTGATATGCCATGATCTGTCTCTAGTTGACTTCCAATGGTGTGGTATGTCATGACCTGTCTCTAGTTGACCTCCAATGGTGTGGTATGCCACGATCTGTCTCTAGTTGACTTTCAATGGTGTGGTATGTCATAGTCTGTCTCTAGTTGACTTTCAATGGTGTGATATGCCATGAGCTGTCTCTAGTTGACTTCCAATGGTGTGATATGCCATGATCTGTCTCTAGTTGACTTCCAATGGTGTGGTATGTCATAGTCTGTCTCTAGTTGACTTTCAATGGTGTGGTATGTCATAGTCTGTCTCTAGTTGACTTTCAATGGTGTGGTATGCCATGACATGTCTCTAGTTGACCTCCAATGGTGTGGTATGCCATAGTCTGTCTCTAGTTGACTTCCAATGGTGTGATATGCCACGATCTGTCTCTAGTTGACTTTCAATGGTGGGATATGCCATAGTCTGTCTCTAGTTGACTTCCAATGGTGAGATATGCCATAGTCTGTCTCTAGTTGACTTTCAATGGTGTGGTATGCCATGATCTGTCTCTAGTTGATACCCAATGGTGTGATATGCCACGATCTGTCTCTAGTTGACTTCCAATGGTGTGGTATGCCATGACCTGTCTCTAGTTGACCTCCAATGGTGTGATATGCCATAATCTGTCTCTAGTTGACCTCCAATGGTGTGATATGCCATGGTCTGTCTCTAGTTGACCTCCAATGGTGTGGTATGCCATGATCTGTCTCTAGTTGACCTTCAATGGTGTGGTATGTCATAGTCTGTCTCTAGTTGACTTTCAATGGTATGATATGCCATGATCTGTCTCTAGTTGACTTCCAATGGTGTGATATGCCATGGTCTGTCTCTAGTTGAACTCCAATGGTGTGGTATGCCATAGTCTGTCTCTAGTTGACTTCCAATGGTGTGATATGCCATGACCTGTCTCTAGTTGACTTCCAATGGTGTGGTATGCCATGGTCTGTCTCTAGTTGACCTCCAATGGTGTGGTATGCCATAGTCTGTCTCTAGTTGACTTTCAATGGTGTGATATGCCATGATCTGTCTCTAGTTGACTTCCAATGGTGTGGTATGTCATAGTCTGTCTCTAGTTGACTACCTATGGTGTGATATGCCATGGTCTGTCTCTAGTTGACTTCCAATGGTGTGGTATGCCATAGTCTGTCCCTAGTTGACTTCCAATGGTGTGGTATGCCATGACCTGTCTCTAGTTGACCTCCAATGGTGTGGTATGCCATAGTCTGTCTCTAGTTGACTTCCAATGGTGTGGTATGCCATAGTCTGTCTCTAGTTGACTTCCAATGGTGTGGTATGCCATGACCTGTCTCTAGTTGACCTCCAATTGTGTGGTATGCCATGATCTGTCTCTAGTTGACCTCCAATGGTGTGGTATGCCATAGTCTGTCTCTAGTTGACTTCCAATGGTGTGATATGCCATGATCTGTCTCTAGTTGACCTCCAATGGTGTGATATGCCATGATCTGTCTCTAGTTGACTTTCAATGGTGTGGTATGTCATAGTCTGTCTCTAGTTGACTTTCAATGGTGTGGTATGCCATAGTCTGTCTCTAGTTGACTTTCAATGGTGTGATATGCCATGATCTGTCTCTAGTTGACTTTCAATGGTGTGGTATGTCATAGTCTGTCTCTAGTTGACTACCTATGGTGTGATATGCCATGGTCTGTCTCTAGTTGACTTCCAATGGTGTGGTATACCATAGTCTGTCTCTAGTTGACTTCCAATGGTGTGATATGCCATGATCTGTCTCTAGTTGACTTTCAATGGTGTGGTATGTCATAGTCTGTCTCTAGTTGACTTTCAATGGTGTGATATGCCATGATCTGTCTCTAGTTGACTTCCAATGGTGTGATATGCTATAGTCTGTCTCTAGTTGACTTTCAATGGTGTGGTATGCCATGATCTGTCTCTAGTTGATACCCAATGGGGTGATATGCCACGATCTGTCTCTAGTTGGCTTCCAATGGTGTGGTATGCCATGACCTGTCTCTAGTTGACCTCCAATGGTGTGATATGCCATGATCTGTCTCTAGTTGACTTTCAATGGTGTGGTATGCCATGATCTGTCTCTAGTTGATACCCAATGGTGTGATATGCCACGATCTGTCTCTAGTTGACTCCCAATGGTGTGGTATGTCATAGTCTGTCTCTAGTTGACTTTCAATGGTGTGATATGCCATGATCTGTCTCTAGTTGACTTCCAATGGTGTGGTATGTCATAGTCTGTCTCTAGTTGACTTTCAATGGTGTGGTATGTCATAGTCTGTCTCTAGTTGACTTTCAATGGTGTGGTATGCCTTGACCTGTCTCTAGTTGACCTCCAATGGTGTGGTATGCCATAGTCTGTCTCTAGTTGACTTCCAATGGTGTGATATGCCACGATCTGTCTCTAGTTGACTTTCAATGGTGGGATATGCCATAGTCTGTCTCTAGTTGACTTCCAATGGTGTGATATGCCATAGTCTGTCTCTAGTTGACTTTCAATGGTGTGGTATGCCATGATCTGTCTCTAGTTGATACCCAATGGTGTGATATGCCACGATCTGTCTCTAGTTGACTTCCAATGGTGTGGTATGCCATGACCTGTCTCTGGTTGACCTCCAATGGTGTGATATGCCATGATCTGTCTCTAGTTGACCTCCAATGGTGTGATATGCCATGGTCTGTCTCTAGTTGACCTCCAATGGTGTGGTATGCCATGATCTGTCTCTAGTTGACTTCCAATGGTGTGGTATGCCATGACCTGTCTCTAGTTGACCTCCAATGGTGTGATATGCCATGATCTGTCTCTAGTTGACCTCCAATGGTGTGATATGCCATGGTCTGTCTCTAGTTGACCTCCAATGGTGTGGTATGCCATGATCTGTCTCTAGTTGACCTCCAATGGTGTGGTATGTCATAGTCTGTCTCTAGTTGACTTTCAATGGTGTGATATGCCATGATCTGTCTCTAGTTGACTTCCAATGGTGTGGTATGTCATGACCTGTCTCTAGTTGACCTCCAATGGTGTGGTATGCCACGATCTGTCTCTAGTTGACTTTCAATGGTGTGGTATGTCATAGTCTGTCTCTAGTTGACTTTCAATGGTGTGATATGCCATGAGCTGTCTCTAGTTGACTTCCAATGGTGTGATATGCCATGATCTGTCTCTAGTTGACTTCCAATGGTGTGGTATGTCATAGTCTGTCTCTAGTTGACTTTCAATGGTGTGGTATGTCATAGTCTGTCTCTAGTTGACTTTCAATGGTGTGGTATGCCATGACATGTCTCTAGTTGACCTCCAATGGTGTGGTATGCCATAGTCTGTCTCTAGTTGACTTCCAATGGTGTGATATGCCACGATCTGTCTCTAGTTGACTTTCAATGGTGGGATATGCCATAGTCTGTCTCTAGTTGACTTCCAATGGTGAGATATGCCATAGTCTGTCTCTAGTTGACTTTCAATGGTGTGGTATGCCATGATCTGTCTCTAGTTGATACCCAATGGTGTGATATGCCACGATCTGTCTCTAGTTGACTTCCAATGGTGTGGTATGCCATGACCTGTCTCTAGTTGACCTCCAATGGTGTGATATGCCATAATCTGTCTCTAGTTGACCTCCAATGGTGTGATATGCCATGGTCTGTCTCTAGTTGACCTCCAATGGTGTGGTATGCCATGATCTGTCTCTAGTTGACCTTCAATGGTGTGGTATGTCATAGTCTGTCTCTAGTTGACTTTCAATGGTATGATATGCCATGATCTGTCTCTAGTTGACTTCCAATGGTGTGGTATGTCATGACCTGTCTCTAGTTGACCTCCAATGGTGTGGTATGCCACGATCTGTCTCTAGTTGACTTTCAATGGTGTGGTATGTCATAGTCTGTCTCTAGTTGACTTTCAATGGTTTGATATGCCATGAGCTGTCTCTAGTTGACTTCCAATGGTGTGATATGCCATGACCTGTCTCTAGTTGACTTCCAATGGTGTGATATGCCATGGTCTGTCTCTAGTTGACCTCCAATGGTGTGGTATGCCATAGTCTGTCTCTAGTTGACTTTCAATGGTGTGATATGCCATGATCTGTCTCTAGTTGACTTCCAATGGTGTGGTATGTCATAGTCTGTCTCTAGTTGACTACCTATGGTGTGATATGCCATGGTCTGTCTCTAGTTGACTTCCAATGGTGTGGTATGCCATAGTCTGTCTCTAGTTGACCTCCAATGGTGTGGTATGCCATAGTCTGTCTCTAGTTGATACCCAATGGTGTGATATGCCACGATCTGTCTCTAGTTGACTCCCAATGGTGTGGTATGTCATAGTCTGTCTCTAGTTGACTTTCAATGGTGTGATATGCCATGATCTGTCTCTAGTTGACTTCCAATGGTGTGGTATGTCATAGTCTGTCTCTAGTTGACTTTCAATGGTGTGGTATGTCATAGTCTGTCTCTAGTTGACTTTCAATGGTGTGGTATGCCATGACCTGTCTCTAGTTGACCTCCAATGGTGTGGTATGCCATAGTCTGTCTCTAGTTGACTTCCAATGGTGTGATATGCCACGATCTGTCTCTAGTTGACTTTCAATGGTGGGATATGCCATAGTCTGTCTCTAGTTGACTTCCAATGGTGTGATATGCCATAGTCTGTCTCTAGTTGACTTTCAATGGTGTGGTATGCCATGATCTGTCTCTAGTTGATACCCAATGGTGTGATATGCCACGATCTGTCTCTAGTTGACTTCCAATGGTGTGGTATGCCATGACCTGTCTCTGGTTGACCTCCAATGGTGTGATATGCCATGATCTGTCTCTAGTTGACCTCCAATGGTGTGATATGCCATGGTCTGTCTCTAGTTGACCTCCAATGGTGTGGTATGCCATGATCTGTCTCTAGTTGACTTCCAATGGTGTGGTATGCCATGACCTGTCTCTAGTTGACCTCCAATGGTGTGATATGCCATGATCTGTCTCTAGTTGACCTCCAATGGTGTGATATGCCATGGTCTGTCTCTAGTTGACCTCCAATGGTGTGGTATGCCATGATCTGTCTCTAGTTGACCTCCAATGGTGTGGTATGTCATAGTCTGTCTCTAGTTGACTTTCAATGGTGTGATATGCCATGATCTGTCTCTAGTTGACTTCCAATGGTGTGATATGCCATGAGCTGTCTCTAGTTGACTTCCAATGGTGTGATATGCCATGATCTGTCTCTAGTTGACTTCCAATGGTGTGGTATGTCATAGTCTGTCTCTAGTTGACTTTCAATGGTGTGGTATGTCATAGTCTGTCTCTAGTTGACTTTCAATGGTGTGGTATGCCATGACATGTCTCTAGTTGACCTCCAATGGTGTGGTATGCCATAGTCTGTCTCTAGTTGACTTCCAATGGTGTGATATGCCACGATCTGTCTCTAGTTGACTTTCAATGGTGGGATATGCCATAGTCTGTCTCTAGTTGACTTCCAATGGTGAGATATGCCATAGTCTGTCTCTAGTTGACTTTCAATGGTGTGGTATGCCATGATCTGTCTCTAGTTGATACCCAATGGTGTGATATGCCACGATCTGTCTCTAGTTGACTTCCAATGGTGTGGTATGCCATGACCTGTCTCTAGTTGACCTCCAATGGTGTGATATGCCATAATCTGTCTCTAGTTGACCTCCAATGGTGTGATATGCCATGGTCTGTCTCTAGTTGACCTCCAATGGTGTGGTATGCCATGATCTGTCTCTAGTTGACCTTCAATGGTGTGGTATGTCATAGTCTGTCTCTAGTTGACTTTCAATGGTATGATATGCCATGATCTGTCTCTAGTTGACTTCCAATGGTGTGATATGCCATGGTCTGTCTCTAGTTGAACTCCAATGGTGTGGTATGCCATAGTCTGTCTCTAGTTGACTTCCAATGGTGTGATATGCCATGACCTGTCTCTAGTTGACTTCCAATGGTGTGGTATGCCATGGTCTGTCTCTAGTTGACCTCCAATGGTGTGGTATGCCATAGTCTGTCTCTAGTTGACTTTCAATGGTGTGATATGCCATGATCTGTCTCTAGTTGACTTCCAATGGTGTGGTATGTCATAGTCTGTCTCTAGTTGACTACCTATGGTGTGATATGCCATGGTCTGTCTCTAGTTGACTTCCAATGGTGTGGTATGCCATAGTCTGTCCCTAGTTGACTTCCAATGGTGTGGTATGCCATGACCTGTCTCTAGTTGACCTCCAATGGTGTGGTATGCCATAGTCTGTCTCTAGTTGACTTCCAATGGTGTGGTATGCCATAGTCTGTCTCTAGTTGACTTCCAATGGTGTGGTATGCCATGACCTGTCTCTAGTTGACCTCCAATTGTGTGGTATGCCATGATCTGTCTCTAGTTGACCTCCAATGGTGTGGTATGCCATAGTCTGTCTCTAGTTGACTTCCAATGGTGTGATATGCCATGATCTGTCTCTAGTTGACCTCCAATGGTGTGATATGCCATGATCTGTCTCTAGTTGACTTTCAATGGTGTGGTATGTCATAGTCTGTCTCTAGTTGACTTTCAATGGTGTGGTATGCCATAGTCTGTCTCTAGTTGACTTTCAATGGTGTGATATGCCATGATCTGTCTCTAGTTGACTTTCAATGGTGTGGTATGTCATAGTCTGTCTCTAGTTGACTACCTATGGTGTGATATGCCATGGTCTGTCTCTAGTTGACTTCCAATGGTGTGGTATACCATAGTCTGTCTCTAGTTGACTTCCAATGGTGTGATATGCCATGATCTGTCTCTAGTTGACTTTCAATGGTGTGGTATGTCATAGTCTGTCTCTAGTTGACTTTCAATGGTGTGATATGCCATGATCTGTCTCTAGTTGACTTCCAATGGTGTGATATGCTATAGTCTGTCTCTAGTTGACTTTCAATGGTGTGGTATGCCATGATCTGTCTCTAGTTGATACCCAATGGGGTGATATGCCACGATCTGTCTCTAGTTGGCTTCCAATGGTGTGGTATGCCATGACCTGTCTCTAGTTGACCTCCAATGGTGTGATATGCCATGATCTGTCTCTAGTTGACTTTCAATGGTGTGGTATGCCATGATCTGTCTCTAGTTGATACCCAATGGTGTGATATGCCACGATCTGTCTCTAGTTGACTCCCAATGGTGTGGTATGTCATAGTCTGTCTCTAGTTGACTTTCAATGGTGTGATATGCCATGATCTGTCTCTAGTTGACTTCCAATGGTGTGGTATGTCATAGTCTGTCTCTAGTTGACTTTCAATGGTGTGGTATGTCATAGTCTGTCTCTAGTTGACTTTCAATGGTGTGGTATGCCTTGACCTGTCTCTAGTTGACCTCCAATGGTGTGGTATGCCATAGTCTGTCTCTAGTTGACTTCCAATGGTGTGATATGCCACGATCTGTCTCTAGTTGACTTTCAATGGTGGGATATGCCATAGTCTGTCTCTAGTTGACTTCCAATGGTGTGATATGCCATAGTCTGTCTCTAGTTGACTTTCAATGGTGTGGTATGCCATGATCTGTCTCTAGTTGATACCCAATGGTGTGATATGCCACGATCTGTCTCTAGTTGACTTCCAATGGTGTGGTATGCCATGACCTGTCTCTGGTTGACCTCCAATGGTGTGATATGCCATGATCTGTCTCTAGTTGACCTCCAATGGTGTGATATGCCATGGTCTGTCTCTAGTTGACCTCCAATGGTGTGGTATGCCATGATCTGTCTCTAGTTGACTTCCAATGGTGTGGTATGCCATGACCTGTCTCTAGTTGACCTCCAATGGTGTGATATGCCATGATCTGTCTCTAGTTGACCTCCAATGGTGTGATATGCCATGGTCTGTCTCTAGTTGACCTCCAATGGTGTGGTATGCCATGATCTGTCTCTAGTTGACCTCCAATGGTGTGGTATGTCATAGTCTGTCTCTAGTTGACTTTCAATGGTGTGATATGCCATGATCTGTCTCTAGTTGACTTCCAATGGTGTGGTATGTCATGACCTGTCTCTAGTTGACCTCCAATGGTGTGGTATGCCACGATCTGTCTCTAGTTGACTTTCAATGGTGTGGTATGTCATAGTCTGTCTCTAGTTGACTTTCAATGGTGTGATATGCCATGAGCTGTCTCTAGTTGACTTCCAATGGTGTGATATGCCATGATCTGTCTCTAGTTGACTTCCAATGGTGTGGTATGTCATAGTCTGTCTCTAGTTGACTTTCAATGGTGTGGTATGTCATAGTCTGTCTCTAGTTGACTTTCAATGGTGTGGTATGCCATGACATGTCTCTAGTTGACCTCCAATGGTGTGGTATGCCATAGTCTGTCTCTAGTTGACTTCCAATGGTGTGATATGCCACGATCTGTCTCTAGTTGACTTTCAATGGTGGGATATGCCATAGTCTGTCTCTAGTTGACTTCCAATGGTGAGATATGCCATAGTCTGTCTCTAGTTGACTTTCAATGGTGTGGTATGCCATGATCTGTCTCTAGTTGATACCCAATGGTGTGATATGCCACGATCTGTCTCTAGTTGACTTCCAATGGTGTGGTATGCCATGACCTGTCTCTAGTTGACCTCCAATGGTGTGATATGCCATAATCTGTCTCTAGTTGACCTCCAATGGTGTGATATGCCATGGTCTGTCTCTAGTTGACCTCCAATGGTGTGGTATGCCATGATCTGTCTCTAGTTGACCTTCAATGGTGTGGTATGTCATAGTCTGTCTCTAGTTGACTTTCAATGGTATGATATGCCATGATCTGTCTCTAGTTGACTTCCAATGGTGTGGTATGTCATGACCTGTCTCTAGTTGACCTCCAATGGTGTGGTATGCCACGATCTGTCTCTAGTTGACTTTCAATGGTGTGGTATGTCATAGTCTGTCTCTAGTTGACTTTCAATGGTTTGATATGCCATGAGCTGTCTCTAGTTGACTTCCAATGGTGTGATATGCCATGACCTGTCTCTAGTTGACTTCCAATGGTGTGATATGCCATGGTCTGTCTCTAGTTGACCTCCAATGGTGTGGTATGCCATAGTCTGTCTCTAGTTGACTTTCAATGGTGTGATATGCCATGATCTGTCTCTAGTTGACTTCCAATGGTGTGGTATGTCATAGTCTGTCTCTAGTTGACTACCTATGGTGTGATATGCCATGGTCTGTCTCTAGTTGACTTCCAATGGTGTGGTATGCCATAGTCTGTCTCTAGTTGACCTCCAATGGTGTGGTATGCCATAGTCTGTCTCTAGTTGATACCCAATGGTGTGATATGCCACGATCTGTCTCTAGTTGACTCCCAATGGTGTGGTATGTCATAGTCTGTCTCTAGTTGACTTTCAATGGTGTGATATGCCATGATCTGTCTCTAGTTGACTTCCAATGGTGTGGTATGTCATAGTCTGTCTCTAGTTGACTTTCAATGGTGTGGTATGTCATAGTCTGTCTCTAGTTGACTTTCAATGGTGTGGTATGCCATGACCTGTCTCTAGTTGACCTCCAATGGTGTGGTATGCCATAGTCTGTCTCTAGTTGACTTCCAATGGTGTGATATGCCACGATCTGTCTCTAGTTGACTTTCAATGGTGGGATATGCCATAGTCTGTCTCTAGTTGACTTCCAATGGTGTGATATGCCATAGTCTGTCTCTAGTTGACTTTCAATGGTGTGGTATGCCATGATCTGTCTCTAGTTGATACCCAATGGTGTGATATGCCACGATCTGTCTCTAGTTGACTTCCAATGGTGTGGTATGCCATGACCTGTCTCTGGTTGACCTCCAATGGTGTGATATGCCATGATCTGTCTCTAGTTGACCTCCAATGGTGTGATATGCCATGGTCTGTCTCTAGTTGACCGCCAATGGTGTGGTATGCCATGATCTGTCTCTAGTTGACTTCCAATGGTGTGGTATGCCATGACCTGTCTCTAGTTGACCTCCAATGGTGTGATATGCCATGATCTGTCTCTAGTTGACCTCCAATGGTGTGATATGCCATGGTCTGTCTCTAGTTGACCTCCAATGGTGTGGTATGCCATGATCTGTCTCTAGTTGACCTCCAATGGTGTGGTATGTCATAGTCTGTCTCTAGTTGACTTTCAATGGTGTGATATGCCATGATCTGTCTCTAGTTGACTTCCAATGGTGTGGTATGTCATGACCTGTCTCTAGTTGACCTCCAATGGTGTGGTATGCCACGATCTGTCTCTAGTTGACTTCCAATGGTGTGGTATGTCATAGTCTGTCTCTAGTTGACTTTCAATGGTGTGATATGCCATGAGCTGTCTCTAGTTGACTTCCAATGGTGTGATATGCCATGATCTGTCTCTAGTTGACTTCCAATGGTGTGGTATGTCATAGTCTGTCTCTAGTTGACTTTCAATGGTGTGGTATGTCATAGTCTGTCTCTAGTTGACTTTCAATGGTGTGGTATGCCATGACATGTCTCTAGTTGACCTCCAATGGTGTGGTATGCCATAGTCTGTCTCTAGTTGACTTCCAATGGTGTGATATGCCACGATCTGTCTCTAGTTGACTTTCAATGGTGGGATATGCCATAGTCTGTCTCTAGTTGACTTCCAATGGTGAGATATGCCATAGTCTGTCTCTAGTTGACTTTCAATGGTGTGGTATGCCATGATCTGTCTCTAGTTGATACCCAATGGTGTGATATGCCACGATCTGTCTCTAGTTGACTTCCAATGGTGTGGTATGCCATGACCTGTCTCTAGTTGACCTCCAATGGTGTGATATGCCATAATCTGTCTCTAGTTGACCTCCAATGGTGTGATATGCCATGGTCTGTCTCTAGTTGACCTCCAATGGTGTGGTATGCCATGATCTGTCTCTAGTTGACCTTCAATGGTGTGGTATGTCATAGTCTGTCTCTAGTTGACTTTCAATGGTGTGATATGCCATGATCTGTCTCTAGTTGACTTCCAATGGTGTGGTATGTCATGACCTGTCTCTAGTTGACCTCCAATGGTGTGGTATGCCACGATCTGTCTCTAGTTGACTTTCAATGGTGTGGTATGTCATAGTCTGTCTCTAGTTGACTTTCAATGGTTTGATATGCCATGAGCTGTCTCTAGTTGACTTCCAATGGTGTGATATGCCATGACCTGTCTCTAGTTGACTTCCAATGGTGTGATATGCCATGGTCTGTCTCTAGTTGACCTCCAATGGTGTGGTATGCCATAGTCTGTCTCTAGTTGACTTTCAATGGTGTGATATGCCATGATCTGTCTCTAGTTGACTTCCAATGGTGTGGTATGTCATAGTCTGTCTCTAGTTGACTACCTATGGTGTGATATGCCATGGTCTGTCTCTAGTTGACTTCCAATGGTGTGGTATGCCATAGTCTGTCTCTAGTTGACCTCCAATGGTGTGGTATGCCATAGTCTGTCTCTAGTTGACTTTCAATGGTGTGATATGCCATGGTCTGTCTCTAGTTGAACTCCAATGGTGTGGTATGCCATAGTCTGTCTCTAGTTGACTTCCAATGGTGTGATATGCCATGACCTGTCTCTAGTTGACTTCCAATGGTGTGGTATGCCATGGTCTGTCTCTAGTTGACCTCCAATGGTGTGGTATGCCATAGTCTGTCTCTAGTTGACTTTCAATGGTGTGATATGCCATGATCTGTCTCTAGTTGACTTCCAATGGTGTGGTATGTCATAGTCTGTCTCTAGTTGACTACCTATGGTGTGATATGCCATGATCTGTCTCTAGTTGACTTCCAATGGTGTGGTATGTCATGACCTGTCTCTAGTTGACCTCCAATGGTGTGGTATGCCACGATCTGTCTCTAGTTGACCTCCAATGGTGTGGTATGCCATAGTCTGTCTCTAGTTGATACCCAATGGTGTGATATGCCACGATCTGTCTCTAGTTGACTCCCAATGGTGTGGTATGTCATAGTCTGTCTCTAGTTGACTTTCAATGGTGTGATATGCCATGATCTGTCTCTAGTTGACTTCCAATGGTGTGGTATGTCATAGTCTGTCTCTAGTTGACTTTCAATGGTGTGGTATGTCATAGTCTGTCTCTAGTTGACTTTCAATGGTGTGGTATGCCATGACCTGTCTCTAGTTGACCTCCAATGGTGTGGTATGCCATAGTCTGTCTCTAGTTGACTTCCAATGGTGTGATATGCCACGATCTGTCTCTAGTTGACTTTCAATGGTGGGATATGCCATAGTCTGTCTCTAGTTGACTTCCAATGGTGTGATATGCCATAGTCTGTCTCTAGTTGACTTTCAATGGTGTGGTATGCCATGATCTGTCTCTAGTTGATACCCAATGGTGTGATATGCCACGATCTGTCTCTAGTTGACTTCCAATGGTGTGGTATGCCATGACCTGTCTCTGGTTGACCTCCAATGGTGTGATATGCCATGATCTGTCTCTAGTTGACCTCCAATGGTGTGATATGCCATGGTCTGTCTCTAGTTGACCTCCAATGGTGTGGTATGCCATGATCTGTCTCTAGTTGACTTCCAATGGTGTGGTATGCCATGACCTGTCTCTAGTTGACCTCCAATGGTGTGATATGCCATGATCTGTCTCTAGTTGACCTCCAATGGTGTGATATGCCATGGTCTGTCTCTAGTTGACCTCCAATGGTGTGGTATGCCATGATCTGTCTCTAGTTGACCTCCAATGGTGTGGTATGTCATAGTCTGTCTCTAGTTGACTTTCAATGGTGTGATATGCCATGATCTGTCTCTAGTTGACTTCCAATGGTGTGGTATGTCATGACCTGTCTCTAGTTGACCTCCAATGGTGTGGTATGCCACGATCTGTCTCTAGTTGACTTCCAATGGTGTGGTATGTCATAGTCTGTCTCTAGTTGACTTTCAATGGTGTGATATGCCATGAGCTGTCTCTAGTTGACTTCCAATGGTGTGATATGCCATGATCTGTCTCTAGTTGACTTCCAATGGTGTGGTATGTCATAGTCTGTCTCTAGTTGACTTCCAATGGTGTGGTATGTCATAGTCTGTCTCTAGTTGACTTTCAATGGTGTGGTATGCCATGACATGTCTCTAGTTGACCTCCAATGGTGTGGTATGCCATAGTCTGTCTCTAGTTGACTTCCAATGGTGTGATATGCCACGATCTGTCTCTAGTTGACTTTCAATGGTGGGATATGCCATAGTCTGTCTCTAGTTGACTTCCAATGGTGAGATATGCCATAGTCTGTCTCTAGTTGACTTTCAATGGTGTGGTATGCCATGATCTGTCTCTAGTTGATACCCAATGGTGTGATATGCCACGATCTGTCTCTAGTTGACTTCCAATGGTGTGGTATGCCATGACCTGTCTCTAGTTGACCTCCAATGGTGTGATATGCCATAATCTGTCTCTAGTTGACCTCCAATGGTGTGATATGCCATGGTCTGTCTCTAGTTGACCTCCAATGGTGTGGTATGCCATGATCTGTCTCTAGTTGACCTTCAATGGTGTGGTATGTCATAGTCTGTCTCTAGTTGACTTTCAATGGTGTGATATGCCATGATCTGTCTCTAGTTGACTTCCAATGGTGTGGTATGTCATGACCTGTCTCTAGTTGACCTCCAATGGTGTGGTATGCCACGATCTGTCTCTAGTTGACTTTCAATGGTGTGGTATGTCATAGTCTGTCTCTAGTTGACTTTCAATGGTTTGATATGCCATGAGCTGTCTCTAGTTGACTTCCAATGGTGTGATATGCCATGACCTGTCTCTAGTTGACTTCCAATGGTGTGATATGCCATGGTCTGTCTCTAGTTGACCTCCAATGGTGTGGTATGCCATAGTCTGTCTCTAGTTGACTTTCAATGGTGTGATATGCCATGATCTGTCTCTAGTTGACTTCCAATGGTGTGGTATGTCATAGTCTGTCTCTAGTTGACTACCTATGGTGTGATATGCCATGGTCTGTCTCTAGTTGACTTCCAATGGTGTGGTATGCCATAGTCTGTCTCTAGTTGACCTCCAATGGTGTGGTATGCCATAGTCTGTCTCTAGTTGACTTTCAATGGTGTGATATGCCATGGTCTGTCTCTAGTTGAACTCCAATGGTGTGGTATGCCATAGTCTGTCTCTAGTTGACTTCCAATGGTGTGATATGCCATGACCTGTCTCTAGTTGAATTCCAATGGTGTGGTATGCCATGGTCTGTCTCTAGTTGACCTCCAATGGTGTGGTATGCCATAGTCTGTCTCTAGTTGACTTTCAATGGTGTGATATGCCATGATCTGTCTCTAGTTGACTTCCAATGGTGTGGTATGTCATAGTCTGTCTCTAGTTGACTACCTATGGTGTGATATGCCATGATCTGTCTCTAGTTGACTTCCAATGGTGTGGTATGTCATGACCTGTCTCTAGTTGACCTCCAATGGTGTGGTATGCCACGATCTGTCTCTAGTTGACTTTCAATGGTGTGGTATGTCATAGTCTGTCTCTAGTTGACTTTCAATGGTGTGATATGCCATGAGCTGTCTCTAGTTGACTTCCAATGGTGTGATATGCCATGATCTGTCTCTAGTTGGCTTCCAATGGTGTGGTATGTCATAGTCTGTCTCTAGTTGACTTTCAATGGTGTGGTATGTCATACTCTGTCTCTAGTTGACTTTCAATGGTGTGGTATGCCATGACATGTCTCTAGTTGACCTCCAATGGTGTGGTATGCCATAGTCTGTCTCTAGTTGACTTCCAATGGTGTGATATGCCACGATCTGTCTCTAGTTGACTTTCAATGGTGGGATATGCCATAGTCTGTCTCTAGTTGACTTCCAATGGTGAGATATGCCATAGTCTGTCTCTAGTTGACTTTCAATGGTGTGGTATGCCATGATCTGTCTCTAGTTGATACCCAATGGTGTGATATGCCACGATCTGTCTCTAGTTGACTTCCAATGGTGTGGTATGCCATGACCTGTCTCTAGTTGACCTCCAATGGTGTGATATGCCATAATCTGTCTCTAGTTGACCTCCAATGGTGTGATATGCCATGGTCTGTCTCTAGTTGACCTCCAATGGTGTGGTATGCCATGATCTGTCTCTAGTTGACCTTCAATGGTGTGGTATGTCATAGTCTGTCTCTAGTTGACTTTCAATGGTGTGATATGCCATGATCTGTCTCTAGTTGACTTCCAATGGTGTGGTATGTCATGACCTGTCTCTAGTTGACCTCCAATGGTGTGGTATGCCACGATCTGTCTCTAGTTGACTTTCAATGGTGTGGTATGTCATAGTCTGTCTCTAGTTGACTTTCAATGGTTTGATATGCCATGAGCTGTCTCTAGTTGACTTCCAATGGTGTGATATGCCATGACCTGTCTCTAGTTGACTTCCAATGGTGTGATATGCCATGGTCTGTCTCTAGTTGACCTCCAATGGTGTGGTATGCCATAGTCTGTCTCTAGTTGACTTTCAATGGTGTGATATGCCATGATCTGTCTCTAGTTGACTTCCAATGGTGTGGTATGTCATAGTCTGTCTCTAGTTGACTACCTATGGTGTGATATGCCATGGTCTGTCTCTAGTTGACTTCCAATGGTGTGGTATGCCATAGTCTGTCTCTAGTTGACCTCCAATGGTGTGGTATGCCATAGTCTGTCTCTAGTTGACTTTCAATGGTGTGATATGCCATGGTCTGTCTCTAGTTGAACTCCAATGGTGTGGTATGCCATAGTCTGTCTCTAGTTGACTTCCAATGGTGTGATATGCCATGACCTGTCTCTAGTTGACTTCCAATGGTGTGGTATGCCATGGTCTGTCTCTAGTTGACCTCCAATGGTGTGGTATGCCATAGTCTGTCTCTAGTTGACTTTCAATGGTGTGATATGCCATGATCTGTCTCTAGTTGACTTCCAATGGTGTGGTATGTCATAGTCTGTCTCTAGTTGACTACCTATGGTGTGATATGCCATGGTCTGTCTCTAGTTGACTTCCAATGGTGTGGTATGCCATAGTCTGTCCCTAGTTGACTTCCAATGGTGTGGTATGCCATGACCTGTCTCTAGTTGACCTCCAATGGTGTGGTATGCCATAGTCTGTCTCTAGTTGACTTCCAATGGTGTGGTATGCCATAGTCTGTCTCTAGTTGACTTCCAATGGTGTGGTATGCCATGACCTGTCTCTAGTTGACCTCCAATTGTGTGGTATGCCATGATCTGTCTCTAGTTGACCTCCAATGGTGTGGTATGCCATAGTCTGTCTCTAGTTGACTTCCAATGGTGTGATATGCCATGATCTGTCTCTAGTTGACCTCCAATGGTGTGATATGCCATGATCTGTCTCTAGTTGACTTTCAATGGTGTGGTATGTCATAGTCTGTCTCTAGTTGACTTTCAATGGTGTGGTATGCCATAGTCTGTCTCTAGTTGACTTTCAATGGTGTGATATGCCATGATCTGTCTCTAGTTGACTTTCAATGGTGTGGTATGTCATAGTCTGTCTCTAGTTGACTACCTATGGTGTGATATGCCATGGTCTGTCTCTAGTTGACTTCCAATGGTGTGGTATGCCATAGTCTGTCTCTAGTTGACTTCCAATGGTGTGATATGCCATGATCTGTCTCTAGTTGACTTTCAATGGTGTGGTATGTCATAGTCTGTCTCTAGTTGACTTTCAATGGTGTGGTATGCCATAGTCTGTCTCTAGTTGACTTTCAATGGTGTGATATGCCATGATCTGTCTCTAGTTGACTTTCAATGGTGTGGTATGTCATAGTCTGTCTCTAGTTGACTTTCAATGGTGTGATATGCCATGAGCTGTCTCTAGTTGACTTCCAATGGTGTGATATGCCATGACCTGTCTCTAGTTGACTTCCAATGGTGTGATATGCCATGGTCTGTCTCTAGTTGACCTCCAATGGTGTGGTATGCCATAGTCTGTCTCTAGTTGACTTTCAATGGTGTGATATGCCATGATCTCTCTCTAGTTGACTTCCAATGGTGTGGTATGTCATAGTCTGTCTCTAGTTGACTACCTATGGTGTGATATGCCATGGTCTGTCTCTAGTTGACTTCCAATGGTGTGGTATGCCATAGTCTGTCTCTAGTTGACCTCCAATGGTGTGGTATGCCATAGTCTGTCTCTAGTTGACTTTCAATGGTGTGATATGCCATGGTCTGTCTCTAGTTGAACTCCAATGGTGTGGTATGCCATAGTCTGTCTCTAGTTGACTTCCAATGGTGTGATATGCCATGACCTGTCTCTAGTTGACTTCCAATGGTGTGGTATGCCATGGTCTGTCTCTAGTTGACCTCCAATGGTGTGGTATGCCATAGTCTGTCTCTAGTTGACTTTCAATGGTGTGATATGCCATGATCTGTCTCTAGTTGATACCCAATGGTGTGATATGCCACGATCTGTCTCTAGTTGACTTCCAATGGTGTGGTATGCCATGACCTGTCTCTAGTTGACCTCCAATGGTGTGATATGCCATAATCTGTCTCTAGTTGACCTCCAATGGTGTGATATGCCATGGTCTGTCTCTAGTTGACCTCCAATGGTGTGGTATGCCATGATCTGTCTCTAGTTGACCTTCAATGGTGTGGTATGTCATAGTCTGTCTCTAGTTGACTTTCAATGGTTTGATATGCCATGAGCTGTCTCTAGTTGACTTCCAATGGTGTGATATGCCATGACCTGTCTCTAGTTGACTTCCAATGGTGTGATATGCCATGGTCTGTCTCTAGTTGACCTCCAATGGTGTGGTATGCCATAGTCTGTCTCTAGTTGACTTTCAATGGTGTGATATGCCATGATCTGTCTCTAGTTGACTTCCAATGGTGTGGTATGTCATAGTCTGTCTCTAGTTGACTACCTATGGTGTGATATGCCATGGTCTGTCTCTAGTTGACTTCCAATGGTGTGGTATGCCATAGTCTGTCTCTAGTTGACCTCCAATGGTGTGGTATGCCATAGTCTGTCTCTAGTTGACTTTCAATGGTGTGATATGCCATGGTCTGTCTCTAGTTGAACTCCAATGGTGTGGTATGCCATAGTCTGTCTCTAGTTGACTTCCAATGGTGTGATATGCCATGACCTGTCTCTAGTTGACTTCCAATGGTGTGGTATGCCATGGTCTGTCTCTAGTTGACCTCCAATGGTGTGGTATGCCATAGTCTGTCTCTAGTTGACTTTCAATGGTGTGATATGCCATGATCTGTCTCTAGTTGACTTCCAATGGTGTGGTATGTCATAGTCTGTCTCTAGTTGACTACCTATGGTGTGATATGCCATGGTCTGTCTCTAGTTGACTTCCAATGGTGTGGTATGCCATAGTCTGTCCCTAGTTGACTTCCAATGGTGTGGTATGCCATGACCTGTCTCTAGTTGACCTCCAATGGTGTGGTATGCCATAGTCTGTCTCTAGTTGACTTCCAATGGTGTGGTATGCCATAGTCTGTCTCTAGTTGACTTCCAATGGTGTGGTATGCCATGACCTGTCTCTAGTTGACCTCCAATTGTGTGGTATGCCATGATCTGTCTCTAGTTGACCTCCAATGGTGTGGTATGCCATAGTCTGTCTCTAGTTGACTTCCAATGGTGTGATATGCCATGATCTGTCTCTAGTTGACCTCCAATGGTGTGATATGCCATGATCTGTCTCTAGTTGACTTTCAATGGTGTGGTATGTCATAGTCTGTCTCTAGTTGACTTTCAATGGTGTGGTATGCCATAGTCTGTCTCTAGTTGACTTTCAATGGTGTGATATGCCATGATCTGTCTCTAGTTGACTTTCAATGGTGTGGTATGTCATAGTCTGTCTCTAGTTGACTACCTATGGTGTGATATGCCATGGTCTGTCTCTAGTTGACTTCCAATGGTGTGGTATGCCATAGTCTGTCTCTAGTTGACTTCCAATGGTGTGATATGCCATGATCTGTCTCTAGTTGACTTTCAATGGTGTGGTATGTCATAGTCTGTCTCTAGTTGACTTTCAATGGTGTGGTATGCCATAGTCTGTCTCTAGTTGACTTTCAATGGTGTGATATGCCATGATCTGTCTCTAGTTGACTTTCAATGGTGTGGTATGTCATAGTCTGTCTCTAGTTGACTTTCAATGGTGTGATATGCCATGAGCTGTCTCTAGTTGACTTCCAATGGTGTGATATGCCATGACCTGTCTCTAGTTGACTTCCAATGGTGTGATATGCCATGGTCTGTCTCTAGTTGACCTCCAATGGTGTGGTATGCCATAGTCTGTCTCTAGTTGACTTTCAATGGTGTGATATGCCATGATCTCTCTCTAGTTGACTTCCAATGGTGTGGTATGTCATAGTCTGTCTCTAGTTGACTACCTATGGTGTGATATGCCATGGTCTGTCTCTAGTTGACTTCCAATGGTGTGGTATGCCATAGTCTGTCTCTAGTTGACCTCCAATGGTGTGGTATGCCATAGTCTGTCTCTAGTTGACTTTCAATGGTGTGATATGCCATGGTCTGTCTCTAGTTGAACTCCAATGGTGTGGTATGCCATAGTCTGTCTCTAGTTGACTTCCAATGGTGTGATATGCCATGACCTGTCTCTAGTTGACTTCCAATGGTGTGGTATGCCATGGTCTGTCTCTAGTTGACCTCCAATGGTGTGGTATGCCATAGTCTGTCTCTAGTTGACTTTCAATGGTGTGATATGCCATGATCTGTCTCTAGTTGATACCCAATGGTGTGATATGCCACGATCTGTCTCTAGTTGACTTCCAATGGTGTGGTATGCCATGACCTGTCTCTAGTTGACCTCCAATGGTGTGATATGCCATAATCTGTCTCTAGTTGACCTCCAATGGTGTGATATGCCATGGTCTGTCTCTAGTTGACCTCCAATGGTGTGGTATGCCATGATCTGTCTCTAGTTGACCTTCAATGGTGTGGTATGTCATAGTCTGTCTCTAGTTGACTTTCAATGGTGTGATATGCCATGATCTGTCTCTAGTTGACTTCCAATGGTGTGGTATGTCATGACCTGTCTCTAGTTGACCTCCAATGGTGTGGTATGCCACGATCTGTCTCTAGTTGACTTTCAATGGTGTGGTATGTCATAGTCTGTCTCTAGTTGACTTTCAATGGTTTGATATGCCATGAGCTGTCTCTAGTTGACTTCCAATGGTGTGATATGCCATGACCTGTCTCTAGTTGACTTCCAATGGTGTGATATGCCATGGTCTGTCTCTAGTTGACCTCCAATGGTGTGGTATGCCATAGTCTGTCTCTAGTTGACTTTCAATGGTGTGATATGCCATGATCTGTCTCTAGTTGACTTCCAATGGTGTGGTATGTCATAGTCTGTCTCTAGTTGACTAACTTTGGTGTGATATGCCATGGTCTGTCTCTAGTTGACTTCCAATGGTGTGGTATGCCATAGTCTGTCTCTAGTTGACCTCCAATGGTGTGGTATGCCATAGTCTGTCTCTAGTTGACTTTCAATGGTGTGATATGCCATGGTCTGTCTCTAGTTGAACTCCAATGGTGTGGTATGCCATAGTCTGTCTCTAGTTGACTTCCAATGGTGTGATATGCCATGACCTGTCTCTAGTTGACTTCCAATGGTGTGGTATGCCATGGTCTGTCTCTAGTTGACCTCCAATGGTGTGGTATGCCATAGTCTGTCTCTAGTTGACTTTCAATGGTGTGATATGCCATGATCTGTCTCTAGTTGACTTCCAATGGTGTGGTATGTCATAGTCTGTCTCTAGTTGACTACCTATGGTGTGATATGCCATGGTCTGTCTCTAGTTGACTTCCAATGGTGTGGTATGCCATAGTCTGTCCCTAGTTGACTTCCAATGGTGTGGTATGCCATGACCTGTCTCTAGTTGACCTCCAATGGTGTGGTATGCCATAGTCTGTCTCTAGTTGACTTCCAATGGTGTGGTATGCCATAGTCTGTCTCTAGTTGACTTCCAATGGTGTGGTATGCCATGACCTGTCTCTAGTTGACCTCCAATTGTGTGATATGCCATGATCTGTCTCTAGTTGACTTTCAATGGTGTGGTATGTCATAGTCTGTCTCTAGTTGACTTTCAATGGTGTGGTATGCCATAGTCTGTCTCTAGTTGACTTTCAATGGTGTGATATGCCATGATCTGTCTCTAGTTGACTTTCAATGGTGTGGTATGTCATAGTCTGTCTCTAGTTGACTACCTATGGTGTGATATGCCATGGTCTGTCTCTAGTTGACTTCCAATGGTGTGGTATGCCATAGTCTGTCTCTAGTTGACTTCCAATGGTGTGATATGCCATGATCTGTCTCTAGTTGACTTTCAATGGTGTGGTATGTCATAGTCTGTCTCTAGTTGACTTTCAATGGTGTGGTATGCCATAGTCTGTCTCTAGTTGACTTTCAATGGTGTGATATGCCATGATCTGTCTCTAGTTGACTTTCAATGGTGTGGTATGTCATAGTCTGTCTCTAGTTGACTTTCAATGGTGTGATATGCCATGAGCTGTCTCTAGTTGACTTCCAATGGTGTGATATGCCATGACCTGTCTCTAGTTGACTTCCAATGGTGTGATATGCCATGGTCTGTCTCTAGTTGACCTCCAATGGTGTGGTATGCCATAGTCTGTCTCTAGTTGACTTTCAATGGTGTGATATGCCATGATCTCTCTCTAGTTGACTTCCAATGGTGTGGTATGTCATAGTCTGTCTCTAGTTGACTACCTATGGTGTGATATGCCATGGTCTGTCTCTAGTTGACTTCCAATGGTGTGGTATGCCATAGTCTGTCTCTAGTTGACCTCCAATGGTGTGGTATGCCATAGTCTGTCTCTAGTTGACTTTCAATGGTGTGATATGCCATGGTCTGTCTCTAGTTGACCTCCAATGGTGTGGTATGCCATAGTCTGTCTCTAGTTGACTTCCAATGGTGTGATATGCCATGACCTGTCTCTAGTTGACTTCCAATGGTGTGGTATGCCATGGTCTGTCTCTAGTTGACCTCCAATGGTGTGGTATGCCATAGTCTGTCTCTAGTTGACTTTCAATGGTGTGATATGCCATGATCTGTCTCTAGTTGACTTCCAATGGTGTGGTATGTCATAGTCTGTCTCTAGTTGACTACCTATGGTGTGATATGCCATGGTCTGTCTCTAGTTGACTTCCAATGGTGTGGTATGCCATAGTCTGTCTCTAGTTGACTTCCAATGGTGTGGTATGCCATGACCTGTCTCTAGTTGACCTCCAATGGTGTGGTATGCCATAGTCTGTCTCTAGTTGACTTCCAATGGTGTGGTATGCCATAGTCTGTCTCTAGTTGACTTCCAATGGTGTGGTATGCCATGACCTGTCTCTAGTTGACTTCCAATGGTGTGGTATGCCATAGTCTGTCTCTAGTTGACTTCCAATGGTGTGGTATGCCATGATCTGTCTCTAGTTGACTTCCAATGGTGTGATATGCCATGATCTGTCTCTAGTTGACCTCCAATGGTGTGGTATGCCATAGTCTGTCTTTAGTTGACTTCCAATGGTGTGATATGCCATGATCTGTCTCTAGTTGACCTCCAATGGTGTGATATGCCATGATCTGTCTCTAGTTGACTTTCAATGGTGTGGTATGTCATAGTCTGTCTCTAGTTGACTTTCAATGGTGTGGTATACCATAGTCTGTCTCTAGTTGACTTTCAATGGTGTGATATGCCATGATCTGTCTCTAGTTGACTTCCAATGGTGTGGTATGTCATAGTCTGTCTCTAGTTGACTACCTATGGTGTGATATGCCATGGTCTGTCTCTAGTTGACTTCCAATGGTGTGGTATGCCATAGTCTGTCTCTAGTTGACTTCCAATGGTGTGATATGCCATGATCTGTCTCTAGTTGACTTTCAATGGTGTGGTATGTCATAGTCTGTCTCTAGTTGACTTTCAATGGTGTGGTATGCCATAGTCTGTCTCTAGTTGACTTTCAATGGTGTGATATGCCATGATCTGTCTCTAGTTGACTTCCAATGGTGTGGTATGTCATAGTCTGTCTCTAGTTGACTACCTATGGTGTGATATTCCATGGTCTGTCTCTAGTTGACTTCCAATGGTGTGGTATGCCATGATCTGTCTCTAGTTGACCTCCAATGGTGTGGTATGCCACGATCTGTCTCTAGTTGACCTCCAATGGTGTGGTATGCCATGATCTGTCTCTAGTTGACCTCCAATGATGTGATATGCCATGACCTGTCTCTAGTTGACTTCCAATGGTGTGATATGCCAGAGTCTGTCTCTAGTTGACTTCCAATGGTGTGGTATGCCATGACCTGTCTCTAGTTGACCTCCAATGGTGTGGTATGCCATGGTCTGTCTCTAGTTGACCTCCAATGGTGTGGTATGCCATAGTCTGTCTCTAGTTGACTTTCAATGGTGTGGTATGCCATAGTCTGTCTCTAGTTGACTTCCAATGGTGTGGTATGTCATAGTCTGTCTCTAGTTGACTTTCAATGGTGTGGTATGTCATAGTCTGTCTCTAGTTGACTTTCAATGGTGTGGTATGCCATAGTCTGTCTCTAGTTGACTTTCAATGGTGTGGTATGCCATAGTCTGTCTCTAGTTGACTTTCAATGGTAGGTATGCCATAGTCTGTCTCTAGTTGACTTTCAATGGTGTGGTATGTCATAGTCTGTCTCTAGTTGACCTCCAATGGTGTGGTATGCCATAGTCTGTCTCTAGTTGACTTTCAATGGTGTGGTATGCCATAGTCTGTCTCTAGTTGACCTCCAATGGTGTGATATGCCATGACCTGTCTCTAGTTGACTTCCAATGGTGTGATATGCCATGGTCTGTCTCTAGTTGACCTCCATTGGTGTGGTATGCCATAGTCTGTCTCTAGTTGACTTTCAATGGTGTGGTATGCCATAGTCTGTCTCTTGTTGACTTCCAATGGTGTGGTATGTCATAGTCTGTCTCTAGTTGACGTTCAATGGTGTGGTATGTCATAGTCTGTCTCTGGTTGACTTCCTATGGTGTGGTATACCATGATCTGTATCTAGTTGACCCGGAAGATAACGCATCCAGGGCATCAGAACGCTTGATGTAAAAATATTCAAGAAGTGCAAATTAGAATTTCAATGTTAAAATTTAGTATCATGTGTGCATGTACCATGAAGATTTGTTTATATGAGGCAAAGTTGAACAGACAACAGTTTTTTTCCGAATTCTGTGCCTTATCCATGGACATATTTGGTTAACACAGGTTACACGCTGAACCAATAGTTTTTGTTTTTCCATTTCAACTTCAATTATTTAAGTTTTTCTATGAACTTCAAATCCTCGTATTCTCTAACAATCGGAATCTATTTTTAAAAATGCTTATTTTGTCAACCCATAACACGTCATTGAAGCTAATACTGTTTGGGGTGAATTTGACCCAACTGTTTACCCTACCCATAATAAGATGAACAGCAAACAAATAGTTTTTCGGAAATGACAAAGAGAACGACGAGGAACAAACAAAAATATTTATACACAAATAAATTGAGACGGATTATTATGCCTGTGTTTTAGCACGCACCACTGTAGCATTAAATAAATATTTCATATAGCCCGTGGCCTTTTTAATATGAGCTCAACACTGAACCACTTAAGTCGAGATGCCCTTTAAATGGAAGCGAACAAAATTTACATAACCGTAACGAAGATTAATTAGTATTAATAATAAGTTACTTAACATTTCCTGGAGATTAGCACCATTACAAGGCTTATAATTTAAACTGTTAGGGTAAAAAAATAGTCAATAATTTACGTATATTTGGCCAGCTCGTACTACTGTAGGTGGTGAGGAGGAGAGGGGATATTCTGTAGGTTACTATAATATAAATTTTTAACCTTTAGATCCTAAGTGGCATGCGCTGGCAAATACAGGAGAAATTTCGTAAAAACAGAATAAGCTAATTGCCCGTCATTTGTGTCAAGCAGCTTTCTGTTGACACCAAACACATGGGATCGACAACACACCCTCTGTTCTCATGCATCCCGGCTATTTGAATTCTGTCCATAATTAAAGCATATCTTTAGCACTGGCTTTACTGATATTTTTTTCAACAGCAAACCTTTAGTTTTCCAAGGTAGTCTTGAAAACGCTCAACTGTGAATACTTCAAACGCTCAACTTCCAATACTTCAAACACTGAACTTTGAGGACTTCAAACGCTCAACTTTGAAAACTTCAAACGCTAAACTGTGAATACTTTAGACGCTCAATTTTTCTTGACAGTTTGAATTCATGAAAACTGTCTGACTTCTGGCAGCTCATGTATGTCATTTTGATTTTTTTTTGCTTTCTGATATATAACTTCCCTGCGTTAAGAGATGATATCTGTTTGTACGATACTGAGGTGAGAAATGGACTTGGAAATGAAAACATGTAGTTGTAATAACTTTATGGATAATTTTGTTGATTCCGAAAGCAAGCAGGTCGGTGTTTATATCCTATATCGTGTTAATGTTTACTGACAGCTGTAATATCGCTTAATACTGTATACATGTGGTTAGTAAGGCGTGTTGTGATTAATTGCTCTAATGTCGCCCAGGATGTCGAACTCACAGCCCTGGGCATCAAATGTTTATTATCAATGACCATCTCAAATTAAGTCAGATTGACATTAGACACACATGCCTAATGTATCGTTTATCAGGAGTGCTTATATCAATTTCTCTTCTAATTGGGGTCTCATACTCAAGCCAATATGACCCCCATCTTTACCCATCAACAGGACCTTTCTTCGAAGGCTGGTACATACGCCTTGTAGATTTCTCTCGTAATAGATCCCTTGGCGTTTTATTTGGACGCGTTCTTCCTGGCGAAACTAACAAAGTGGTTGATGATACCCTGGGTCTCGTTTCCATTTTACACGTTGGCGGGGATGGAGTGCCGAAACTGTTGTCTCAAAACGCCCGGATTCAACCAGAAAACATTGACGTGACTGTCAGAAATGGCCAGCATGTGAGGAACAATCCAGATTTCACTTCCCCAGCTGAATTTACCTGGAACGCCAGTCGAGAAGGGTTTCTCAAGGTCCAGCCATCATCATCATCGTTTAACTTCACGGTTGGAAGCTGGAGGTTCACGGCAGTCCTTGGTGCCCCGGAACCCTGGAGTAATGATGGTCTGGGCCCTGAAGGAATTCTTGCCTATCTGCCCTTACCGTTACATTGGTTCGTCTATAGCCTACACACCCCGGTGACGCATTATGAATTGAAAAATCTGGAGACGAATGCTATTCTGAGCGGTGACAGAGCAGTAGCTCACATGGAGAAAAACTGGGGAAGATCATTCCCGAAGGCATGGATTTGGATTCAGGGAACAACTCGTGAAGGGATCACGTTTGCTGCCACGACGGGTGTTGTCACCTTCCTTCGTTACTTCGATGTACCGGCCCATCTCATTGGTTATCGAAACCCATCCAAAGGAATTCAACTGAACTTTAGGCCAATAGACTCTCTCGTGACTCTGGAAACCGACGGTTGTGCAGGGCGAGTCAGGATCACAATCAACAGTTTCTTCTACAGGGTGGATATTAATGTTACTGCTCAAATGAACACATTTAGCGATTGACTTCTCGGTCCACAACCAAGTGGATTTTCCAGGTCCTATGTGGAGAGTTTTAACGCCCAGGCAAACATACATCTCATACATACATATGACGAACACGGAAAAAAAAAATTCGTTCAGAGCCAAGATTTCTCGGCTAGGCCTGGGGCCTATACATGTACATTCAAAACAGCGTTTGAATTGGATCTGGTATAAGACGATTGGAATTAAAGGGTCCAGATTGGAATCCAGTATATATATGACAAACAGAAAAAAGTGTGCTTAGTTCCCTGCAGGAAAAGTAGCCGAGTTTCAAGAAGGAATACGGTCCGGCTCTCAGACTGAGTGGACAGCAAAGGGTTTGCTGAAGGAACAAGCGGTTGCATTGGGGCCTACTTCTCAGATGTCAGAAAAAATGTTATGGTTCTCGAAAGGCAGCACATGCGGTTTTTCCGAAGGACGGGGGAAATGGTTTTCAGGAGGCAGCATGTATGATGTAGTTGGGTTTCCAGAAAGTAGAACGGGCTGGTAGGACAAACAGATTTCTCGAGGACGAACAGTTTGGTGGACATCGTTGACTGTTTCAGAAGACATGCATTTAAGTAAAGTTTTCCACGAACTATACTCTCCCAAAAAAGAAACGCAACATCCAATTTTTGTTCTTCAAAATATGAATTTTCAATATCATTTTTAATACAGAAATAAGCATCACATTACACTGAAATTTGGCAGACTAGTTGTTCAGACTTTAAAGTTCATTCACATGTAAAAATTTATAACATTAAAGTTCATAGCGCACAGATGTCGTCACTGCAACGTCAATATCTGTTGTGCCCACCATTAACCTGTAACACAGCACGGACCCGTCTCGGCATAGACACAATCAATCGACGAATACGGTTTTGTGGAATTCTCCTCCATTCTTGCTCAAGAGCCTGTTGCAGTTCTTGCAGAGTTTGCGGCGCTGGATGACGACTGCGCACGCGTCTATCCAAATCATCCCACAAATGTTCTATTGGGTTCAAATCTGGTGATTTGGACGACCAGGGGAGAACTGTTACGTTCTGGTTGGCTAGAAATTCAACAGCAGTACAAGCTGTGTGCGGCCGAGCGTTGTCGTGCTGAAAAATTTCCCTAGGGAGGTCCATTACGGGCAGCATACAGGGGTGGATACAGGATTTTGTGAAAGGGGGGGCGCAAGTTCTAACAGATCGAGTCAGTATTTTCAATTGTGTCTGGTGGTGGCTTGAGGATTGGGAAGGGGAGGGGGGGGGGTGCTGAGAGTGCAATCGAAAACATAGTCACGGGTAAATCAAATTAATTAGCACGAAAATTTCACTTTGTTAGACCCTACCCGAATTCTTAATGGCCAATGGTTCCAGGCTCTCTGATTACAGAAACAACAGAGGCCTGTAACCCCCCTCCCCCCGTTCTACCTACACATACTCTGGTGACTATCCCGAGCCAATAGGCGAGGGTGCAGGGGCCTCCCAGGCCCCGGAAGCTCAAGGGTTCTAGATTGCCTGAGAAGCGTTCTGAAGCTGTTCTGCAAGTAAAATGGCTTGATAATTTTCGGATTTTGCTTTTCCTAATTCTTAAAAAATACCAGTAAAATCGGTATTTTCCAAAGTTATAGATGAAGCCTTAAAACGTTTTTGAAGCATGAGGAGTGGATGACTATCCCAAGCCAATAGGCGAGGGTCCAGGGGCCGCCTAGGCCCCAGAAGCTCAAGGGATCTAAATTGCCTGAGAAACGTTCTGAGGCTGTTCTGCAAGCAAAATTGCAAAATAATTTTCGGATTTTGCTTTGCCTTATTTATAGATCAAGCCTTGTAACGTTTTTGAAGCATGAGATGACTATCCCAAAACATCAGGCGAGGGTCCAGGGGCCGCCCAGGCCCCGGAAGCTCGGGGGTTCTAGATTGCCTGAGAAGTGTTCTGAGTCTGTAAAAATTCTTATAACTTTCAGATTTCGCTTTCCCTAATTCTTAAAAATAACAAAATAAGACAACCAGGAGAATCGCCCACGGTTTGTTTTGGACTGACTTGGGTCTTTATATAGAAAAACTGCATAATTGTGCTACACACAAGGGCCTCTGGATATAGTTTTTTTATTGAAAGTGGGAAGGGGGCAGAGTACCCAAACCCAGTAAGCCTATATATACAGGCGTGGGTCCACGGGCCGCCTATAGGCTCCCGAAAACACTACTGCTACCAGTCCACATCGCTTAACTTCGTGTGGCTTTGCGCCCCCTCCCCCCCCCTCCCCTTGACCACTCTCCTTACCACTTCTCCAAGATCCTGGTGTTTTTAAATATACAACACACATGGGCACTGCCCGTACCAATGAGGCAATTATACGAAAAATTTAAATGTGATCGTAGCTCCATATAAAGCCTTTTTCTTCATAGTATTGTAATGCAAGATGTTTTCGTTTTCCAACTCTCTTTTCCTTTTTCTCTCTTTTTCTTTTTCTCTTTTTTTTTTCTCTCGGTTCTTTTTTTTTTTGGTCGGCTGATAGGGGGGCGCGCACCCCCTGCGCCCCCCCCCCCCTAAATCCGCCACTGGCATATGTGGTGTCAAAACCTCATCTGTGTATCGAACGGCGTTAAGGTTGCCGGGAATGTGCACCAGTTGAGTTTTTCGGGCACAGGATATGGCACCCCACACCATCACATTTCCTCCGCCGAAATTGTCGACCTCAAGGACGCAGTTCCTTGCGAACCTCTCATTCCGGCGTCTGTAAACTCGTGTACGACCATCTCTTCTCTGCAGCTGGAATCTTGATTCATCGCTGAACCAGACTCGCCTCCAGTTTCGCAGATTCCAGTCCCTTAACCTGTTGCGCCATCGGACCCTTACAAGTCGATGCTGGCGTCTCAGTACTACGCCAAAGTAAGGACGTCTGGCGCGTAAGCCGTTTTGACGGAGACGGTTTCTGGCTGTCTGTGCCGATATTCGACGGAGACCTGGGATATTTGATGCTGTTTCTGTTACTGTTTTAATCCGGTTTCGCAGGTGAAGTAACCGGATGTAGCGATCTTGGGCTGCTAATGTGATCCTAGGTCGGCCAGAACGTCGACGATCAGCTGTTGAACCGGATTGCTGGTGCCGTTGCAACAGTCTGGAAACCGTGCTCCGGACATTATAAAGTCGAGCGACTGCATTCTGTGATTCGCCGGCCAGGAGACGACCAATGACGACGCTCCGGGTAGCTGCGTCTAGTCATGGCATATTGTGGCAACTTCGCGAAACAATTTAACGACTGAATTCAATTGAACGGTTGTGTGTCTTTTATACCCATTAAACCCGCATAAAGATAAGACGAGATTCGCACGTGCAACTGCCCTACGTTTTTCCCTTCGCCTTCCTCGTGTAGCGTTACACAAAGGCTGACCCGAAAGTCACGGGATCAACAGCCACTATCAGGGGCTTAAATTCAATTATCGGACATTTACAATATAACATGATCCTGTTGTCATGTGTCAATCACGCACATTTTTGGAAAAATTCATGTTTGAAATAAAATTGGATGTTGCGTTTCTTTTTTGGGAGAGTATAGGTCTATTTAAGGCCTATCGTTTTTTTTTTTTTTTTTATTATCCTCTTTTTTTTTTGCGACAAATCGAAACATGTGGACGTCTTGTATTGAACTTTTTAATTGCACGATTTATATGTATGCTGCACGCCTATACATGCGCTGTTTTATTATTTAGTGTTTTTTTTGTTTTTTTTTAATTAACATGACGCCCTCTCATATTAACGAAGGTCTGTTCTATTTTACTCCACTTTTATTTTTAGCAGATTTGTTAAAATCAGATGGTCTTACGGTAACATCATAACAAATGTGTTTTGACTATGGAACCATTGACGATGACGATATGCTAGGGCATTTCCTGTAATCTTGCTCTATTACTTTTCGGTGCGAACCACCTACTCTAGACCCTCTATAAGAAGACTGTGCTGTCATGGTGAAGTTTATAAATGGCGGTCAGGGTTGACAGGTTCTGTCTGACCTTGTACAAGTCAGCATGCTATAATAACGGTAAAACCAAAGGCTAGGTATATATATCTACAAACAAAACTACTGGACAAATGGTGATATTTAGGATAGCTTCAAACTCATTAGTAAGTTCATTTTGCTTTATATTTGCCTCTAAAATTTTGTCACTATGATTTGATTGTGATTTTCCAGGCACGTGTTTATTTGTTTTTACAAATTACATTGTACTTTCAGTTTCACAACTCACGAATTAGTTCAGTTTTGCGTTTTTTTAAACTTAGTTTGGCAGTTGTTTTTTTTTTCTTCTTGTTAATTATATAGTGTATTCAATGTGTGTCAATTTAGTTCAGTAGAATAATAAAAATATTAATAATATCATTATCAATAGATAAATATTAATTATTAAATGTAATAATATTAATAGTACAATGTATTGTAACACTTTTTTGCTACAGACTAACACAGTAACAGCCCATCTTTGGGTTTACCTATGCCTTGATTGATAAATATTGCTAATAATATTAATTTTAAAAAGTTTAATTAATTCATATTTTAATTCATTTGTGATTTGGAATTTTTAAATAATTTTTTTCTAAATATATAAATTAAATAGGCCTACTAACTAAGTGTCAATTGTCAGTAGGCCTATCACTAAACAATTCTAGCGTTTCAACCTGAGTTGAGTTGAAACCTTGAAGTTCATCAAAAAGCTAAATGATTTATGTAAAAATACATGTAGGCTATAAGTATAAATATGTGTTGTAAGAATTTCATTCTCTTGCATTTATATAACAGTAATGTAATTAAAAAAATCCAAACCAGAAATGAATTAAAATGTGAATAAATTAAACATTTTTGATGATACATGTAAATATACATGGATAGACCTACATAAAAGAACAAATTAACTGACATGTATTAAACTTTTGAAGAAGAAAATGAGAATCATCCTAAGTTCTTAACTCATTTAAATTTCTGAATATAATTTTTGTTTGCATTTACACATGTAGGCCTACATGTATAATTGTTTTATCAGTACTAATAACTGTGCATTATTTCACCTACATATAGAACCCTCATGTGCTGTCAGGATTAGGCTTATTGTTGTACAAACACACAGTTTATATTGGCTCTATTCTATGTATGCATTGTGACTTAGGCTTAGAGTAATCGTCTTACATAATTGACACATTCTATTAACATTAAGACTCAGAAACGGCTTTTCTCTAAACAGCCGATTGGCCATGCAGGAAAGCATTTTACATTTTTTTTGTTATACATGTACCAAGAAAACTTGCCTGGGAATAGACCTTAACTGAAATATTGATTCTATAAAATTCTGTTGGTCTTACAAAAAGAAGCTGTCATAGATGGGCATGATCGATAACTTTAAAAAAAAACTTCAATCTAAACAACATCCATTACTAACCATAAAACTTAACCAAATCACAACCTAAGCTATAAAATTAGTCCTAAAACCAATATTGTACAATTTTCTATTGCCGTAGCCTTATAACACAACCATAACCCTATCCATAAAACTAACCCCACATCCAACTGTGACCATAAAGCTCAACCCTAAACCTATCCATAAAACTAACCCCACACCCAACTGTGACCTAAAGCTCAACTCTAAACCTATCCATAAAACTAACCCCACATCCAACTGTGACCATAAAGCTCAACTCTAAACCTATCCATAAAACTAACCCCACATCTAACTGTGACCATAAAGCTCAACCCTAAACCTATCCATAAAACTAACCCCACACCCAACTGTGACCATCAAGCTCAACCCTAAACCTATCAATAAAACTAACCCCACATCCAACTGTGACCATAAAGCTCAACTCTAAACCTATTCATAAAACTAACCCCACACCCAACTGTGACCATAAAGTTCAACCCTAAACCTATCCATAAACTAACCCCACACCCAACTGTGGCCATAAAGCTCAACCCTAAACCTATCCATAAAACTAAGCCCACACCCAACTGTGACCATAAAGTTCAACTCTAAACCTATCCATAAAACTAACTCCACATCCAACTGTGACCATAAAGCTTAACCCAAAACCTATCCATAAAACTAACCCCACATCCAACTGTGACCATAAAGCTCAACTCTAAACCTATCCATAAAACTAACCCCACACCCAACTGTGACCATAAAGCTTAACCCAAAACCTATCCATTAAACTAACCCACACCCAACTGTGGCCATAAAGCTCAACCCTAAACCTATCCATAAAACTAACCCCACATCCAACTGTGACCATAAAGCTCAACCCTAAACCTACCCATAAAACTAACTCCACATCCAACTGTGACTAAAATGCTCAACCCTAACCCTATCCATAAAACTAACCCCACATCCAACTGTGACCATAAAGCTCAACCCTAACCCTATCCATAAAACTAACCCCACACCCAACTGTGACCATAAAGCTCAATCCTAAACCTATCCATAACACTAACCCCACACCCAACTGTGACCATAAAGCTCAACCCTAAACCTACCCATAAAACTAACTCCACATCCAACTGTGACTAAAATGCTCAACCCTAAACCTATCCATAAAACTAACCCCACACCCAACTGTGACCATAAAGCTCAACCCTAAACATATCCATAAAACTAACCCCACACCCAACTGTTACCATAATGCTCAACCCTAACCCTATCCATAAAACTAACCCCACATCCAACTGTGACCATAAAGCTCAACCCTAAACCTACCCATAAAACTAACCCCACATCCAACTGTGACCAGAAAGCTCAACCATATCCATAAAACTAACCCCACACCCAACTGTGACCATAAAGCTCAACCCTAAACCTACCCATAAAACTAACCCCACATCCAACTGTGACCAAAATGCTCAACCCTAAACCTATCCATAAAACTAACCCCACACCCAACTGTGACCATAAAGTTCAACCCTAAACCTATCCATAAAACTAACCCCACACCCAACTGTGACCATAAAGCTCAACCCTAAACCTACCCATAAAACTAACCCCACATCCAACGGTGACCAGAAAGCTCAACCCTAAACCTATCCATAAAACTAACCCCACATCCAACTGTGACCATAAAGCTCAACCCTAAACCTATCCATAAAACTGACCCCACATCCAACTGTGACCATAAAGCTCAACCCTAAACCTATCCATAAAACTAACCCCATACCAACTGTGACCATAAAGCTCAACCCTAAACCTATCCATAAAACTAAAACCACATCCAACTGTGACCATAAAGCTCAACCATAAACCTATCCATAAAACTAACCCCACACCCAACTGTGACCATAAAGCTCATCCCTGAACCTATCCATAAAACTAACCCCATACGCAACTGTGACCATAAAGCTCAACCCTAAACCTATCCATAAAACTAACCCCACACCCAACTGTGACCATAAAGCTCAACCGTAAACCTATCCATAAAACTAACCCCACACCCAACTGTGACCATAAAGCTCAACCCTAAGCCTAACCATAAAACTAACCCCACATCCAACTGTGACCATAAAGCTCAACCCTAAACTTATCCATAAAACTAACCCCACATCCAACTTTTGACCATAAAGTTCAACCCTAAACCTATCCATAAAACTAACCCCACATCCAACTGTGACCATAAAGCTCAACTCTAAACTTATCCATAAAACTAACCCCACACCCAACTGTGACCATAAAGATAAACCCTAAGCCTATCCATAAAACTAACCCCACACCCAACTGTGACCATAAAGCTCAACCCTAAACCCATCCATAAAACTAACCCCACATCCAACTGTGACCATAAAGCTCAACCGTAAACCTATCCATAAAACTAACCCCACATCCAACTGTGACCATAAAGGGGAAAGCTCAACCCTAAACATATCCATAAAACTAACCCTACATCCAACAGTGACCATAAAGCTCAACTCTAAACCTATCCATAAAACTAACCCCACATCCAACTGTGACCATAAAGCTCAACCCTAAACCTATCCATAAAACTAACCCTACATCCAACAGTGACCATAAAGCTCAACTCTAAACCTATCCATAAAACTAACCCTACATCCAACAGTGACCATAAATCTCAACTCTAAACCTATCCATAAAACTAACCCTACATCCAACAGTGACCATAAATCTCAACTCTAAACCTATCCATAAAACTAACCCCACATCCAACAGTGACCATAAAGCTCAACCCTAAACATATCCATAAAACTAACCCTACATCCAACAGTGACCATAAAGCTCAACTCTAAACATATCCATAAAACTAACCCCACACCCAACTGTGACCATAAAGCTCAACCCTAAACCTATCCATAAAACTAACCCCACATCCAACTGTGACCATAAAGCTCAACCCTAAACATATCCATAAAACTAACCCCAAAGCATAAAACCAACGCTACCATTAAACAAAACCTAACGTAGGCCTAAACCCAACCCAAACCATAAAACTAACCCAAGTCGAACAGCAACCATAACCTTAAAACTAAACCTAAGACCAAGCCTAGCCCTAAAAGCCTAAACCCAAACCTTACCATAAAACTAACCTCAAGCCCAATCCTAATCATAAAATTAACCCTATAATAAAAAACAGTCGTAAAATTAAGCCAAACTAACCCCAGCTATAAAACTAACCCTAAAGCTAAGAAATCTCTCTCATAGAATTACATGTCACATGATGTTGTATACAAGCTTCCTGTAATGTCCTTTGGCGTGAAAGAAAAAGCTATTAGAAAAATCCTCATATTTGACGGTATACATTGTGTAATTGTATTTTAATCATGCAAAGGTAATCATGTATGACTTGACAACCCTGAGAGGGCATACATCAGAGCTAGTACCCCCGGTATACAAAAAGAAACCTACATGTAGCTCAATATAAAAACTTAATCGTTTTTCTTCAAATTTCAGACTTCACATAATTCTCAAAAATACACACCCCACATTTATAGTTTAGGTCAGAAATTTCAGAAAGGAGTTCAGATTTTGTTCCTTTCAATTGAAAAATAGATAAGTAAATCTGATTTGAGTTTTACAATTTGTTCAAGTTTGTTTATGAACCTGTCCTGAAGTGAACTATGATGTCTGGGCACAAAGTTAATTCATTTCCAAAGAGGTCATAAAGAGTGAAAAAAGAGGTCTTATATTTCTTCTTTGTCTGATCTTTCTTATACACCACATGTTCGTAATGTGGCATAAGGTGGCCAAATTTGGGGAAATTTTGATGAAACGAAATTAGCTAACTGTTCCCCAATTTTATCAAGAAGTACAAAATAAAAGTTTTCCAGTGTTACTAATTTATGTCTATGAGATGTATGTCAGTAAGGGAACTAGTTTATGCAAATAACAAAACCCTAAAAGGAACTCAACATCCCGGCTATTTCAATTTTGTCCATTATTAGCACACATCTTCCGTTCATACAGGTTACTGGCTTTATCGATGCTTTGTATTTCAATGTCAATCTTTAGTTTTCCAAGGGCTTAACTTCTCTTAACAATCAGAATTAATGAAAAAAGTATAAACTTGTCACTTGTCAAATCCTTAGCACAAAATTACAGGTTCTTAGGACTAAAGCCCAATTCTTGTCCATCTTGAACCAAATGAAATATCATGTGTTATGGTGTATTATTACAATTTATAATTGGTTATAAAGCGCTAAATGATATACCCCTTTTCAATAATTAGAAACTTGTCTCCATAGTTATTTTAGACAAGAAGATTTTCCCTGTGCCCATGTGTGTCAGTGTATATAAATATAAAATTACATATACAGTGTTCATATAACTTGGAATCCACCTCTAACAACTAGGCTCGCTTGTACAAACTCTGACAATTAGTTACTAAGACTCTATCAAATTTTTACAAAAATTTTTTTTTTAATTAATTGAATGCTGAATTCAAACTCCATCTCTTGACAGTTTCAGAATGTCCAGTTTAGTTCCTGGTCCTATATTTCCAACCTCTGGTCTGAATCGAACATCCACCCCGACTCCTGGCGGAATCAACACACCCAGGCAAATTGCAGACACTCATAAAAGGTAATCATTTAAAATGGCATTAATTCCCCCCCCAAAAATTGAAAAAATGAATATGTCAAGACATAATATCCAGTCATGTGTGTGTGATGTTTGAACCCAAAGCTACTGTTGATTTTAATAGACACAATGATACATGTACCTATTTATTGAGCTTTTTCAATTCTTTATATTCTGATTATTAATATTTTTAGAATCGTTCCCAACTTGGGATTTTTATGAAAGGCTTCTGAAATATCTCCTATATCTGAAAGGAATTCATTGCTGTTTCAGTATTTCATTTAGCAAATATACTTTATTCGTTACTTTGGTATAGTTAAGGATTGGAGTTCTGTAAATGTTGCATTGTAAACAACTTTCACATGCTAATGATAAAAAATAAAGACATCACCACGTAGTTTTTGATCAACACAAGCTTTCGACATCTATATTGGTGTCTTCGTCAAGTGTCAAGTAAATTTTTAGACCACCATGATCTCATGGTGGTCTTATCAAATCAAATTTTGTCCGTGGTCCGTCGTCCGTCGTCTGTCGTCCGTCGTCCGGTGTCTGTAAACTTTTCTTGTGATCGCGATTTCAAGAGACCTACTGGTCGGATCTTCATCAAATTTCATAGGCATGTTCCCCTTATGGTCTAGTTATGCAACATTTATTTTGTTTGCTCATTTGCATAATAAAATGGCCGCTGGCGGCCATTTCGTGATTTTTAACTACATAGTTTGTGATCGCGGAATGTAGAAAACCACCAGACCGATCTTGATGAAATGTTTTTGTGTTGATTCCCCATATGGTCTAGATGTGCAACATCTATTTTTCTGAGCTCATTTGCATATTAACATGGCCGCTAGGCGACCATTTTGATTTCCTATTTTTTATCACTTTTCTCTTTTGTGATCGCGATTCCAAGAGAAGTGCTTGTCGGATCTTCTTTAAATTTCACACGCACTTTTCTCCTATGGTCTAGTTGTGCAACATCTATTTCTTTTGCTCATTTGCATATCAAAATGGCCGCTAGGCGACCATTTTGTTTTTCTACTTTTTATCACTTTTCTCCTAAAGTAATGAGAGGATCTTCGTAAAACTTTGTACGCAGGTTAACCCTATGCCCTCGTTGCGTACTATGTACTTTCTTGCTCATTTGCATATAAAATGGCCGCTGGGCGACCATTTTGTTTTTATTCTTTTTGTCACTTTTCTCTTAAAGTAAAGAAAGGCTAGGATTTTCGTAAACTAATTAACGCACGTTAGCCCTATGGTCTTGTTGCGCACAATGCACTTTTTTGCTCATTTGCATATTCAAAATGGCGGCCACTAGCCATTTTTTTATGACTGTTCTCCTAAAGTAATGAAAAGATGTTCGTAAAATGTTATACGCAGGTTAACCCTACGGCCTCGTTGCGCACTATGCACTCGCTGCTCATTTGCATATTAAAATGGCGGCGGGTAGCTTTTTCTGTGATTTCTATCTACATAGTTTGTGATCGCGGAATCAAGAAAACTACCAGGTGGATCTTTAATTGATGAATTTTTTTGTATTGCTTCCTCATATGGTCAAGTTATGCAAGATGTATTTTTTTGTCGTTGATGTTTTCATTTAACACATTCTGTACCGCTGTCGCCATATGGCGTTAGAGTGCTAGCCTGCTTCATTACCGCAGACATCGTATGGCGACAGCAGAAAAGTCGGCTAAAACCCCACTGACGCCGTATGATTATTTTTTCTTACAACTTCAACTAATTTTGAAAATGAACAAATAAAATCACATGTTGCATCTGTTGGTTGCTTTGTGTTTTGTTTTTTCAATCTTCGAATACGGTTAAGAGGTTTAATTTACTTTAACGGACGCGTAATTCACAGATAACTTCAAACTTTGTCTAGGTTAGAACGGACACCTCAAGCATACGTATATAACAAGAAAAGGAATTCCTTATATTTACAGCTTCAGATCTTAATATGTATTTCCTTGTCTCCAATATACTGACTGTGAGTGAGATATTTAAATATGATTTAAAAGTGCTAAAATCGGGTGGTGAAGTTTGCTAGTGCGAGTTCCCGCTGTCAATCACAGGGCCCCTACCAGGCATTTTAAAAGCACGACCCAGTTAAAGACAGATAAGCTATTTTTGGCACTGAGGACGTTATTTGGAATTTCCGAGTCCAGGGTAGTGAAAAACAAGACATTTATCGGAGCTTTTATAAACCCCAGAGTGAAATTGCAATCCTCGGGTCATTTTAAAACGTATACAAATCGACTCCTTTCAGAATTCCAAGGGCGACTATAAGTATAAGAAATAGTTTACTATGCATGTTGCCGGCCGCCACGGCTTGTTCGAAGTCGGTAAAATGGCCTTCTCGAATTTGGATTTTAAACGCCTAAATTATTTCCAAAAATGTAACAATAATAAATATTTTTAAAGGAGAGTGTTCCCTAAGACACTTAAGAAGATCCATATTGTATTATTCGGAGTGTGAAAGGAAGGAATATTTCAAAATGAAGTGAAATACACGGCAACGTACAATCACTATTTTGCCGATCGAATTTGCATTCAGGCAGCTATGTACAGCAACTGACTTCGCAATTGTAAATGCTATTTACCAATAAAGTAACTGGAATGTTTTTATTCAATCATATATTTATATCAAATCGTGCATGAAGTTTTTTTTTATCAGAGTTTACTAATTTCTGAACGAATCGGGACATTTTTTGACATTAATTTTTAAACTAACTTTCGTCATGTGTAAATTTTTACTCATCAGACGAGTGATACGTCACCCATTCTTCAATTTCTACGGGCTAATTTTGACAGATATACATTATCTTTTGATTTGTAAACAAACACTAAATGCATCTTAGTAACATGTGTACAATCGTTTTGGATTTTGTAAATTTTAATTGTGTACAGGACTCAAACAAGCGATATCACTAACTGGCCTGTGTGCATGTACATGTAGGCTACTATGTAGCTCCGGTAAGTAGCGTTAATGTGCGGCCTCCTTGAAGAAAGATGCTTTTGAGTTTTCAGATAACAGCCACTATCTACCTAAGAAACTTTTTTCTTGTCCAGCCAGCCACCAACCGAAGAAATAAATTTCCCATATCAAATTTGCGATCCGTTTACAAGCAGCCCCACTTTCTGATAGTGTTCTATGGTGGTCGCCTAGCCGCACTCGTGTGTCTCTATCCTGGTTTACTTACTTTGCCGGTCAGGTAGAGCCACACATTAAACCGCCATTATAAGGTTGAGATAACTCATGTAACCCCATTAGGCCAATTTTTATGCTATGCTTTACAAAGAGCGATTTAACAGTTTAACAACAGATTTAGAAGAAATCAACTGGTTCAGTGAAAAGAGGAATGTTTCAAAGGTATAATAGGCGGTAATAGCTGAAGGGTAGTTGAGATTAAGGATAGTTAAGACTTAGCTTAAACCTGAAATCCGAAGTCCTTCCAAATAATTCATTTAAAAGCCGTAACTAGTGGTCGCCTAGATCAGTTTCACTGATCTCTTGTTTATCATTAGTATGGAACCCACGTTTAAAGTTTTAGAGTTTCAAACATTTCTTACAACTTTCACATGTTTCAATCCCACTCGATCAGTCCAAAGAAAATTTGAGTTCTGAGTTCACATGTTTGCCCTAGATAGGGGAGGGGTTGCCAGGTATCTGCTGAAACCCGGGTGTTACATCCCCTTCTAAACATAGCAACGCCAACAATTAAATGACAAAATCTTTCTTTTTCTTTTCTTTTCTTTTCTTTATTCACCAGATCAAGTACATACAATAGTATACAGTAAAATTCAAATAATAAATGAAGGTAATTAAGTCGATATAAATAATCAGTTGTCTGGCGGGAATAAAACCCCATGGGGCTTGTTCTATCCCGATTAAAGTGATGTATGAAAACAAATAATATTAAAGGGGAGGAGAATGATAATTGGATACTTTGCAATAACGGAGAGACATAGAAAATCGTAGCTACATTTTATACAACAACAAAAAAATGGTGAAGAGAGAAAGAAAATCATAATTATGCATTATACAACAAAAAAAAAAAAAAAAAAAACATTGAAGCTGGTTTTTTAATTTATTTTATAGAATGTGTTTCATTTTTTTTTTTTTTTTATATTCTCTTTTTATTCCTGTACTCTGTGATTAATCAATTTGTTCATGAAGTAGGAAGTCCTTAAGTTTATTTTTAAAAAGTGAAATACTGGTGATGTTTTTGATTTGTTTTGGCAAATTGTTCCACTCTCGTGGTCCAAACACTTTGATTGAATGGAAAGATAAGTTTGTCAGGTAGATTGGTCTGTATAGGTTATTATTACTGTTTCTAGTTTGGTAGATATTAACACTACTTTGGGTTGTAAAAAAAGATCTGATAGGAATGGGTACGGTAATAGGTGTTTGTGATGAATAAATTTATGAATAACTAGGAGAGATGAATATATACTGAGTTGGTTGATTTTTAATATTTGGAGTTTGTTAAAAAGCGGATCAGTGTGATCATATTTCTTTGAAGAGGTTATAATTCGGATAGCTTTTTTTTGTAGTAGGACAAGGGGTTGTAGGTGAGTGATATAGGTTTGACCCCAAAGAATATTGCAGTATGTTAAATAGGGGAGGATTAAAGAAAAATATAGCAGATGAAGAGATTTCTTGTTCAGTTGGGTTTTAATGCGGTTAATTACTCCTAAATTACGGGAAATTATTTTGCATGTGTGATGAATGTGTGATTTCCAGTTAAGCTTTTCGTTAATTATAAGACCTAGGAATTTATAGTATGAATTCATAAAAAAAAAAAAACAATCAATCAAGCGAATCCATAATGTAGCTAATTGAACAGAGATAATCCTTGAGCTTAATATTGTTTAATCCTCCATGCCAGTAATGGAATTTGAAACCCTGTTATATGTACTTATCTCAGTATCCCATGCATAATGATTCAATTTCCTGTTGGATATAAGTGTTGGGTCAATACAGTAAGATTCATTATGGACTTAACCATCAAAGTAAAGCACTTAAGTTAATACACAAATACAGATCCTGGCCTTCTTAATGGTAATCCAATATCTTGCTCGGTCTGTCCTTTCTGCAATTTCCAGTATTTTTAAACCTTTTGCTTGGAACATTGATATAAAATGTATTGGATGTACTGGTCCAGCTGATAGAGAACTACAGCATTGTATTCTTCATTCCGATCATTTTCCTCTTCCATACACACTGTAATACACATCTGGTATTAAACATTGACTTAATTACGATGTGGAGTACAAGGTAAGTTTTGTTATATGTATAATTTTCTAATAATAGTTTCATTGACTTGAAAACGGTGTTAGTAACCTCACCGAAACGTCGTCAGAAAAATAAACGAAGAAGTTTGTTATCCAGGCATACCAACCCCGTGTTTATTGATAGTTCAACTTCTAAATGCCACTCAGACAACTATCATTTTCTAGTCTTTATATTTATTAAAGGAACAATGCATCTTTCTATAGATTATTAATGAAATAGTATCTGGTTAGTGTATAAAAATAAATAGTTTTTTTCTGAGTTAACTATCAGTGGAAGGTCAGGGGTTTCCTTCTGACCTGGTAACTCTTGACACATAAGTAAAATAATGCTTACTCTGTTTACATCCTCTGTGAATACACACTGTTTACTTTACATGTACCTGTGGCGTGAAACAGCAATCAATCAATCAACCAGGTGTATGGTCAGTCAGTGCACACCACTGGTGTGTCGTGACTGACCAATCCAAATCTCATTTTATTTTATTCATTGTGGGTTTGAAAGCATACTGTTTTTAGTGTTGGTTTTTGTAAAAGAGGCCCCAGGTGAATTCAGGCCTCACTACCAATCCTTTTTGGGATCTTAGACCCTATCTTCTCTCTCTTATAAAGTTATTTATTATTAGCCCACTATTAGCAAAGCTATTTCAACCCAATCATTGTTCTTAGAACTATCCCAAACTTTTTTTTGTCTTAGTCATAATCAAATAACATGCTTTGTACACATTAATTAAGCAGGAAGGCTGTTTTAGGAAAAGCTTGTAAAAAAACATTGAAAAAAAGGGGCAATGATTAATTGTAACAAAATTAATTCGCTAATTTTGATAAAACACTAACCAATAAATATCTTCTAAAAATTGAGTATTTAATGAGAAACTACCCCGTATTGCTGTATTGTACGAGTTGTAGACATGTAGAGGTGAACTCTGGCTCTTTGCCCATACATTCTACACTATGTATGTTAGTAATGGAATTGCTGAAGTTTGAACACATTTATACACACAGGGGTTGTTTTAATAGGCATTTAGAGCACAGGTTGTAGATTGAAATCTTGACAGAAATAATTGATCTGTTTGTCTGCACGATGTGGCCAAAAGAAAATTACAAATAGGTTAGACACTCAACAAAACAGTTTTACAGCTTTATGGTGAAATGAAATTTGTAAAGTACGTTTCAAAGTTGTCACACTTACATGTATCTAAACGTTTTGTATGTTTTTCCTTGAGCATAGGGTGCTGGCAGAGTGTTTAATTAGCCTGAACTGTACGCGTATAATAGGTAGATGCCTTGAAAAATCTTATAACATTAAATTTGTTACAATATGGCGCACAAGTTTACTGTGTTATTATAATCCAAGTAGAATATGGTTACACTTTCATACAATTAGCTTTTAAGTGGCATGAGCTGCCAAAATGTTTATATTTTGACGTTAAAACAGACTGTTGAAATTATTGGCTAATTCTGAAGATTGTTAGTGCTTCTAGTCTCGAAAATGTATGATAAAGTATTATTTTGAACTTACTTTGGCTTAGAATGAATGAATGGTCGTCCCAGTTATTTACATTTTTTTTTACTTTTCGAACATACTGTATGGATTTTCTTAATTCCAGTCCAATCATTTAGTTTTTCGGTGGCCTTCAAAGCCTCTTACTGTGATGACGATCAGAAATTATGAAAAAAGTGTGAATTTTGGCAGCTCATGCCTCTTTAAGTGTGAATTTTGGCAGCTCATGCCACTTTAACTGAGAATTAATCCTTTTTTTTTAAACTGCACGTCTTCATCTGACAACTGTTAATAGGGGTTCTTCTCCAAATTCATTTACCCGACAATTTATCAGTTAAATTATTTGGATTGATTGATTTTTATTTTACGCCGCAATCAAGATAATTTCACTTATATGGTGGCTTTGCCATGTTTAGTGGGGAAATAAACCGGGCTCATTGCCCATAGAAAACCCTCGACCTTCAGGGAGTACCTGTCAACTCTTCCACATACGGTGAAGTTATATGTGACCTTAAACACCAAACAAACACACAAGTTTTGTAAATGCATGCTGATATTTACTCCACTACAGCCCCATTTGATTACTAGTTGATTCCCTTATAAATACAAAACCCCATTAGCTAATTAGACAAGTATTGATTATTTATTGATTACTTAACGAGGATTTATTGGTTTTGGCTCCGTAGACATAAGTATCTTTCCATAGTCAATTAACCAAACTTCCGTTTTGTAATTGGTTGTTAATTTAACCAAGTTGATAAATGGCACTACAATGCTCTCTCACCCTTCAAGTGTGAGTTAATGCCAACCTTTATGTTATGTCTTTTCTTCTGGAGGCTTTGTTTTACAACAGAACTCACCAAATGCATGTAACCGGCAAAAAGGAATTAATATAAGGGTGACCCAGCTATCTGTTTAAGATATTTTTCTTGAAGATGAAGTCTTACTTTAAACATGCCTGTATTTCTAAACAAAACTCTTCCCAGAGATTTTGGTGGTAGTGCTGACTTTGTTATTTAATTATCATATAATTAATGTGGAAACAGTCACCTCCGTGGCTCAGTCGACAGAGTGACAATTAATCAGTCTGACAAAAAACTCCAATCGATTGGTTTCCTCCCCCTGTAAACCTGGGTAAAATAAATGTAATAATCTTGAATGCAGCGAAAAACATCAATAAATGTGGGGAAAATTTTGTCAGTAACACAGAAATAAAAAAAAAACAGTTAATTTAACGCAAAAATAGATGATATAATAAGTATGTTACATGTATATTGTTCTTCTTTGTAGGGAGCCCTATAATGGACATCCGTGGCCCCGAGAGAGTCCTGTAGCCCGAGTTTATGACATCGTCAATTCCACCACCAGTCTTATACTTCTCAATAACAAAAAATCTAAGGTACACATGACAAGTATAATATTTTATTTTCAACGCAATGTATATTACTGTCAGCTAATGTTAACCATCTTGTCAGGTGACTTTTTATTTTGCTCTCAGCTTGATTCCTGTCTCACTCAGGATTATCTTATTCATATTAATTTTTTCATTGTGTACATTTTTTTTGAAAAATTAGTCTCTCTTGACATTATAAAGAATGAGGTTTTTGGTTCACAGCTTCTGAAATTATCATCATTATCTATATAAACTTATAAAACTTCACAAAAAGAGGGTGGGGGTGTCTCCAAAATGAATGAACATTGATACTGTACTGACAGCCTTGCCTTCCATAACAATGACTTTTGCAAAAGTATCTGTTTTGAAGCCAAACAGTTGCCAATCTGAATAGGTTCTAGATTGTTTGGTTTATGTTTTGCGTCACACTCCACATTATTTCCCTTTATAAGGTGGTAGCCAGGTGGGGTAAAAACCAGGCTCTTTTCTGGGACCCATCTATGGAAGGCGTTTGTTATCTTATTGAGACTATGAACAACTCAAATACGCTCTAGAAGACGGTTATACCTGTTCTAAAAATTGCAGGAGGAAATTAGATCTATTGCCTTAAATAATCACTCAGAAAGAATATTTTACACATGGAGTAAGATAATTTGGTGTAGTAACATGATCTGAGAATACCAACCATCCATTGTTTCCAACCCCTTAAAAATCCTCTGGTTGTGCATAGAATACAAGGGTAATGAAGTTTGTTGAAATACTAAATGAGTGATGCTGAACAAAACTGACTGATCTGTACAAAAATTGAACAAAATGATAACAGTAAATTCACTCACTCAGTTTAGGCCTGGTTTATTTTTAAACACTACCTAAACACTGTAATTAAAATAAATCTTTGTTATCAATTAAGATTTAATAACTTTTAAATTCGATTTTCAAAAAAATACCAACATGAAAACAGTTCATGCCACTTTTCCAAATAGTACAAACAACAAAAACTATTAATTGGAACCCCCAACCAATAGGTGGATAGCAGATTAGTTAAAGAAGTACATCTGTAAATGTATTTAAATATGAATAGTTTTTGTGTTCAAGTTTGTTGATCTATTTGTGATGCACATATGATCTGTTGATGAGATGCTGGTAATGGCTGGGTGTTCTGTCCAACCGTATGGTATTATTTTCAATGTTTTTTTCCCCTTTCAGAAATATTCCCACCTCAGGGGTCAATCTAAACTGGAGGCAGACAGGTAAGTCTACTGAAAATAGTAAATGCCATACTGTTGTGTGGACCTTGGTGGCTCAGTCAGTTGAGTGATAGTTTCTAATTTTCTCATTCTTCCATTGATTTGTTTAACTGATGTTAACTAGGTTATATGGACAAAAGGTAGACTATTTTCAAAAAAGGTTACATAGCCCAGATTTCTCAGCTACCAAGATCACATGTTTTTTCAAAAATAGTCTTTATTATATTATTAGTTATATGACGCCCTTGCGTGGGTATACGGGTAGATATTTGGTGTCTGACATTAATATTTTTCCGAGGCGAAGCGGAGGAAATATCTGTCAGACACCAAATATCTACCCGTATACCCACGCAAGGGCGTCATATAACGAATTTATCACCATCCAGAGCAGCATGTTTACTTAAAACTGAGTATAATCAGCTGTTCTTTATTCGATTAGTTCACAAGAATGTCATGGGTTTGTTTGAGCAAGGTCAAAATGATTCGCGAAAGAAATAAATTCTATTGTGACGTTGCAAAGTTATATCGGTTTTCACGATCTTTGAGACAAGCATAGCGTTCAATGCTGACGAAACAACATTCTAAACTGACGTCACAATAGGATTTCGTCTTGACTGAAGAATGCTGTGACGCACAAAGACCTTCACTCCGTGGTAATAACAGCGCATGAGATCTTAACTCCGGGGTTATACAGAATCAAATATATACACGGAAAGCACTGGGATGCAGACTCACATTCTGGGCGTTTAGACCCATCAAATGCCAAGAAATTTCTCTCAATGGTGATAAAGACCAGTATTATGAATCTGATACTCTTTGAGGTTATTTCTGTCCAACATTAAAAACCGGACAACTGCTCACTTTTTCTTACATTGACTAACTAAAGCCTCGATGGCCCAGCCAATGTGACTTTCACTCAAACCAACACAGGCCTTCTGTCGATGGTTCACAGGTTCAAATCCCACTAGGTCCAATGACACAATTTCTGAGTGTAGTTTTCATGTGATCGCTGTATGTGGGAGAGTTGCCATGTACTTGTCTAAGGCCTGAGGCTTGAACCCAGTTTCCTCTCCCACTAAACCTGAAAGCATCGCCATATAAGTGAAATAATGTTGGGTGCGGAAATAAGACATCAATCAATCCAGTACATAGACTAGCACAAACTGTGTTTCTGCTTTGGGTCTGACTCTGTGGAAGTTGAACTTGACAATTATTTGACAGTTGTGTTGTTGGGGTTTTTTTGGTCAATTTTTGCCATGAGTTTTTACTATTAGCTTTTTGTAAAGTGAAATTTGCCAGTATCATGAAACTAAAAACCATGAAAATATATAGGAATACTTTGCAAATATATACTTACGTCTAATTCTAGGATCCCAATAGCAGAGCCAGATAGACATTTCTCAGGTACGTTTATACTGTATTTAATTTGTGGTAATTTTAGCTAATATGTAGGTTTAAAAACGTTTTGAAACTATATGTTAATGCAAAGACAAATTTATTTTCTACAGATGTCTATGTCAGGCTATTGTCAGCATTTAAACCTTTTAAGAGTTAAAAAAAAAAATTCAAATTGCTTCAAATTTTTTTTTCTTTTTTAATTGTTTTTTTTTTTTTTTTCTACACAGATATTCGCCACGTAAACAAGGAGCTCCATGTTGAGTGTGTTAACTCGATGACACCACGTTTTACTCCCTCCTCTCCCAGCGGAATGGAATGGATTAATCAAATGAGCAGACCATCAAGTAACTTCTCAAGTAAAAAACTTTTTCCTGACATTTATAAGTTGAACTAGGTATAACATAGGTTCCTTTATAATAAATGCCAGGTAAGATTGATGGTTTCCTTCACCCACTGACCCCAGTTTCCTCCCCTTATAAACATGACAACACTAACATAAAAGGGGAAAATCTTGAGAATAGCATCAGTCGATTCATTGTCTATAATAGTGAGACAGCCATCACCAAACAACGTCACCTGAGCACTAAAGGTCTTTATTGGTTGAAAAAAAAAGATATGATTTGGCTTTTGATAAAAGCATTACAAGTCTTCATTTATTGAAAAAAGATATGATGTGGTTATCAATTTCACTGATAAAAGCAGTACAAGTCTTCATTTGTTTAAAAAAAGATATGATGTGGTTATCAATTTCACCTGATAAAAGCACTATAGGTCTTTATTTGTTGAAAAAAGATATGATGTGGTTATCAATTTCACTGATAAAAGCAGTACAAGTCTTCATTTGTTTAAAAAAAGATATGATGTGGTTATCAATTTCACCTGATAAAAGCACTATAGGTCTTTATTTGTTGAAAAAAGATATGATGTGGTTATCAATTTCACTGATAAAAGCAGTACAAGTCTTCATTTATTGAAAAAAGATATGATTTGGTTATCAATTTCACTGATAAAAGCACTATAAGTCTTCATTTGTTTAAAAAAAGATATGATGTGGTTATCAATTTCACCTGATAAAAGCACTATAGGTCTTTATTTGTTGAAAAAAGATATGATGTGGTTATCAATTTCACTGATAAAAGCAGTACAAGTCTTCATTTGTTTAAAAAAAGATATGATTTGGTTATCAATTTCACTGATAAAAGCAGTACAAGTCTTCATTTGTTTAAAAAAAGATATGATGTGGTTATCAATTTCACCTGATAAAAGCACTATAGGTCTTTATTTGTTGAAAAAAGATATGATTTGGTTATCAATTTCACTGATAAAAGCAGTACAAGTCTTCATTTGTTTAAAAAAAGATATGATGTGGTTATCAATTTCACCTGGTAAAAGCACTATAGGTCTTTATTTGTTGAAAAAAGATATGATGTGGTTATCAATTTCACCTGGTAAAAGCACTATAGGTCTTTATTTGTTGAAAAAAGATATGATGTGGTTATCAATTTCACTGATAAAAGCAGTACAAGTCTTCATTTGTTTAAAAAAAGATATGATTTGGTTATCAATTTCACTGATAAAAGCAGTACAAGTCTTCATTTGTTTAAAAAAAGATATGATGTGGTTATCAATTTCACCTGGTAAAAGCACTATAGGTCTTTATTTGTTGAAAAAAGATATGATGTGGTTATCAATTTCACCTGGTAAAAGCACTATAGGTCTTTATTTGTTGAAAAAAGATATGATGTGGTTATCAATTTCACCTGGTAAAAGCACTATAAGTCTTCATTTGTTGAAAAAAAGATATGATTTGGTTATTAATTTCACCTGATAAAAGCACTATAAAGCTTCATTTGTTGAAAAAAAGATATGATTTGGTTATCGGTATACATTATTTCACATTGAAATATTTTTGTATGGTGACATCTGTTTATAGCATAGGGCCTACATGTAAGTGCCTTGGTAGGCAATACTAAAGTCTCTTAGTTCGTCACAGGCCTTCCATTGTTGGGTCACAGGTTCTAATCTCACTCTCACCAAGCTGAAAAATTTCAGACTGGGTTTTTCACTTGTTTGCCCTATGTGGAATAGTTGTCAGGTTCTCACCAAAGGTACATGTAGAGTGTTCCTCCAGCCAAAGAGCCCAGCTTCCCGCTCCACTAAACCTGGGAAAAATGACCATATAAGTGAAATAATCTTGCAAAAAAAAGTGCAAAATAAAACATCAACCAATTTATTCAAAGGGCCAGTATTAGTTACATTTTTCTCTGAGTACCAATGGCTATTGTTCCAAAGGTATACATGATCTTGATATCATTATGCTTGATAACGGTACTAGAATCTGTACCGAGACGTCGCTTTACAAATAAACAGACGTTGTAATCCATAAACCTCTTGAGTTAATATCGTTACCTCAACTTCTAAATGCCTCTTAAAGAATTTATACATGACCTTGATATTCTGATGGATGCTCTTTATTCCAACACGTCACGTCAGAACTGATTGTTACATGGGATTGAAAAATCATAACGCTATGGTGACTTTGATAACCGAAAATTTGTGTAATTCTTGATACTTGACGTTAATATTCTGATGGATGCTCTTTATTCCAACACGTCACATCAGAACTGATTGTTACATGGGAACGAAAAATCATAACGCTATGGTGACTTTGATAACCGAAAATTTGTGTAATTCTTGATACTTGACGTTAATATTCTGATGGATGCTCTTTATTCCAACACGTCACATCAGAACTGATAGTTACATTGGAACGAAAAATCATAACGCTATGGTGACTTTGATACCCGGAAATTTGTGTAATTCTCGATACTCATTATCAGAGCCTATTTTCAGGTGGATCCTCAGTAAACCCCAGACACCATGAGTCTTGTCTCGGCCATTCTGAACATCCTAACTTCAAGATCTTTGGTACATCTGCGTCCCCTGTGTCATCACCAAGGAAACCCAAACCACCATCCCGCCCACCACAGTCCTACCAAAAACTCAACCTAGATGACTCGGGGTTAACAAAAGGTCAAAGGTCATACCTATGGAGTATTTCTCGAGTTTACAGCTCAGAAAATATCCGAAAACAACAACAACATAGATATTTTGAGCTACTCAGAAGTGAAGTGCTAAGAGGTGGGTGTTTTATTATAAACCAATGAGATAAACTAATGTGTGATTTTCTAATTTCAAACATTCTGGCGGAGGGTTGTCGTTTGTAATTTTCTTGAGCCCAAAACAAAGACAAGATCAAAATCATTGGACATTGCCAAGATTCAATGATTCATTGTCTTATTTGATATCTGTGTATCAAAAAGTATAACTAATTGTTAGCAGGTCAATTAAGCACACACATCTCAATAATCGTTTCTCTTCAATGGGTTAGCATGAAAGCCAACCGTCTGCACACTGAATTATCTCCCCTGGTATTATTATCTCCCCTTTCAGGTGGTTACAGTAACAGCCTCCTGTATCAGTATGCCAAGTACCTGGACTCTCCCAGAAAAACTCAGTGTGGTAAAGATGAGAGACTGCGGAGATCAAAGTCAGCTCCGCCAAAACAAAATACAAACAAACAGATCATTGCCAAAATGGATAAAAATACAAGGTACTATGAAAAAATTATGATATATAAACTATTACATGTTGGTGTTTGTGATCTGGAGATTGTCACATAATGGCAGATTGACTATCAATCCTAAAGCCTGAACTTGGAACCCCTGCTATACTTCTTATGCCAACAATTTATTTTGAAGAGCCATTCTTCATAGATCACTACAAAGCTAGACCCTTTAAAATATCCCATAGTTTTTTGAGTGATGAAGCTACAGGCCTATTGAAGTTGTAATAATCAATATTATTCCTGGTACTTTGGGCATTCTTTGAGCATTTGCTTGGATATTATTTTCGTCATATGTTGCACTAAATTTAAGCGCAGAAATCACAAAATCTCAGAGATCACTTACAGGCGCAGAGCCTCCACTAAAACCTGGCAACGCCGCCATATAAGTGAAATAATCTTGAGTGTGGTGTAAAACATGAAAGTGGCATGAGCTGCCAAAATGTTGATATTTTGATGTTAAAACAGAATGTTGAAATTATTGGCTATTTTTCTCAAGACGTATAATTCAAAGCTTTTTAGTGCTTCTAATCTCGAAAATGTACGAAAATTTACTTTTTGAACACATTTTCTGTTCATACAGGCCATATACTGTATGGATTTTCCTCATTCCAACGCCAATCATTTAGTTTTTCGATGGCCTTCAAAGCCTCTTACTGTCATGACGATCAGAAATTATGAAAAAAGTGTGAATTTTGGCAGCTCATGCCACTTCAATCAATCCTATCCAATTCTTGGTAACTACAACATTGACTAACTTACTTTTTAGAGAATCTTCCAATGAACAAAAGTCTGAGAAGTACAAACTGAAATCCACCAAGGAAGTTACGCAAATTTACGGCGAGAAGGACAAAGAGAGTAATTCCAGCCTATCAGATTCATCCTTCTGTCTCGATCAACGTGATCATCCCTCAAAAGAAGGAACTATTCGACCTAAATCTAGAATCGGCAGACCAAAAACTATGATTCGTGAGTGTTTTCTTTTGTCTTTCATTATATGAATCGTAATATCAAATAATTTTGAACTTTATCGATGTCAAGGTTGGTTTATTTGTTTATGGCATATTGAAGGTTTAACGAGAAAGTTTGACTCTTTGTGCTTGTCAACCATTTCTCTTAGTGCTCTACAGTGAAAAAGGGATATTAAAATATGACATTTTCTACCTTTTGTGACCTTCCGAAATTAGGATTTGGGATTGAAATACTTTTGTACTATGATTGACCATACCGGGTACTTGACACGGGTGAACCATTTGTCTACATTGTGGGTGATATATTTGATAAACAACTTTAGTTTTCTGAACTTTGTGGCGTAAAACATCAATCAATCAATCTGAAGTTTGTGATTACCCAGAACTACTACGGTTACCTGAGCAGTCTGACTGAAACTGGTTTGATTCCTCTTGTATCGTCGTATGTGGAAAAGTTGTCAGGTACTCGCTTAACGCCAGGGTTTTCCTCCTGACAAAGGGCCCAGCTTCCTCCCCTCCCCCCCCCCCCCAAGTGAAATGTGGCATAAAACATCAATCAATCTTCTTATTTTGATAAAACAAATGTATATTTTGTTTCAAGGCCAGACATCTGAGAGCAAAATACAAGTTCAAGAAACAGGGGAGGCTGGCAAAACATCCTCTGGTGAAAACACAGAACAAAACCTCAACAATGGTAACAATGAAAGAAGTGCCAGAAAGACCAATAGAAAGTCAAACCAAAATGGTCTGGCGATCAACAGCGAAGAAAAACTATCGAAAACATACAATAAAGATGAATTTCAGGAGAGAAATCGTCCAAACTCTTTGAGAGATTCTGCAATAAAAGAAAGCACAAATCAAAAACAGCCAATTTCAACACAGGATGAGGATTTAAACATTCCTCCCTCCACACCAAAGAGTTCTCCAAACACAAATAAAACTACCATTCTGACCGTATGCCTTAAACAAAATGGAAGTGAATCAACAACTTATGTGGGTTCCGAGGAAAAGAAAGCAAAACAATCAACGCCTGAAGAGAAGAGCGAAGACCGAATGTCACCAAACCAGCAAACCATCCCCGAGGAAAACAGTTCTGCACTGTCTAATAACAGTTCTGTTGAGATGACCGATCCCGATTTCATAGAATTCTAAAATCCATTATTTTTTCTAGCATCGAATCTCCAGTCGATCATCCAAGAAGAAGATGTTTTCATTGTACAACAAAGTCATAACTCAGATAGTCTCTCAGTCTGACTCTAGCCTTCCATCACAGGTTGAAATCCTAGTCAAAAGGATTTTTTTTTTGTGTAAATTTGAGTGCCTTTTCACTTGATCACATTATGTGGAAGGGTTGCAAGGTAGGGGTACCTGATGAAGGTTAAGGATTTCCCTCCGTGCAAAGTGCACAGTTTCCTCCCTCTAAACCTGCCGACTTCATCATAACACTGACATTGTCTCCATCATAACAGTGAAATTATCTTCAGTGTGTTGTAAAACATCATCAATCAAATTTAATCAACTAGCAATGTTGAGTTTCCGTAATTCGGTTAGGGCTTCAGGAAGCGGTTAAATTCCACCTTTAATACATAGGTCAAACTTTTTTTTCTTTTTTGTTCTGCATTTTTCAGAAACTAACGAGGTGTATATTGACACACTGTGCAAAACAGAAAGCTTGTGAGTCCAATGGGATCCACTTTTTGCTCAAAGCAACTTTGCTATTTAATAGCCCTTATCACTCAAGTTGCCAACTTAAAGGATTTACGAACAACCTTAAGCAATATTCTCAGATCTAATTTGCTGTAAGTGTGTTTAAGAACATGTGTATGTCTGACCAAGAAGAAAATGAACTCTTTGGTTGAAGACATACAAAATTTAAAGCTTACTAAATGTAGCAGTTTGCAATGGTTACTTTACTAGCTCAGTCAAACATGACCTCTGTTGTGTATATATTATTAAAGTGGCATGAGCTGCCGAAATTCATACTTTTTTCATAATTTCTGATCGTCACAACAGTAAGAGGCTTTAAAGGCCTTCGAAAAACCAACTGAGTGGCGTTGGAATGAGGAAAATCCATACAGTATGTGGCTTGTACGAACCGAAAACGTGTTCGCAAGTAAACAAAATTTAAATAACCGGGACGACCATTCATTCATTCTAAGCCAAAGTTAGTTCAAAACGATACGTTATCGTACATTTTCGAGACTAGAAGCACTAAAAAGCTTCTGAATTATACGGCTTGAAAAAAATAGTCAATAATTTCAAAATTCTGGTTAAACGTCAAAATATCAACATTTTGGCAGCTCATGCCCCTTTAACATTATTGAGATGAAACCGGCCACAAAATGGTACCATATTGGGTCATATTATGGTTACTTTTTCATGTTTTGTGTGTTTCTGTAACTTTTTTCCCATGCATTTAACAATAATGTTAACATTAAGCTTTAAACTGATACCATAAAAAAAATGCACAAAAAGCTTATTCAAAACTGTCTAATTTTGTTAATTATTGCCAATATGGTCTTCGATAGATTGGTACATGAAATTTTGGAATATTTTCATATATTTTTTTTTCTTTATTATACTAATAATGTTTGAGAAATGTTAAATTCATAAATATACTATTTTATGTCTTTCTTAAAAGATTTTATATATTTTTTTATGAAATGGCCTATTCTAGAATTTTTAATAGGATTATGTATATACAAGAATTTTTACATACAAGTATTGTTAAAGAGTGCGCTTCTTGCAATATCATGATTTAATTATTTAACTTTTCTGTGAATAAAAAAATAAGTTGTTTTTTTGCAATGTCATAGATTTTTTTTTAAGTCAACAATTTTTACTATTAAAAGTATGATATATAAACCAGAGTTTTCTTCTTAACAGTATTGTTAAAGTGGCATGAGCTGCCAAAATTCTCACTTTTTTTCATGAAATCTGATTGTCACAAAATTATTAAAGAGGCCTTGAAGGTCGTCCAAAAACTTTAGAATCAGGGTTTGAATTAGGAAAAATCAATACAGGGAGTGTGGCATGTACGAACCAAAATAGTGTAGGAAAGTTAAACTAAATTTATGTAACCAAGACGAGCATTCATTCATTCTAAGCCTAAGTAAATTCAAAACACTACTCGTACATTGTACATTCTTGAGGCTAGAAGCATTAAAAGGCTTCTGAATTGCACGTTTTGAGGAAAATAGCTGATAATTTCAACATTTTATTTTAACGGAAACATTTTTGCAACTCATGCCAAATGTTGGAAAATTTTCTTAAAATCAGAATTAGCTAACTGATCGTTATTTTCATCAATAACTACAAAACAGGAGCTCTCCGTTGGTAGCAATATTGGAGATATACATGGAGGTAGTTTTCACATTCATAAGCAACAAAATGATCAAATGTACTACATCCTGGCTATTAGAATTTTGTTCGGTATTAACACCCGTCTTTAGGTCCACACACAGCTATATAAATAATCCTTTAGACTTTCAGAATTCTTCATTTGCTGAACTTCTCGTGACAATCAGAATTTATTCAAACTGTCTGAATATTGACAACTCATGTCACTTTAAAGAGTGAGCTTTTTGCAATAGCATCATTTATATGAAAGTTACAAAACTATTCTGTGATTCAACAAAAACAATTTTCTTCGCAATATTGTTTGTATCGGTATGTGTGTTTTGAATAATCCAGTCATCATGCCTGGGAACTCCGTGAATTCTTGTAGGTATATCATTGAATGGTATGCAATTTTCCAAAATGTGAACAGCCATGTGCAACAGTGGTTTGTTTATAAATAATTTATCCATGATATTCTTTTGTTTGTTTTCTATTGATTTTGAAGATTGAATGATCGATGTTTTATCGGACTTAAGATTAGTTCACTAATTTGGCAGTGTTTCCTAATTTAGTGTAGAAGGAAACCAGACCCCTTGCCTCTAGGGAAACCAGACCCCTTGCCTCTAGGGAAACCAGACCCCTTGTCTCTAGGGAAACCAGACCCCTTGTCTCTACCATCTGAGCCCCCTCTCCACCTGAACCATATGGCTGTGCATAATGTTAAAAAAAAAAAAGACTTGGCAAAACGACTGAAGTTATTTATGACATCACAAAGCAACCTTCTTTGAAGATATATAGTGTTTATAAGCAGCAAAACACTAAAATGTACTTATACATCTTGCCCATTTGAACTTTGGACATTGATTGAAATTAAATTCCCAGACTCTGCAATATTTTATGTGTGTTTGGAATAATTTTTAATGATTAGTGTTTTACGCCTCGCGCAAGACAATCTCCCTCATTAAGACGTGGTTGGTCGATATCAGGTCAAGGTATGTGCTATGGTTACCAAGGCGAAACAAACAGTCAGTGCTTTAGAGTATTCCTAGCAAGTAATACTGATAGACTGATGGCGTTACAGCATTTCAGCATTCTGTTTTAATGTCAAAATATCAACATTTTGGCAGCTCATGCCCCTTTAAAATAGAAACGACCCATTGTATTGCAAAGACGAATACTCATTTTTTTCACACAAGTGATGACTTCTGGGTACATGTATTTGACGTTATTACCAGAATTCAAAATTCTCTTAGCATCAATACAGCTTGAAGTGTCAGTAGCTGTCAAAATGTTGATTTTTTTAAATTATTGCGTATTTTTTCCAAGTACAAATTAGAAGCCTTGTATTGGGTCTGGGAGTGTCCCTAGAGATTTTGCGATGACGGATGACGTCAGTTCGATGGATGTTTTTTTCTACTACTAGGTCAGAACTGAGTTCCACATTTTCAAACAAATTACAATGGCTGTTGTTTGGTTGCATGCAGTCCACCAACTCTTTAAAGGGGCATGAGCTGCCAAAATGTTGATATTTTGACGTAAACACAGAATGTTGAAATTATCGGCTATTTTTCTCAAGACGTATAATTCAGAAGCTTTTTAGTGTTTCTAGTCTCAAAAATGTACGATAAAGTATTGTTTTGAACTAACTTTGGCTTAGAATGAATGAATGGTCGTCCCGGTTATTTAAATTTTGCTACTTATCGAACACTTTTTCGGTTCGTACAGGGCACATACTGTATGGATTTTCCTCACTCCAACGCCAATCAATTAGTTTTTGGATGGCCTTCAAAGCCTCTTACTGTCGTGACGATCAGAAATTATGAAAAAAGTGTGAATTTCGGCAGCTCATGCCACTTTAAATTATGAATTTAAAAAATGGACGTTTTTAGTTATTTAATAAACACAAAAATGAACATTTAAAAAAGTTAAAATTTTGACAGCTTATCCCACTTAAAGATTCACCTTGAATTATCACCTTTTGATTGATTGATTGATTGGGGTTTATCCCATCTAAATTTTAACATTAAAACCTCCACAGACCATATAAACGTCAGGAAGGCTAATGTATTTGGCATACTTAATTTTCCTCCAAGCTAGGTAGGAAAAATCACCTTTTGAAGATGGTCGCATATTATTATTAACTCATCTAAACCAATCGGAAGAATAAATGAAACATATAACGTATAACAGTCACATGATCTATTATATTCATTTCAATAGCAATTTACACAGTGTACAATAATACAAGATAAATATGACAATTATATGTATACAAATAAAATGAAAAGACAAAAAGTTTCTAGTGTACAGAAATCAATAATTTTACAAGGCTTACAGAACAAACTTCAACACAATGCGCTCTTCTAGTGTGTGACAAAGAAATAACAAGCAATTACCTAATACACATACTTACTTACTGTATAGTTATCAAGTTCCAATGTTTCAATTTTAAATAACTTATTAGCAGTTAGTTCTAACCGTACTGATGTTAATGAAAATTAAGTCATCACAAGATAACTAGAATTTCCACTCAATATATAGGTACTTCAACTTTACTCCTTTGTACACCCATTCCACCCCAACCCCCAGGTATTTACTTAATGCATCAAGCAACATTCCCAAACAAGCATCATTGAACACTGTTGATTGATTGTTTAGTTAATGTTTTACATGCACTCAAGATTATTTTCACTGATATTGCGGCTTGCAAGGGAAGGAAAACAGACTTTATGGCCACCACACTTGGCTACTTTTAAAAACAAAGTGATAAAATGCCAATATTGTACATGGTGTGATAACGTTCAAGGATAAATGATCGAAAAAAATCTAAAACTTGTAATTTATCCTTTAGGGATTGATTGTTTGGTGTTTTACGCCGCGCTCAAGATTATTTCACTTATATTGTGGCGTTGCCAGTTTTATTGTGGGAGGAAACCGAGCTCTGTGCCCGGAGGAAACCCATGACCTTCCGCTGGTAACTGGCAACCATCCCACATAGGTCGTTCGAGTGAAAACCTATCCTTTAAGGAGACTTCCAGACAATGTATTATTAATTTACATTTATCAAATAATGCAGGCAAACAAATGGTGGCATATGAAACCTGGACCACTCAAATGAAGATTATAATTTGAGCATCTAGAAAATATTCCGAGGTTCAATGTCCATGTCTCCTTAAATTTCTTGCATGTTACCATCCCAGAGAAGACAAAAAACGACCATGTGATTATGTTTTTTTAAACAGGAAACAGACATTGGAATGATAACATATGAATTCATTTCAAGTTTTTGTTTTTTCAACTTTCCTGTTTTCCTACGATTTCTTGTATTCTATTCTCTCGACTTTGACATCATCATCAAATATTTTATATACATATGCCACAACTGTTGACTGCTGAATGTCCAATATAACAAAGGAAGGGATCACAGACCTGAAAAGTAAATATCAATACATGTATACAAACTTCAAGTTACATTTTAAATATTTTTGAGATACTTAATGCAATAATAAATAGGTTGTAAGCCATGTCCTGACATACGAGAGGGAAAGAGCAGGTAGCTTGTTATCGTGCGACATCATTTTATATCAACAGGATCGACTTCTAATTGTCACATTTTATACTTATACGGGTTACGGCCAAGCATGAAATTAAGGGAATTTAAAATTTCAGGGAATTGGAAATCGGTGACTTTGTTAAGTTTTTATATGCAGCAAATAGGCTTTTTTCAGCATGTATGTCTTCTAAGCATAGACTCTTAGTGGAACCTTTGGAATACTGAATCTTCCTTCTTCTAAGGGCAGCAAATATGGCTAAAAAAGGGCACAATGTCCCCAGCCTGAAGGTACATAGCTTAGATCATTAATTCCATATATCAGACTTACCCGTCTAATGCATTACAAGCCCCAGTTGCCGAGCCAGGGTTGATGTAAAACTTCCCTTCATGTTCAAAAGCTTCGAACTTGTGAGTATGTCCGGAGATAAGTATATCTACATCTAGCTGTCTCTGGGTCATGGCTAGGCTCTCTGTATCACCCCATGGCACTATCTGATGACCGTGACATAAACCGATACGAAATTGACCAACCGTAACCACTTTTTGTTCTGGATAACTCAAGTTCTAAAACAGATATTAGTAATACATGCTCTTAATAATGCAAATCTGAAATACTGAAACAAACAAGTGGCTTTATCCTCCAACTCCAGTTATTCTCTTCTGACAGCAGAGTGAAACGTTGCTGTGTTTACTTCATACTGACAGCAGAAGTTGTATACCAAAAGACACTCTGATCCTATTTAAATCCTTCAATTAACTCAGTTAACCGTACATCCTACACAGGTTGATCGCATGAAACACCTGTCTGTGTTGCTACATTTATTTCTAAAGGAAACTGGGTGCTGTGCTCCCCCTGAGCACCCGGTGGTTTAATGAGAAAGGCTCGAATCAACACTGAGTCAGACAATTTTCTAAATTCTTTTCAGATCAATGGTAAAAAATTAAGACATCACCAAATAGTTAGTTGTTTTTGAACAACACTACGTGGTGATGTCTTTTTTTTATTTATTTTTTTTTACCATTAGTATGGAACCCAGGTTTAAAGACAGTTTAAAACATTTCTTTTCGGATCGATATACAAACCCTGCTGCTTGCAAATAATAGCCCAACATATTGAGACCTGGGATTTCAAAAGAATGGATTTATGAATACTATCTACATGTACCTCATCAAAATCTCCTCTGACAACATGAACATCACTCGCCAAGGTTTTCAAATAGTCAAAGGATTCCTTTGCACACAGATTCCCTGTACAGAGGATATGTTGGATTTTTCCTGGAACCAGTAATTGTTTAAAGCGGGCAGGTAAACTGAAGCACCTGTGGGGTATGTGAAGATCTCCAAGTACTAACACCAACTGAAAATATAAAGTAAACATAAAATGTTTGCTTGTGAAAAGTTGTCCCGATAAGACTGAAATAATGTTAAAAGTGACATGAAATCTTTATTCACTCCTTCTGAAAAGTCAATATGATTGAATTACTTTTCCAATAAAATGAAAACTATAATTCTCAATGTATGTACTACATGTAGGTCACTGGAAGATAAATTAATTGCTTACCATCTTACATAATTATGCTACATGATTATTTTATTTATGAACAAGTAGCCACAGTGTGATGAAAGGGATTCCCGTCATTTTTATTTATCTTCAGGAATATCCCTGGAATCAAATTTCCATCGAAAAACGAGCCCTGCCTGCCACATTTAAAGGGGGTGGAAATCAGGTTCTTTGACTGGAGTAAACACGCAAATACTTGGCAACTGTTCCATAAATGACATTGAGTGAAAAGTCCACTCAGTCCTTTGGGAAACGAAGCATCGATGGAAGGCCAGTATCGGCAGAGATTTCTTTTTTTAGATTAGAAGACTAAATGTCTTAATTTTGTGGTCTAGGCCTATTGAATATTATCTTTTAGGTACTGTTATGAAAGATAAAGATAAGGCTTGCGAAGGGTCTTGAGTTCGTTTACGTGTTGGCAAACACTTCTTTTTCTATTGGCTAATATATACCCCACGTTCCCATCTAGGCTTTTCAATTTAATTTTGATTTTTTAACAAAGAGGGGGACATTTTCATACATAAACATGTAACTTTGTAAGTATATACAATCCGCATGATCAGCGATCTAACTTAGCTCACTAACCCCGCCCCTTTTCGTTTTTAGGAGCTACAAAGACAGTCCCTTTGGTTTATTTTACACGAGTTTCCTGGGTAAAGTCAACAGAAATAGAAGGGCGAGACAATTCCGCCTCGAAACAGATCAACTGGCTCTCAACCGTAAGATTAAATCTCATTTTCGTTGGATCTTTTCGCTGAGTTTTCTTACCATGATTAGTTGTCTGCTATTTCAACAACAACAGCACCTGACATACTGCCTGTAAAAGGGATCTCGATTGGTCGTCATGTGCGCGTACCTTGCACACATTTCTATTAAACGAATAACGTCGAAAAATGGCATATGTACGAGCTTTATCCAATAGAATTTGATGTAACATCAGCTACAGTACAAGAAATGATGAGGATGAAAAATTTTGCGGGAATCTGCTTTTAATATTTTTAGAAGGAACAAAAGCTTGTAAAATGATTAAAAAGCATGAAGTGCATTATTCCTGGAAATCACGTTAAGGGTGGGTATTTGTTGGCTAGCGATGATATTGATAAATCTGACACTGACAATTTAGGCCTGCTATTTTTTTTGTGGCGCTGTCATTGTCAAATGGTAACAATAACATTTCCTCCTGTCAAAAATGATAAAAATGCTCACAACAACATGTAGCCCTACATAAATTCTAGTCCGCAATACGTTGAGTGGATTGAAGTTATTCTGATATGCCCACACTAGTCCGGGTTTCTGTCTCCAAAATGACTATTTTTGATACTGGTGCTTTTCTCCGAATAGGGGACAATATCGTGTCCGAAGACTTTAGCATGATTTGTTCACACATCAGTTAGGTCTAAATGATTTTAATTGGATGTTTTTATGACTTCTTAATTCCAGGCAAGAAGGTGAAGCCATTTTAGTTTGTTCAAAACAAAAATTAGATGAAATTTTTTCAGATCCAGTTAGAGTGGTATGCTAAAACTCCATGTCCTAAATATAGGTATTTTGTAGAAACACGACTTTTTTTTACACTTTCTATAGCTCAATGGTAATTAATAGGTGTTTGTATCATGCACCCTCAATCAGTGTTCGTCTCACATAAGTTTCACGCCTATGCTGTAAATACTTTTTATTCGGGTCACAGAAAAAGAACTGTCCTGAATTCCCATCAACTCCGTTACAACAGCTCCCATCTGGCTTCTATAGACAACCAATCAAAGTAAACACAATAGCCAATCACAGCACTCGTAACATTGAGGTAAATTCAAAATGGCGACATGACATTGGAAACTGATTTCACAAGTTTTTGAGGAGGAAATTTCGAAAAATTCGTGAGTAGCTTTTCCTATCCATCACCTCTGTTACGCAGTTAGCAGCATACAGTTACCATGGAAACCTAAAAATGCATATGATTGTAGACAGACCATGTTAATCGATCAAAACTGGTGTTTTGGTTTCAAGTCTACCTTGTCCCATGTGGTCTCTCGGTGAACAAATAATAGAAAATCATCAACTCCGTTACGATCAACTCCGTTACGAATTGGCCGTAACGGAGTTGATAACTGGTCGAAAATTGCATTTCCAAGGTCCCTTTGACTTTGAAAGTATCTGTCTTCCAAATACAAATGAGATAAAATAACCCGCCTTGTATTTCGCTCAAGTTATTTAGACTTAGCTTCAGTATTTATCTTCATTTTCCAGCTTGATCTACTATGGCAAAGACCGCAAAAGAAAGAATGCGGGCTTACAGGGAACGTCTTAAACAAAATCCAGAAAAGCTAGAGAAGGCCCAGGAAAAAGACCGCAAGCGTTGGCATTTACGAAAGATGGCAATAAGTGAACTGCCCGCCAGCAAACAAACAGTCATAAGGAAACGTTGGAAGGACGCATCTTCTAACTATCGGACACGTCAAAAAAACACAAACAAGGTTTTGCAAGATACTTGTACACCACCCGATTCACCAGCACCTGGAGCTGAACATTCTGCAGCTGCTGAAAATGAAAACAACCAGGTCCGTGCCAACAAGGTAAATGGAAAAAAACGCATGTATAAACACCGTGCAAAAGTATATAGGGACAATGCTAAACTGACTGTTAAGGTGTCAAGTTTGACACGCATTTCTGAAAAATACAGAAAGAGGGCTGAAAGAGCTGAGGCTAGTTTTAATCGGGTACAACCCGTAACACCCAGGAGCGCTACAAAACGACTTCTTTCTGCTGGATGTAAATCTGTAAAAAAAAACCTTGATTTCCACCATGCACTTGTATCTGAGATCAATTCCTCCATGTCTTCCAAGTCAGAAAAAGATCGACAGGTAGTTTCCAAAGTGTTAAATGGTAAAGTGTTGAAAAAGTATAGGTTGATAAATTTTGCAAAGAAAACATGCCGAGCTGTTTCAAGGAAAAGATTGTTTTCAAACATGATACGAACGGAAGGAGTACGGACATACGAACGAAACCGCAACAGAAATGCCATAACAGATGAGACAACAAAGGCAGTCACCATATTCTTTGAACGAGATGATAACACTCGAATAAGCACTCGCGTCAGGGACACAAAAACGATGAATGGTGTAAAGAAAACAAAGAGGTACCTCCTCGATTCAAATCGGAATTTATATCTCAAGTTCCGATCTGAGAATCCACATGTCCAAATTTGCTTCTCTCAGTTCTCCAAGCGCAAGCCATTTTGGGTTTTACGTCCTAAGGTTTCCGACAGGGACACATGTTTGTGCAAGAAGCATGAAAATTTGCAGTTACAAGCCGATAAATTGCATGAGCTACGTCAACTGAAAGCCAAGGGGATAGAAGAAAATATGAGGTTGGTTGTATGTGACGCAAACAGCCGAGCGTGTATGTACAATGAATGTCAATCATGCCCTAACGAATTTAAATTCCCTAGTAATGCTGAGGATGACGAAGAATGTTTCTGGTGGGAGTGGCAAACAAAACGCGAACAATACACGACCAAAGACAATGTCGAGAGAAATGCTCAGAAAACTGTCAAGGAAAAAGTTCACGGAAAGGTGTTCCAGTTGAAAAAGTCATTTGCAGAAGAGCTCAAAGAAACACTTTGTCCGCACGTTTTTAACATACGTCACCAATTCAAATGCTATCGAAATCTGAAGGAAAACTTGGATGATGATGGGGCTGTTTTGCACATTGACTTTTCTGAAAATTGGCAATGTAAATATGCCAAGCAAATTCAGAGTGCACATTTTGGTGATTCAAACAAACAGGCCACACTTCATACTGGGGTGTGCTACATGAGTCAAGGCCTCTTCTCATTCTGCACGGTGTCCGAAAGCCGACGACATGATCCAGTAGCCATATGGGCTCATCTTGCACCCGTACTGATCAAGTTGAAAAACCGAGGGATAACCTGTGTACATTTCTTCTCGGATGGACCGACTACCCAGTATAGAAATCGTACCAACTTGTATCTGTTTTCCACACTGTTGTATGAACAAGGGTTTGAGGGAGGCACGTGGAACTTTTTTGAGGCCGGGCATGGGAAAGGGGCTGCTGATGCCATCGGTGGGGCTGTCAAAAGGTAAGCAGATGATATCGTTGCGCGAGGGAAAGACCTTCCGGATCCTAAGAGCTTATATGAGGCCCTTTGTGAAGAAGACAGCTCAATACAATTTCACTTCATCAATCAAAAATCAATCGATGATATGGGTGAGAATGTTCCAGCAGTTATCAAACCTGTTAGCGGTATAATGAAAACCAAACAAGTCTGGTCTTTGTCGGAGAAACAAATTCTGACCAAGAGCCTTAGTTGTTTTTGCTCATGGCCGACACCTTGCACATGTTTCAATGAACATTCCTTTACACTAGGTGAACTGTGTGTAACCGAAACACCAGATGAAACTGAAGAATGTTTCTCAACTGGAAATCCTGTTCTCGTTGACTTGCCTGAATCTAGGTCTATGTCGGATACAAGCACTTCTGCAACCTCAATGTTTTCAAAGAATCAGGGTCTCCTAAACAAATGGATTGTTGTAGATTACGATGCAAAACCTTTTGTTGGTAAGGTTATTTCTCAAGAAGAGGATTCTGTTGAAGTGCAAGAACTGCGCAAAGTTGGGTTCAACAAATTTGTTATGTCTGACGACGAGGACATGACCCTTTGGTATGACTATGACAAAATACTAACTTCAATACCGCCCCCAACACATCTGACAAAGAGGCTGCTGGGCATTGGCAATGAAATTTGGAACATTTACTTCAATTGACATTTGTTGTTCTGCATAATTAATTTGAGTTCAAATTCAAAAAGGGTTACTTTCCTGTTAAAGTTTGCAACCATTCCACTTGAATACTGCAAAATATGTTTATTGTTGGCTGTTTTTGTCTCGCAATTTGGCGCAATACTGTTGAAAAGTTCCTAAACATTCGTTGGAAATTTCTGTTAATGTATTTTAGTAATAATTAAAAAAATATCAACTCCGTTACGTTTTGACACTACCCCCAAGCAAGCTTCACATAGCTCTACACTAAAAGGAAAGCCCAACATTAAGTTTTCTATGCATGTGGCAGAGTTTTTCATGTCATTATGCAGCAACATTAGATTTATATAAGAGACAGTTTCTGCACACGTTATAACATTTCCTTGTAGGTCTTATATGTAACATTTTACATGCACTGACACTATATTATAAAAGGTTGTAAAAGACGTGGGCCTACATGAGTGTCAAAACTATTACTCATTTTATGTAACATACTTTCATAAATTCATTCTGAAAAAACAATATTCATGTACCTGGAAAATTTCTTTGTAAATTTTTAAAGTTTATGAAAAATAAACTACTGTAACGGAGTTGACGAGCGTTTTCCGAGTTTGCTTTTTATCTTATCCAAAAAATGTCATGGGGCCGCGAAAGTGTACTGCTTTTTGTGTTTTCTGTACTTCCACATATCCAGTTTGATAATAGACTGGGATTGGGGCAGTTTGGAAAACCTTTTTTTCCAAAACTCGGAAAAGCCCATTTTGACCCCTATTCGGAGAAAAGCACACTGACGGTCGTATTTTGGAGTCAGGGTTCATTGCAATCAAAAAGCCGGAGTTGGCTGCCCGCTCAGAAGCGGGCAGTATGTGGTCTGATTTAGACCAAGAAATAGCAATATAACCTACTCAAATCGTGTTTAAACGGTCATAATTGCATTCATGGATAATTTTGCTACTTACCAGTGCCTGATATGGACGAGCAGAATCGGCCAGTAAACATTATTCTTCCTCTGAATTCACTTTTGCCTTCTCCAATCTCAAACTCTCCGCCATTGATGACGTCACACTGTTTGGTGGTTTTTCTGTTTTTAAACGTTAAATTCATTTGACAAAAGTCTAAATTATTCATGAATGTCGTAATGACACTATTTGAGTTAGTTATGTTGTTATTTACTGTCTAAATCTGTCCGCAAACTGCCCGATCACAAGCGTGCAGTCTACTCCGACTTTTTGATTGCAATGAGCCCTGACTCAAAATACGGCCGTCAGTATAAAAAAAATTGCAATTTTGGAGTCGGAAACCCGGATTATGCCCACGCAGGCTTCTTCAACAAAGGGTGCATTTGAAAAATATGAGTTAGTCTCAGAATTTAAAAAAAATGATAAACTTCTCGATAACTCCTCACCTAAAGCTGTGTCACACTGTCAGCTTCCTGACAATGTCAATGTCAGGAAACTTCTTTGATAAACCCTTAACGGCTTAAGCTGACTATCGATGTACACGTATTTGCAACGTATACATATGCGTGTCTGCGTATGCTGTGCATATGTTTTTTGTATGTTTTTATACATCCATATATGCGTATGTTTCCATCCGTTTTTCCCCTTCCGACATATTGCCCTGGCATATAAACCCTACATTGGCCTTAATCCAGCTGATGACCATGGAGCTAATTGACTGAGGTTAACATTTTGATCTTTAAGTCCTCATAACAACTGTGGCATATAAATAAAATGTTGAGAATATGATGAAACGGTATTTTTAGATAAATGTGCATCCGAGATGGATTTGTTAATAAATTAATAACCGCCAAAGATGTAGTAAGTTACGCTCACTGTGCGACTCTTGTTTGGCAGAACGTGAGCGACTATAGTAATTGGGCCAGGGAACAACTCAGAAGATGACGTAAAAACACGGATTTCCCTCATGAACTGTTGTCCATAAAAATCGCGCAACTCACGATTCTATACACATACGAAGACGGACACGCATACACAAACGTATACGTAGTGGTGAGCATGGTTTGAAACTTCCCGGTAGATGACGATGTCACCGTCTGTGACAAATCATTTTGAACACAGAGGGAATTCAAACAGAGAAATTCGCTGCTAACAGATATTAAATCCACAGGCCTGGTGATGCATGGTTTAGCTCTGCAAAGGGATTAACAAAAAAGAGTTTATAAATTTCGAGTTATCATTTTTTGAAAATTGCAAGAGCATCTCTAAATGTTCTGGAATGAATACAAGTCATTGGTAATAAGATCTAGGAAAGTATCACAGAAAACTTAGACTACAGTTCAAGGGTCATCCAGAGGGGTGTTCACATGTCTTTTGGACACCCTGTTGAGAATATTTATTGACACCCAGCAATTTGTCATGGTCAAGATACAAAATATGGTCATTTTGGACACCCAGTTCTGTAGAGAATGTGGAAAACTGTTATTTTGGACACCCTATTTTCAGATATTAGATAATGTATGCTACAGTTACATCCATACATTCATTAAAAATAGGGTGTCCAAAATAGCTTCTGCACAGAAGTCGGTGTCCAAAGTGACCTACTTTTGTATCTTGACTATGTTAAATTCCTGGAAAATTGAGTGTCAAATTCAAATGAATTTTGATCACAGGGTGTCCAAAAGAGCCATTGGACACCCCACTGGATGAAGCCTTCGCTATGACAATACCCAATTCTTGTCACCCAGTCATGTCTCATATTTATGTCTATGACAATAACAAAAATACTTATGCTTTATATTGTTCATATTTGTTTTTGTTTACATTTTTCTTTTCAATGTTTTTTTTTTATTGGCAGTATTTGGTCGAGCTATCCATTCATTGTCTAAGATCGGTGATGAACTTTATGTGGAACCATTAGAACGTGGGGTATGTTTTCATGTTGACATCTTAAAAATACGTACATGTACAAGGTATTGTAGATACCAATGAATCTACCCTTTATTTCTTCCAATGATTCAGGGTGGCATCGGTGGCTCAGTCGGTTAGATAGGCGTAGAGCTTGGTTGATCCAGTATTTTAAAAATGTCCATACTTATAGAATCCTTTTTGCCACAGAAAATTCTTGTCATACACATTTTTAAATGGGGTTGGGGCAAAAATCTGGTTGTTATTATCATTAAATTCAACTCTGTTACTTAAGAAGCCCACGTTATTCAGTCTTCACTGCATTTGGATATGTTTTAACTCGCCCAGTTTGATAGGGTAATTGCTTTAAGTTTTGTACATATTAGTGATATTCTATTTTGTTTTTTCTACAGTTGACATTACGGACTGTGAATTCGTCCAGATCGGCCTATGCCTGTTTTGTATTTGCCCCTGAGTTTTTCCAGCATTATGATGACGGGTCAGGTGTGGAGCAAAACTCTGATGAGTCTGAAGATGACACTCTCAGGTGTAAAATCACAATGAAGGTAAATTAGGAGATATAACAAGCCCCCTGGTGTTTTATTCTCGCCTGATCAAGTTTAATTCAATACAAATATACTGGTTATATTATTCTAGTGAATAAATTAAATTAAAATCAAGTTTTTTCAAGTCTGTCTTGATTTTAAATAATTTGGGTACCCCTGTCTGTAACTGGCCCAACTAATATTTATTATATCAATATCCTTATTTGAATTTTTCTGTGTTTTTTTAAGGCTTGAATTCTCTTTTGAAAATCTGAATTCACTTTGAAATAGTTAATTTGTTCATGCTGTGTCATGCCTCTATAATAAATATGGTTAAATTGATGATCACATGTTTTTCTTCAGTCCTGTCTGACGGTATTCCGTTCTCTATCAACTATTGAGAAAACAGTGGAGAGATGTAAGCTTGATTTGGATATGAAGGAATGTAAATTAACCTTTCAACTCTTCTGTAAACATGGTAAGATAACAACACTTATACACTATGAATTATCTAAAGGGAGAATCAGGTTTCCCCAATTCTGGATCTTGGTAGGAACTACAAAAGAGTTGCATGAGGGTTTTAGTGTATTTTTTTTCCCTATAATTGTGCAATATATTTTCTGGGCATATTCTTCCTTAGAGTCGTGAAAGTTGGATGTGTGTCAGTCAGTCTGTTGACATAAGTCAGAATACATGTAAATGACCCCTTTTCTATGTTTTTGTCTCTGACTACATTTTGTCCCCTCCATGTAAAACTTTTCAGGGGCTGCTGAAAAAACCCTAGCCGAGAAATCTTGTTTGTGGGCTTTTTTCTTTATTTCTATATTATCACACAGACCACACAAAACTCAGTAACGTTATTTTTTGCACATGAGAAATAACTATGCCGCCAAAAAAAAAAGGTGGCTTGAGTGTATGCTAGATTCACAGCACTATAGAGGCTGATTGTGCTAGCTAAAAACACTCACCAAATCACTTGGCTAAACGAAAATTAGTGAAGGTGTGATGAGTCAAAACATTAACTACCGCAAATAGGAAACTGTGTACTATCCACAGATAGAGGAGGACTGTATTCAGAAAATTGGTTACCGCAGGAACCAGGTCACCAGTTGATATTTCCACACAGTGGTATAATTTTTGTTTTATTTTTCTGACTGATCTCATACCACCACCTTTTTATTTGGAGACATTTTCTTGTGGATAAAAATTTTTAGGTGACTTTTGGATGTTCATTTTTAGGTCTTTGCCTAACCAACTTCTCTTGTTGCGTTAAGCTTCCGATGTACAGAGGATCATTGGGGGTGAAATGTTCTGCCCCTAATAATTTAAACCCTGCAGGAGTGTCATTTAAGTGAAACAACTTTTGAGCATTATGTACAACTCCAATCAAACAACTAAATGGTTTTTACATTTACTTGAAACCATCCCAAGGAAATCCTCCCCTACAAACTGTGAATAATCCTTTAGTTTACAGATAAAGAATAATACTCCACAAGCCCTGGAGATTCGAACTCCTCTCATAGGAGGGAGTGAAAAACCTTAACCCGCTCATTGTTTTACCTTTAATGTCGAGAATGCCAGAAACCTTTATTAATTATGGTGTATTCAACTAGCCAATGTTTAAAATGACCATAAAACCTGCAAAATATTTTCCACTGGTTTGTTTATGTTTTATCAGGTATTTTGCGGCGCTAATTTAGGCTAATTCTTTTCCAGGTATTGTAAAAACCCACAATTTAGCCTTCATAGAATGTGAAACTCTCCAGGCAGTTTTCTCCAAGGACACCTGTCCTAATGTAATCACAGCTCATGCCAGGTAAAGGGATACAAAGCTCTCACATATCATTGCTGCAAATATCTCACATATCATTGTTGCAAATTTCTCACATATCATTGTTGCAAATCTCTCACATATCATTGCTGCAAATATCTCACATATCATTGTTGCAAATCTCTCACATATCATTGTTGCAAATCTCTCACATATCATTGTTGCAAATCTCTCACATATCATTGTTGCAAATTTCTCACATATCGTTACTCTCTTCCCATGGAGTTTTCATCACAACTGTCTCATACATGAATTTCAGTGGCTTTCGTGTTAATGCATAACTAAATAAAATTTTCCTCCCGCACTAAACCCACTGGCAATGGCGCTGTACAAATCAAATAATTTTGAGTACAATGTAAAACATCGATCAATGAATCAATCTGTGAACAATGTGCCAACTATCCACCCAATATACTTGAGGAGAACAGCATCAATCAATTAATTCAATTTTATTACATTTTTGGGAAACTCTCCTCTTTTTTTATCCATAGGTTGTTGGCAGATGTGGTGGGAAATTTCCAAACCAGCCAAGAGGAGGTAACTCTGATTGTTAATTCTCAGAAGATTTCCTTCAAAAATTATGTGGATGACGAGCCAGGTAAGACCTAACAGGTAGCCACTCCCAATATTCACAAAGACCTTGAGGTGTCGGTGGTCCAGTGGGCTATAGTGATCGTCCCTCGCTCTCACACAGACCTTCCATCATTGCGACACAGGTTCAAATCACACTCGGACTAAATAAAAATCGGATTTATTACTCGGTCAGCATACGCGGTACTCTCCGAAGGTCGGGGTCCCTCTCGCACTAAATCTGGCAACGCCGCCATATAAGTGAAAAATTCTTACGTACGGCGTAAAACATCAATCAATCACAAAGACACACCTACGAAACATGTTAAAGCCATAAGAGGTTTACATCATACAAAAACACACACAGTTTTCGTTAAACGCTTTAGAAAGATTGTTGATCTGTTCTATAAAGAAGAATTCAAATTGCAATTTCATGGGACTTTTCAATCATCGAAAACAAGCGGGCATTAATTTTCAGCTTTAAATTCATGGTGAAAATGCTCAACTTGAGTTTGTACTTTTCATTTTTATGAGCACTAAAACACACGGGCACAGGGAAAATCTTCTTGTCTAAAATAACCACGGAGACAAGTTTCTAATTGTGTTAAAAAGAGGTATATCATTTAGACCTTTATACCCCATCATAAATTGTTGTAATAAAGTAAACCTATGATATTTCATTAGGTTGACGACTGACAGGAGCTTGGCCTTAGTCAGTAGAATTTTCTGGAACACTTTGTATTGCATTGACAATGCTTATGCATCTTAAGCTATAGTAAGAATATCGTCAGACTATATATTATGGGGTCATGGGAAAAGACAGTGAAAATTCCCCCATCCCCCCCCCCCCCCATACCCCTTTCCCAGAAAACTTAGGTAGAAGGCAGACAGGGGAGTTTAGCCCTGACCAGTATGTCTTTCAAACTCTTGTTCTTTTTATAAGCAATGACTGGCCTTTGGGTCAGAGGTTGAGCAAGTTTACTTTGAAGTAGTTTGTATTCTTCTACTATAATCTTGGCCATAGCAATGCTAGCTTTGTTATACTGAAACACAAATGGTATTATAGTTTTTTCACGACATCTTCCTGGGTCCAAGTTCAAACCCAAAGGATAAATAGTTTGTAATGTTTGAATCCAAAAACTTTCCCTTTCCAAACGTTTGTGCTTGGTATCTGCAGCGGAAGTGAGAAAAGGTACTTTTCATTGGTGGCTTTCTTCATTTAGATCATGAATATTTATTACCATTCATTTTTTTATCCAATCACAGTGAGTGAATTTCACTGACCCTGCCTGGTAAGTTCTTCCTACAAGAAAGTGGCCAGACAAACCCCTGGTTTTAAAGTGATTAATTTTGTTGTCAGATCCACAGAAAGTGATGCACACAGAATTAAACCTGGACCCCAATGAATTTGATAGCTGTCAGATTGGTAACGATACAGATGTAACTTTCTGTCTCAAGGAATTACGGGTAGGTCATTATATCTTTATTATGTTCTGTTCAAATGTGTTTGCCTCTGACTGACACGTTTCATTACAAGGTTATAAGATTTGAGAAGACATGAGGACCACCTCTCTGGAAATTATTTTTTTTACACAATTCTAGCTTTTGATTTCATTTTGCCTGTTTTTGTTATTCCCAGTTTACTAATGAGTTTTAATTCAGATATCAGTTTGTCCGTTCATATTTGTTGGACATTTTCAAGCAATACTAGCTTTTGGTGGATTGGGTGGCTCTGTCGGCTAGAGTGTTAGTCCCTCAGTCCGACACAGGCCTTCCATCGATGCGGCACAGGTTCGAATCTCACTTGGATAAAATTGAAAAATTTCTGAGTGGATTTTTCACTTGATGGCTGTATGTGGAAGAGTTGCCAGTTGAAGGATGGGGATTTCCTCCCAGCAAAGAACTTGGTTTGTCCCCCCACTAAACCTGGCAATGCTGCTATATGAATGAAATAATCTCAAGTGCAGCGTAAAACATCAATCAATCAATCAATTTTGATGAATTTAAGTTTTCCCCCTTTTCTGAAATTCCCATTTTTCTATTGCTTAAGAATTTTGATGTGTTTCTATCCATATGACAGTTGATATATGTTTGATGTTTGTAGGCAATCCTTGCTTTTGCAGAAGCCAACAATGTACCAGTTACTATTAACTTTGACACCGCGGGCAAGTAAGAAACTTTACAAACTAATAATAAATGTCCCTTTTTATTTCTTTAATATATGGAAGTATTTTAGCGTAACTGTGGGGCTCTGATGAAACTTAAAGGCACACTTGCCGGGAAAATCCAGAATACTGTTTACATTAAAAACACTGGATGGTTTTCTGTATTTTTCCCAGACAGAAGAAGTTAGGAACTTTCTATTTTTACCATAAATTGAAAGTTTTGGCATCATTTAGTATTTTTAATTTGAAATTAAAAAACAGATTATTCAGGTACCCGCAATGTAAACAAACTGCGAACCTCAGCATGCACACAAGTGCCCTAATGTTTTGAGTCGTGTGGGCATTCTAAACCTAATTGGACATGTTTTATGTGTGCTATGTTTAATTTTAGCGGTAGTAAGCTCGTGTAAATTAGTTTTCTTAACAAATGTCAAACAGGCTACGGGGGCAAGTGGGCCTTTAAGAAATGTTGTTTCCATGTGATGTCACGTCAAGACAAGTGAACGCCATTTTTCAAAATAGCGTGCTTTGATCTGTGAATGTTTTTACAATACAGCCAGTTTTGAGGCGCTTTCATAAATACATCCCCGATTTGGGCACTTGCGAAAAGCTGTTTTGCGATTTTCGCTGCGGTACTAAACCACCTTAGTTAATGGCATTTGAACAAATTTCTAATTTTGTGCCAACGTTTCTTTCTGGGCTACACATGCATATCATGCATGGTGATTTTGACTTCACTTGCAATTTAAATTTGTTTCATCAGGTTTTACCAGTAATTTATAAACTTATATACACTTAAGTTACCATATGTCTTTATATTTTCTAATTTTCTCGGGTACTTTATAGTTCAATATGTCAAGAATTCACTTATTGATCTCAGGTTCAAATTCCACTCAATTTAGAAAAAAAAATTAAATGCTCTTTTCTTTGTGTCCAATTTGCAATGGTAGCCAAGTCAGGGCTTTCCTCTCCTCAGTAATCCTGACAAGACCTCAAATAAGGGCTTGAATGCTGTGTAAAATGACAAACACTCAATGAATCATCTTTAAACATTGCAATTTGAAAACAAGGTCAATATATATAGATATAGAATTGATTGATTAGAGTTTTACCTGGCACTCAAGATTGAATCAATGCTATAAAATTGTCACTCGGCCTCTTTCCATAAAAGTGCAGTAATTTACTGATAACTTTACATCAGTCAGTCTCGATTTAACTCTTTATGAAGAAGAGAGAACTATTTACTGATTACGGTTATGATTCTTTTTTTTATCAGGCCTATTGTGTTCACGATCCCCGGGGATAAAGGATTTGAAGCAAACTTTGTTTTAGCTACTCTGGCTGATTTACAAACAGGGAACTCTCAGCACAGATCAGTCTCACAAACTTCCAAACTCTCAAAGTCAAGGTATGTATAAATTGACATCTCACACTAACTTCCAAGCTCTCAAAGTCAAGGTATGTATATATTGACATCTCACAAACTTCCCAAAATTGGAAATTTTCTGACTGGGTTTTCACTTGAACGACCTATGTGAGATGGCTGTCAGTTACCACTCGAAAATTGTGGGTTTCCTCCAGGCATAGAGCCCAGTTTCCTCCCACAATATAACTACCAACTAAACCTGACCATGCTGTCATATAAGTGAAATACTCTTGAGTGCGGCGTAAAACATCAATTAATCAACCTAGCTGCAAAGAGCCCCTTTTCAGCCAATAAACTGAACAATGTTGCCATATAGCTGAAAAAATCTTAGGAGCGAAATAAAACACCAATCAATCTCAAAATTTCTCTGATTCAAACAAGATCACAAATTTTCACAATACAGTAAAATCTTTGCTTTTAATACTTTACGAAAATAAACCACGATATCACTAAGTTTAATATATATATTTATGATTTCTGACAGATCTGGAGGAAGTGGAGACACCATTACAGAAGAACCAAGTCACATGATCAATAAATCAACCAATCAATCTAATGCAACCTCACGTGTGGAAAATGGTAGCGGGGATAGGTGAGTGTGAACAATCAACTATATACATGTACATTTGATGGCCATGTCCCATTGGTCTGGCCTGCTAAAATTGCCGGCATAACGGTGGGATGCTATGATTGTAGGTGACTTTTCATACCTTGTCCTCACTCTTAGTGATGCGTTTGCACCTGTTTATTTTTACCTGTGTGTTTTATATATGTTCGTTGTTATCAAATTGTTATCTGCCCTGTAACTGGACTCTTGAGTCTGTTGGTGCTGACTTTCTCAATAAATCAATATAAGCAGTCATCATGTAAGGGTCTGTGGTTTCGTTCTTTTTTTCTAAAAGACACTAACTATTATAAAATTCATGCATTCAGCAATGGGAGGTAAATAGTGAAAAATTTCCTAATGATATGTAATGAATAAAAAAAGTATTTTTACAATTTATCCCTCTTTACTGACAATATCTTGAACGTTAATTTGATTAAGACACCAACATAGGTGTTGAAAGTGTGTCTTGTTCACAAAAAACTTACATCGTGGTGATATCGTAATTATTTCTCATTGTTTCAGTTCTTCTCGTGTAGCGACCGCGTCAAAGTTCACCAAAGCCTATGAGGAAATGATGGAGGATGATATGGATCTAGCACTAACAGCTGCTGTGGACATCACCATGGAAACCGCCTCCTCCAAGCCAACAGATACGGATAGGACAGAAAAACAGTTACCTCAGAATTCACATTTCAAAGAAAAGGTATTACCTTTACTTGTTAAAGAAATAAAATACCAGATTGACTTAGTTTTACAAAGACACAGACATATTGCTTAGCGAACTGCTGGAAATCTCTCTATTATGTCTTTTTTTCTCTCATTTTCTTCCAAAAACCCACAGGGACCTCTGTGACTCAGTCAGCAGAGAGTGATTGTCCCGCAGTCTGACACACGCCTTTCATCGATGTGAAGAGCCTTGATGGCTCAGTCGGTTTGAGCGATAGTTCCTCAGTCCGACACAGACGTTCCATCAATGGATCAAATCCCACTCAGACCAAGTGAAAATTTAAAAATTCTGAATGGATTTTTCTCTTGGTTGCCGTATATGGAAGAGTTGCCGAAGTTTGAGGGTTTTCTCCGCTCAAAGAATTTGGTTTCCTCCCCCACTAAACCTGGCCAGGTTGCCATATAAGTGAAATAGTCTTCAGTGTGGCGTAAAAAACATAAATCAATCTATCGGTGTGGCGCAAGTTCAAATCCCACTCAGACCAAATAAAATTGTAAATTAGACAAGTTGTCTCATCAAAGGTCAAGGAACAATTTACATTTGTGTAACTTAACTAGTCCTTTGCAGGACCTTACTTGTTATGGGAAATAAAATTCATAGGCCAATTTTATTACTATGGACATAATTCTGTTTTTATCCTGTTTAAAAGGAGACAGAAGGTAAAAAGCGTGTATTAGAGGTGTCCCCGGAGTCTAAACGGGTTGACCTTGACCAGACGACAACAGAGGATGTTGAAGGTCAGTCAGATGAGGATGATGCTAATGAAACTATACCAGGAACACCGCCCAATAAGAAGGTAATCTGCAGTCTTAGGACAAATGGTTTAGCCGTAGATTTTAAGTGGCATGAGCTGCCAAATATAAGGAACATTTTGTTGAAGCTGAATTTGTGAATTTTTCGTCATTTTTATCAAGCAGTATAAAATCAGATCTTTCTGCGTATACCATTCCCAGGGTCTACATGTTATTTAACCACCTAAAATGTACTTATGCATCACAACTATTTTTGTCTGTTTTAAGCACATGTCTTCTGTTTTTATCACCAGCCCCGATAGCTCAGTCGGTAGAGCGTCCGCTTCAGGCCTGGGAGATCCGGGTTCAAGCCCGGGTCGAGTCAGACCAAAGACTTTAACAGTGGTAGCTGTTACGGCTTTGCTTGGCGCTCAGCAATAGGAGTTAGAGCAGCGACTGGTTGGCCCGGTGTCAGTATACTGTGACTGGGTGAGGGGGCTTGCTGGTTGTCTTCGGCAAGTCGTCTCGGTGAGACAGCACCTAAAAGAGCGGTGGAAATCCGCCCTGTCACAAGGAGACAACGTCTTCATATAACCGAAATACTGTTGAGCAGGACGTAAAACCCCAATCACTCACTCACTCTGTTTTTATCGGCTATCACTTTACCAATATTATTTGTTTCAACATCAATCATTTAGTTTTTCCAGACAATTCAACTTTTGTTGACATTCAGAATTCATAAAAAAGACAGAATTTTCACTGTTCATTTACGGGTCAAGAAATATGTTAACTCACTGGTACCTTTCTTATTTTACAGTTCAAGTCCTTGTTCTTTGGCTGGTCCCAGTCCACAACACAATCCAGTCAGTCAAAGAAAACAGAAGGTGTCACATTGGTGGAAGACACTGATGATGAAGATTGAATAGTTAATAAGATTCCAGCTTTTTTACCAGATTTCTCATTCAAATGACCCGATTTCCCATTGGTAGAGACGAAGAACACAAAGCAGCCAATCAGCTTGAGACTTTTAAAACTGACTTTCAATTGGTAGAGAAGACTAATGAAGAACACTGAGCAACCAATCAGATTGTGAACTTCGAGAACTAACTTTCCATTGGTAGAGGAGAAAAATTAAGAATACTGAGCAGCCAATCAAATTGTGACTTCTATAGCTGACTTTCAATTGGTAGAGGAGACTAATGAAGAACACTGAGCCCCCAACCAGAGCAACTGTTGGTGAAGTAAACAACTGTGAAATCCCACCTCGTCCAAAGAAACATTTACAAATTTGGTGGATTTTCTAGCCAACGGCATTGTATGGGAAATATTTCCCAGGTACTAGTCAACATTAATCTTGAGTGGGATGGGGGAAAAAACTCAATCAATACTGTAGTTTAATTGGATTTCAGTCAAAATAATCTGACAATTTGTATTGGAGCTGCAAAGATTGGACTTTTTTTTCATAAATTCTGATGATTGGCTCCTGAATGAGGTCTGTACAATTCAAAATAGTATCCAAATTAAAATAACCAGACAAATGCTCATTCTTAGCCAAATTTAGTTTTAAACAATACGTTATCGTATATTTTTGAGACCGGAACCACTGAAAAACTTCTGAACTGTGCGCCTTGAGAAAAGTAACACATAATTTCAACATTCTGTTATGAGCCAAATATCAACGAGCTGTTATGAGCTACCAAAACGTTGATTTTTGGCAGATCATGCCATTTTAAACAAATTCTGCATCCGCCGTTTTAGTTGTTGGCAATTCTGTGATGCCAGTTCTCTGTTTTGTTGAATGTCTGACCTTACAGTAAGTTAGGAGGTATACTGAGGGATCAAAATGGCCGACAAAAAGTATTCTCCCCAGATATAAGCGTGCAATCATACAAATCAGGACAAGGGCTTATATCGAAATGGTTAAACAAAACATCTAAAATATCTTGTAATGTTGTAATGATATCAAGCTTCAGCAGTATTGTTGTTCAGATCTCATTTGTCTTGGTTGATGTTTCACGCCACACTCAAGATTATTTCACTTATATGGCGGCGTTGCCAGAGGAAACCCCAACCTTCAGTGAGTACCTGGCAACTTTCCCTCATACCATTTGTCTTGGACTTGAGCCAATGAAAATGTCTCCCCACATGTAAGATTTCCAGTGAATTGATTGTGTTAAGACCTGCTCCAAACTTCAAAATGAGACTTCAGAAATCTGGAATTGTGGATACACAGGAAATGTATATTTTATTCTATGCGTTGCATTGAAGGTTCAGTTTTATGAATATACACATACAGAAATAAAAACTTGTTTCAAATATCATCTCTGGTTTATTGAGAACAAACAATTTTCTCTACAATGTTATTACGTTTACAATAAATGCTCTGTGTGTTCAGAGTATTATTTATTCATTATCTGTTTAATACATAAAATTGCCATAGTCTTCAATTAGAAATACCAATCCTGGCAAGGAACCTTTTTCTTTGACTAACTAAAAAGGTAATTACTCATACTCAAACTACCACTATAGCAAACTTACATGTATCATAAAACAAATTCAAAAACTATAAAAAATAAATCTACTCTCACACTCCACGGCACACATTTTCTACACGTGACCTCTCCTTCAGCGCCAGTGTCCAGCGTGAAAAGGTTAGATGAGCTCAATGAAATATTTCTGTGACATCTTTATATTTGTAGCTTCACAAAGCCAACACTGGGTACATCGTATGTCTAACCTTTTGGGACGTTTGGCAAAATGTCGTGCTGGCGGAGAGGCAAATTGAGAATAGCATAACAAATCATTTGGCGGTACCATGATTTTCAAACAAAAGCAACAAACATTAATAAGAAAATTAAATTTGTGCAAAAAAAATCTTCAGCCATATTTTCATATGTGGAAGCAAATTTTGTGGCATGATTTTTTAGATCCCACTGCTAGTCACAAAAGGCACGGAAGCTAAAAAGGGTGGATATTGAGGCTATTGACCTGGTATAATTCAACACCTAACTTTGATAAAACACAAATCTTTTATCGACACAGCGTTTAACAAATACTTCAAGATGTTTTATCTCCGAAGGAAGGTTTGTTATTCCTGGTACACAGTTGCTATTCCGTTCATTTTCCTACAGATTGATCGAGTTATTGACACGTAAAATCTTTTCTCACTCAAACTCAACGAAACATAAACAGTTGAGACCCTGGGGGCTGTTTCTCAACACATTTACGCCCGTCGTAACTTTGCGCCTGGTCGTAACGTAATTCTGAAGGTATATGTTGCAATGATGTTACAACCAGGCACAAAGTTACGTCGGTGTCGAGAAACGGCCCCCAGATATACAAGCACGCAAAAAGACATTTCTGTTTTAAATAAATTCCTAAATAGGAAATAAATCCATTTTATCAGAAGTAAATGAATGACATTTTATGTATATAACATTGAGAAAGTACTGAACAAGCTACATAAATACTAAAAGGCACTCCCAAATTGCTATTCTTCTAATTGTCAAACAACCAGTTCTCACAGACTGAATAAAATCAAAATTGAACGTACCCAAAAACAAAATATTGAACTTTGCAACAATACATAACATACATGTATGAGATGCCATCCACACACAAAATACCTACTACACTGGAATGATTTGGGGAACATAGGGATGGGGGGGGGGGATTTGAGCACAAAACGTTAACCTAAGACCTGCGTTATATACAAATACAATTTGTTTTGTATAAAAGGGGGGAAAAATGAGCATAAAATGTGACAGTTCTATGAAGTAATACCTGCCTTTTCAATGGATACAATTTGTTTTGTATAAAGAGGGGGGGGGGGGGGGGGCAAATAAGTAAACAGAATGAGATTTGTATTACATCAATTGGTATTTTCACATAAATAATTCCTATTATGATCAAATTAAAAAAAAACAGTCAGTTGTGTATAGTGTGTTAAACTTCTGTAGGGACAAGACCCTGTTGACAATACAACACAAAGTGGGGAGAAAAATGTTCAAATTATAATTGCATATCCCAACTCTAAAATATTCCTCTTCCGGATTGTTTTATGGAGGAATTCTGTTCATATATAATTCTTTACAACAATTGATTGGTGTTTTACTCCACATTCACTTATTTGGCGTGATTTCCACGTGAAACTAACAACAATGTCACATACATTGATCAGATTATTCGGGAATTGATTGAAGAAAATAATTATCAACCTCAAAACTGAACGTTACTCTTCTGATGGTTTAGAGGATTTCATAAAGCAAAATCTTCATAAAAGAAAACGAGCCGTGTGAAAATGAAGGCAAATTACAAACTCATTATGTGAAGAGTTGAACACCTATAAATGTTGAGACAAGAAGATTTTCCCTGTGCCCGTGTGTTTTAGTGATCATAAATATATAAATGTTGAATGAAACTTCGTTATTTAGAAATATCTTCATGTCACTTTTCTAATGATTGATTTGGCAATAAACTGGTTTGTTACTCTGATAATTCTTCATAAAAAGGAAGAACCCTGAATAAAAATGTAGGCAAGACCGGTACCGTTATAGGAAATGTCTAAAAATGAGTTTTTCCTAAATGATTGATTGATGTTTTGCATTGCATTCAAGGTTATTTCCGTTAAATGGCTGCTTTGCCAGGTTTAGGGAAGTCAACCTTTGTCGAGTATCTGGCAACTGTTTCATATGTCAAATGAAGGGCAGTGGCATTTGAACCAAGTATGCAAGGCAGACCATCGCTCTACTGATTGATTGTTTGGTGTGTTAAGCCGCGCTCAAGATTAATTCACTTATATAGCAGTGTTGCCAGTTCTATTGTGGGAGGAAACCGGGTTCTATGCCCGGAGGATCGCTCTACTGAAGCCCTTTTCCTAAATGAAAAAATTCCACAGTTGTAAGCCATTGTTCGAGATAAACATTTCAACAAAATTCTCAGTAGCAATGCTATGTTTTGTTAAAAATGGCAGCTAAGTTCAGACGAACTTCATGGAACATAAAGCATTAAACGAAAGGAATGAAAATATTCCAAATTAAAGTCCTAGGTGTCTGGATGAAGCTGAATCTCTAGCAATGCATTCACTTGGATAGGTCTACACACAGTGTATATACGGTGAACGACAGCTATTTTCTATAATATTGTCTTTGTAAATTGTAAGTATTAACTTTTATTCACTCAATATGCGGGCCCCAGGTGGACGTTCTTTATGTCAACGCCAGCTACATGTACAATGTATGTAAGTGTCTGGAACTAATAACCTTATAAAAGGAAATCTAAAAAATTTATTGTTAAAAATTATTCTCAACTTAGGTCAATAATGTAATGTATGCTTAAAAGTATTTTTATTCTGCATATTATGAAAGTTGAAATATTCCACCAGTTCACAGGCCTGTCTTACAAAGTTTTTCCTAGATATCATGGCCATCCATTAGATTGAGGTATGTATGACTGCTACGTAAAATATTATGCATACATCCTTTTGTGAAATGAGTTACTGGTCAACCATAAACAAGGTTCCCTTTCTTAAAGGGGCATGAGCTGCCAAAATGTTGATATTTTGACGTAAACACAGAATGTTGAAATTATCGGCTATTTTTCTCAAGACGTATAATTCAGAAGCTTTTTAGTGCTTCTAGTCTCAAAAATGTACGATACAGTATTGTTTTGAACTAACTTTGACTTAGAATGAATGAATGGTCGTCCCGGTTATTTAAATTTTGCTACTTTTCGAACACGTTTTCGGTTCATACAGGGCACATACTGTATGGATTTTCCTCATTCCAACGCCAATCATTTAGTTTTTCGATGGCCTTCAAAGCCTCTTACTGTCGTGACGATTAGAAATTATGAAAAAAGTGTGAATTTCGGCAGCTCATGCCCCTTTAATGAAATGGATTTCATTTAAAGGATTTATGAACAGGACTTAAAGCTGCCTTTGTTTATGGGTTGAATGTATATTTGAAACATTAGTTGTAACCAAACAACCTTTGCATCATGTCACTGCCATGAAGACCTACTTACACAGCACTGATCGTGTAGTACATCACCACTGTGAGGGTACGTAAACAATGGAGGTCATGTTGGATGTCATATGCCACTGAGATAATTAACTTTCGAAAGCATTGAAGAGCGGCAAATAAAGTAGTTCTGCTCCAAATATATAATTTTCTTTTTTGCCAGACTTGCAAAGTACATGTTTTGCAACACACTTAATGCAAATTAGTAAATATTGCCTAAGGCTGTTCATAAAACCTTTTATTAAAGTTTTACGCCACACTCAACTAAAACAATCTAAATCAATGACAAAAACGTTTTTTTAGGGCTCATGAGAAAAAACACACAAATGTTAGTGATGTATGGGGTCAAATAAGCTAGAATATGAATCTTTTACACCGAATATCTAAAAATCAATTTAAAAAATTCACGAAATTTCTGATTTTAATGGGTCCAAAAAATCCTTGGATGAATGTGCCAGGACTAGAAGTTGAAATAGTTTAAGAAATGTTGACATGTATCTGTCCAATATGAGTTCACACTTGGGTAGGCATATATATATATGTAAAATCCAGTTATACAATATATCTATAGAGGTTTCTGGGGAAACTGTTTATAACATTTATACCAAATGACATTTCAAGACATATGAATAAGCCACTAAGTTGACACACAGTATCTGATTATTCCTGTATGATGTATAACTTCCACATTGTATACGCTTTCGGCATCTCAAACAGTTTATCAGTACATAGGTCTACATGGAATGATGCCGCATTGATTATGGCAGTTTAACTTTCTACAACAACCCTAAGTCTTTGTCTATTTTCATTACAGAACAAAACTTTACAAAAGCAGGCTTACAGACACATGGACAATGGCCGAACGAAAAACTCATAAATTTAGAGTCCAAACCATGGGTTTGTTTTCATTGTTGAAACTTGTCCAAGCGTTTCTCTTTTTATAAAACTTCTTTGGATTGTCATAATTTCTTCACTTTCCTCCGCAAAATACACCAATTTCCTTCCTATTTTCATCAGAAGTTGCAGCTCACATACTGTAAGATTGAGACCATAAGAGTTCTGCTAACACAGTGACATTTTGATTTTTCTGGCCTTCGGGGACAATGAACATATTTGTAGATGTTGATCTCCACAATACAAACTAAGGGAGACAACTCATGAAGATAAATTGTAAGATTCCTAAATTTCCCGTGTCATCATGAGAACTCATCTTGACATAGATTTGAGACTCGTGCAACAACAACAGTGATGTCATCTGGCTTACCTCCTGTTTAAAAAAAAAAGAGAAAAAATGTTGTACATACAGAGATTTGATTTTGTCTCATAAGAGGCACTGTAGAATGTTCTTTGTCAATTCAAGATTATTTTTAAAATATAGCAGAGATTTAGTGCAAGGGGGAATCCAGGGTCTGTCCTAGAAGAAAAATGTTTAACCATTAACCTTTCTCTGGTAAATGTTAACCTTTACGCTTAAGTGGATCGAGTGAAAGACACCAGGCAAAAACTTTTTATTATTTCCCTGGTTGATAAACATACTTTTAATAAAAAAACTTGTTTTTGATTGACTGTGAAAACAAATGAATCTTGAACAGCAACATAGTTTCATTCTGTGTGACTTCTAACAAAAACAAAACAACTCATACTTTTGTCTCTTGGTAGTTGTATGACCTTGAACTCACCTTGAATATCAATTCCCACATCTACAGCTGACATGGCAAACGGGGACATATAATCTGGATCTAAGGATAGAGTGTGTGCGTGGTCGGCCATACTGTGTGCTGTCCGAACTACACTCTCCTCTTTCTGATCCTATAAAGTGAAATAGAGAATTAACAAGGTCAACTGTAAGGCTAACAGATTCTAGAAAATGTTTAAAAAATGACAAAAACAATAAACATGATTTACTTATAGGCCTATTATTTTCACATCAAAAATCACATCATAATACTTTAAATGTTAGCTTTCACATAGAGTGACAAGCACCAGTCAATTAGTGTTCATCAAAACTAGAAACAGCAGTACGTTCAAACAGATAAGCTTCTCACAATACCTTTGGTTGATTGATTGTTTGGTGTTTTACGCTGCGCTCAAGATTATTTCACTTATATGGCAGCGTTGTCAGTTTTATTGTGGGAGGAGACCGGGCTCTATGCCCGGAGGAAACCCACGACCTTCTGGTGGTAACTGGCAACCCACAATACCTTTGGAAACTGTTCGTCATTGATGAGTTGTCAATTGTTGCATGTTCACAAAGGATTATTGGATGCTTCATTCAATAATCACATCTGACTCACTGCAGTTCAATCAACATCACTTACGGATTTCTTTATGACATCCAAGAAATACACAATCAAGAAACTAGGAAATCTTACTAACCTTTATTTTTGCTATATGATGTAAGATCATATCTTCACTAAGGTTATCGAAAAGGCCATCTGTGCCGACAAGGATTATGTCCCCTTCCTGAACACCAAATGATGTACTCTCAGCAAGATCAGGACTGGAATGAGAAAGGATAAAGGTACAAAATTACATATCCTGATAGATATTAAACAGTTTCTTCTCAAAGGTAATATCAGAAATACAAGCATATGCAGCTGACTGACCCATAGGCTCATTAAGATCTTGGTTGCTCAGCCAGCAGAGCAGTCCCTCAGTCTGACACAAGCTTTTCTGGCTTCCATTGATGGATCCAAGTAAGGGAGACTACTCTTGAAGATAAATTGTAACATTTCCTCAATTACCGACTTCCTTGTATAAATCATGTGTTGACATCACAAGAAAAATTGAACAATATCTGAGTGGGGTGTTTCACTTGATCACCCTATGTGAAAGGGAATGAAGAAGATTTTGCCATCACTAATGGTCACAATTTTTCCAGGAAAGCGTAAAACTGCACGTAATTTTAAGAGAAAAAATACAACAAAAAAAGATAGAAACGGAAATATTCTTAGAGCTTTTTACAGTTTGTTTGAAAAGCCGCTGATATTTCTGGTCTAGTGCCTATTATTTTTATTTTACAAAAAGGGTAAAGGTTTACATAGTATACAGTGTACATAAATACACAAATTTGCAGTCTGCTCGCTGTGCTCTTTTTGTGTGATACATACCTGTCACTTAAAATCTGTCCTTCTTGTGAAGGGGGTGCAACTGCTATTTGGAATGGCGTGTTGAAGTAATGTTGCTGTTCCTGTGAGCGATGGATAACCTCCCCATCTCTAATTAAAAGAAAACCGCTGTCACCGAGGTTGGCTGTATAGAGAGTTCTCTCTTGCCGATGAAGGGCGACGATACAGGCGGTACTGCTTCCTGCAAAAATAATGACATCATCGATTATTATTGATTATTGATGATCTCTGATTAACAGAACAACACAATCCCAAAGGTTAGTTGGATAAAGAGACTAAGTATGTTGTCATCAATCTTCACATGATGCCCTCCTAGTTCTAAAATGTTAACGCTAAGAACTGTTATAACAGGGGTTGATGGGGTTAATAAGCTGATTTGGATGGGCTGGTTTCAACATGTTTACAATCATATATGGGGGATAGTGAAATTGCCTCAAAAAGCTCAATTGGATGCCCTATTTCAAATTTGGAGGGTGTTAGATAAATATTACACTTAAGTTGTATTTTGAGGTTTTTCATTGATTGTTCGAGTTACAAAGAAGAAGAATTCTAACACATGTGTGATTTCCCTACATGTTGTGAGATAGGACAAAGCTGGCGTATAAACTAGCATATACGCTGAGAACGTTTTTATTGTGACGTCAAACGCCCTGACACTAAACGACGTCATCATTTTTAAATTTTGGTGACATGATGGAACACGACGCCACTGGATGACGTCTTCACCTAAACGCGAGTGGGGATGTCAGGCTGTTGTGTTTGCCTTGCATTTCGCGTGTAAAAGTTACTTATAAAAGCAGGACAATGTTAATACTCGACGGGAAGACTTGGAAGTGAGCTTCCATAAGCTAAAAGTGTAGACATATCTTTAAAAAGTTATCAGGTCTGTTAGTAGACTAAAAAATGGTAACACATAAAACAGTTGTTTGAAGATAGCACCCCTATAATTTTTTAGATATAGATTCGTCCTGGGGCAATCAGGGAAAAACTATTCAGCTATAACGTAGGGGCTGCCAATTTTTAGTTTGATGTAGAAAAAAAGGCAAAATACTAAAATTCAGTTTTTCTTTACATTAAAGTTTATTAAAGTCCAAAAACAATGGACACTTCCTTTTCTCTTGCAATTATCACAGCGTATACGCAGAGAATCAATCCATTATTTCTTAAATATTAACATTTTATTTAAAATTATGTATACATCTATACATATAGCCTAGTGAAGTGCATCAAAAAATACTTTAAAAAGCCAAATGCAGCATAGTAATCAACTAGCCCCAGATGTGTGACAGAGGAGTAACTCAACACATCCAAGCTGTGTAGAGTTAAGAACACAGGTTGCTAAGGGTAGTGACATAACCACCCTACATGTAGCTCACCCTTGTTCTGTTGACCATGTACATGGAGTTCAACTATACAGGCGTTATCGGCCACCATCACAGTTAATGTGATTGATTTTTTCTGATAATAGATTGATATTGTAATTGGATAACATACTTGTACATGTAATGAAGGAATTCCCTAACCAACTTCTTTTCCCAATGAATTTCTGAGTGGATTTATTTGTTACTGTATGTGGAAGAGGTGCCAAGTCGGAGGTTTCCTTTGGGCAATGAGCCTGGTGTCCTCCCCCACTAAACCTGGTAACGCCGCCATGTAAGTGAAATAATCTTGAGTACAGCGTAAAACATCAATCAATAAATCAATTTTTCCCTATTGAGATGTAGGCCTATACATTTGCATACGTTGATGGAAAACCATTGACTTTATTTAGTGATCAATATTGGGAAATTGATAGTGTCCGCTAAAAACCAAGCTATTTCTCACATCATATGAGGATTCAAAGAGATTGATTTCTATGGAATATTGATCAGCATTGTACCTGAGAACTTCAAATACTTTAGCCCCTGGATACTTCATTAGTGCAAATTACTAATTAGCATACTGTTACTCTTGTACTGTTGACAGAATTTTAGTTACGTAATTAGACAGGGTGCCTATAGCTGCCCCTAAACACACAACTTAAAGACAGAGGATTGATCGATTGATGTTACATATAGCTGCCCCTAAACACACAACTTAAAGACAGAGGATTGATCGATTGATGTTACATATAGCTGCCCCTAAACACACAACTTAAAGACAGAGGATTGATCGATTGATGTTACATATAGCTGCCCCTAAACACACAACTTAAAGACAGAGGATTGATCGATTGATGTTACATATAGCTGCCCCTAAACACACAACTTAAAGACAGAGGATTGATCGATTCCAAAATGTTGACATATTGGCATTAAAACAGAATTTGGAAATTTCACAAGCTTATTAGAGGAATCCTAGAGAATGTATGTTAAAGTAATGTTTTGCACAAACTTAGGTTATTTAAATTCTGTGAACTTGTGGGACGCTATTTCGACTAGTACAGCATACAGACTACATGGATTTTTATCATTCCAATGTATATCATTTAGTTTTAAGATGATTTTTAAAGCCTATTACTTCTGGACAATCAGAATTTAAAGATTGTAAAAACATTTAACCTGAAAGGTTGGGTGGCCGTTTTTATATTCCATGTTTGGAATTTCAAATGTTTGGATTCAAATGTTTGCTTATTATACAGGAAGATATATCTATAAATTCTACTATCTATAAATGCACAATGGATTTGTCAGACAGTAGTCAAATTAATGATCTCACTGACAAGCATTATCAAAATGTCAATACCAGTTAAACATTCTGATACAGACTGACTGCTGGATTTATTTACACATCAATTACACCTCATACATTTGTCTGACCACATTCTGAACTAAATTGACCCAGACCACAGTTATGTTTGCAGATAAGCTTTTAACATATTCATATATTCAAACGTCATTATGTCCTAGCAAAGTTGATTTGTGTGTTTACAACAGATGCCTGTGCCGTTAAGCATATGGATACTGTAAAATCCTAAAATATGTAAAAATTACAGGTATCTTTATTAAATTTGTTGTTCAATTCGATATGTTGTTTGAATCGTTTAAGTCAATTGTTCATCTTATAATTTCCAATCATATAAACACATTGCAATTAGCTGATAAAATTTTCTCATAAATCTGTTCTCATAAATTCTGATTGCAAGTCCATTGTGGACTTTATTCCAGCCATCTCTCAAAAAAAAAAAATCCGTTGCCTTCTCCCACATAGGGAGATCAAGAAATATTTCATTTTTTCTCGATTGAATGAGATTTAAACTGGTTACTCATTGATGGAACACCTGTTGTCTAACCACCTGTTTGGCTAATGTCTACATCTAGTACAACAAAACCCAGTGCTTGTAAAAGGAAGTCTCCACGTAAAGTTGTAAACAAAAAGTCATAATCGAAATTATCTGTATTTGTTGAAAGTCCTGATAATAGAGACTGATAACGGACTCCCACCACATATTTACACATCAATTACAGATTATGAGTTTGTCTGACCACAGATTGAACTATAATCACCATAGCTGTGTTTACAAATGTACGTAACAATTTATACAATGAATAATAATGGAGATAATCAGAAAACTGTTGACAGAAGTGACATACAATGAGATGATGAAACGGACTGAGGCCACACTAAGTAGAAGTTTTTTTAGAGATACCAATCTCAAGATTGGAAATTATAGTAATTTTATAGTAAGTTAAATGGTAAATCTTTCTTGGCACCTCACAGTGATTTGTAACTGTAAACTGACAAAATATGGGGATTAAAAAACATACTGTTGAAACAAAACAAGCTTCCTATAACGTTTTAAGGTGTCAAAGGAAAGGCGATTGAAAATATGCTTATCTTCCGTCATCAATCGGAAATATCTTCGAATTTGATGGCATAATTGACATTTGAACGTTTTCGTCGTCATTTCAATAAATCATGAAGAGACACGGTCTCAATGTTGGTCGAGTTTGACGTCACAGCAATGATAATGTACACATCAGATGTCAACTATGACGTCAGCTAATTAATTTCGGTATAGAGATCATAGGGTGAGTGAGTGATTTGGGTTTTACGTCCTGCTCAACAGTATTTCAGTTATCATAGAGATAGAAAAGAATGCCTTTAATTTTGTAGTTTTCGCGCAAGAAATCCGCTTTTTGGGGCTGAGTTTGTACAGTACATGTGCAAAATGTACAAAATAGAAGGTATTGTCTAAAACATGTCCTCTATCCATTAAGATTAAATGAATGAATTAACTAAAGGGAAATATCTTTCAGGGAATACATGTGTGACCTGATGAGAAAATGCCCCCATAACAGGGAAGTGTCAGGGCAGGAAATATAACATCTTGTCATTGCTACCTAAACTAATATAACTTTGACTCTATGCTGAGGCTACGTTGTCATAGAAGATCTACACAGTTGATATGAATCAATGATTATTGCAGAATCAGACATCTGTGACGAACACACTGACACAAACAAACTGACAAAAAGTGCAGTTTAACAAGTTTTGACCTAGTTAGTTCCTCCATATAATTTTGATTAGCAAGGTGCTCGTCAAAGGTTTGGGGTTTCCTACAGGAAAAGTTCCTGGTTTTCTCCCCCACTAAATACCCACATGTCCTGTAACTTCTGATTGTACCTAGATTGATTGATTGATTGATTAGTGTTTTACACCAGTTTCAAGCTCAATTGATTTCATTGTGTTGGGACGGAAGGGGCTGGTTATATGTCTGAAGGATTGATTGATTGTTTGGTGTTTTACGCCGCGCTCAAGATTATTGCACTTATATGGCGGCGTTTCCAGTTTTAGTGTGGGAGGAAACCGGGCTCTATGCCCGGAGGAAACCCACGACCTTCAGGAGGTAAGTGGCAACCATCCCACATAGGTCGTTCGAGTGAAAACCCAGTCCGAAAATTTTCCAATTTTTTGGACTGAGTGGGATTCGAACCCGCGACCCATTGGTTGAAGGCTGTTCGGATTGAGCGTCCAACGCTCTACCTACTGAGCCACGGAGGCCCCATATGCCTGAAGGAAACCTAAATGTGGTTCTATTCCATGTTGGGTGAGGAACCTGTCAATGAAGGTACTCTCTAGCAATATTAGTTACAGGGTTTGTTCGAGGGGGGATACGGAAATATATGGGGTCAGTAAACCGATATTGGACGAGGCGTTAGCCGAGCCCAATATACTGTTTACTGACCCCATATATTTCCGTATCCCCCCTCGAACAAACCCTGTAACGAATTTATCCCACCGAAGACCTAACTTGTACGATATTCAAGCCTTCTTTCTGAAAATTGGCTTTCATAAAAGGCAGAAAGTGAACTCCGAAAGGTATTTTCTAATGTGTATGGCACGAACAGACACGACTGGCAAGCGTCTAGACATGACGTCACAGGCCATATATGGTAGTTGCCCTGTATGGGTCAACACGGCGACGTAATATGGAAATATACAGGGTCTCCACGTGACTGGTTTGAACCAATCAACAGGAAGTATTCAGTGTGAGGTGGGATAATTGTATATATCAAACATGTAGTGTACGTAGGTGTACAGGTAAATTATTTGCCCGTGTGCACACTAATCACAGGTGTTAAGCTAATGTCAGACTTGTCTCAAAAGTTAGTCACGTGTGGGATATCAGGTGTATGATTGTCCCTTGGCAAGTTATTTTTAATCTGAAACCTACACTTAAAAGCTATTAATAATTCTTCCCAAAGGAGTCAAATACCAGAACACGTAATCACTTATTACATGTGTAATATCATTAATAGATGGTACTTCAACTCTGTGACTCTTTAAAGAAACCTCACTATTAAGTCAGATGGCCATCGCTGCGAAAACATTTCTGCTGACTGGCAGATTTTCTGCAGTAAAAAGGAATAAAAACAGCATTTCATTATAATGGACAAATATAAAGTTCAGATTGTCTACAGCACTATTTTTGCTGTGAAAATCGAATTTTATCTCAGCAGTCACTGTAGCATGTTATGAATTGTGACTGGGTGTTTAAAGCTGTTAATGAGAAAATATTGCTTAAAAGACTTTGAATGTTGCCCAGGTGAAGACCTTATTTTTTTTATATAGTATAGCTTTGTAACTGTATAACATGTATGAGGTAATGATAGGTAAAGGTAGATCTACAAGGTTCTGGAACCAGGACATCCCCTCCCCCCCCCCCCTCCCCCTTCCCAACCATAAAGACAATCACACAATATCAAAATTACAAACAGTCATTATCAAAACATTAAACAGTCGAAAAAGAAGCAGACCTAGTTTAGAAAAGCAGCCAGTTATGAAAATAAATGTAGACAAGAGAAATGAAATTTGTTATAGATTAACAACAAAGGACCTCAGAAATAAGGCATAAAAACAAACATACAAACAATGAAAATATCGTATTCTGAGAACAAAGGACTAATGAACGGATTTACAGGCACCAATGAAAATATTCTAATAAATTGCTGGGTACATGTAATGAAAGAACAGATAAACATACATGTACAGACAAAAACATAGACCCAACAAATAAGCCACAAAAAATTCATTTAAGTTTAACAACTGGTTTCAGAGATAGGAGTTCAAATCTATAAACATTTTCAAATTTCTGAGCATGTTTTCACTGAATCGCCCTTTGTGGAAAGGTTCCTCAGATTCCAGTTTCCTTCCCCATTAAACCTGGCCATGCAGCAATAGAAGTGAACTTGAGTGGGGAACTAATACATCCATTAATTAACCATCGATGTTAAAACTGCGAGAACAGGGCATCAAAAACAGTGGAATTCCTGAACTGCTTATCACACAGGTTGACTGACTAGCTCTATCAGCCATTATTTGAAGATGAAATTCCATCCTTTGAAGACAAAAACTACAGGTTTACAACAACAACATTCAACCTAATGGATGTTTATCGCACCATATGTTTGCCATACCAGACAATTGCCCCAGCGACAAAGTTCAATTGATTTGTGGAAATCATTGATTATGAAAATATAACAGTTTCTAAATCACTAGTATCCTCTTTTTCTTTCCAATTCTAATACAGGGTGTTTATTTATATACGGGGAAAGTCTGCATTATAACATATTTTAGAAACCAAAGTATTATGATTTATTGATTGTTTTACGCCGCGCTCAAGATTATTTCACTTATATGGCCGTGTTGCCAGTTTTATTGTGGGAGGAAACTGGGCTCTATGCCCGGAGGAAACCCACGACCTTCCGTTGGTAACTGGCAACCATCCAACATAGGTCGTATAAGTGAAAACCCAGACAATTTTCCTATCTTTTTGGGAGCGAATCGGATTCGAACCCGCGACCCATTGGTGGAAGGCTGTTCGGATTGAGCGTCCAACTCTCTTACCTCCTGAGCCACGGAGGACCTCAAAGTACTATAATGTACTAACAGACACAAACACAGTTGTCATTTATCATGTAAAATGGCAAACTGAATAAAATTACCCCTCCGTGAAGAATGCATCAATAGCAAAAGTATTGGAAAGATTAAAGAATTTGATAGTGAATTTAAGAGATGCAGACATGGATTTTCACAGTGTGATCCCAAAAAAAAAACACAAATAATTTTGATAGTGGATTGATATCAGGCGATATAATTTCGGTGTCGGTCAGAAACATTGAATCGGTTCCGTATTTTTAAATGCTGGGAATTTTATTTTCGTTATATATCATACCATAAACTGGCTTTAGTGATGGATAACAGATTTTCTTTTCCGTAGTTTTAGTACAACAGTAACAACAGGCTACCGGAACCGATCGTTACCGTGAAATCCTATGCAAATAATGTTTCAAGTTAAAAAGCAAGATAGAGATTGGTGTTTCAAGTGCAATCAAGATTATTCCATTATTAATAATTATGGTGACATTGATTGGCAGGTTAAGTGTGAGAGGAAACTCCCAATCTTCAGCAAGTACCTGGAAACTCTAAAAAAAAATAGGGCAACCGTATGGAATCTAAAAGAGGTGAAGAATGTCTATATAATGGGGATGTGTTAACAGTACAGGGATGATGGATGTAGAGAGGGGAGGATGGTTGTGTAGGCGGAGGGAAGATGTTGGCAGATATATAAAGGATAACAGGTGCTCCTAAAGGCTTGGGGAAGAACACACTGAGGTTAACCTTCAGTCTGAGTGAATACAAGACAAGCTGACATTATTTCTGGAGAGATAATGCAGCCGATAAAAAACAGTTATGTAATATAAACCATTTTATGCAAAGATCAAAGCTACCTTTGGTTTATATCTCTTCCTTGAAGATGATGAATATCTCCAAAGATTGAATGTTTATTTCCAGTTTTACCCATGTCCAGGATAATCTAAACTCAATAGGATGTTAGCAGATTTATAAGGGATAGAAACACGACCAGGGCTTGAATTCAGATTTTTAGGTTGGGTGCACTGGTTAGGCTATATAGGCAAAATAGGTTCACATTCTAAATTTTTGGGGTGCATGCACAGAAAACTGGGCACAGGCCTGTCATTATGAATAGACTGGGAGAGTTACAACATGCTCTCCCAAAACTGGCAGGGTGACCTGTTTCACTCTCCCCAAAAATGGTCTTCCAAAATTCAATGGGAGTGCACTTCCTCTCCCATGTTTTTCAGAGAAAGAACACGATCATGATTAAATAAAAGGGTCTGAAGTTACAGAAAAGGAATTTTGGTATACTAATATCTCAGATTTGCCGTGCAAATTCTGGAGAAAAGTTTCATCTTGGGTTACATAAACAAGGGGAAGGGGAATGATAAACAGGTCTCCTCAGATCCCTCTGGGGGTGTGTGGAGGGGAAGGAGTGCAATCACTCTCCCTATAATGACAGCCCTGGGGCACATTTGTGCACCTACATGTATGCACTAAAACACACAAGCACAGGGAAAATCTTCGTGTCTAAAATAACCACGGAGACAAGTTAAAAAGAGGTATATCATTTAGACCTTTATACCCCATCATAAATTGTTGTAATAAAGTAAACCTATGATATTATCATTAGGTTAACGACTGACTGGAACATTTTGTATTACATTGACAATGCTTACACATCTTAAGCTACATGTATGGTAAGAATATTGTCAGACTATATATTGTTGCAAAGGTGCCTATACCAAAACCCCTGTACAGTACAGGCAAAACATTCTACTAATCGTGACCCAGTGAAATCACACACTGACTTTCTGTAAAATTCATTTTTATTTAGACTGGAAGCCCGTTCTCAAGATATCATTCAGGGGATGGTTTCAAGCAGCCTTCACAAAGTGAAATCAATCTCAGTTGCCATGACGCCATATCTCTTCACTATACTATTTATTGACGACTTGGTTTTGTGATGCAACTACTTTATGATACAAGCCACAGATAAATGAACTTGTAAAACTCTGATGTATTCCAATTAAATCCATATGTAAAATAGTAAAGGTTTTTTCTACCACATATGCAGAAATATATGTCAAAGAGAACATTTACATCATAATGCATTTAATTATATGCTCTTGCTAAAAAAAAGAATTTTTCTTTTTAACAAAAAACAATCGTTTATCTTTGAAGGATTGATAATTTGAAAGTCGCTGGGCCCCACACTGTACATAATCATTAGTCAACATCAAACAGAGTTGGTTTAATTGTCAAATTATCTGCTTCTAATGAGACACAAATTACTACTGGAGAACAAACGTTTGCACAGAATACGTGTTTTTCTTGTGTCAGAAAAAATTTATTATTGTTCTGGCTATGAAAATTTAACCAAAAATTTGAATAATCAGCACTGAAATTCTAATAGTTGTTTGAGGTAAAGTAATTAATTGAAAATCAAGTTTGATAATTTAAATCTGTTACCAACTGACTATGAAGGACTATGAAAATAAAGTTTTTATACAACAGATTTGATTTTTAGGGTATTAGAAGACGGTTTAATGCTGAAATTAGTTTGCATCAACTACATAGCATATATTCAGACTTATAATATAGTATTTGAGTTAGACGACCTTGAATGTACTTCAAATTTCACATGCCAGGTAAGTTTTACAATCCAGGTGTAAAAAGGGTTTAAAATGGGTCACAGTATAATACACACAGGTCAAGTTCCCTGGGGAATAAAATTAGGCTGACTGCCAGAATATATATTACAAAGCATACCTTTAAGTACAGATTATAAAATATAGCCCTACTTATTTCACATAACAGCTATGTGCCAAAACCAATGTTAGTAAAAAGTTGTACAAAACGAGACTTGAATAGAATGTATCATAAAAAGTGTTAATGCATCCAAGTTTTGTTTGTTGTTTTTTTATGTGCTAGTAAAATGCACTTTGCAGCCATTTTATTTATGACTAACTTTGCTCACTTAAAAAATGTCAATATTTGGATAAAATAACGTTTGGGAATAGATGGGTCCCGGGAACTGTTTCCTGAAGCCTTCACAAAGTGGGATCAATCACAGTTGCCGTGGCACCGCATCTCTTTATCAAAGTTAACTATGGTATTTATGACAACTGAGTTTTCTTTTTTTGGTTTTAACAGTTTTTTACCAAAACTGACAACTGAAGAAATTTGATAAAAAGAAATGATCTACATCTGTGCAGAAAAAACCCTACAAATGTTAACATAACAAAAAACCAGCTTAACAATAGCATGATCTACATTTTTTCATCAAAGTAAATATGAGAATTTCTCTTTAGCTTTGACTATATAAAATGTATATAATAAAAACAAGACAAGGATAAGGTTACAAGGACGTTATTTTTTATATACTTTTTTGTAGCAAGTCGCATCAACCTACATTGCGCTTTTCACATACATCATAACAAATCTACATGTAGTTATCATTAAAAAGAATTTTATAAATATTATAAAGCTTGATACAGTTTGTGTAATTCTATCTTTATCAATTGATTTGTCTAAGTGAAAGAATGAAACAGAAAATGTCCAATTTGTTATGGTAATTTTCTAAAATAACAAGTTTTTACTACATTGGAAAGGCTGGTTGATAGATTAGAGGTTAAGACTTAATGAAAATACAATTTTATAGAAACTCTTTCATTAAATGCTGAAAATGCTAAAATACAGATTACCCTTTATGTTAAAAACAACAGACAGGTACATGTAGCTGTATTTTCCCCAGGCAGAAGTAGTCAAGAAATTTCTATTTTTCCCAAATTTAAAAGTTTTGACATAATTTATTATTATTTAATTTGAAAATGAAAATTTTATTTCTTGGACAAAACGGGTTAATGATTCGAACCAGAATTTTGTCATCATGATCTATGAGAGCTTACGGACAACAGATTAGTTTGAGGGACACAAAAAGCCTGTAAACCTACACTGAAGTCAAGCGGTCCGTTGGTATTTGGATTTCGTTTTTACGTATGCTTTTACATCGCCATTGACACATTTTAAAAGTATTTCAATGGGTCCACGTTTAATATTAATATTTTTTCTTGTAGTAAGCTAGAGTTAATTTTGGTGAATGTGCTTTTGAAATCAATAATGGTAAAACAAAGTTTAAAATAGACAATATTTGACTTACCTACAAGTGGGACTTTTTGTTGCATAAGTTCATCGTAACTAGCTTTAATGACGTTAGATGGGGCGTGGGGATGAAAATGGCCTTCTTTAATGAGGCGCTCACATATTTGCATAAGGGATCGTGGGAATTGTGAAGGGTCGACTCCGTAACTTCTCCAACCTCCCACACCGTCAGCTACACCTGAAATTAAGATTTAATAAAAGCAAATAAAGTTGGTGTTTTTTTACGTAGGACTGCTAAATATACACAAATGAATATGCAGGTACATGTATGAAGCAATATTTGTCCAGGTTATGGCGGGTGAATCTAAATTAAATGGTCTTTTGCAAATCCAGGCTTTCAAAGAAGTTCAAATTTTAAAGACCATACACTTACTCTGAAATCAGTTTTTCGAAGTCAAATTGAGTATTTTAGTGTTGTTTTCATTGCTCTAATTGAATAAAATACAATATTTGCCATGACTTGTTTTTCGCTTGTTTCATAAACTATGTGTATCCACTTGGCAAACTTATACAAGTATGGATTTACATGTAGCTTAATGATCCTCTACAGCCTGTATTCATGACAAAATGGTTGACTACTATATTTTTTTTTTTTATTTAAAAATTATCAATGTGTAATGAACTGTGTATATTAATAAAAAAATTAACTCACGAGTCTCAAACTATTCAATGTTTTCATTTTCTAGAAAAAAGTTTTAGATTGGTTTGGCCATTCTTTAGTGTTTCAGTTGCCTAAAATTAAGATTGCATGTACATGTATGCTAAATGAATCATTTCTACTGACCAATTCATTAAACTGCAAAGCCTGTTTTTACGGCGTAGATGTATTTTTTTTGCCTGTTTCACAAAACGGCGTAGATGTATTTTTTTGCCTAACTTTCATAGCAACTTATCTCTATAGTATAGGTTGCCTGGGGGTCGTTGCCATGACAGTTATGTAAAATCTTACGCTACGCCGCTTTGTGAAACATGCTGCAGGTCAGTAAGCTAAACTAGTAAACCAGCAGTGACTTAATCTCTTAAGCAGAGATTTTAACTGGAAGACGTTTGTTGTATAATATTTATTCTAAAAATATAACTGAAACTTGTGATACTAGCTTGCTGGACATTATGCATACAAAGCCTGACATAAAGTTTTACTGTAAGAAATGGGCTCATGTGTGTAAGAGAATCAAACAAGCATGCTGTTCCCAGCTGAGTCTGGTACCGTAGCTCAGTTGGTATAATGATTTGAGGGTATTAAACCCTAAGCTTTCAGTTCAATTCTCACCAAGGTCTGGGGGTAGCCCGGATTTTCGGTCTAGAGGGCGACTTATCTTATATTTAGCTGGTAATGTGAATCACCCCCTGTGACGAATATGGAAGAAAAAAAACAAAAAACAAAATTCGGCAGAGCCCAGATTTCTCGGCTAGGTCTGGAGGTTATTCCAGGTCCATCAGAGTTGGCTATTTTAATACCATTACAACAGATACAAACACCTTTTTATAATCCCTTGTATTAAGGGTATTTTGTGAACACCTGAGCCATACATCACATGTTACATATGATGACATTTTTACCTGCTGCTAACAATAATCACCTTGATCACAGGTGTCACAATAAAGTGAAATATCCCCTAGAAATATTTAACCTTTAGCCCAAACACGTACATAACACACATTTCTGCTACTGACAAACTAAACCTGAATTATCACATGAAACCAACGTTAAATAAATAATCCAGTCTGTACTGCCATATTTAAGAATAGAGTGTCTTTTATCAAACAAAAAAGAGTTTTTCAGATCTTTTTCTTTAAATAAGAGGATTAGCATTGGCGTTCATAAATAGAGATAAACAGATTTTGTGAATCGGTTACTTTAAACCGTTCACATACTTTACGAAATAATCTGTTAGAAACAAATCTTAAAAAAATAAATTCTTTTCTATTTAAATTTGTATGTATATATCTACATGAAAGAATGTTCATAGAAAGCCTAATTTATTAAATATGCCAAGTTTACACCCTTAAAGTCAAGTTCCTAAAGAAAAGATTTTAACCAAATTGTATTTTAGAAAATCTGTAACAGAACTGTCACAATTTGATGACAGAACTTGAAGAGAGAAGTACAGCAGGCCCTAACTTCATCACTCATCAAATAAATACTAAATAGCCCCAGAAAAATGGATCAGGACCTTGAAGAAATCTTGATACTTCACGTATAAATAAAATATCAAGGTAAATCAGAAATTTGGAAAAAAAACTGTTGCGCTTTCCATAAGGAATTCTTTCGTTTCTCGACAACACATTCATTTGACTTAGGCAGCTATTCTAAACTTCTGACGAAAAGCTTTGCATACATGTATATAAAGTTTAGTTTATCTTGATAGGAATCGGTGGTTTTGGAGACGGGTAAAAAAAGGGCAGGGTGCGTCTGAGCCAAATTATAGATTAAAAAAATTGCCACATTTACTGTTGTACATATGTTGGGGTGGTCACTGATAATCTTCTTTCCTCTGATAGACCGCTTAATGATTTGAAATCCTTTGTAGCTGATTTGCTTACTTCTAGCTGGGACGAATATATATGAAAGGGATATGAAATGCATTTGTGTCATAGTCAGTCTACTACTGAGCAGCTTGTTTGGCTCGCCTTTGTTTATCCCAGACACTCCGTGACGGCATTCAGATTCGCCCCGAGAATAGTCGAAACCTGTGTTGTGGATACACATATATGGGCCGGGGATAATTGATCGAAGTGTCGAAATATTCAAAATGGCGATTGTTTTCTGTTGCTAGCTTACAAATAAGCATGCGCAGTCCATATATCCACGAGATTGGTAAGGTTCGGAATGAATCGGAATACACAACACAGGTTTTGGCTATTCTCGGGGCGGATCTGAATGCTGTCACGGGTGCCAAACAGGCTGCTAGTAGACTGACTATAACACAAAGGCATTTCATATCCCTTTCATATTCATCCCAGCTTCTAGTTAATAATAGCTAGACAAGATTTTCTAACAGAGGCTCCAGAGCGGGCCGTTGAGCGCAGACAGCCAGTTGCTCGTTCTACTAATCCGGCGTAAGTCACCCCTGTCGTAAATGCATGTCAAATGATAGTAACTTAGTTACGCATGTTTGCAATTTTGAGGCGCAACTCCATGCTGTTAGCTTATGCGTAACTTTACGACAGCTGAGTAGACCAGGGCCCTGGCCGGTGGTTTCGTTCATCTTCAGACTTTTTAATACACGATGAGTTCCTTTAATGTTAACATCAACATTTAAGTTTTAATGACAAATAACCATTTTAAAGACAGTAAACTAAACATATGAATCAGCATGGTGTGATTGATTTTAAATTGATTAATATTATCGTACAGATCTATCCAAGAACCCTCTGCTGGTTGGTACATGTGTATCTGTATATTATAAATTTAGACAGTATCTGTTTGTCTCAAATTTCTTAGGCACTGAAATGAAAGAGATCCACCATTAATGAACTGTTGTGAAATGTCTAGCAATGCTATGTTAAACCTAATTTATTGCTTCTCATTTTTACTGTATGGCAAATGGTTTCGTCAAGAGAGGGGTATCTCTCTGATTCAGACATCCTGCAATAAAAACTTGATTCAGTACAGATAGCCAAGAATTCTGAATTTCAATATTTCATAGATGACTTTGAATGCAGTATAAATGTACATGTACAAACTTCTGATAAATTTAATGATCACACCTTTGGTTATTTCTTCAAACAAATTATTTCTAATTCAAATTAATGGAGGGCCTTGGTGGCCTCAACGGCAGAGTGGTACTGTCCTTCAATTAGACACATTGTGGAGACTGGCCTTACATCGATAGATCAAGGATTCTACACCCAGTCAGTCCAAAGAAAAATTTAAAAATTTCTGCCTGGATTTTGATTTGATGCCCTATGTGGCAGGGTTGCCAGGTACCAGCTGGTCAAAGGCAAAAATCAATGCATCAAGTTCTTCTTCCACTAAACCTGGTAATGCCTCCTATACAAATAAGGATTGACTTCAATGTTTCTTCGGTTCATCGAGTTATGAACGAACTTGCCTCTGTGCAAACTAAATAAATCCGCGAAGCGGTTTATGAAAAGTTTGCACAGAGGCCAGTTCGTTCATAACTCGATGAACCGAAGAAACATTGAAGTCAATCCTTATAATTTAATTTAATTAAACTATCCCCATATACTTCGTAACCAATTCAAAATATCCCAAATAAGTGATATATTGCATTTTCAAGAATCAAAACCAACAAACGCGCGCAAAGCTACACGTAATGACAAAGCTGTCTAACAAGTGACGTCACAATCACAGGCAAAGACGATTGTAGGTGATGACGTCATCTCGCGTCATAGCGTTGAGCCTGTCAATGCAGTTGTGCTGACAAGAGTGCAAATATTTTCGTATGCCAACATAATAAGTTCTTCTTCATTTCTTTGAAATCTTATCGGAATGAAAAATAAATGAGCAGGTATTTATTCAACATATTGTGGCATAAATCACTGATCAATCACTAAAATTAACAACTTTGTAAAGGGTACCTTAGTAAAGCGGAAAGGAGGGCTATGATGTATTCATTGTATATGTGTTCCTCATTTATATTATTAATTCAACACCAAAGTTGTCTTGAGCTTATGGTCCCTTATTACCATTTACCACTTAACTGAATAAATGTTACTTTCCTAAAGTTAAGATCTTAATCCTTCATTCAATTATTTTCAACATTCAAATTCAATGAGTAGCCAGTATCAAGCAATATAATAAAAAATATCAGAAGGGAAATATGGTCATGGAGCCTTGGAGGAACCTTTAGTTTAAAACATTGAATTTTAACATTGTTGAATAAAATAAATGTCAGAATCTGAATATTTAAGAAGAAATACTTTTACTCATCAGTTATATTCATATGTAAAACATTAACTTTTTAAGTGACCCGCAAGTGACAGGCATGCTGGCCGGACTGCCAGTGCAATGGCACTAAGTAGGGAATGCCAATCAGCTGTCAATGTCACTCATGATTGTGGCAATGTCATCACCACTGATCGCGTACTTTGCTCTGGTTTGATTTCAGTCCTTTTTGGACACGGAATTCTCACTTACCAATGACATCTGCTACTTTGTCCCTTGCTATAAAGTAGGCATCGTCACCGTATGTCCATTTTTTAGGTCCCTGGGGTTTAGAAAGACTTTTGGAGAAACCCGAAGATCCCGTAACAAAATGAAGTTCTTTTCTTTCAACCGTGGACTTCAGCTGAATTTCACTATGTATTCCCGTCACAATAGCTCGTGCCAGAAATCTGCCACACAAAGCCACTGATTGCATCTTTCACCCTCAGCTTTCCCGAATTAAAAATTGTTTTTTTAAATGATCACAGACTGAGAAAATCAAACTTGATTTTCTCTTCAAAGCACATGCTGTTAACTGATCGCCATCTTTCTAGTCGTCAATTTCTGACGTCATTTGTTTTGATTCTTACAAAAGGGAGACTACTCTTTATTTCGTAAGCATGGTTCGGTCCATCTATACTCCTTGGTTCGGTCAAAAGGTTTATTGAACACGCCCACTCAGGATCTCAGTGACCATATTAATGTGTTTTGCTGAGCAGCAGGCGCCGCTCTAGTTCGATTTTACAAAATTATCACGATGGCAGTACAACTACAAAAGTCGCACTTTTGTTTATGTTATAAATTCACAATAATCAACATGTGGGATTTAAATAATTGTTTTTATTTACTTGAACTTTAGGATGTTCGTTTATTTTCCCCGGTCGATAAATACGGACTTAAATCAGTATTTAGTAAAACGGATCCCACATTTCTTTCTCCATGTTTTTTTTTTTTTTTTGCTTTAGTTAAATCTGCAGTGGGTTTGTGTGTGAGTGTAGATCCATTGTTTCTTAATTAATACCCAACCGACATTTCACTGTTTACTCACGTGGTTCAGTTCCAGTTTCTCAAGACTTCCACGTGAACGTACGGTCACGGTGACTCTGATCGACTTAATCTCCCAAAAACTACTTAAAAACCCAATTAAAACTATGCACAATATAAATGTTACAAATGATATAAGCATGAGAAACACCCACACATATATCCTCTGTCTGTGTGTTTTAGTATAGATAAATATGCTACATGCTATGCCTATATCCACACCCCGGGTTATGCCTATATCCACACCCCGGGTTATGATTTCTTTTCGCGGCTCCAATTAATAAAAGAGTTTTACTTCGACAATACATGTAGACCTAGTTGGAAATAACCAAACCCCATGACCAAACTAATATTTTGATATTGAGTTGGCTAGTAAATATATAGGCCTACTACTGGTTGGCAAGTATTATTTTGATCCTAGCCAACTAACTTGATACACATGTTTCATGGCTAAAGGCAAATTCACTACCAAAACAAATGGATCTTCGCGATAAGACTGAAATAAAGTTTGAAAGCGACCTTTTATCTTCTCTCACTGCGAAACGTGGAATATAGGCCTACCATTCATAGGGTTTTGTTGTGCTGGCCTATAGATATGCATAGGTATTATGGGCATCTACATCTGTTTTTTTTTATTATTTGGAAATAGTCGGATAATTCTAAGAGCTTGAATTCACTATCAAGAAGACAAAAAGCAAGACAATTATTCCCGCGTCTCATTTTTCTAGTATATCAGCAGTTGTAAATTATTTCCTAATTTCCGTTCATTGTAATAAATTCCTATAGAGGAATTCTTCTTTCGTGGCCCCGTGGTGGTTTTCGTAAGCTGCTTTGCTAAGTTAGAGTTGATGGAAGTGGTTGAATACGACTTCTTCTGACATAAATGGAAAGCCAGTAAAATAATTGCAATATATTCCCTAAGATTGTCTTTTTCTTTCGGGGCCTCGTGAAGATTGTCGTGTTAAAGGCACACTTGCCGCCGTAGCCTGTTTAAATTTGCTAAGAAAACCAATTTACATGAGCTTACTACGACTAATACCACTAAACTTAAACATAGGACACATAAAACATGTCTAGTTAGCTTTAGACTGTAAAAATGGGGTGAAAAACAAACGAAGAGTCGAAGCCTGATTACAACAACAACGATCAGTGTCGGTCAACTTTCGTGTTGGTTTACCCTCCTTTCAGGCCTTTGTATCTGTGGTTTACACTCAAACAGGCTTTTCCAGTCGCTGTTAACCGATCGTCAGTCTGTATTTCTCAGATAAATAGGCCTACGTAAAATTACACTGTGCCGTTAGTTCACTCACTCGACTGAAACATAAAATCGCCAATAGGGGGCAGATCGGTTTGTTTACGTTCCGGGTACGTAACAATTCAAATTTTCAAATTCAAATTAAAAATACAAAGTGACGTCCAAACTTTTGGTAAAAATAGAAAGTTCCTAACTTATATTGTCTGGGAAAAATACAGAATACGGTCTTTCTTTTTTAATGTAAACAATATTCCTGATTTTCACGGCAAGTGTGCCTTTAAGTAAACGGCTTTGTCACGTTACAGTTGGTGGCAGCGGTGGGATACGACTTCTTCTGACATAAAAGGAAACCAAAATTAAACTATACAATACGTTTAATATCCCCTTTATTGTCGTATTGATCACCGCCCCATTTAGCATGGTTTGGCAGTGATACAGAAACTTTCCAAACTTAGTACAACCAACGACCTTATGCATATATAAGCGTGTCTTACAGATTCTTTGGACATGTTACTTCGCACATTGGCTCTTTAACCATATAGGCCTACGGCAAGGCGGATCGGAGAATCCAATGCATTGAGGTGGCTGCTATCCCACTATGAATCAGGTGAGAGCGTACCATGGCAAGCACAATCACTATTTCCTGTTATGGGCCAGGCCAAGAGGAGACACAGGTCTAGGTCTAGGCCATGCAGAATTCACAGTGGACCTGAACAAGAGGAAGAAGCGTCTCCAGAGGCTGTTTCTCAAGACATTTACGCCCGTCGTAACGTCATGGCAACATATACCTTCAACATTACGTTACGGCCAGGCGCAAAGTTACGTCGGTGTCTAGAAACAGCCCCCAGATGTCATGGAGAGATATACTACGTTAATTATACAATTGTCAGAACCATTTTCTTAAACTCGCTGAGATTCCAGTTCTCCGTACTTTCGGATAATTTTTTTGAAAAGTTCTTCAACAGGAAGAGCAAGATATTTATCCACGTGTCTCATTTTTCCAGTATACAATCAGTTGGAAATCATTGATGCTCTACTGTATTGATGTTCTACTATGTATCAAATAAAGTTGTTTTTCTTCCATGGCCTTGTGCTCGGTAGACCATTTGTTGTGTTATAACTGGTGACAGCAGTGGGATACTCGCGTCCAGAATAAAAAAGACCACGATCTTGGCGAAGATGAGTTCCCAGCTGCGGGCTTGACCAAGGGGAGATAGCGGTAACAGGTTGCTCGTGGGCTAAATAAACTAAATACGGATAGTGGATGAGTGTTTAGTAAACGAACACATATTTCCACCCCAGAATAGGTCTCACGTGCCGATATTACCACGGAGAAAAGGCTTTTTGCGTCGAAGAATTCGACAGTAAAGACGAAACTCCATAGTCATATCGGTTTAGAATGTTGTTTCGTAAGCATAGACACTGGCGAGGAATTCATTTACTGATCTTGTATGTAATAAAACAGCTGTTATCGTTAAATTTTAAATGAACAAGCTGCACTTGATGGTGAAAAATTCGTTATTTGACGCCCTTCCGTGGGTATGCGGGTAGATATTCGGTGTCTGGGCACCAAATAAATAATAGTATACATGCAACGCCTGCTTTCCTGACGTTCACTCGTTTACAAAGCCCTCAGAGCGGGACTGGTGGATCAAAAGTGGCAGCCAACGTTGCTTCGATATCATTTTGTTGTTCCACCCAATATTGGACAACAGTTTCTTGCAAAAAATTGCAATAGAACGCTTGAAAGGTGTTGGAAGTAGATAATCGGGGATTAACATCAGAAAACGGTCAATAAATGCCTAGATTTCACATGTACCTTATATCTTAATAATGTAGAATGCAGGTACTGGTGGTCCAATCTTGGGCAGCGCAAGGACAAAATTACGCCGGACCAGACAATCTCTTGATATCCCATTCATACAATAACAGAGGTTTTGTTTTTAGATCATCATATTATACGACGAATCTTAATTTAACAATATTAAAAGTCTACAGATGCCTCCTTATTTATGTTAGCATTAGCCCGGATTATCGGTCTTACGGCGACTGGTATTATATGGCTGGTAATGTGTCTTGTCGCCTTATGACGAACACGGAGAGAAAAAAAATTCGGCAGAGCCCAGACTTCTCGGCTATGTTAGCATATATATTGGTCGGTATCTGATCGACGACCCATAAATCTCACAAATGATTAAATTACGGAGGAAGACCTAGACGAGTGAAGTAGACGAATCTATGCTTTTGTGGTAACGTTGGACAGGCGTTTAAATGATTTCTTTTCTTTGAATTAAACGAGTTTCAATAGTGTAAAAGAATAATAAAAAGATTTAAAAATGAATCCAAACTTTGCTGTTTCTGCGTGAGATGAGATAAAGTATAGACCACTTTCTGCCTGCACATATTTTCTAGCAGAGCGTTTCTGATTGGGTTTTCACTCGAACGACCTATGTGGGATGGCTGCCAGTTACCAACGGAAGGTCGTGGGTTTCCTCCGGGCATAGAGCCCGGTTTCCTCCCACAATAAAACTGGCAACGCCGCCATATAAGTGAAATAATCTTGAGCGCGGCGTAAAACACCAAACAATCAATCAACCTAGCAGAACGCGTTTGTGAAATACTCTTGGCTCGGACTGAAAGACAATGCAATTTAATACCAAAGTACAACTCATCTTAACTGAACTTTTAAGCTGAATCTTGTCGAGTCAAGGGTGGATGCTGAGTATAGTGTTGACTGGTCTGAAGTAATTAGACGACACATAGGGCCTAGTTCACGCGGGATTTAGCAAACACACATTACTGAATGACCCATCGATCACAGTTTTTATGCCTGTAGAGAACCCTTGATTGGTTGATTCAGTGATTGATTTTTTACGTCACACTCATGATTATTTCACTTATATGGCAGCGTTGGCAGATTTAGTTGAGGACCTTCAGGGAGTACCTGGCAACTCTTCCACTAGCTGGAGATATCCAAACTCTTTGGCCATACATCATCAATATAATTTGGCCACAGAGTTTTGATATCTCCAGCTACTCTTCCACATACGGCGTTTAAGAGATAAATTCACTTAGAAATGAGAGGAATTGAAGTCCCATTAATAAGGTGAATTTTTAGTTACGTGAAATACCAGCCGACTCCACTGTCAATATTCATTGTCCGAATATTGCCTTTCTTTATAAGCAGCATTGACAACGATAATATCTTGCCCTAAAGTATGGACATTTTGTTCGGGGATCCCTCTCAGAATTCATGTTGCTACCATGGATTGATTTTTGTTTTATGCCGCACTCAAGATTATTTCACTTATATGGCAGCGTTGCCAGGTTTGGAAACCGGGCTCTTTTGCCTGGAGGAAACCCTGACATTCGGCAAGTATTTGGCAACTCTTCCACAAACGTGACCGAGTGAAAAATCCACTCAGAAATTTTCTAATTTTTATTTGGTCTAAGTGTGATTTGAACCAGCACTGCATCGACTGTGTGGGACTTTGGGACAACCACTCTAACCCACTGGACAACCGAGGCCCCGCGCTACCATGGAAATAAAGTTCTTATCATCAGCCTTAAGGCTACAAAATGAATATACACCCTGTAACTATTATGTCAACATATACCTACATCATATTAGCTTACAACTGTTGCAAAGTTACAATAAGCGTCAAATCTTTTGAGAAACCGCGATTTCATTTTCAATCACAATCATATTACTATTTCTTGGGCGCATTTAATTCACTAGTGGTCATCCCTCACAGCAGTACATGTATGGAAACTGTACATAACAGAGATAGAGTGCACTTGTTTGGTTCCTCAGCATGCTCATTCTCGGTTTCGGACATCCGGGTACCTGACCAGCCGGCTAGGGTACTTAGGGTGACGTGGTCTTCCCTCAGCCAGTCAAAATGGCGTCGTTATGGTATTGTTTTCACCTCGGGAGCCTTGTTGTCAGGATCGTGACGTCAATACAACTGCTGTTCCATGTTTATCTCTATGGTTTAAATGAAACAAGATAAAGTTCAGTTTTAGCACATTTAATTCAATAATCCGTCAGAATCCGTTTTGATTGAAGGAGATGTTATAAATATAATTTAATAAGTTCATCACTGACAGCCGAGGGGGTGAGAATACCCAGGTCAGTGAACAGCAAAGAAATGTATGACGGGGGAGTGTAATCTACCAGGGGATGCTCCTTTTCCAAGTCGCCTTTGGATTTTAATACTCGGGCTTGATACTGAAACATGGAAAAAAAGATGACAAAATGATAGTTTCTCCAATCGTGTAAAAATATTTCAAGCATTTGAATTTTGTAACACAAATGGGAAAAAACCCCACAGAAAACTGACAGTAAAGTAACTTAATAATAGACTTAATGAGGTTCTAACATATGCAGGATTTTCCTACATGTTGTGAGATAAGATGCAGTTAACATATACCCAGAGAACATTTTTCATTTATAGGCACTTGATGTCATCGACCAAAAGTATGTGTGTGTGTGTCTAGCAAATTCAATGGTTTTGTTGTTCCCTTAACAAGACCGAGAAGTTGATCACAGCATATACGCATAAATTTATTATTTCTTAAAGAAATAAAAGACAATTTTCTACTGGATGAAATTATTAATCAAAATAACAAAACCATTTGTAATAATATCCGTTTTGATAAGAAATAATTAAGGCATAGTCTCGAAGTAAGTTTTGGTAAAAAACACATGCTTTCTACACCTATGCCGGTGTCTTTATTAAAGGATAAATGCCAAGTTCTTCCTGAACACACAGTGTGATGGTTGGTGTAAATAAATAGAGTAAATATGTATCTGAAATATAATATTGGAACAAAACGAACTTCCAGTAGGGTCCTGGGGTGTCAAAGAAACAGTACCGGTAATTGAAAATATGCATATCTTCCGTCACCAATCGGAAATATCTTAGTATTTGACGTCATAGTTGACTTTGAACGCTTTTGGCGTCATTTCAACCAACCATGAACAAGCCCCGGCTCAACGTCGTTTGTGTATGACGTCACGATAATAGTAATGTACATATCATGTCAACTGTGACGTCACGGCGATAAAAATAATTAATTTCCGTATCTAGGCTGTAGAGAGAGAAAGAATGCCTTGAATCGTGTAGGTTTTGTGCCCGAAATCTCATTTTGCTTTTGGCTACGTTCGTAAGTCTATACTGTGCAAGTTTTTAAACAAATTGATAATAAAATAGGAGGTATTGCCTTAAACTTGGCATTTATCCTTTAAGTGCAATAGACAAGCCCTAAAGACACCAGCATCGGTGCTGAAACTGACTTCGTGGTGATGCCTTAATTATTTCTCATTAGTATGGAACCCACATTTAAAGAGAGTTTCAAACATTTGTCATATCCTTTTTCACTGACCTTAAACTGGTTTGGTATATCTTGTTGATTTAAAGGATAAAGACGAACAAATTTGAAACTTTCTGCAACAACATAAAGTGGTCGGTTCATCTCCTTGGCTAAAATGGCTAAAGAATAAGTCCCAATCTGTAACAAGAAGAAATTAAAACTCACAACAATAAATGTGAACAAACTTTTTTGGGTTGGATCGGGAAAGCTGTCAGTGACACTTCATAAAAAAAATCTTCTTGTCTAAAATAACCATGGAGACAAGTTTCTAATTGCAAAATTTATTAGTGTCTCAGAAAATAAATATAATATTTAAAGTTATTTCTTTCTTCTTGAGATTCAGTTACGATACATGGCCGAATTTTTTCTATTAATTTAGAAAAGGTTCTGGACCAGACAGAAGTTGACAAGTAACTCAGTATTAAAACTAAGATCAGGATATTGAACTCACCTTGTTAATGATGCCCCCATTTTCCACGACCCCTTCAGCACCCACTAAACAAATATCAACATTCTCCATAACATACCTGCAGAAAAGAAGGCTTGATTAACTGTTGTTTCATGGCACATTTTCAAATGATTGAAGGGTTGTCGTGACTAGAACGGTGGGAAAATGATTTAGGTAACAGAGGGAAACATCAACCAGGTCAGGTCCATTCTAAAAACGACATGAGCGGCCAAAATTCACATCTTTTTTTCACAAATTCTGATTGTCAAGACCATATTTAAGAGAGTTCGAAGTTTATTGACAAACTAAATGAATTATATTGGAATTGAGAAAAAATGATCTGTTGAATGTATCAATCAAAATGTTGCTAAAAATAAACAAACAATATTCTAAGAGTTCACTTAGTGAGTGTCTTTTAGAAAGTGAGTATAACAGTATTCTCGCTATTTTGGGATTACACTTTCTTGAAACTATGGCAAAAGTTCTTCTACCGATTTTTGGGTGACCCCCGAAACGGGAATCGAACCCGGGTCCCAGAGTATGGCACCTATTGCCAGTACTAAATACCGGCTGTCTTGGTATCTACTAGTCAACTACCTCCTTTTTTAGAGGATGCCGGTTGGCTGAATGGATAAGGCAGCCGGCATTTAGTGCTGGCAATAGGTGCCATACTCTGGGACCCGGGTTCGATTAACGTTTCGGGTTTCACCCAAAAACAGTGGAAGAATTCTGAAAATTTCAAGAAAGTGTAATCCCAAAAAATAACGAGAATATTGTATGTGGAAAAGTCGCTAGGTACTCGCCGAAGGTCGGGGTTTTCCTACGGGCAATGGGTGCTCAACGGGTTCAGATACCCCAACCTCCTGTCTTTGTTCCCAACATCTAGAGAGTAACGGATTGACAAGTCTTCAGTAGTTTGGCTATGTCCAAAAGTCTTACGGAGTAAACGGATTGACCAGTCTTCCGTAGTTTGGCTATGTCCAAAAGTCTTACCCTATTGCAGCATCCAGGACAACAGTACAAGGGATTCCTAATTCTTTCAACTCCTTGTATACCACACTTCTGAAAAACAAACATAAAATTGCTGCAATAAAGTAGGAAAGAATCAACAAAACAGGTACTAACTTGAATGCTTTCTATAAATTAAATTATTTCAACGATGTTTCACGCTGCACTCAAGATTATGGTGGCATTGCCAGGTAGGGGAGGAGGCTCTTTGTCCGGAGGAAACCCTCCTGCCTTCGGCCAGTACTTGGCAACTTTCCCATACAGAGATCAGGTGAAAAATCCACAAAATTTTTTAAAAACCTTTTCACTGGACTGAGTGGGTTTGGAAGTCATGACCCATCAATGGAAAGGCTTGGCGAGGGAGATCATTAAAGAATTCATTAAGGCAATGAAAAATCCATTCAGAAACCTCATCAATGCCCTACGTACAGTCAACATTGGATTAAAATTTATCTTTTGGGGGAAAATGTATATATAGAAATTTCTGATACGAGCGTGATTCCAAAGAACAAATTAATCAATTTAGGATTTGGGAATGACAGTTATCCGTAGCAATGGTTACTGTATTTTGCTACAACTCTAACACACTTACCCTGATCCATCTGGACAAGATTCAGTCACAAAAACGGTAAACCTTTTCTTGGCACGTGCCGCTTCTTTTAAAACGTGTAGAACAACACGAGAACGTGAATGTGTTAGGATAGTCTGAAATCACAACAGAATATTACCATGACAAATTATTAAGATTGATTGATTGATTGGTGTTTTACGCCTCGCTCAAGATTATTTCACTTATATAGCGATGTTGCCAGTTTTATTGTGGGAGGAAACCGGGCTCTATGCCCGGGGGAAACCCACGACTCAAATTATTAAGAAAAAATGTTGATATAAATATACAGCAAATCTTTTAAGTTCTTATGATTTATCTAGTCAGTGGCACAGGAAAAATCTTCCTGTCTAAAATAACCATGGAGACAAGTTTCTAATTGTGTTAAAAAGGGGTAAATCATTTAGACCGTTATACCCTATCAGAAGTTGTTTAATTCAGCAATATGGAGACAGAACTTTCATATTTGAAAATACTTAGTTACAAACATTGAGCAGTACCTGTACCTGGTAAAAATAAATAATTTATGTCCCAGGTAATATATTTTAAAAATATTTATTTAATAAAATCTGATCAACAGTTAATAAAATCCTACAGGATTTTAAATGCTTACCGCTCCATCAAGAATGAACGGGTGAGCCAATTTGCTGATTTTTTTACGAGATGTGGCCACCTTTTGTAAAAACAAGTTTCCCCTGTCCACCATCAAGCGCTTACAGGCACTAAAATCCTGAAATTGTAAAACACTTGTTTAACACTTGTTATTGAAACGGCTTACTTTCCTTACTTTTTTTCTCTCACTTAAATGTATTTCTAAAAGTTGATAAATGCATTTTTATCAAGAAATCTTCTGAGTGCAGTGAAGCCACTAAACTTCAGTCTAGGGTGGATTGGTGCAAAAGCACTCATCACTCTTACACCTTAAATAGCCGAGTGGTCGGTATTGGAAAAATCTGTAATTTTTTTTTTCATTTAATCAGCGAAATTACTTTCAAAATGCAGACTTTTCTCTCTTACAGGATTTTCAAGTGATGTCCCCCCTGTCAAGGTGATAAAACGTAAGAAAAGTTCACAGCCGGATGAAATAGATGTGACATTCGTATCTGTATCTGTCAGAGTACTGATCACACTCGTTAGATTTTCTCGTAGTCCTACTACAGTTTCAGCTGAAGTAAACAGAAAAAGATGTGTTAATCAACATTCAATAGAAGAATATGCTAATAGTTATACAAAAACGCTTTTCAATAAATCAGACAAATGTCCGGACAACCGAAGGACACTTTTTCAAAAACTTTTGTCATTAGCATTATATTTTTAGGACACTAAAACTTTAAACACATGGGCACAGGGAAAATCTTCTTGACTAAAATAGCCATGGAGACAAGTTTCTAATTGTGTTCAAAAGGGATGGGGATATGTGATTTAGACCTTTATACATTATGGTACCTTTATTTTGTTTGAGATATTCGATGAGAGTCTGTATGGCAGCAATAGCCAGTGACTTGTCTGGATCACCAGCTTTAGTCTGTTCAAAGTAACGCAAGGCAGCTGAAATGGATGAATGAATGAGTGAGTGAGTGATTTGGGTTTTACGTCCTGCTCAACAGTAGGCCCTATTTCAGTTATATGAAGACGTTGTCTCCTTGTGGCAGGGCAGATTTCCACCGCTCTTTTAGGTGCTGCCTCACCGAGATGACGTGCCGAGATGAATGAATGAAGCCTGCAGGCTATAGAAATAGTTTGACTTTATAAATACAGACATTTTTTTACTTATTTTCCCAAAAAGTGAAGGGGTTGTCTATGTTCCTGCATGCATGTATATACATAGCAGGTCACTATAGCTGCAATATTTGCCGGTGGATTTAGTAGGAGTATGAAAATCATTGTTTCTCGAGCGGACACTCTGTTAGAAAATGATATTCATCCTCAACCAAGTTCGGGCAGAATTAAGAACTTGTAAACTGGTGTCGTAAGTCCCAAAGAAACGCTGGGTTTAGGGTGCTTAAACTTAACTACCCAATCAGTAACCCTTAAGTTTAAAACTAAAAGTAAAAGCTGGACAACTGGCTGTAGACTACAAGTACAACTGCTGTCCTGAGATGACTGATGCCTGACAGTGACAGACCAATTTTCAACCGTTTAAACCAAATATAAAAAAGTGTTACAAAAATCAGTATACACCAGACGATTGATTGATGCTCAAGGATATCGTTTGTTTCATTGGATCTAAGATTATCAAATAAATCGACACATAACTTGAAGCAAAAAACAACTTATTTAGAATATGTTTTGCTTACCAGTTTCATCCATCTTTCCTGTCAGGTCCACATGGCTGACGCAATCTGGAAAACGTATCCCTATTGGTTGAGATTTGGGGTCATAGTGAAATCAACCAATGAAAGACTTAGTTTCATTTAGCGCTGGTGATCCACGTGCAAAATGGCTGCAGGTTGTAAACAAATATTCTTACCATTAAATTTTACATTTTGTTTGTTACTTATGAAATGATGAGGATTATGCGATGTATCGTGATTGATACATAAATTCCCTTCGTTAAACTGTACTCACCTGCCTTAGAGTCAGATGTTGTTATTTAGTTCGTATTGGAAATCTATTTGTATCGAAATTTGGACCATCGATAGTATGACGTGTACTGTAGGCCCCAGATGACTATCCTGGCAGGATATAGTTACCGCTTTTAATTTAAATAGGTCGATGGCATTCGGCTTTCAGATTTCAGCCAAGTCTTAACATTACTGCTTGGTTTTGAAAAGTCTGTCGATCTAGAATAGTTAGGTAACCAAGTCGCGGATCGGCGGGTTGTCCACCGATCAGAGGTTAAACAGCTGCTACACCACCTAACGACGGAGAATAGATCCCACCACCGACCGGTGGGTAACGTTTGGATAAAAATGACAATTTCCTCTCTATCTGCCGAGTTTTACGACAACAGTGCATGTTCCAAGCTTTTTGCGAATGGCTAGTTCTACCTTCTAGTTCTAAGTGGCTTGCTCTGAAGCACTTGAAAGTTGCTTCTTAAAAGTGTCAAACAAATTGTGCCATTTAAAGCTTACCGATATTTCCAACAAGTCTAGATTTAAGCATGACATCACAATCCTGACAACAAGGCTCCCGAGGTGAAAACAATAGCATAACGAGGCCATTTTGACTGGCTGAGGGAAGACCACGTGACCTTAAGTACCCTAGCCGGCTGGTCAGGTACCCGGATGTCCGAAACCGAGAAGTGGTAGCTATGTAGTATTAACTCCAATATGAACATATAGTAGCATGTTGACTACATACCTTGAAGATTTTATTCATATCAATGAGATATTACATGCAACTTTTTATGTCACTATGAACTTGACTAATGAATAGCTTCTAATTTTCTGTTCTGTTTTTTAGAAGAAGCGACGAGTCTACTGGTGATCATTGTGGATACAAACCCTGTATGGTGGGGGTTGAACATGAATAAAGGGGAAGCAAAGGTTGGAGGATTTTAGAAAGCTATTGTGCCTTGAAAAAAGAGCTACTTGTAAACACTACTTTAACATATACATGTATTCTCCAGAATAGTAGTAACATGACAAAATTGTTGATCACACTTCTTGAGAAATTAAGCCGCTAATTTAAAAAAATAAATTTAACTGGATTTGGAAAATTATATGAACATAGTGACGGCTTATGCCACTCAAAAGTGTAAAAAATGTCCGTTTCGATATATTAACTGTTTGATTAACATAGGTTCCGTTCTAATTAGAAATTAAAAATAATGTATCCTGCATGTATTGTTCTATATTTGATATAGTTGAACCTTTCCCAGTGTTTAGACAGTGTTCAAGTTCTGGCCAATTCTCACCTGATGATGAGTCATAGAAATAAACTGGCAATATTAGCATGTCATACAAACTCAAGGTAAGTCTTACACTGATCAATCTTTCAATGGCATTTAGAAGTTGAAAGGTTTCCTGTCACTGGCACTGCATTGCGCATGTGAGTGACTGAGCGTTTTTCGTTCCAATATGACGTTTAAATCTGACTTTATGGAACAAAATACGTCAAATGGAATTGCAATTGTTCTTAATGGCGTCATCTGTCACCGGATATCACAAAATCTCGTAATAATTCTTTTTAAACTCGCGCTCCCTATAAGGTGAAGAATTACTTATGGATAACAACTTCTTGGTATATTGGGTGAGTGACAATCTTATATTGTTGTCTGAGAAAGGGTTTGATATTTAAAGTTACACGTTTCTATTTGTCAAGAGTATGGGAACGTTTGAAGTTCATTTAAAACATTATTGATTTAAGTTGAAATAAAATACCAAGTCATTCGATAAGCTGCACAAACTGAAAAATTTAAATAAATGTACATGTTATTGTCTAACGTCCTATATTCAAGCTAGCCATATCATTGGTCCTTCACCAGCCAAATGGTCGAAAATGCCAGACAAACCTATCGAGACCCCTTCGCGATGTGATGACATCATAAAGCTGTTTGGTGAAAGGGTACAACCTTTTACAACCCTTCTTCCCATGTGGTGAGGGCAGAGGTGAAATATAATACAGCGATTGGCACCCATTTTTTGGCTTAGGTGCATTTTTTAGTCTTTTTAAATTATTTGGTATCACCAAAATGAACTTGTACTAATTGCCCATAAAAAAGGCGTCCCAATTTTGGGGGAAAATTAAGGCCTGAGTATAATGATCAGTTAATCTCATTTTCGTTAACAAACTTATTTTCTAACATAACCCTGCACCTTGCTAGGCTAGAGATACTCACAGCAACTTAACGTTTGCACAGTTTATCAGGAAGTCTTTCAGCTAAAACTTAACATTTCACAAGTCTTTCAGCTAAAACTTAACACTTCATGGTGAATCAAAGACGTTGTACATGGATTTTGTCTCTGAACCAGTCATCATCGACACCGTACTGCAAACATCACAAGGTGACCCTTAGCTTTATATGAACTAGTCCCAAATGTACTAATGCTTGATTGTTTTTAGGAGCAATACATGGTCTATTTTTGTCCTTCCAGTCATTTCATATACCCCAATCCTGAACTGAGAAATTCACAATCAGAAACAGAGGGGAATAATGGGGAGACAACTCCAGGCGATGGGCGATATGAACTCTTCTCATTGGTTGATGATAATGTCAAGATAGGAATTAAGGAACTGATGTCATCTGGTATGATTTTAACCAATATTAAAGGAACTGTACTAAGAGCCCTTGTGGCTCAGTCTCTTCCTGGGTTGCTGGTTCGAGTCCAAAACAATAAAAACATTCAAAACATTCTGATTGGGTTCTCTTTTGGTTGCTTTGCGTGAAACACCAACAAACATCAATCAATCAATTAATCAATGCATTGAACGAGAAGATGTGCAGGTTTTTATTGAACTGTTTTATCACCTGGCAGCTGCATGTATATATATTATTTTTTCTTTTCATATATATATATATATATCTGTGTAACTTTCAGTTGTATCTGACCAGCTTTACTCAGACTCTCTGATGACGGGTGCTATGGCCATGGCGTTATGTTGTATCCTTTATCATATTATATATTTATGATCACTAAAACACACAGGCACAAGGAAAATCTTCTTGTGTAAAATAACCATGGAGACAAGTTTCTAATTGTGTTAAAAAAAGGTATATCATTTAGACCTATACATCAGACTGCAACCTTAATGGTTTAACCGTTTTCTGATTTAATATGGCTAAATGTTTGAAAGGAAACATGTATAGTTTTTGCCTTTTTTGTCCCTCCTTCCATCCCTGGAAATCTTTATCCCAACATGGCCTCAGACGGGGCGGCGGGGCCTCCATGGCTCAGTCTAGTAGAGAGATAGTATTTTACCCTGTCACAAGCCTTCTATCGATAGACCCTAAGTTCAAATCCCACTGAGTATATTTTGATTTAAGGGGCACTGGGATAAAATCTGTGATAGTCAGGTTACAATTTTATAAGTCGTACTTCAATTCTTGTTAAAATGTGATGGCTCTCCTCAAGATTGATACACCAAAAATGGACAATAATTCCCTAACCATGTTTAGACATCCACAGACTAGAAAAAGAATGCACGGCTGGTGAAGAGTTAGTCTCAAGAATTCTGGTCTGTACAAAGTTCCTTTCATGTATCATTTGTATATTCCTAAATGACAACAATTATGTAATTTTCCTTATTATCGAGCCCAATTAACGACACCTTAATGATGTGTGCTTCGTTGAGTGTTCTCTTCGTACAAAGGTTTTTGGGCTATAACCCTAAGGGCAATGTTTTATTTTTGTCGTGTAGTCTTGCATGAAGGAGCATTTTGAATGACTATAATGTAGACTTAAACAATGAGTTACTGTTTATTGTCTTAATGTTTTATGTACATACATGTTTGTGTGAACATCTGAATCACAATTTGACTTGTTTGAATGCAGGCTGATCTTCTCCCAGTTATCTCCCCTTGCCTGAGAACTGAAAACTTCATCAGTATATAGGTTTAATTTTGACTCAAGTGTTATAAAAAACAACTTTTGAAACCCCCCATGCATAGGAGCTGTTGTTAAAAAATGACTTGTGATTTAATGCCTAAATAAAGTCGCTATTGGAAGTGTTAACATTAAGTTACAATAAAATGGTCAAAGCCTAATACTGTTTTTTTTTAAAAATAACGTAGCTCTTTTGCATTCAACTTGCATCAATACTAACATTTGAAAGTTATTAGAATAAAAGAAGTACACCCCAGCAGGATGTACACATTTTGAAGCCAATCCTCTCAGAATCATGCCAACGTTCACAAAAAATATATCCGGTTTAAATACAAAAACAAGGATTCTGATCATTTTCCAAGTTTGTGGCTTATAGGCTATAGTGGGGTCACTTGATCAGCCTATGTGAGAGAGTTGTCAGGTACCTGCTGAAGGTCCGGGTTTCCTCCTGGCAAACAGTCTGGTCTCCTCTCTCCATACCATGGAAACCTTGCCTTTTAAGTGAAATAGTCCTGAGTGCAGCGTCAGACATCAATCTAACAATCCAAGGTTTGATTCTCTAATATTATTTGTGTTGTCTATCCCATCAGGTTATCAAAGGATCAGAGGACAACCCAGCTCAATATATGAACTTTATGAATGTCATATTTACTGCACAAAAACAGGTCTGTGATTATACATTGAATAATTTAAACCAAACACTCTAGGTAAAATACTGTAAACTTCATTTTAAAAACAATATTTACATGTTTGCCGAACATATTCTGGATAATTTTTGTCATTTCTCTATCACAAACTTTCATGTTTGTTTAAGGTCAGGCGAAATCACGACGTTAGGTGGCTCATATATACATTGTAACATGTAACATACAGAGGGATTGGGATATAAAACTTGTTTATTTACGATTTTATTTTGGGATTTTTGTGTGCCGATATTGAGTTCAAACAAGGTCTAACCTGTAAATTAATATTTAAAAGAAAAATCTTTTGTTTACAAGCACAAAACAGCATTATTATCCCCCAGGCATATAATGCTGGGGGATATAGCGATAAGCTTGTCTGTCTGTCCGTCCGTCCGTAATCATTTCTCGTCATCGCATCTCCTCCCAGGGTTTTCATCAATTTTTTTCGAAACTTGGTGGACATGTTGCATACCATGCGAGGATGTGCACCTCCTATTCTGGTTACACTGGTTTCATTATTTTTAGAGTTACTGCCCTTTTACAACAGTATACGAAGACATAGACAACTAGTGCTTGTCCCACGGTTTTCATCAATCCACCTGATATGGGTTTCCAAATGCATTTCCTCCTATTGTTGAAACTTGGTGAGGATGTGGATATCCTGTATGGAAATGAACTTTTGTCTTTACTTAGTATGTTTCGACTTCTACAATCTTATGTGGGAACGGGGGGGATACGTCATTCTCTGATGACTCTTTTTCCCATACATGACCATGTTATTTACAGAAATTTGACGTCACAATTAGGCCTAAGGCTTTCTTCCAATCAACAGGATGTAAACTTTTGTGTATTTTATCTAAATTGTTCGCTTTAATGTGGTATCCAATCAATCAATCAATCAATAAACATGATGAAATTCAACCTGACATTGCACGCATTTACCCGCTTCTTTATTCCTCTCCTACTCTTAACTAGGGATATAGTTAGTTACGATCAACATATTAGACACTAATAACTGTTGTGCAGCTTATAACAGTGGTTTATAGTTCAGGGTGAATAGAGTATGTCTGGCCTGTTTTCATCAAAATGGGACTACTTCTGGAAATTGACTCTCCCTTTTCGTTACTTGTATAATGTTTCTTTTAATTCCAATTTAATATTCTCATATAACGTGATATCAGGATTGTTATATTTTTCTTATAGCTTAAAAAAAAACTTTAATTCCTGCGCTATCGCTTGGAAAGACGTTCAAGGTCCATATTGGCCACATCTAAAATTGATCTTGTGAAAATGTGATTGAGTATTAGGCCTACATTGAGTAAAACATTAAGCAACTGTTATAGGTTAGTCTGCCTTCATTGATTTCAATTTTCTGGTTCAAGCTTGGGTCGAGTCAGACCAAAGACTTTAACAGTGGTAGCTGCTGCTGCTTCGCTTGATGCTCAGCAATAGGAGTTAGAGCAGCAACTTGTTGACCCGGTGTCAGTATACTGTGACTGGGTGAGGGGGCTTGCTGGGTGTCTTTGACAAGTCGTCTCGTCGAGGCAGCACCAATAAAAGAGCACGGGAAGTCTGCCCTGCCACAAGGAGACAACGTCTTCATATGACTGAAATACTGTTAAGCAGGACGTAAAACCCAAAATCACTCACTCAATTTTCTGATTTTGTTTATTTGATATTTACAGAATGTGGTTGTAGATGCTTGTATTCTAGATAATGACTCTGGACTTTTACAGCAGGTTAGTTTATAGTTGCTGATTGGTTTTCCAGTATATATATTTTCAAACGTTAATGTACTTCAGTCCTGATTGATTATGCCTTTAAAATGTTCAGAACAGTTTATTAATTCCAAAAATCATGTCTTTTGCACAAAATATACCTTACAATCAAAACTGATTGTTGTCGAGTAACAGACAGCAGTTTTACAATAAAATCCTATCGGTAAATTTTTCTAATTTTCTAACTTTGTTCCCCAGGCTTGTGACATCACGGGGGGTATTTATCTCAAGATACCACAGATGAATGGACTTCTGCAATATTTACTGGTAAGTTCAAAACTTTTGATCAGCTATCTCAGGGGGACGAGGACATAACTGTAGGTTGTATTGCATAAGTGCTATGAAAAGTCGTTGGTTTTCTTTTTTTCCTCAGAAAATGTGTAATAATTCTGACACTTGTGTGTAAATACATTTTTTTTAACATTTGTTAATTTGAATGGTACACTTTATAACAAAAGTTGAACAATTAACAGTGCATTGCATCTTATTTTATAAATAGTTTATGTTGTTGATAAATAATAAGATTTGTTATGTACCGGGTAACTTTAATTGTTTTCAAACTATAACAATAATATTTCTATTAATCAATTGACCTCATTGCCAGTCCTACAGGGCCAGTCTGAACGTTAAAAACTCTTAGACAAACCCAGCATGGTTCCATTTTGAAGTTACAAAGGCAAGACGTCACAGAGCGGTTTGTACCTTCTCAAACGTTTTGCCTGGCCACATGGCTTTGGGGTAGAGGTCAATTCACTGCAGATTGATTAATTGTTTGATTTTTTACGCCTTGCTCAAGATTATTTAACCTGGGCTCTATGCCAGAGGAAACCCACCGCCTTCTGGTGGTAACTGGCAACCATCCCACATAGGTCGTTCGAGTGAAACCTGGTCAGAAAATTTTCCAATTTTTTTTGGGACCGTGTGGGATTCGAACCTGTGACCCGTTGGTGGAAGGCTGTTCGGATTGAGCGTCCAACGCTCTACCTTTTGAGCCACGGAGGCCCCTACTGCAGAGTGAAACATCAAAGCTATTGAACCAACATAATTGGATATCATTCTTCACCACTTTTATTGATACTTGATTTTTGGATTCATTTCAGTGGGTGTTTTTACCAAATAAAAGTTTACGCTCCAAGCTTACCCTGCCACCTAAAGTTCAAGTGGATTATAGAGCGGCATGTTTCTGTCATCGTAATCTCATAGACGTCGGCTACGTCTGCTCCGTCTGTCTCTCTAGTAAGCATTATAATCAATTGACAATTTTTTAGACATCAAAAGGTAGATCTGATTTGATTTTTTTCAAACTGGGATCTTAATTATTGGCTGAAGTTATGCTTGATGGAAACGAGGTACCATTGCACCGATTGATTGATTTGTGTCGGGTGTTGTGTTCAAGATTATTTCTCTTCTATGACGTCAATGCCAATTTTATTGGGGGAGGGAGAGTCTTGACCTTCCTGTAGTGCCTGTACTAAAGTCGTGGGTAACTTGAAAGTGGTGCCAAACACAGATCAACCTGGATTAATTTTCTTATATTTATTAATTATTTCTTTATTCTTTATTACAATTCCGCATAGATCATTTTAAGATTATTTGTTTGGTCCTGTTTCAGTTTCTTATTTATACAATCCACATTTTAAGAGGTGTTTGTTTTTGTCTTGTTTCAGTTTTTTGCAGTTTTAGTCCTATCTGTTCAACATGCCAGTAAGTATCAGTTATTTATGTATTTATTATTAAGTCACAGAAATGTTTACAATTAGATATTCCTTGGTCTGTTTGATGTCCCAATGGATAATTGTGGCAATATAACCCCAGATGTCAGGTACGCGCTGAAGGTTGGGGGTTCGTGCCGGGCAAAGAACCTGGTTGCCTCTCCACCATATAAGTGAAATAACCTTGAGTGCAGTGTAAAACAACAATCAATATGAGCCCCCTATCAATTAAGTAACAGCAGTACAAACTGCCTCTATCCCTCTAAATGTTGTTTTAACTTTGTTTAATGTTTTCATTAAACAACTGTTTTTTTGTGGGTTTTTTTAGGATATGCATTTTAGAACTTCAGTTTTTTAATACATGTTCAATTCAACACAAGCCGGATGCTTTTGTTTTCTAAAAAAGTGTTTTGGTACTATATTATACATACTATATTGGAATAATTCCACAATCACTTTTAGCTCAACACTAGGTGTATTGGTGGTGACAACCTACTGTTTTTATTTTCAGAGCCACATTCCGATTCTTAGGTCCTCCCAAATCTGCCAAAAAGAAAGGGCTTGGAAAACGCTCATGAGGGAAGGAAATGGTAACTTACTAAGGTGCTTTCACCCTTGATGATCAAAGTGAATATCAACTGGACCATGCTGGGAAACTCTGTGCAAAAGGCTTGCGTATCACACGACCCTAAACCAAGAGAAGACAACTCAGAAACCATTTGACCTTTTTCTTTGAGAACGATTTCCCATGATCATGGTTGTCGCTTGGTTATTAAGAATATCAAATTGCCTAGACGTGCAATAAGAACAGATTTGTTGAGAACAAAACGATGAATTTCACCGAGAGGTATTTCACGGCAGAAATGTTCATACCTGTTGGAACATCAAGCTGTAAGAACGTTGACGCGCATAAACCTTACAATGTATATTGTAAACTGAGAACTCCGAAGATGGGTTTATCATTGACTGAATATCCATAAAATAGGTATGTGACGAACAGCGTGTATATCCATTGATGGACAAGTTCTGGTTGGATTTACCTTGGCTCATGTAAACTCACAGAAGAGATGATCATGTGATCACTCCTAAACAATAACTCAGCCACTGCTGGGATGGATCAAGTCCCAAAAGAAGTGCTAAATTCCAGAAAAAGAACTGGCTTTGATTATTTGACTGAAATGTTTACAGGATATTTGTGCAAATACTGTTTTCCACATTATGTTAATCATGGAAGCAATTTAATTATTTATATTAAACATATCCTTCTGACATTTCATATGTCATAATATTGACTTAACCGACCATGCTGTAAGATTCAGTCTGACAATTGACCTCCTCATCAGTGTCACATGGTCAGGTCAAACATTCAAAGAAGTGACATTTCTTACATCATGACATTTTTAACGTCACAAAGCCACCACGCTAGATTTATGTGACGATTCCAAACATTTGGTGCTGACAGCTAGGTTAATTATGAAGGACACTAAAGATGGAATATACAGGTGGCATGTCTGAAACCAGGATGGCTTGAGTTTCCACAAAGACATTCTGGGATTAAACTCCTAGTTGCTTACTTAAAAGTGGTGATAAAGTCAAACGCAGCCACAGATTAACACAGATGGGGTCTTATCCTGTTTAACACATGATGTAATCAAAGTGAGACACATTAAATTTTAGCATGGCTGAGATAGACAAGTGACTTACTTGAGACGCCTCACGTTTTGGCAGAAAGTGAACCGAAAACCCTGCTTTTCTTTTACAGCTGCCAGGGACTTCCATTTTAAGCACGTTTTTTATTTTTAAAAAAAAACAACAGCAAAAGAACTGTGTAATTCACATCAAAATATCTTCATTGTGAAATTAATCTGGGATATTCCTGTTTTATGTATAAAGAACAATGTATAAGTATACAATTGATGCATCAATTAAAAATACTTTTGAAATAAAATAAGTCTGAATATGTAAATATTTCTGTCAGTCACAGTTTTTTTACTAGCAACCACTATGAAAATCTGTTCAAAATGAGTTCTAATTGCTGTCTGTTTGACTGACTGTCAACCAATAGCCGCCAGATTAAAATTAAATCCATGTTTGTTGACCTAACTTTGGGAATTCAATCGAGAACGGCTTGTCTATTTTGCTTTTAGAAAACAAAGACACTTTCAGTCAAAGTGCTATACCTGAGCCTGTACTCATTCATAAAATATACGTAACTCTTTATGTTGCATTATATATAGAATAATTGAGATATAGTAGTCCAGCATTAATGATGTATGTGGCTATACACACAACACAGACATCTTTAAGAACAAAGAAAAGAACAATGGCCAGGTAAATAGATCCAATTCCAGACAATATAGAGGTGTAGTAAGCCACAGTCACTCCGAGATTGGAAGATGTCAAAGCTGAAAGAACAACAAAATTAACACACAAAAAGTTATTTATATGCATGCTTCAATGAACTGGTCCTAAAAATTTAACAAGATGTATGAGTGATAATTATGTGTGATGGGGTCCAGTTACCTCCCATGATAAACCTGGTAATGACACAATCTCAATGAGATAATCTGGGCCTGTCTAACAAAGCTGGCTGAGGTTATATCTTGGAGTGGGGGGGGGGGGGGGGGGGGGGGGGGGAGAGAGGGGTCTACTGGGCCTAAAACAAAGCCACTAATATGCAATGGCTGGTTTTAAGGTGCCTTCAGAAGATGGATTTTTCGATTGAGGCATAAAACCTGGTTTTCTCCCCCTCACATTGCTTGCTGAATAGGAAGTGAAGTAGTCTATAGTTTCCGTAAAACCTGAATCAATCTGTGCAAGTCTTGCAGTGGGTATCATATTACAAATTCAATTATATTTCATTTACATGTGCATATATTTATGATCACTAAAACACACGTGCACAGGGAAAATCTTCTGGTCTAAAATAACATGTGCATAAAATAATGAAAATATAACTAAATGTATGTCTGACCTAATAGAATCTGTAGTGTATAGAAGAGTATCCCCAGTACACAGTTTGGCATGTTCAGAAAATGTTCCTTTCCGACCAGTAAGCCTACCAATCCAAAACCTTTGCCATATCTACACAAAAAAAAACAGTCAGATTGTTTCAAAGATTTTATTTACAACCTATTGAAAATTCACTCTTTTTCCATAAATTCAGGCATTACAAGGAAACGCTGAAATGACAAATATATTCCTTTCGTTTTAGGTCTTATTAGGGTTAAGAATTGTAACAACTTGCCTTGAATTCACTACAAAATAATAATAATAATATATTTTTTTGAACTCGTCCAATTTGTTTTAGTTCACTGTGCCAGTGCATATTTAAGTCAGAAAATATCATGCATTTCAATTTCAGCCAAAATGTAAACACAGAATTTACAAAACTTACTCTGAGGATAATACTTTTGTGCAGCTCATTTTGTCATTGATATCACAGTATGCTCTGTAGGCCGGGTTTTTCTTGTGTTTCAGTTCAATGTTGAGAGCATATACTGATATGACAATACCAGTTAGACACAGCAGAACCCTATCTATTACATTAGAGACAGCAAAATAGAATACAGCACCTGCCATCCTTCTGATCAATCTTAAACTTCACTGAAACAACAATCAAAAATCGGTTATCATGTATGTATGCATTTTAGCCCACTTAGTGCACAATCCATTATCCTGCAATGAAATATTTATATATCTGTGAAAATTTATATACACACATTAAAATAATATATTTTTATTACCTTGACTAGGTACTTGTTTAGTGGTACTCTAAGGGTTGGGGTTAGCCCCAGGTGACTGCCCTGCCATTCTGTTGACGTGTTGTATGTACCACAGAAAGGTTAGCCTCACACACGTGTCTCGTCCTATTTTACTTACTTGTCGGTCAGTAAGGTAGGATAGTCACCTGGGGCTAGGTCGTTGTGTTTATCTAAGGCTGATTATATATTGTCATGAAGAATCAACCCCAAATATAACTCACCCATACACCTAAAATCTTTGTATTGACAATTCAAAATAAACATGTGATTGCTTTCTGCAATCTGTCAAATAAAGCTTTGCGGTCTCCTTATGCAAAAGACCAGATAAAGGGGAAGTAACCCTGGAGTCCAGATTGGATGAGCTGGCCAAGAAACATGAGAAAGAAAACGGCTGGACCATGACCCCAGCCTAAAGGATTCGTTTCGGTTTCCTCACATAAATAGACACTCTCTGTAAATTTATGATAAACTAATTTGTTGAGAAGACAGACGCTGTTAATAGAAAAATACACGTTTAAAAACAACACTTTTGCTGAAACTTTTTAATTTAAATTTCAATGAAAATTTGCACATAACTCTTTACGACTAAATGTTGTGTTTTTTTTTGGTAGCCAGATACATGGTCTAAACAATTCATCGGTTCGGATCACAACAATTACGTCCTCCCAAAATTAGAAAATTCGTACGTTCAACCTGGGACTAATATGGTAATTTTTTGGTCCCAAGTATTCTGGGTTTCTGACTCCAAAATTAAATTTTTTTTAATATATATTTACGGTTGTATTTGGAGGCTCATTGCAAAAAGTCGGAATAGGCTGCCCACTCAGGCAGCTTGCGGTCAAATATAGACAATAAATTGGCAATATAAATAACGCATAACTTACGACACTCATGAATAATTTAGCCTTTTGTAAAGTGAATTTAACGTTTTAAAATTGAAAACCCGCTTAACAGTGTTACTTCTGTCTTTGGCTTCTGTCTTTTCCGGCATTTCTTAAAGGGGCATGAGCTGCCAAAATGTTGATATTTTGACGTAAACACAGAATGTTGAAGTTATCGGCTATTTTTCTCAAGACGTATAATTCAGAAGCTTTTTAGTGCTTCTAGTCTCGGAAATGTACGATAAAGTATTGTTTTGAACTAACTTTGGCTTAGAATGAATGAATGGTCGTCCCGGTTATTTAAATTTTGCTACTTTTCGAACACGTTTTCGGTTCGTACAGGGCACATACTGTATGGATTTTCCTCATTCCAACGCCAATCATTTAGTTTTTCGATGGCCTTCAAAGCCTCTTACTGTCGTGACGATCAGAAATTATGAAAAAAGTGTGAATTTCGGCAGCTCATGCCCCTTTAAGATATTAAGAGAAGTGTATTTCATCTTCATCAAAGAATTCTATTTCTTTCCTGCACGGTTTATTCTTGGACACTGTGTTCCCCGCCTCTGTGATCGCTTGCGGATTGAAATTTTGTTCAAACTTTTAATTTTAGATAAGCTTAAATAATTTGATGAAACGTCAAGAAATATCAAAGATGGTTTGATCCCTCCAAAATTTAATTCAATGTTTGAGCTGATATATTTGCGCTCATTAAGCGACAATCATCAAAAGTAGTGCCAATGGGTCACGGGTTTGAATCCCACTCAGTCCAAACAAAAAAAAATTGAAAATTTTCGGACTGGGTTTTCACTCGAACGACCTATGTGGGATGGTTGCCAGTTACCAACGGAAGGTTGTGGGTTTCCTCCGGGCATAGAGCCCAGTTTCCTCCCACAATAAAACTGGCAACGCCGCCATATAAGTGAAATAATCTTGAGCGCGGCGTAAAACACCAAACAATCAATCAATCAATCAAATATAGTGACTAACACAATAAATGCAATTCCGAACGTATAGCTTTTTCCTACACATTGTATGTCGGACCTATACAACGTATAGGCCTACTTGCCAAAATACAACAGGGTATAATGATCTGCCAAATTAAGACATTTATTCGGAAGCCATACGAAATCATATAGACACTGTACGTATATTGCATGTTATCTTACCTCTGTCGTTCACTTTTGAATTTTCCCTGGCACTTGAGAAAAGAAATTTCCTGTATAGATGTTTGCGTCCTTTATATCTATACGTTCTTCGTCTCAAGTTAAGATGAAAATATCTTATCTGGAGCCAAAGTACTGTTTTGCTGGCGTGTCTGATCCGCGTCGCGGGCTTTGAATCAAGCAGTCGGTATTGCTTTCTGGACTTCAAATATTCAATTTGCTGGAAATGGTTAATTAACATCCGTCCACGGATTGTAGTAAATCAGAACAGCGTAAAATAACATCTATAAAACAAATACACTTTTAAAACAATACTACCTGACGAATATTTTGTAAACAACGCCTTAGAAGTGAGAAGCTTATCGGTGTGGAAAGCACTCCATATGTTGATACGAAATTCCTTATGTTAAGTTGAGATCTAGTATTGGAACGGCAGATGGGAAATTTCCACGCACCATTAAAGCCAGTCCGTCTTATAACAGCATCAAAGTTGAAAAATCCCACGAAACAACTGTTATAATTCAGGTATTTTTAAAAAGTGATATGGGGCACTATAGTTCCATCCAGTATATAAAAGGCTAGAGTAGACTATCACGCACCTTTTATATTTCGTTTAACGAAATAAAACTAGAAATCCGAATGTATATTATTGACCTGTAGGAATACTTTGCAAACTGACATGGATGATCCTTTACACATATTTATGTATGTTGGGTTGAAAATGGGCGGACCGATTCGCCTGTATATTCACAGACTGGTAATTACATAAACCCACGCAGCTACCTGACAGGTATGCCTGAAGCAAAGACCGGGCATGCCTGATCACATTGGCGTTGCTGCAATCATTACGTCCAGTAGAAATTCAACTGATCGATTTATCGATCTAAACAATCACTTCCTGAGAAATCTTGAGATTTGTACATGCATCTAAATTTTCTCAATACTGATATGAGTGCGTTCAACTCGTATCAAAATAATAATGCCCAAGCATGAAGCTGTATGTCAGTGGTCTCGAGACAAAACAGGCCAATCAGTGTAATTTTCGGGGTGTTGGAAATGGCTCTTGGCAAGTTCGATTGACAATTGAAATTGAAGGCATAGATGCCAAGGAAGCCTTATCTAACTCACATCTTGTCCGGAAATTACACGCTTTTCAAAGATCTGTGTAAACATAATTTCAGCAGAACATAAGAGCCGGCCTACGGTTTTACCATTGACTTCTCTGGTTCCACGCCATGGATAGCTAATACATTGTGGAATATATGCCGATCAATTATAACAGCAGAAGTCCGTTGGCTGCTGTGCTATAGTTCCATTGTTACGAGACCCAATGATATGATAAGAAGTAACAAGAAGATCAGCAGATTTTATGTCCAAATTTTGATTTATATTAAAACAAAAACTTACTTACAGGTAAATATGATACAAATAGTGGAAAGAAAGCATATATCAAGATGACTTACTTTACAAACTAAGAACTGACAGTTCCTAAACGGAAAACTGTAATCCGAGAACTCACAAAGTTCACTGGTATATCAGTATAGATCCACTAACCACGAAATAGAAATCCACAGAATAAAAAGTTGGAATCACACGTGTTAATCCACAGACCAAAAATATTTTAAACGCGCTGGTAAACTCTTTTCCAAAAAAGAATTCACAAATCAAACCAATTACTGAAGAATGTTATAGCCAGTCGAATAATATCATTTAAAAATATCATAACATACCAAGTAATATCATTGAGCAGTTGAGAAGTGACTGTCAAAGATACAAACAATGCGCTCTTATATAAGATTAACACGCATTAACATAAATTTGCATAGCTATAGAAATTTGACGTGTTTTTTTTAAAGCTTCGAGAAACCTTTAGGGATAATGACATTTAGGTCAGCACTGCACTTTTGTGCAGCTCATTCACGCTAAATGAGCAAACACTAGCCTTCGTGAAGGGTCTGTTGACTTTTACTTGAAACACAAAGATTTACGAAAACAATCAAATAAGAAAATAGTACGGAGAAAACTCCAGAAAGGTCAATAAACTATATGCACATAATACCATTAAGGTGCAGAAATGTCCGGCATGCGAGACATTTTTTTATATGTGCCATTTGTTTTTTATACTAAGAAAAGTCCCTATTTGAATAGATATCAACAGAAAGCCTATTAAATCTATAATAGACTTCTGATATCAAATATTGAATCGATGAAATTATATTGGTATGAAAAAACGTGTTATAGGCTTATAGATATATTTTATCACAGAAAAACCTTGCTATATAACTAATTCGATGGTCAGATGCCACGAGCAAAGATCTGGAATCTCTTGGTCTGTCCAGAGAGGGACAAAGAACTACATTTTTTCAGAAGCCTGGATAGGAGGAATGTCATTGTTAGCACATTTTCTCTAAAGCTGATCATTAGGCCTTTTTCACTAAAGTAAAGGTCTTACTCCGTTATTTGACAATTTCTGACATTACGATTTTAGACTACGTGGCACCGACCATAGATATCCAAACATAAATAACGAGGTACCTGTAGACATTTAATATTATTGAATTACATTAGGCCCTGCCACGTGCCGAGAATTAACTCTGGGTGTCCGACAATAGTTGACCAGTTGCGAGAATTGGGTATATAGCAAACACCTAGATTTTTTAAATATATTTTTCTGAAACACTCGCTGAAAATAAGTTTTTGGGTTACATTAATTATAACCCATAGTTATCGGCGTAAGGGAAAATGACAACTCGGTGGATCAAATTAATTCAGATAAAAAAAATTGGATTCTCAACCTATCTGGACGTATTTTGAAATAGCAAATTGGGATCCAAGTTACTGTGGCGCGTAAGTAAAATCTTTTAACTATATTTCACTTCCTGAGATGGCTGTTACACTTTACGTTCGACTTGCTAACAAAGGACGTGAATCTTTTGAGAAATATTATAGGATTCACTAGACCTATCTAAAAATAATGCTTGTATTGATCTCCTAGTTTTATAAAACTATTAAAAGCATAAAAACGAATTATGGCCTTTAGATTATACTACTTTTCAAAATAAAATTTAATTTACAAACATGCTGCACAACTTTTTTTTATTTTTTTTTATTAAATAGAGTCATCAACGTGGATCCTGCCAGTGACTCTATGCTAAGTAGCTCGAATGTTGTTAAGATATTATTTCTGAGTCACGGGACTGTTGACTCCATTGGAAGCTGAAAGAAAATGCTATTTCCTTTTATCGTTAAATCCGTTTTCATGCTTGGGTCACTAACTAAATTTTGTTGCACCCTAATTTCAAGATGGCAGCCTCCGTATCCCGGCTGAGAATAAAGCTAAGTTTTCTGTTTTTGTGTGCTTTGGGTATATTTGCCTCTCTTTATGCTTACCATGTTGAAATGATGAAAGAAAGAGACGATTCTTACACCGCGTTTTGTGATATCAGTGCCTACATTAGCTGTTCAAAAGTGTTTACTTCAAGGTGAGTGGATTGCAACAACAACACGTGTTATTCTGCAATACATATTTAAAATACTAAACGCGTTTAGCTATTTTGTAATTCCGTCCTTAACTTTTAGAGTTCATACTTCATACATAGTGTTTAATTTTGTTCCAATGACCAAATTAAGTGTTTTCCCCTGGACTTAGACGCAATCATGTGTCTCTTTCCTGTGTTACTTACTTGTCGGTCAGGAAGAGCCACACATTAAAACCACCATTAAAAGGGTGGGATAACTATTCTCTGTCAACAGACTTTTCAAAACCCAGCAATCATGTGATGCGAGGGTTACGTTGTCATCAAATTGTCCATCTATTTAGGAAATTCTCGGACATATACTGGCAACCATGTGACAGGTTGTCATTGTACGAGGACGGTTTGAAATCTGTCAAGCCAATTTTAAGGTTTTCTCCTTATGAAGAGGGATTTGGTAGATTTGCAATGAAATTCAAACCAATTAATGAGTAAAATGAAAAGAGGAATGCTTTAAATGTTTGTTGAAGGTAAAATCTAAAAGGCAGGTAGGATTAATAGATATTTGAAACTTGGTTTAAATCTGAAGTCCTTCCAAATAATTCATTTAAAAGCCATAACTACCCTGGACGTAGCTTAATTCACCAAAAGTGAATTCCTTACCTGCCTCCTTCTTTAAATTAAATAATATTAATAATAATCTGATATTCATTACCAGCAAATATCAGAATGGAGATATTGAGTCGGATTTAAAATGTTGAATTAGGCATAGCTTTGTCATTAGTGAATAATTTAACCAGACATTAACAGTTGGGGGGAGTTGGGTGGTGAAATATTGTCTTGAACAAGTCTACAGTTTTGTTTGGATTCCTCATCCTATAGTCTTATTGACGTTGGCAATAATAATTGACTACTGATATGTACATTTCATTCAAATTCTTGTACACAGGTATGGCCGTGGATTTGGTATAGTTGAGAAGGTATTTGGAAATGAGACCGTCCTTAACCAACCTAATTCCATCTTTGGCCTGGCGTTTTATACATTCCATGTTTCCTTAGGTAAGCTATAACAATCCTCTTTGAGTTATTTTTTTTCATACACAAATACATACAAAAAACTAGCCACTCAGAATAATCAAGGCCAAGTGGTGGATTGATTGATTGATGTTTTACGCTGCACTGAAGATTTGGCAGGTTTATTGGGGGAGGAAACCAGACTCTTTGCTCAGTGGAAACACCCCGACCAGGTACCTGCCTGGCAACTCTCCCACATATGGTGACAGAGTGAAAAATCCACAAAATTTTTGTTTAATTTTTCAAATACTTTCATGGCAGACTTCTCCTTTCCTTATTTAGTTTACAGAGTTTTACTTGCCTTCTCCTAAAAAATTGAATTTTAGGAAAGAAAATATTTGTGTTTTTCCTTAATGTGGCATTAAACATAAATCATTGTGTCCAAATGAAGCCGGTATTATTGACATACAAGCACAAGTAAATATTTAGTCTTCCATGATTGTTAACTCATATGTTTCTTTCATATCTACAAACAGAATCGTACCTTTGTCATACTAGGGTATAAACTTGATAATAACAAAACACACTAAGCCATAAAGTTTGCCTTGAATTTTTCCTTATGTTTCTTTCATTTCTACTTACAGCATTTTCAGAAACTCCGACCACTGCCGCTGTACAGATTGTATTTTCGGCATTGGCTAATTTGGGTTCGGTGTACTTGGCATATATTCTATATTTCATACTCGAAGATTTCTGTGTCGTTTGTGTTTCTATGTATGTCGTAAACTTTCTCATTCTAGTCACATCTATTTTCAAATTTAACGTTCTTGTAAAAATAGCCATAAAAGATAGCAAGAAGAAAAGGGGTTAACTGTGCGTTAAGTTTATAATTATTGTTAACATAAACGAGCAATCAGACAAAACAATGTGCCTTGTATCATTCAGATTACATTTATGTTATACTTTTCCAAAACCGGTGTTTTCTTTGAATGAATTTATGATTATCACTGCCATTAGTAGTAGTCTCCAACATACAGGCAGGAAAGGTTTCTTATTAGCATAAAGCTAAGGACCCCCTTTCCTTCAAAGGGGTTAGCCCGAAATTTGAATCAGTGTGGGGGGGGGGGGGGGGGGGGGGGCTAGAGGGATAGTTTCTCACTCTGAATCAATGTTGAAAGGTTGCCATTTACCTTCCAAAGGTTGTGGGTTTCCTTTGATGCAAAGAGCCTGCCCCGCTCCCTCACTCAACCAAGGTCAATTTGTTCTAATTGAGTATCCTGGTTTTGTCCGTGTTATTTAATCCAAGCAAGTTTTAATGATATATATGGCCTTGAAAATGGGTGCCTTGATTTCCGAATTCATAAGCTTGCAATGTAGTCAAAGAATCAATCTATGGAGAGGATGGACATCCGTTTTTTCCTCATAACCATATTAAAATTGGCACAAAAAGTTGTCAATTTTGTCCCTCGATACAGTGATGTGTTCAATAATCATCATGGGGCCTCAGTGGTGCAGTGGGTTAAGCCTAGCGCACATGAGGGGCGTCGGCTGAGCTACAAGGCACGCATGGCCAAGGGAGCAGCTACAGATTTCAGCGCAGAGGATGAGCTCTCCGCTAAAGCAAGTTCCTGGTCACCCAAGTTCACTAAGCTTCATAAATGTCACTACCTGTGTTACGTAATATTCTAAGTGGTCTCATGATTTAAAACGCACGCGCGATTGGACTATCCCTCCTCCCAGCTCAGCTGGCAGCTCACTTTGTGCGCACACGATGAGATTCTTGCCACGAGAGGCAGAAAATATCAAACATGCTAGATACTTTCCTCACTGCCTCGAGAGGCGAAAATCTCACCAAAATTTACGCGCACACGGGGCAAACAGCTGAGCTCTCAGCCATGCATGGCCGGCAGCTCAGCCGGCGCCTCTCATGTGCGCTAGGCTTTAGAGAGACAGTCCCTCACAGACCTTCCATTGATGCGTCTTGAGGGCGGTGTAAAATACCAATCAATCCATCGATGCGGTGCGGGTTGGAATCACACTCAGGCCAATGAAAAATTGAAAAATTTCGGAGTGGATTTATCCCTCAGTCGCTGTATGTGGAACTTGGAAGAGTTGCGGCTTGCCAGGTACTCGCCGAAGGTCGTGGCTTTCTTTCGGGCAATGAGCCCAGTTTCCGTCTCCAATAAACCTGGCAACGCCGCTATATAAGTGTGGCGTAAAACATCAATCATTAATCATGAATGGGGCGTATAATACTTAAATGTATTGTGTAAAAGTTTCTGTTTGCAAAATTTGTATATATTGGTGTATCTTTATAGGTGCTAGTAGTTTCCCTGTTGTGAAAACATGTTGATACTGAAAGTTGATATAGCATAATGATACAGTATAATATATTAGCCTTCATATATGTTAAATACAGACATTCATTTTCAAACAAGCTGATTTTACACACATTTCATGAAATTTTCACTTATAGTATCAATCATAGTAGCAATGGTTTCGAGTTCCAATTTGAAGATTGATGTTTCTGTCCACAATATATCTGCCATTGACAGCATGTAACAGAAATAATTTTCATTCTGCAGTTCTATACTTTACTATAAGCTAGCAATTTACTTCAACTCATGTCAAAGTGCTATCGATGGCTCAGTCGGTTAGAGTGATAACCCCTCAGGGGGACACAGGCCTTCCATCGATACGGTGGCCTGGGGGGATCAAATCATACTCCGACCAAATAAAAATTTGGGTTTATTACTCAATCACTGGATGTGGAAGAGTTGCCTTATGCTCGTCGAGGGTTTCCTCTTACACTAAACCTGCCAACACCGCGATAAAAGTGAAATAATCTTGAGTTCAGAGTAAAACCTCAATCAATCAACTTATGGTGCATAAATGATATTTGTTTTTCACTGCTGTTTAGATTGAACCATACTTATACCTGTATTCATAGTTTGTGTTAATCAATCAACCATTTACTCCCTACTTCATGTAGATGTAACTCTAAATGGCTTCAAATGATATATGTATCAAGTAAATTTATGTTACCAAACTCATAGCTTTCACTTGTGATTTGGCCGATAGCTGGAATCGTATCTAGACTAGTGTTGATATTTTGTATTAGATTGATTGATTAATTGGTGTTTTACGTCACACTTCTATTGCATCATCATTTACAGATCAAAAAAAAAAAAGTTCAGCTTTACATAAATAATACATACCACTTTTTATTTGTGGAAATTTAAGAAAAATAACTTCACAAGTTCAGTCATCTATTTGACTTCAGTTTATCATATGTAATGGATAATTGTCCAGATTTCTATAGGGTTAGTACATTATTTATATTGATCAGTGCATGTGTTCGTGTGACCCAGCTGTTGACAGTGACGTGCCAGCACAAGCTATCCATCTATTGGTCACGGTTGTATATTTATGAACACTAAAACACACAGGCACAGGGAAAATCTTCTTGTCTAAAATAACCACGGAGACTAGTTTCTAATTGTGTTAAAAAGAGGTATATCATTTAGACCCCATCATAAATTGTTGTAATAAAGTAAACCTATGATATTTCATTAGGTTAACAACTGACAGAAGCTTGGCCTTAGTCAGTAGAATTTTCTGGAACACTTTGTATTACATTGACAATGCTTACGCATCTTATTAAGGTATGGTAAGAATATCGTCAGGCTATATATTATAGGGTCATGGGAAAAGACAGTGAAATATCTGGTCACGGTTATATACATTGACTATATACAAGTATTTGCAATCAGTCAACAAAATATGTAGTCATTTCAGTTTTAGACATTTTTGATCAGGAAATGCTGGGTGTCGTCATTTTATGTCTATTAGTATGGAGGGGGGCGTAAAAGCTAAACCAATACAATTTACAAACTGGTTGTCCTTTGGACTTGGACTCGGGAAGGTGTCGTGAAAAAAGTACTTTACCATTTGTGCTGTAGTACAATTAGCCGAGAAATCTTGGCTCTGCCGAATTTTTTTTTCCGTGTATGACGGCTATAGTACAGTAAGACCAGCATGAATATGTATTCTACTTCTATATTCTGGGCCAAACTACTCCAGAGTAATATGGCTCGAGCTAAAGCTCACTCATTGCTTATAAAAAGATTGATCGATTGTTTGGTGTTTTACGCCGCGGTCAAGATTATTTCACTTGTATGCCAGCGTTGCCAGTTTTATTGTGGGAGAAAACCGGGCTCTGTGCCTGTGACCTTCCGGTGGTAACTGGCAACCATCCCACATAGGTCGTTCGAGTGAAAACCCAGTCAGAAAATTTTCCAATTTTTTTTTCTTTTTGGACTTATCAAAAGAACCTGCATTTAAAAGTCTGGGCCAAACTCACTTACATCGCATTTAACAGCTAAGGTCATACCAACCGACCTTAAGGTGAACCTCTCCATTTTCTTCCTTTCAAAATGAAGTTTAATGTGTTTTATGGTACATGTAAGTCTTCACATTAGCATGGGGAGGATACAAAATTGGGAGTTGGACTAGATGATGTTTACAAGACCAGAAGAGAAAGTACCATCAGCCAGTTTTGCGCTTCACCAATACGCTCAGATCAACTGTTGGGGCAGGGGCCTCGATGGGTTAGACTGGAGTGATCGTCCCTGTCCCTCACAGACCTTCCACGGGTTCGAATCAAACTCAGACCAAATCAGAATTAAAAATTTTCTGAGCGGATTTTTAGGTCTCCGTATGTGGAAGAGTTGCCAGGTACTCATCGGGGGTTTCCTCCGGGCAATGAGCCCAGTTTTCTCCCCCCCCCCCCCACTAACCCTGGCAATGCTGTCAAATAAGTGAAATAGTCTTGAGTGCAGCGTAAAACATCAATCAATCAATTATAAATCACTTGCAAAAGTCATTTCAAATATATATGGTGTAAAATCAAAGGGAAAACAATTTCTTTTTTTTATATAATAAATATTCAAATGACAGCATTTTTATTATGATGCATACACAAAGTGTGGAATAATGTAAACAACAGAAGATAGACGGAGATCTACAGAATGTACAATAATATGGTATTGTATAAAACCGAGGATAAAACAAAAAGAATGCAGAATGACTCCAGACAAAATCTAACATATGTTTGTTCGTTTATATAACGTGCACTGCAAACTCTTATTATAAAACAAAATGTGATGCAATTTTAGAGAGAGGTCCTTTCACGAGTTGGAGCTCTTTCATATTTATTTTTCTCAATTTGTCAATGACCAGTGGCTCGTCCTTGTAGGAATTTTTGATACCCCATAAAACAAGATTTTTTTTTTCACTTTTGATTGGCATGAATATTAGAGGAGGAATATTGTATCGCTGTGTACAGAAAATCCCTCATGTGTCATGTCTTGATAAAACCAAGTCGATCAACGGAACAGTTACTTTTGGGGGTTCTAAAGTTAGGCAAGTTTTGTCTCCAATATAATATATTACAATTTTTTCTCAATGTATAAAATAATTTCACATTTATTTAATTTGAAAAATTAACAGTTGATATAGGAAGGATAGAAACACAATAAGATATTATGAAAGAATATATAACACAGCATAAGTAACAAGAGTTTTGATTGGATGAGAATAATACTAGGTTTCCATGACAATAGTTTCTGAAAGAGATTCAAAAATCTAAAACAGAAACTTGAAAAATTTGGTCCAGCCAAATTTAATAGTTTGAATAAAATTTCAAAAAAGCACTAAAAACATAAGTGGAACCTAGGTTCGAACAGTCTCCTTAAAAAAATTGTACAGGTGGAAAGTTTCAGCCTAAAAAAAGGAACCAAAAAAAAAGTACATAAAGAGATTGTTCAGGCAAAGTCAACAATGGACTTGATGAATATCACAGAATTTTTAAGCAAACTACAGGCGCACTATTTACACTATTTGCAATAACAAAATCCTTGAATTCCACTTTCCACATTTCTTCTGTAGTTCAGATTTTAAAGAATTGTTTAATCCACTTGAACACACAGCCTGGATGCATATACACGTATGTAATGACACTAACCATCCAATATAATAATACTTTTGACAGGCCAAAAACACAACCATTTTAAATTGAGCTTCCAGATTATTATTTAGATTATTTTGACATAGAACTGGAGTGCACCAATGTCTGCAGATACACATGTACACTAAACTGGTTTTGTTAAACTCTTCCTCAAATCTCTCCATAGTTTTTCCACAACAGTGATGTATTCATCCTGTAGAGCTCGAAGGAGAAGAATTTGATTGGTTGATTAATTTGTTCTGTTTCCATAACAACTGAACTAAGAAATTCCATTTGTATCTACATTGAACCAATCAAATGGATTTCTATCTGGTTGCCAAGGTAACATCAGCTGTCAAGGAATCATGTTTAGTTTTGTATGGATTCCAAGATTTTTATTGGTTAATAAACCTGACATTTCCACACGTTTATAGGAAATGAGTTGTCAAGAATTGAAGTTTTTAATCTGTCAAACAGAATAAATTTGAAAATTTCCCAAGACACTGTCACAGATTAAACTCTGACTTGATGGATGTAATAAACCTTTGGTTTTGCTTTGTATCAAGGTGCAAACATCTGGATAAGCGAAACACCTCTTATTTCTACACACTACACAACATGTATCACTGGTGTTTTAATGGAATTCACACTCTGTGAATGGAGCGTTTTATAGCACAGTTTGTGGATTTATTTGGTTCTAAAACAACTTCAGTACTGAAGACCAAGGTCTTGTCTAGTTCTATGTTTTAGTCATTTTCAACTGGCACTTTGCTATCTTGCAAACTTTTTGAAAATATTCCGTCCTTTTGCAATAAGTCCTTTTGGTTTTCGTTTTTTATCATCGTCATTAACAGAATGTTCTGGACTCTGATTGGCTACCTTGTTGTGAGCTTTCTCATTGGTTAAATCGTGGCGTGGAATCTCCGACTGACTCTTCTTCGATGGAGTCCTCGAATTCGACATCACATTCGGAACCTGAATGGGAAAGAAATCAAAGCATTATCAAATAAAATTCATAAATTTTTCTGAAAAATGCATACTTTCTTAAAGTGGCATGAGCTGCCGAAATTCACACTTTTTTCATAATTTCTGATCGTCCAGACAGTAAGAGGCTTTACAGGTCATCGGAAATCTCAATGATTGGCGTTGGAATGAGGAAAATCCACACAGTATGTGGCCTGTACGAACCGAAAATGTGTTTGAAAAGTAAACAAAATTTAAATAACCGGGACGACCATTCATTCATTCTAAGCAAAAGTTAGCTCAAAACAATACTTAACAATATCGTACATTCCCGAGACTAGGCGCACTAAAAAGTCTTTGAATTATACGTCTTAGGAAAAATAGCCGATAATTTAAACATTCTGTACAACGTCAAAATATCAACATTTTGGCAGCTCATGCCCCTTTAAGGTAAACAATACAATCTATGTTATTGAAAAATGTGTTTTGCATCAATAGTTACATTAAATGATCTTTATGAGTCAAAGTTACATAAATGTTATTTCAAAAACTTATATAGAACAACTTCTGTATTCTGTATTAAAATAAATTTTAAGAAAATAAATCTTTTAAAAAAATGATCTAAATTCAATAATTACAAAAAATTACAAAAACATATTTTATTAAACATCATAATATTAGCCATGAGTAAGGGACCAACCACTGAGTGTTACAATGTTGACATGGGGGTTAGAGTGAACCACATTGCCCAATATTTGCAGTGCTGGATATACAGGGAAAGTTGACATTGAAATGGGGATATAACCAAAGAGAGTAGATTGACAAGAGTGGTCACTTCGTCCAATCAGCATTGCCGGCATGTTCTTCTGGCCCCCTACGAGAAGGGTGTTCCGACTGTACACGATTCGAATGTAGGGCGCCCCCTACAGAAAGGAGGTTCAAATTCAACATGGCGCAGACGAAGTGACCACCCTTGTCAATCTAATCTCTTTGATATAACAGCGGTTAGTAACACAAACATCAGGGATTTACTAGTGAAACAAACAGTTGAAGAACATTCCTGGAGGACCTTCGTCACATTTCATTACCTAAATTGAGGTGGTGTGAGATTTAAAAAGAAATGTTTGGGAGGGGGAGGGAGTGTTATGTTTGGCTTTGATCTTTGCCCATAGCCAACTCCCAACCTTCCACATGTATCCTGCAACCGTCAGAGATGGCTACATCAGATAACAGAGCCCAATTGACCTTTCCCCGAAACGTTCTTTTATGGCAACGGATGCCCGACAAACTGGAAACATTGTTGTAACCTAAGAAAGTGATTGTGATGTTGAATTGTGACGTGTTTAAGCCTGCATTTACCACGTGTTGTCGGACATAATAGAACCTTGTCCAGCAACGTGGGCGTGTCGGGGAAACATCAATTGTTTTTCTTCGATTGATTGGTGTTTTGGACCGCACTCAAGATTATCAAGTCAGATGATTTCGGTGTCAGCCAATAAATAGGTTCCGTATATTGAAATGCTGGGAAACAACTGGTACCGATGCTAGTTTCATTATAGATAATCATAATAGGTAGCAGATTTTCGTTTCCATAGTTTTAGAACAATGGTAACTACAGGCTATCGAAACTGCTCGTTATCTAGAAATCCTATGCCCTGGATTATGCCACTTATAAGGCAGCATTATTCTATGTGGACTGATTGAGATTTGATTGATCAATTTATGTTTGACACCATACTCAAGATTATTACACTTGTACGGCAGCATTGCCAACTTAAGTAAGTTGGGGAGGAAACCTGGTCCTAGTTTCACAAAGCGATCTTAGCTAAGTGTGATCTTAACTACCATGGCAACCAATGCTAAAGGTATACGTTGTCATTGGTAATTAAGATCAACTTAAGCTAAGATCGCTTTGTGAAACTGGGCCCAGGCTCTTAATTTGTCTTGAGGAAATCCCCGACCTTGAGAGAGTACCTGTCAACTGTTCCATATACGATTGAGATGAAGTGATTGTAACATACAACAGGTGTATAACATCACTGAAAATTATTTCTACAAGATGATGGAGGCTCCAGAATTATTTCAGTGGAAACCTCCTTCTTAACACAAACTGGATAACCATTGGAAAGAAAACCCAGCTTTAGGCCAATAATTCTGACATTTTTGAATACTGAGTGGGATCCAAACCTTCAGCCCACTGGAGGAAGGATATTGGTATTCTGCCTCTAACACTCGACCTACACCTACTGAGTGACTGAGAACCTCTAGTTAGAACAGGCATGGAAAGAGTTCTTCATTGGCCTTGTTCAAAGAGAAGCTGTGATCATAAATGTTCCCTCTGTATCCTATACCGGTTTGTGAACTTCAATTGAGGAATACAACCTATTCTTGAGAGGCCTTTCTGAACAGCCATACCACTTTATGGTGAAGGTTAACAGCCTGCCAGATGAGACTTTCCCAAATATACATATGCTTTTGTAAGTTCCACCATTGAGGAAGAAAGCTCAAATATCAGCCAAAGTAACTGGACAAATAACATTTAAAATTACACAAGGGCTCGTTTCACAAAGCATTCGCATCGCAAACGAAGCGTAGTTGCCAATGGGTACCATAGTGAAGAGATATGGAGCCGTAGCAACTACGATTGATCGCACTTTGCGACGGCTTCGTGAAACGGCCCCCAGGTCTTGTCCATCCACAAAAATTAAACATAAGACCTGTATTTCAAGAACAAGACATATTTAGCCAATACGAATACATTATCCCATGACCCATGCATGTATATTTCCTCCACACTGACAACATGATGTTTAGGTATAAATGGTGGTGGTGGTTGGGGGGGGGGGATGGGCGAAGAAACACCTGGCTATCTGAAAAATTTCCTAAACCATTTCATATTACTTATTGATAAATAGGAAATATCTGTATTCTAGACTTAAGGATATCATATGATAAGCTTAGAAACTGGGCTTTCTCTTCTTACCAACACCCAACCTTCTCTTAGTTCCTTGCGACATTTTTACATTATAGACATACTAAAATACTTGGGAGTTTAGTTTTGAGTTTGAGGAACCCTGGACCATATTTGATAGTGACAGCGTGCATTCCAAAGTTGCTGAGGGGGTTGACCACAAAGATGTAAAAGCCACAGGGTTAAGGGTTTATACACAGGGGCAGGCATGTGTCCAGAAAGTGCACAAACTTACATCAGTAAATAAAAACAGAGTTCAAGTAGAATCAGGAGAAGAAAAGTCGGTCAACTGAAACAACGGTGATGGTCAATCAGTTGACAACAACAACAACAAGTAACAATGAAACATCAAACCATTTAAACAAACACAAAATAATAATAATAACAGCCAATAGAAATCAAAATATTAGTTGTTGTTGCAGTTAATACTTTTAAAGTTAATTGTAATGGTAAGAACTTAGTTAGGAGCCTACTCCAAATGGTCCCTGTGTTAGGGCCGTCAGAATAAACATTTTTGCAACAACAACTTAGAATTACCAAAGGAATCACCAAAGCTACCATCTTCACACGATTGCGGGGAAGTCGGACTGAGCATGCTCACAACACACGGTTTAAAGGGCACATGTTGAACACCTACTTTCTGCGGCCACTCAGTTTCCTGAGTAGAGGTTGTGGTATTGTTATCCAGGCCGTCACCAGATCTGCATGGCGACGCCACACTAGCACTGTCTATTACCTCATCGTCTCCAGGAGAAGCAGGCGTGAGGAAGTTTGACGGCACCAGTCCGCGCATCCCGCCTAACTCCCCTTGAAAGAATCCATCCTCATCCATTTCCCCAAAGATCATGATGATATCTCCGGCCTTGAAGGACAGCTCCACCTGGATACAACACAAGGGAGATAATGCATATCAAATAGTCAAAGTAACTTTCTCTAACGCTGCTTTTTGAAAGAATGCTTTGTGAAATGAAAACTCATCAATATATTACTTGGACGTACTAGATCAATGAATATGCCCCATATCCCAGCCCTCTAAAATTATTAGCAAAGAATTAAAATGTAAAAAAAATAATGAAATATTTGTGGCTTATCCTACATACAAATTAAACAATACAACGCTCGGCTGTAAACATGTTTTAATCCTGGATGTGATAAAAATAATCCTGATGTGATAGAGATAATCCTGATGGGATAAAGATAATCCTGATGTGATAAAGATAATACTGATGTGATACAAGGCTTATGACATGATAGAATGATTCATACCTCTGCATCAACATTTGGTGAGAGCTCTTGCGGGTCGTAGTCGTATAAAGCCACCATTTTCCTCAAGTTAATTTCCTGAGGTATTGATGGGGAGCGTCCAGGACTTAGTTGATTTAAACCGGTCTCTGATGTTGGAGTTTTCTGTCGCTCTAAGATGAAATGGGAGATAAGAACAAAATGAAGGATATTTGAATCTGAGTACAACAAATTGAAGACAACATCCATAGTAACATTTCCTCACAAGATTTTCCACAAAATATTCTACAGTTCAATTTTGTCGACTTCTTTCAGCAAATATATAAAAGAAAGACACTTTGTAAAAAAAATTCTCTGACTTTTGAAACAATTTTTTTTTTATAAATATTTAATATGCAATGCCTTTTAAATCAGAAAATTTCTCTGACTTTTAGTATTTGAAACAAATTTTTTAAATAAATATTTAATATGCAATGCTTGCTTACAAATTTCCATAATTTATTAATTTAACATTATTACTACAGTATGTTTCATCAACACAAAATTATAATAAAATAAAATAAATTATCAAATTTGTAGAACGTTAAAATTTTACCTTCATCCCAACTGTCTCGGGAATTATTTTGACTTTCTTGTAGAAGTTGAGCCGCTATATCTGGATCGTCAACTTGTACTTCGGAGACCATATTACAAGGGACATAACCAGTACGATTATGACAAGAGCCTCGGTAAAAACCATCGGCATCCTTCTCACCGTAAACCTAAAATAGGTCGTGAAAACTTAAGCATGGGAGATAAAACCTAATGGGAGCTGTAAGAATAAAATAGTACTTAGAGATGTGTTTGGTGTTCAATGAAGATGACTTAACATATAAATTCATGTTTTCCAGGTTAATCCAGGGCCAGACGAATGCCTCAAATCTCCCACTGGTATCGATCGCCCCTTCGACAAGCGAGTAAACCTTAAAAATTGGGACAATGTAACCTAATTTAACCAAAAGCTGGAAACAAAATTTCCAAACATTTATAACGGCAGTGAAAAAAATGCAAAATGTTGGCACAGTATTTCCTCTAAACCTTTGGTTACATTTCTTACAAACTGAAACTAAAATACAATGAAACATTGATAACTTATAATAATCCACCACAGATTAAATTTGAAATTTCTTACTAAACTAAAGACCTTTACCTTTATAAGTTGTCCCTCTTTGAATGGTAGCTCTTCATCTATGGAGTCTACATTTGGTGACATAGCAACAGGGTCATAGTCAAATAAAGCTATAAACAATCTCACATGTTTGTCATCGTAAATATCGGAACCAGCCTCGGCCATAGAGTCACCTTCTCCATTGTCTTCATAATCAATTAATTCAGATTCTGGAATATCATCACGGATTTTCTTTTTTGTCATAACATCATTTGATAAAAGTTCTTGAACACTATCCTCTGAATTGTTCAGTTGATCAGTAGGTGTGTCTTGGTTTTTATGGTGGTTATGTTTATTAGATGGTGAATGTCTTGTACTATCAGAGTTATCTGATTTACCCGACGAGGGTCGCTTCCCTTTAGGTACGTCGGGGTAGCCCTCACTTTCAACGCTATGTGCGGGGCTTGGTGATGGCTTTCTGGGTCGGGGAAGATTTTCAGGGGAAATTCTTTGATTAATTTCATCTCTCTTTTGACGATCCTCATCCTCTAAAGCTTCAAAAGAAGTTCCCCTTTCACTGCTACTGTCTCGTGTGATTTCTGAAATCAACAAAATACCATTAGCCTCGAAAGAAAGAAAATGTGCATTCAAAGTTCATTGCAAAACTCTATCAGCTATGTTGAACAAAAAAAAATTAACATTGCTATTTTGTAAGAAATTGGTAATTTCAGCTATATGGCGGTGTTGCCAGGTTTTGAGGGGCAGTAAACTGAATTAGTCAGTTTAACATAGCCTACAGACATAAACCCAGTGGAATTTTTGGTTTTAGCTCATTTTGAGTCTCTTACTGGCACATTCAGAAGACCATTTAGGTTATTGAGTGAACTTCTTAAAAAAGGAAACAACAGGTGAACTTATGCAAATCTTTACGAGGGATGAACTTACGTATATGAGGAACAGTTTTGTTGGGAGACAATGTTTCCTGAGTTAATGGAGATCGTGTTCTGTCATCACTATGGCGACTGGATTTGACTGAAGCTTTCTTTTCCCCTCTAGGCGACGTTCTGTGTAAATTATGCTGAAAAACAAATCAAGATCTCTTAAAATAAAAAAACTTTTTAAACATGTGATAAATTAGGTGGTCTTTTTAATCTAAGTTTTTTTTATGCAGCCTACTTATAGGGATTGTTCTTATTTTTTTTTTGGGTGGGACAGGGGGGGGGGGGGGGGGGGGGGGGAATGATGATACCGGAGTTTAGCCTCTGACCTTTGTCAGGTAATTGGCAAACTCCACACATTGTTAAATCAAGTGAAACTCCTGGGGAGGAGCAGATTCAAACTCACACACCATTGGTGGAACGGCTTTGATTGCTTGGATTGATGTTTTACGCTGAATCAAGATGGTTTTACTTCTATGGCGACATTGTCAGTTTTTGCGGGCTTGAAGCAAGGGTCCTTGATCAGCCTTCAGAAGGTACCTTGCCACCATTCTACATATGGAGTAAAAACCCACCCAGAAACGTTACTGAGTGGGATTCGTACTGACGACACATCAATAGATGGCTTGTATCGGTGTGAGAGATTATCGTTCGCTCTACTGACTGAGCCACAGAGGCTCCCACACACGATTGGATTGATTGATTGATGTTTTACGCCGCACTCAAAATTATTTAACTTATATGGTTTAGTGGGGGAGGAAACCATGCAGGCTCATTGCTCGGAGGAAACCTCTGACGAGTACCTGACAACTCTTCCACATACGGCAACCGAGTGAAGATTCTAACCTGTGCCGCATCGATGGAAAGTCTGTGTGGGACTGAGAGACGATCACTCTAACCCACTGAACCACCGAGCCCTACTCCCCCCCCCCCCCCAACACGATTGGAAGAGGATGTATTTGACTATACCTCATTATCCTGACTCTCTGATAGATTCTCCTCTTCCACTTCTTGGATATCTGACAGTTCTGAACTACTCGTCTCCATACCTTCTTCTCTGTAGTGAGGGTTAATGGTCGCTCCCTGAAAAAAGTTCCAAGTTTGAAAATTAAAAAAAATGAGCTAAAAGATTGATTGATTGTTTAAAGGGGGAGAAAACAATTTCTCTTATGCTAGTACAGTGACTGGTGAGCTAGGTGTATGATTGGCCAATAGAGACACTCAGCTAAGCTCTTTCCATGAAGATGGCTGCCGAGTCTGTCTAACATTATCTGATAGCGACCATTAACTTTCTTATAGCACAGTTTGGCAAGGAAAAATTGTAGAGATATGTTTTGGTACTGTTAGAAAGAAAAATTTAGTGTGCATGTACTGTAATTACTAAGTTCTTTTATTTCCTTCTCCTTTAATGTTTTATTTCACTTAGATAGTGATGCTTCCAAGTTTAGTGGTGAAGGAAACCAGGCTCTTTGCCTGGCAACTCTTCCACATACTGCAATTGAGTGAAAAATCTAATCAGAAATTTGTCAATGTAAAAAAAAAACGTAACTGGAGAAAACAGCAAAGGTATAGAGGAATAAAAAGCGAAAAAGTTAGTAAATTGAGTACCCAAGATTAGAATAATAATAAAACAGTCAAATGGTTATGGAACTGGTGAGGTTGGGACTGATTTGGTTTGGCCTATTTCACTTTTATGATAGGATTGCCAGGACACCTGGAGCTGCTAGCAAAAAGCTCTCCTAACTTATGAATATTCTACATGTAGTTTTATAACATATGACATTTATGTTTGCTCATACATTTTGAATGCTTTTAAGGTAAGAGGGTTGTTTATGCTCCTGAGACCCACCCCGTCAGTGGTACTTGGCAACCAACCTACACAGTCATAGATGGCAAAGAATTGGAAAGTCTGTTAGAGCTACAAAGTGTGACCAGAATTACCTAACCCCTGCCCCCAAATAATTTCTCAATAAAACATAAAAAAAGACTTGGAAATTTGAATACCTGTGCGTCCTCTTTGAATGCGGCTTCCACTTCCTCGTCCGTTTCACCGCCATCTTTTGACTAATTAGTAAAAAAAAAAAGTCAGATTTGAATGACATTTTCAAATAATTGTATAATAAGATAATGATTATCTTACAATTGAGAGAATTCTAAAGAACGTTTTCCTTTACTATACCCTCTTTACAAACCAAAAATATGAGATGTCAGAGCTTTTACCAAGATATTAGCTCTGAAACAATGAGTAAAACGTCATGCAGATATATAATACAGAAACTTTAACACTATCCTCATTTCCAAAATTAACCCAACCTGAGATAATACTGTTGTGGGGGCGTGGCCAGTTTTAGGCCCGCCTCTAGTCAACTCCTTGACCAATCCCCGTTGGACTTTGACAGGATTTGAATCCTGTGACTCTGTACTGTCATTGGCCACTGTACGGATAGTTAGCACTTTGGGTATAACACCATGGAAATCTTGACTTGTTAAAACTGCATGATCATCTGAAATATAAACACAAATATTCTATAATTGTCACCATGGTTACTTTCTGTCTAGCTTACACAGTACCCACTAGTATTTCAGTTTTACTGAAAAGTACCCAGGTTTATTGGAGAGGACACTCCAACCTAATTCTGGTCTCTGGCAACCATGACACTGCTCAATAGAATAAGTCCCCCGTATGGGTTCCGGGGAGATAAGAATAGACCCTCAGCCTTCCCAAGGTGCTTGAGCGTAAGAGGCAACCAATCCTTGGTCCTCCGTGTGGGTTTTGGAGGATAAGAATTGGCCCACAGCTCCCAGGCAAGCTTGATTGTAAAAGGCGACTAACATGCATCAAATTTTTAATTATTATGGTATAAACCTATTTATTGTTAAATTACACCCTATCAGAACATCAATCCATATTTACAAATTTGTATATTATAAAAATGGTTATTTATATAAATTGTATATATATAAATTGTTTATTGTTGCTCCACTGGAGATAATTGTGATATTTCTTGTTTTTAATCTCCAAAAATGATTTACAGTGTTTTACAAGTTTTTATTATTTCTGTTTCTGTCATTTTTCTGTTCCAATGTATTTTTGATGTAAACAATGTATGATGATTCAATTTCTTTTCGCCGCCATATAAGTGAAATAATCTTGAGCGCGGCGTTAAACTCGAATCAATCAATCAATAGAATAAGACTGTAGTATCTAGTAATTGTATCTTTGATTTACCTCCCCTTACTCCTTACCAATCTTGCACAACACACGCGTTAAACAATAAAGATGAAGTTGCGGTTACACCTAATCTCTGGTGGTTGACTTTATATATTACAAACATATCCGTCAAAAAATGCATCAGCAGATTCATAGCAGTCAGATAAATGATTCTGATAGCTATAACTTACTTGTAGGACATGTGACTTGTCGTAGCGGTTTGCCGTCGGCATAAACTGCATATCCTGCTACTACAGTGCCGTTTGATGTTCCGTCTATTGTGATTGTCACAGGAAGCCATGTCAAGAGTAATGTCCCTTCTTGTGGACCAGCCTCAAGTTGAACATCTAATGGTGGGTCGGGGGCGCCTAAAGTACAAAAGATAAGTTAGATTAAAAAAAAATATATAATTGCTGGAGTCAAGAAAGATTCAATCTTTAAAGTTACATGAGCTGCCAAAATGTTGATATTTTGCCGTTGAAACAGAATGTTGAAATTATTGGCTATTTTTCCTTAGGCATATAATTCAAAAGCTTTTTAGTGCTTCTAATCTTGGGAATGAACGATAAAGTATTGTTTTGAACTAACTTAGGCTTAGAATGAATGAATGGTCGTCTCGGTTATTTAAATTCTGTTTACTTTTCGGGCACTATTATGGTTTGTATAGGCCACATATTGTATAGATTTTCCTCATTCCAACGCCAATCATTTAGTTTTTTGATGGCCTTCAAAGCCTCTTACTGTCGTGACGATTATAAATTATGATGAAAAAAGTGTGGATTTCGGCAGCTCATGCCACTTTAAGATAGGGAAAGTCAAAATTTTATGACCTCTACATGTATCTTCATACTTTTGCATTTTGAATCAATGTATTTTGAATATGTTTGTTATCGTACCTCCAGCTAGGGTTGTGAACTCTGTAGACACTGTTAACAACTCTTGCTGTCTTTTACTCGCTTCCACTGTACTACTCATGTTCTTAGCCTGAACAGTCACTTTATGAACTGTGTTTGGAGCTAAACCTGAAAAAATGTCAACATAAAAATCGTTAAATCAAAAACGTCAAAATCAAAGTATTGATTGATGTCAAATCTAAGGAGAGGCTGAAATGTTAACATATCCAGACGGCTTGATCTTCAGGGGCTTGCTCTACTAAACTGGAGGAGGTCATGCAGGACGCAGACGAGTGTTAAGTTATACGAACTTGTGCATCTAGTCTGGAGGCCTATGCTTAACTTTACACCAGCTTAATACAACGAACCCCAGGTGTTCAATGATGCGACGTACATGCAAAGAGAATTGGTGAAGGATATTGTTTGTTTGTTTGGTGTTTTACGCCGCGCTCAAGATAATTTCGCTTATATGGCGGTGTTGCCAGTTTTATTGTGGGAGGAAACCGGGCTCTATGCCCTGAGGAAGTGAAGGACATTGGCTTTATGCTGAGAAGAAACCACAACCATCACCTGAATGCTGATTGATCGATTAGTGTGTTGTGCTCAAGATTATCTCACTAAAAAGAGGGGGCCTCCGTGGCTCAGTAGGTAGAGCGTTGGACGTTCAATCAAACAGCCTTCCATCAATGGGTCGCGGGTTCGTATCCCACTCAGTCAAAAAAATTTGAAAATTTTCTGACTGGGTTTTCATTCGAACGACCTATGTGGGATGGTTGCCAGTTACCAGCGGAAGGTTGTGGGTTTCCTCAGGGCACAGAGCCCGGTTTACTTTCAACAATAAAACTGGCAACGCCGCCATATAAGTGAAATAATCTTGAGCGCGGCGTAAAACACCAAACAATCAATCACTAAAAAGAGGATTGCCAGGTTTAGTGGGGAGGAAACTGACACTGTCAGGCTATTACGAGAGATAAATGAGCTCCATCTGTGGAGGAAAATCCCTGACTTTTGGTTGGTTCCTCCCACATAAGCTGCTTTTAAGCAGAAATAGTTGGACAGAAAGCAGTAATATACATAGAGCCCACTTACCTGATAGACGGTGACATGATATATTTGGTTTGACTCTTCGAATTTCTTTATTATTAACACATATCACATGATGATAACTACTGTTCCCTGGTAACCATGACAACATAGCAGAATTGGCACTTATTTCACTAACAGCTAACTGGCTAGGGGCAGGAATTGCATCTGTAAAAAAAAAATTTGTTTCAAAGATGTTTTAAACTTCAGTCATGTTATATAAAAGTTTTAGAGCACATTCTATAATATTTCACTTATCAAAAGGCACATAGCCAGGTTAAATTCAGGACAAGTGGTTTTTATGTCCATGACCGTTGCTTTTACCTAGCAACCATTATACATAGGTCAGTTTGATAAAAAAAAACAGTATTACAAGTCATATGATTTTTTTCTGTGGGGTGGGCCGGGGGGGGGGGGGACGAGATGGGAGATGGTCTTGTTGTTCCCTTACCTTTACCAACTAAAACTGTACACTGAGAATCACATGATTGACCTTTGCTAGTAACAGTTCGTACACAAATACGGTGAATCTGAAATATTACAACAACATTAATGAGAGATTCATGCCATTGTGAATGAAGAATTATTTCTAAATTTAGTTTCATTTAAGTTTTCAAATTTACTAAAAGCTAAAAATATGTTATTTATTCAAGTAATGGTAAAAAAACAATAGTCATATGACATTGTCCTTGTTACAATGACTTTATCTACATTTAAAATGGTTGCTCCATCATCTAGGAACTATTAGTGGAATACACGAAAATAAAGGTGGCACGACGCCACAAAATAAGACAACAAAGGGAGATAATTCTATCAGACATCCTACCTTATTTGTATCTACATTTTCCACCAGAGCTTTAGTTCTCTCTGTACCACGTACTGAAGTGCGGAATTCGCCGTCAAGATAAACGTGGTAAGCTTGAATATCAATGACCTTTAGACCCTCAGGTGGTAACCAACTGACCACGATAGAACTGGTCAGTTGACGGTCAAGTTTTAACTGGACAGGACAGGGAATGTCTGAAGGAATAAAGCAGTTAGAAGACATCAGAATCATGAAGAAAAAAATACAAATTGACTGACGAATTGATTCTAACGTTGAAGAAATAAAACAGTTAGTAGAAGACATCAGAATCATGAAGAAAAAAATACAAATTGACTGACGAATTGATTCTAACGTTGAAGAAATAAAACAGTTAGTAGAAGACATGAGAATCATGAAGAAAAAATACAAATTGATCGACGAATTGATTCTAATGTCTGAACGAATTAAGTAGTTAGTAGAAGACATCAGAATCATGAAGAAAAAAATACAAATTGACTGACGAATTGATTCTAACGTTGAAGAAATAAAACAGTTAGTAGAAGACATGAGAATCATGAAGAAAAAATACAAATTGATCGACGAATTGATTCTAATGTCAGAACGAATTAAGTAGTTTGTAGAAGACATCAGAATCATGAAGAAAAAAAATACAAATTGATCGACGAATTGATTCTAATGTCTGAAGGAATAAAACAGTCAGTAGAAGAGATCAGAATCATGACCAGAAAACACATATTGACTGACGCCCTGATGCTAATTCCTTTTGTTCCATTAAAAACTTGGTATTTTTTGTCAAAAGTAAGAAATTTTATAAGTTAACAAAAAACAAAAAAAATATCAAGATTTGAGGATAAAAACCCTTTATGAAGGATTAGGAAGTAATAAATAAAGGAAATAGAAATACTGACTGGCATTTTGAGGGTCAACCTTTTTTCCTAACAAAGAGGAATCTGTTGAGATTGACAGTGATAACGAATCATCTAGAGGTTCTGACTTCGGGACTGTCACCGGTTCTGGGTTTACAGGGATTTCCTCCTCTTTTACCTTCACTTCAGTTTCTAAAGAAAAATAATTAATATGATAAAGAAAAAAAATACAAGATTACAATCGATTGATATTAGACACGAAAAATGCCAACAAACCTAATTTTTATTAATATATTCAAAGGAATACCTGATACTTAATAACTTTTGTCTTTGTAAAAATGTCTGTATTTATATATATTATTATGTATATTTATGTATATGTTCACTTTAAACCATTGTTATGTCATGATGCTTACAGTTTTGAGGGCCTCAAGGTAGAACAGCTATTCAGCTGATTGAGTGTATTTCATATATGTAACCCTCTTGAAATAAAGAATATTATTATTATTATACAAAGCTATGAACCTTCTCATTACCCAATAGCATCAACAATTGTATGTGTTTGCTTAACAATTGCCACACCTCATAGGGGGTATTATCCTATATGGAGCGGGAGTCTCGTGAGAATTGCACAAATTTCCTGTCACCAGCGCTATCATTGCACATGTGGGGAGCCTTTATCGTTCGAATGTGACGCTCAGTTTTGACATGGTAGAGCAAAAAAAGTCAATGAAGCTGACAACGTCATCAAAAAACATCATCTGTCACCGAATATCTCTCGGGAGACTCCCATGCCCTATGCGGGCTGTTTGTTACAGATTGATTGGCGTCACACCCAGCATCTAATGCATATGAAGACATAAGAACCTACCAAAAGATACTGATCAATCCTATAACTTATGGGGATCAGGAAAATAATATAGATATTATAAATCAATTTTGGTTTCAACAGTCTACCTTTGATATTGTCCTCAGTTACAAGTTTTTCTGACTCATCACTGCTGTTAAAATCCAGATCATGTTGGAGATTATTTCCGTAAGATCCGTCGTCTGAATGGTGGCCTGCCATAGCCATTGTGTTGTGGAATTCTTGTAAGTCTTCATCTATGGAGGGAAGAAAATGTTGTTATGAAAATGTAACCGCTGTGTTTCATAAACATTCTAGATAACATGTTAATATTATGTGTGAGTACTGGGGAATATATGGATACATTTATTTTTTAACACTAAAACATACGAAAAATCTTCTTGTCTAAAATAACCATGGAGACAAATTTCTTATTGTGTTAAAATGGGGCATATCATTTAGACATTTATACCCAATCGTAAGTTATTTTAATAAACCACAAACTATGATATTTCATTAGGTTGACGACAGGCCGGAGTTTGGCCTTAGTCAGTAGAATTTTCTGGAAAAGATAATTTGGCAACAAATCATCCGTATACGCCGATTTGCTATAGGTTTAGATAGTAATGAATCCGCCCCATTTATTGGCGTGACTGATGTCACACTTAACATTATTTCACTTATATGACTGTATTGCCATGTTTAGCAGGAGTAGAAAATGGGGTCATTTTTTTGTTGTGTGGAATTGTGTGGAATTCTAATATTAATGAACACTAAAATGCACAGACACAGGGAGAATCTCTTAAGGAGAAAAAATTTAGAACTGTGTTAAAAGAGGTATATCATTTAAACCTTTAAACCCAATCATAATTTATTGTTATAAACTAAAACCCATGATACTTCATTACGTTGACAACTAACAGGAGTTTTGAGTTTAGTGAGTAGAATTTTCTGTAAGACTTTGCAATACATTGACAATGTTAACGCAATTTGAATAGACTTACAATAGGATATTGTCAATTTGCACATCATAAAAATTAATGAACAATTTGTTTGGTGCTTGTAAAGCACTAAGAAAAGTACTGATATTTTGAAGATTTTAGCCCGATATTTTTTGTATTCGTTTGGTTTCTGAAGTATTTCGGAAACAATTTTGACACAAAGTAACAGAAATTGACCAACAATGTTCTCTCAGCTGTTAAGTTTGAAAATACTAACCTGCAACTTTTTCAATGAAATTGGAGGGCACAAGCCCCCTTCTCCCATCTATTAACTCCCCTTCAAAGAATCCATCCTGTAGAAAAAATAACAATAATAAATAGCATCAAGACGAGATTTGTTTACTTACTGTAAAATGTAACTGCAATTTAACCGGGCACAAGGGGGGGGGGGGGGGGAGAGGGATGGGTGGTTGGTGGTCATTGCTGGGTGACTAGACGGTGCAGGAAGTCCAATACATCTGAGCTTTGCCCAATTATATATTTAAATAGTCTAAACATAATATTTTTTGTCCTCTACCTACTGAGCAAACGATGCCCTGTTTCTTGCTTTGGAAATATAGGTGAGAAGAAAACTGTAGACGGATGACGAATAATATCCACTAACTACCATTGCTGGGAATGTTTCAAATCTTTATAACAACACGGAACAAAATAGTCTTAATATTTAAATAATCTAAACATAATATTTTTGTACTCTACCTACTGAGCCCTGTTTCTTGTTTGGAAAATATAAGTCAGAAGATACCCCAGAAAGTAGACGGGTGACAAACAATATCCACAAAACATTGTCACTTTTCACTAACCACCGTTGCTGGCCATTTTAAAATCTTTATAACAACACGGAACAAAATAATCTCAAATAGCCCCGCTTCCACATTACAATGCATTTCAAGAACGCAATGAACAATTCACTATTGTAGAAGCCTTTTCAATAAATTAGATATATTTATGATCACTAAAACACAGGGGACAGGGAAAATCTTCTTGTCTAATATAACCATGGAGAAAGTTTCTAATTGTGTTAAAAAGAGGTATATCATTTATACCCCATATATTCTTGTAACAAACCAAACCTATGATATTTCATTAGGTTGACGACTGACAGGAGCTTAGCCTTGGTCAGTAGAATTTTCTGGAATCCTTTTGTAATACATTGACAATGGTTACACATCATTACTATGGCAAGAACATCGATGGACTGAGATTGAACCCCATAATAATTAGATATACTAGGTTTTAATTGAGCATGGCTGGATAATGGAAAGGGAGATAACCTTGATGGATAATGGAAAGGGAGCTAACCTTGATGGATAATGGAAAGGGAGATAACCTTGATGGATAATGGAAAGGGAGATAACCTTGATGGATAATGGAAAGGGAGATAACCTTGATGGATAATGGAAAGGGAGATAACCTTGATGGATAATGGAAAGGGAGATAACCTTGATGGATAATGGAAAGGGAGATAACCTTGATGGATAATGGAAAGGGAGATAACCTTGATGGATAATGGAAAGGGAGCTAACCGCTACGGAAATATAAATATTAGAAACTGCTTGTCATACCTCATCCATGTCACCATGTATAAGAATATAATCGCCAGCACTGAGCGGGAGTTCGGCGTCCGGGTTATCGTTTGGGGAGTAATGGTAAGGATCATAACTGTACTTGGCGACAAACACCTGTAAGGGCGCTTTACGTCCCGTCAGCCGGGAGTGAGGGGTCACCAACCCATTCTCCATCTTCAATGGACTCTAAAATACAATGGGAGACAACTTGTTAGTATAAAACTGTGGCATTTTTTCATTAAACGATTGTGCTTAACTAAATGAAAACAAGATATGAATAACAAATTTTAAATGTCAGGTTGTGATGTAAACAGAATAGACATAAAGCTCATTGAAAACTATATGATTTAGCAAAAAGATTTAATGATTGCTATAGTCAGTAAACTAAAATTTCATTGAAAAACAAAATGATTTGACAAAAACATGCAATTAATGCCATAGTGGTAAACTGGTCTCCACAGCTATTTTAGCCAACAAGATTGTTCCTTAGGCAGTGTGTTTTAGTGTTCGTAAAACATATTACATGTATGTGTGTGTTAAATCACTCTAGCACAGCTAAGTAATTTTCCATTGAAAAAAGAAATAGCAAAGCAAAGGACATATTTTTATGTTAAAGTGGCATGAGCTGCCAAAATGTTGATATTTTGAAGTTAAAACAGAATATTGAAATTATTGGCTATTTTTCCCAAGACGTATAATTCAGAAGCGTTTTAGTGCTTCTAGTCTCGATAATGTACGATAAAGTATTGTTTTGAACTAACTTTGGCTTAGAATGAATGAATGGTCGTCCCGGTTATTTAAATTTTGTTTACTTTTCAAACACTATTCCGGTTTGTATAGACCGCATACTGTATGGGTTTTCCTCATTCCAGCGCCAATTATTTAGTTTTTCGATGGCCTTCAAAGTCTCTTACTGTCGTCACAATCAGAAATTATGAAAGAAGTGTAAATTTTGGCAGCTTATGCCACTTTAAAGAAGAAGAAGAAATGTTGGACATGAACTAACCTTTATTTGTTGAGAAGTCATGAAGCTGGAATCACCTGAACAAACAGATCAAACATTTCATTCAAAAACTTTCAGTTAGATTTTAATTTCGGCAAATAAGACTACCAAAAAGTGGTAAAAACGTTTTATATGCTTGAATTTTGATCTTGGCATATTTTCTTAAATTTTAGATTTTACAAAAAGCTCATGTATAAAATAATGGTAACAAATGTTCAAAATGGGTGTAAAAATCAAGGGTATATATAAGAGTGAAATCTTTATATCATTTATAAACCTAAATGTTGAATACAGTATTGTCTACAGTAGGCAGTTGGGCTATAAAAAAGCTCAGATAGTAATATAAAAGAAGCAGTAAGGAATACAGGAATGCGGCTAATTCAACCCGTTACATTTATAAGCTAGGACAAAGTACAATGTTAACATTATCAACAGAATATTACTTTCAAGTCAGTTTGGAATGGTTGGGTTTTTTAGGGGGCTGAGTTTTGGGTTTGCTTTTCTTAGCTAATCAGACAGGTTCAGTGTACACTAAATGACATCAAACCAATGTCTTATTCTAACATATTTTCAAAGGCTACATTATGGTGAGTGAGGGGAAGAAAATTTAATATTGTTTTTTACATTATTTCCATTCTTTAAGAGGCATTTAGAAGTTGAGGTAACAATATTAACTCAAGAGGTTTATGGATTAAAACTTCTGTTTATTTGTAAAGCAACATTTTGGTCCAGATTCTAGTACCGTTATCAAGCATCAAACACAAAATGCTTGATAATGGTACTAGAATCCGGCCTGAAACATTGCTTTACAAATAAACAGAAGTTTTAACTCTTAAACCTCTTGAGTTAATATTATTTCCAACCTATCAATTATTTCAGTAAATAAGGGGTAGAACTAAGAACCAAGACCAATACCCCAAAACAATTTTTGCAAACTACTTTTGAACAAACTGTAAATAAAATTATTTAAAATTTTAATATAGAAAAATTCTCACCCAAAAAACATAAAACAAAATGAGAGCAGAAACAAGATTTGGGGATCAGATCAAACCAAGGCAAACCACATACATATGAACAGGTATAGAAATGAATGAATACAGGCAAGATGACATCCCCCCCCCCCCCCCCGACCCCCCCTCCCCCCCACCAACAACCGATAACCAACCCTAAAGCAGATAGTTCCCTTCACCTTCAGACAAAGCAAGAGTTAACTCCTCTTCCGAATGAGAATCAAAGGCTTCAATTTCCCGTAACCGCTGGGAAATGGCAGAGAGTTCAGGATCGTGTAAAGAGTTGGGGGCAGCGGACTCACGGTGATCAGGTGAATGAAGGAACTCAGATAGGTGGTCAGCTTCCTCTTTGAGAGGGCTACGCAAGTCGTCTTCTTCACCCTCAGAGTAACCTAGCAGATTGGACGACAGACAAATATAGGTCAGCGGCAAGTTTTATAAAAATCCCCCTCTAATCTAATCCTGATGCATAAAAAGGTACTTTTGAAAAAATGTTTTGAATGTATCTAATCAACAAAATCAATCGCTAAGCTTGAAATTCGAAAATGACATTTTTTTAAGGCCTAAGAAATCTATAGGTTTGCCTCTGACTTGTCGGCAAGATTGGATTCCATCACGTTGGCTTTAAACAAAAAATGAATGATTGTGATAATGTCTACCTTAAAAGCAAAATTTTGCCTTGAATTTTAGGGTGATTACCATGGAAACATACAATGCGCTGGCAAAGTTTTCTCTTTAAAACAAAATTAGATTAATGATTCATGTTTTTTGCCATACTCAAATTATTTCACTTATATGCAGAGGACTCTTTGTCTCGAGGAAACCCCCCAACCTTAGAAAAGGACACACGTTCTACTGAAAATGTAACATTATATTTATTTTTCATTGCGCTCAAGATTATTTCACTAATATGGCGGCGTTGCCAGTTTCATTGTGGGAGATCCCACTCAGAGTAGGTAAAATCTAAAATTTCTTTCTGGATTTTTTTACTCAATCACATACATGTATGTATAAGAGTTGCCAGGTTCTACGGGAAGGTCAGGGGTTTCCTCTGGGCAAAGAGCCCGGTTTTTCCCTCCAAAATACCTGGCAACGTCGCCATAAGAGTGAAATAATCTTAAATGTGGTGTAACATTAAGCAAAACCACATATTCTCTTGACAAACTGAATTTATGAAAACAGGGTGAATTTTGGCAGCCCATCAACAAAGAGATAACATTTTCATTGAAACATTCCCCAGAATAACGAGAATCACTCATGGACTGCGAGGAGCTACATTTCAGGGGAGATATGATATATATGGTACATGTAGATGAAGAAAATTATATAATAAAAAACATAACAAAGCCAAACAAAGTAGGGATATGCAAAACTTTGGTTCAATTCTACAAAAAATAATATTGTCTCCATGGAAACAAGTAGCTTAGCTTGTAAATATTTCCTCTGTTTTTTTTTTATTTCGTTTTTTTTAATTATCTATTACTGATGTATTTTGTTACAGTCGAATGAACCGAAGTTATCATAGGTGATTGTATAAATATCTCATGAGGATTACATGGGGGAAAACAGAGCAGAGAAATTCCACGGCCTGAATAGAGAAGGTTCACACAGTAACAAAATAAATCATGCCCTGGACAGTGATGATAAAGTTATGGTATCTGAGACGAGTCCACTGACCTGTGTCTAAAGACTTGGCCGACTCTGCTAAACGAGCAGACTTGGAGAGAATAAGATCATCGGATAAATCTAGATGAGATAGGAAAAAAACATGAGGAAAGTATTCATTTTTTTATTATTTAGCACTGATGTATTGCGTTACAAGGTAAGTTGTATCTAAAGGCAGAAAATAAATACCATTTTATTTTTATACTCAATCAAAATTAACTCACTCAAAAAGCAATGAACTATATTATACTGAATGGATTTTTCACTCGGTCGCCGTATGTGGAAGAGTTGCCAGGTACTTGCGGTAGGTTGGGGGTTTCCCCCGGGTAACGAGCTCGGTTTCCTTTCCCACTAAACCTGTCAACACCGCCATATAAGTGAAATAATCTTGAGTGCGGCATAAAATATCAATCAATCAATGCAATATTCACCAGGTCTTTATTATACAATAACTGTTTGAATTTTCTTAAAAGCCGAATCCCTTACCTGTGCTATCAGAATTAAAATGGCCGTTGGGCAGAAAAACTGATGAGTCATCCCCTTCAGTCTGTATGGCAATGGACGAATTACTACTACATTGTGTCTTGTTTTTCTCCAACTCCAAAGAGAGGACATCAAGTTCTGCCGTTAACCGTTCAAGTTTGGACTGTAATAAAAAATATATAAGGGCATTTTAGCAAAATAATAATAAATAAAGAAGAAATGCTTTCCATGGAGCTAATTTGCACACCTTTGGAGAAAATTGCTGATAAATACCAGATTTTATTTTAAAGAAATAATATCTTAATTTCTTAATTTTCTACTTCAATATTGCAGTCCTTTAAATGGACAAATGAGAGAAACCCCAGTTAGAAGGTAGAAATCGGACTCAGCAAGATTCCAAACTTCCTACCTGAGATTCTGTTAGTTCGTCTTCAGTTTGTTTTTTCCAGTCAGTTTGGGCCTGTAAAGGTAATGAAAGAAAATTAAAATCTTGGCAAAGTCTACATGACATATGAATGAAAGTGATTCTAATTAGTGTGATTCCAACCCGCGCCACATCACTGGAAGGTCTGTGTGGGTCTGAGGGGCGATCACTCTAACCCCATGGACCACCGAAGCTCCCCTATAAATTGAACCAAACCCTATTGTTCATAATGAAAAGCGGATTCAGTTGAATATGCTGTAGGTGACGGTTTCTGAGGAGTTGAAGGTCAAACTATGCACACCTGTAAAACGCACATTTTCTTTTAAAAGTTTTGTTTATGCTAATATCTAACTAAATTTCTGTGACTGGTCATTCCATTTGTTAATATGTGATATTTTCCTGAAACCAGTGCCCTTTACTATTTGGTTTAGATTGATTGTTTGGTGTTATACGCCGCGTTCAAGATTATTTCACTTATATGGCGGCCTTGTCAGTTTTATTGAGGGAGGAAATCGGGCTCTATGCCCGGAGGAAACCCACGACCTTTCGTTGGTAACTGGTAACCATCCCACATAGGTTGTTCGAGTGAAAACCCAGTCAGAAAATTTTCCAATTTGGTTTAGAAAGGGAGATTATGATCTATAAATAAAAATTGATAGTTGATGTTTTACTCTAGCCAGGTTTAATCGGGGAGGTTCATTGCCCGAAGGACACCCTCCATCCTTTGGCAATAACCTGGCAACTCTTCCACATGGGGTAATCTAGTAAACATACATGTACTCTGACAAACGTTGATATCTGATTACTTGAATTGAGTGGAATTCCAACCAGTCATTGAATGATTATATCAGACTGAGAAAATATTGCTTTGCCAGCAGTCCAAAAACTCAAAGTTCCCACTTAGTCATACCTCCTGAATGTTAATAACGTAACATTGCCACTCTGTCATAAGTACTGAATGGTAAGTCATGTTGCCACTTTGTCATACATACTGAATGTTAATTAAGTCATGTTGCCACTTGCCATACAAATTGAATGTTAATTAAGTAATGTTGCCACTTTGTCATATCTACTGAATGTTAATTAAGTCATGTTGCCACTTTGTCATACATACTGAATGTTAATAACGTAATGTTGCCACTTGGTTATACGTACTGAATGTAATTAAGTCATGTTGCCACTTGGTCATACGTACTGAATGTTACTTAAGTCATGTTGCCACTCGGTCCTACATAATGAATGTTATTAAAGTAATGTTGTCACTTGGTCATACGTACTGAATGTTAGCAAAGTAATGTTGCCACTTTGTCATACATACTGAATGTTAATAACGTAATGTTGCCACTTTGTCATACCTACTGAATGTTAATTAAGTCATGTTGCCACTTTGTCATACATACTGAATGTTAATAACTTAATGTTGCCACTTGGTCATACGTACTGAATGTTAATTAAGTAATGTTGCCACTTTGTCATACGTACTGAATGTTAATAATCAGGTTGCCACTTTGTCATACCTACTAAATGTTATTTAAGTCATGTTGCCACTTTGTCATACATACTGAATGTTAATAACTTAATGTTGCCACTTGGTCATACGTACTGAATGTTAATAAAGTCATGTTGCCACTTTGTCATACGTACTGAATGTTAATAGTCAGGTTGCCACTCGGTTACCTACCTTTTGAAGCATAGTCACCTCGTCCTGTTTTTGTTTGAGTTGTTTAAGAGCTGTGTCATGTTCACTCTCTAGCTGTTCATGTTGTTCAGCACATTCTCGTAAATGCTGTGAAAATAAATATATATTTTATGAGATATTTGAAAAAGGGTTGATTCAACTTTTGAAGTACACTAAATATTCTCTGAAGTTGGTGTTTCATAGTTATCGATTGATTGATGTTTTACGCGTCAAGATTTTTCACTCAAGATTATTTCGCTTATGGAGGCGTTGCCAAGTTTAGTAGAGCGAGAACGCCGGGCTCTATGTCCAATGGAAACCTGACCTTACGTGAGTACCATGCAACTCTTCAACATGCAACGATCCAGTGAAAATATCACTTTTAAATGGTGGCATTCTTAGGATTACTTGAGGAGCAAACCAGACTGACTGATTGTGTTGAATGCAGCATTTAAAATAATTTTTAATACAATGGCATTTCAAGAAAGGTGGGCTATCTGTCTGTCTGTGAGGCCCGGATTCCATTTATATCTGGAAAACATCTTACATAAGTTCATTGGATAAAGAGATTTCGTCTACTTTTTATAGGCTGGGTTGGTGGAGAACCCCAGGCTCATTGGTGCAAGGCTAGGATTGTTATATGGTTAAAATGGTCTATATGGTATACAGACAATGATGCACAGTTTTTCTTTGGTTGATTGATTGTTTGGTGTTTTACGCCGCACTCAAGATTATTTCTCTTATAAGCCGGCGTTGCCAGTTTTATTGTGGGAGGAAACCGGGCTCAATGTCCGGAGGAAACCCACGACCTTCCGTTGGTAACTGGCAACCATCCCACATAGGTCGTTCGAGTGAAAACCCAGTCAGAAAATTTTCCAATTTATTTGGACTGAGTGGGATTCGAACCCGCGACCCAATGGGGACTTCTTGCTATAACTTAAGATCAGTTTTTCTTTGGACAGAGTGGGATGAAACCAGTCATATAACTAGAGCAAGGCTTGAAACATATAGAACTTTATCGCTAGATGAACTCCAAAGCATATCTCAAGCCAGACAGCTTTACCACTGTTCAGGAACAAAATGTTGAAGGTATAGGTTGCCATGACAGTTACGCCTTCCATTGGACAAATGTCAGTACAAAGCTTTTGAGAAAGTGTCACAATAAAATTGGAATTTACAATGACATTTGAACATGTTTTAGTCCATATAAAACTATCCTAGCAAACATACATTCAATCTAAATAACAGGAATCAATCTAAATAACAGGAATCAATCTAAATAACAGGAATCGATCTAAATAACAGGAATCAATCTAAATAACAGGAATCAAAGGAAGTATAAAAAGGAACAAACCTTTAGTAAAGATTCAAGTTTATCAACCTCACTCTGAAGTTCACTGGCCTCATCACGGGCTGTCGTACATTCTGATTCTAATTTCTGGACGGTTTCCTGTAGTTCTGCAGCCTGTTCTTTAACGGAGGAGCATTCATACTGGGAATCAGCTAAACTCTTTTGTAAACTCTCTACTTCTTCCTCATACTACAATAAACAGAGGATTGAATGATTGAAGAAACCCACGACCTTTTGGTGTTTTATGCCGCGCTCAAGATAATTTCACTTATATGGCGGCATTGACAGTTTTATTGTGGGAGGAAACCGGGCTCTATGCCCGGAAGAAACCCACAACCTTTTGTTGGTAACTGGCAACCACCCCAAAGAAACCCACGACCTTTTGTTGGTAACTGGCAACCATCCCACATAGGTCGTTCGAGTGATAACCCAGTAAGAAAATTTTCCAATTTGTTTTGGACTGAGTGGGATTCGAACCCGCGACCCATTGGTGGAAGGCTGTTCAGATTGAGCGTCCAACGCTCTACCTACTAAGCCACGGAGGCCCCCATAAACAGAGGAAACAAAGGCTTAGAGATAATCTGATCACTGGATGTTTGATTGACTGATTGATTAAGGGTTTAATTTCATTGAGTCATCGTGCAAAAACAACAAGTACTAATATAATAATAATTTCTATTCAATGTGATTACCAGAAACAGTTTTTTTTTCTATTGAAATGAAAACTTTTGTGACGTGTAAAATCCTCCCCTTCCGCTTGGTTTAAACATATGGTAAAAGACAAAGGAATAATTGAGGATTGTTTATCAGTAGTTGAAGAAGACAGTAAACTACCAGTATCTTTATAAAACCTAACACAGCAGCTGGTGCCATTGTGAACTAATTGATATTGTCTTTAATTTGATATCCTTTCCCACAGTTCAAGCTAAATTAGGCTCAATTTGCCTACCGTCTATTAAATGTCAACTTAAAGTTTATCGTGTTAATGCTGGTAACCATTTAGCTGGAAAAAATGGCAATAATTTTAAGTGAGCATAACAAGCATATAATTTAACAAGCAAAATGTGTGGTTTCTTATCATATCCAAATACAAAAAAAAACATGTTTTTGAGTGACGTCCTAAAATTCTTGACCTTTTTAACACATCGGTGCAAAATATTGGACTTTTGACTCAAAACCTAAAGAATAAGTTGTTCACACTGTTTTTATGCTGCATAATATATGTTTAAGGGGATATTATGAAAAGGTTAAAAAAAAACACAGTCTTTTAATTAAGGATGCTGTTAAATGGTGTAAATATTAAAAAACAAACGACGACAATTACAACAAGAGTTTCGGGAAACCCAAAATACGCCCGGAAAGGCACAGTAACTGCAGCCATACCAAAACAAATCCTTCCATATTTATTTGAATTTAATTTTCAAAATTCAGGGGGAAGAGGTTGAAGCTTGGTAAATGATTGATTGATTGATTGTTTGGTGTTTTACGCCGCGCTCAAGATTATTTCACTTACATGTACATGTATATGGCGGCGTTGCCAGTTTTATTAGGTGAAGCTTGGTAAAAGGTGATGTTATGTCAGCAAAATGAAATCTTACCACTAAAACCTTTAAAATCCATCTGTATCAAATTTAAAATGGGCTATTTGGATCAACAATTATTAACAAGATTTGTACACGGTACATGTACAAGTCATCAATTCTCGCTGCTGTTAAATCATGATGTTAAACATTGTTTGTTGTTAATATAGGTTGCACTAAAAGGTTTCAATTTTTTAGAAAAGCAGTTTATAATTTACTAATCATACTTAAACAAATGTAATTAATTGGCAATTTTGCAGCTCACACCAATTCAAGTAGATTTGACAATTTTTCTCATAATACTTTTTATCTACATTATTTGGCTACAAAAAATATATAACAGTTGGGCATGTTAAAAGCCTACATTTAATTTTATCAGTGTTTGACATTGGCATAATTTTCACCATAGACATCTTGACAATATTTTAAATCTCCCCATATACCTACAGGTTATTACTTCTAATTTTATAATAGACCAAATGGATTTACAAAAGATTTGGCTATGAGTCCATTGCTAATGTCACACACTGTTTTTGGAGGCCATGTGGTATCTGTCAAGCTCTAGAGACTGAGAGCTAACTGTAAGTTGACAAGGTAAATAAACCAAAGCTGGGATACTTATCTCTTGGTCTGTAGATAAAACTTTAATCCTTATATGTATTTTTCATTTGATTAAAACATTATATATTGATTTAAGAATAGTTTTAATCAATTTAGAAACATTATTGCAGTTTGAAAAAATCCTTTTTTGATGAGAATCGGAAAAGTAGAAGCCATTTTATAATTTAAAGGTTATTTTCATGAAAATGAAAGTAAGAATAAAAGGGAATGTACATAATGCAATAATTTGCAATAGTTGATATCATAAACAATTTTTTCACACACTGTCTGTTAATATGGTATGTAACATGAAAGATTTGAAAACATCGGATCATATTTGTTAAAGTTATGGAGAGAAAAAGTAAATATTACATAACCCAATATGGCTGCCATATTACGCAATGTATGATGTCAAAAATAGTTTGCGACACACCTTCCACCCATAAGGTATATACTCAGAAAAAATTGTGCAGATAGAATCAAAACTTTGGAAGTTATGGAGCGGAAGGGAATATTACATAATCCAATATAACTCCCATATTATGAAACCAGTGATGTTAAAAATAGTTTGCGACACACCTTCTACCCATAAGGTATATACTTAGAAAAAATTGTGCAGATGGAATCAAAACTTTAGAAGTTATGCAGCGGAAGGGAAAGCGGACGCCGGACAGCCGGACAGCCGGACTGCCGGACTTCCGGACTGCCGGACTGCCGGACGGACGGAGATGATACCATAATACAGCCCGCTTTTCAAGCCGGGCGTATAATAAAATTGAAAATAACAGTTCCTTACAGTTATCTTTTCAATTACGTAAATGTTCACTTATCCCTGAAATGCAGAAAATTGCTCCGAATATAAAAAAAAAACTTGTTTTTTTTTTGTATTTCTTCAAAATAGATCGATTAATTGGTGTTTTACGTCACGCTCAAGATAACTTCACTAATATGGCGACTTTGCTGCGTTTAGTGGAGGGAGGAAACCGGGCTCTTTGCCCTGAGGAAATCCATGACCTTCGGAGATTACCTGATTAATCTTCCAAATACGATGAAAAGTATTATGAGACGTAGGGATAAGTTTTATGGATTGTTTTTACAATAAAATATAACCTACACAAAAAATTTTTTCAGCGTATCTCTTTAGTGTATGATATCTTTGAACGACCAGCCGTTTTTTTTACAGCACAGATCAAAGAAAATAGCAAAGACTTGTTATTTCTGTGTGACGTCTCAACGTATTAAACAAAATGTCCAGTTTTCAGTGTGCAATAAAGATGTCTTTTGTAGTTTAAATGCATTGATATCGTACTCAAGATTATTTCACTGAGTACTTTAATTGAATTCTTTCTCCCAAGCTTAGATTTTGGCACTTAATGATCAAACCCTTTTGACAGATCCTCTTTGATTTGGTAGATTTTAAGTACCTCAGAGAATTTTGCTAAACTATTCTTGGCGACTGATGCTTGGGTATTGCCATCTTTATTGTAGTTTGAGCATCCGTGAAGTGAAAACCTTGCTAGGGAATCAATAGAAACTTTGTCACAGTTGTAGTAACCGTCCTACTATTTCATCAACCCTATCCAGTGCAAGCAAACATCGCCATGACTATACAATCTCTTGTTTCCATAGCGATTTCATTTCATGAGTAATATCACAGAGGTTTTATTTTGGGTTTAGTGTTAAGAGAGACCTGTTTGGAGCCTATAACTCCCAAGAAGGCGTCACTGTACGACAAAAAACGATAAAGTCTGAGAGGAACATTTTAGACGGGGTTGGTTAAAAGCTAAACAAAACAGTCCCAGAACCATCATTAAAATCATTCCAAACAATGTATCATAATGTTAGGGAGATAAAAGTTCAGTAAGGTCTTACTATCACAGATAATGTCAAAGTCAACAATTTGACCCTTCAATACAAAATAAGCTTGACAAGTCAATCAGCCAATAAAGGTATCAAGCAGCAGATTCATGTTTTCCATGGTCTTAAAATGAATAAAGCTTGCCAGAATTTGAAATTAGAATCATTTGTAAAGCAAACACAACTATTTATGCCTAATTAGCAAAATATGTTTGAGGAGTAAACAGAGTATGGTTTGTTTAGATAAACTTTTGCCTCCATCGAGAATCCAGTGACAGAGCTAGAAGCACAATCACTGTAAATGAGACAGAATTAATGAATTGATCCAGAATGATACGGACTCCAATGAGCACTATCAATGACAAATTCATTTATTTTGTTGTCTAAACTGAGTACTCAGTGAAAGCTATTAGTCGGGTCTTTCCATGGTTATTGGGGATCAATATGCAGAGAGATTTCATTCAGATTCCTTTTCATATCAACCCTCCGCCCAAACTAGGTCACTCGGGAGACCAGTTTACTGACAGATTATCGTCAAACTATTTAACGGCCACATCCATCATCCTATCAACAATATGCTTTTCATTTTCTACATGTATATGAAATGTTCCACTTAAAACACACTCGACACTGGCACAGGTAGCAGAGAAATCTGGGTTTTTTTCTTTTTCCATATTCATCATATTACCAGCTAAATATAAAATAAGCTACCCTTCAGACCGAAAATCCTGGCTGTGGCACAGGTAATACTTTCTTGGCTAAAATAGCCGAGCTGTGGAAACAAGTTAATATATATACACTTTGAAATTTGGGTTTGTAATTCTGTCAGTTTAATCCAAAGAAATACATGTATCAACACTGAGTTCATCTTCTATAATTCGTGCACACTTTTTAAATTTTTCTCAGACCTTCCTTTTCTAAAAGTTTTATATTAAAATTTTTGTTAACTTTTCAAGAAGCTCTCTGTTGGTACCACAGCAAGGAATAAATGTTTTGTTTTTGGTGAGAAAAAAACAAAGCAATAAAATATAAAATTGCATTCTGTTTATTCCAACTTGACCATTATCTAAATTAAAATGGGATACTCATTTGGCTTTAATGAAATCCTAGAAATTCCTACATGTACAAGCCGAAGGACATGTCCGTTGCCCTTTGCTGTAAAATAGATGTTATTGTGCATGATGGTATGTATTTAACCATGCTTAAAACGGCAGCCATTAAAAATGAAGCTTGGGCGGCCAAACCGCACTGGAGAGTCCTAGGGAGAAGTTCTAGATGGCCATAAATAAGGCTGCAGTCTGTTGGTATTGGTAAATCCATGCAGATAGATTACTTAATGATTCTGATGTCAGAGTCAGTGAGAGTTTCTCAGAAGTCTGCCAAAACCACAGTCTCCGTGTACGCTCATAAATATGGTAATACAACTGGGAAAATGGCCAACTGGTGTTGAAGGGATTAAGTTTACTGAGGCAGTGATATATGTCTTGCCAAATAACAATCTGGTCAAAGAATTAAATACAGATTTATCTTTGCTTCATTCTATACATGTAAGTAAGTGAGGGAAGTAAGTCTTGATTAAAAAAGTATACATGTATATACTACATGTATGTTGTATGTTCTAAAGCAAACATGTATGGATGTTTTAAAAGTATATTTATGAACACTAAAACACACGAGAACAGTTCTAAAGTATACAAGTGTATATGTTCTAAAGCAAACATATATGGATGTTTTAAAAATATATTTATGAACACTAAAATACACGAGAACAGTTCTAAAGTATACATGTGTATATGTTCTAAAGCAAACATATATGGATGTTCTAAATATATTTATGAATACTAAAACACACGAGCACAGTTCTAAAGTATACATGAGTGGACAATTAACATTTAGAAAATTTAAACTGTTACCCCCCAAAAACTTGGAGTCATTAAAGTCTAGATCTACAGGCCATTGCAAACAAGTATGACCATGTTCTACATGCACATACAATATGATGACATTTCATCATGGCTTACTTTAAGTTTGCAGTTTTTTAACTACATTGCAATTAAATAGCATGCTGTGCCAAATTACCATAATGATACAGCATTCAACATGACAGGGTTACCGTTTACCTTCAATAGCAGCTTAGTTTTTGTCTTAGTCTTTGTTGTAATTGTAAAACTCATTACATAACATTGTTTTAGTCCCAAATACCATTTTTTAATTAAAGAGATAATACAACTACATGTGAATTCAGCAACATGGAAGTAGATATAAAGTAAGCGTGGTGAAATTTCGTTTGAAAATCGGCTGAATATATTTTTTTGGGAGATTAAACGGACATGAGGATTATTTTACTTGTACAGATATTTTGTCAAAACAAGTCATATGGACATTAAAAAGTAAAATCTTTGGACTAACAGAGCTATTTGGACAAATTAATGACATTTAAAAAATAAACAAAAAGTTTCCGTATTTGTCAAAATCAGTAACCTATAAACCTTGAAAGTTGTTCACAAATTGAACGTAAAGTTTGACCATACCATATTGCTGTGTTATAGGTTTATGTTTAAAGCCTCTCAATTTAGACAATAAACCTACATGTACATGTAGAGTATCTCAATTTAGACAATAAACCTAAAACGTCTCAATTTAGACAATAAACCTAAAACGTCTCAATTTAGACAATAAACCTACATGTACATGTAGAGTATCTCAATTTAGACAATAAACCTAAAACATCTCAATTTAGACAATAAACCTAAAACGTCTCAATTTAGACAATAAACCAAATACATCTCAATTTAGACAAAAAACCTAAAACATCTCAATTTAGACAATAAACCTAAAACATCTCAATTTAGACGATAAACCTAAAACATCTCAATTTAGACAATAAACCTAAAACATCTCAATTTAGACAATAAACCTAAAACATCTCAATTTAGACATTAAACCTAAAACATCTCAATTTAGACATTAAACGTATGCTGGTAACTTAAGAAATTAATCAATTTGATTCTTTCTAAAATGGACATATTTAACCTTAGAATCAGAAATCAGCAATACATGCAACCCTTGGATACAATGTTCCTCAGCTCCCTAACATCAGCTGTGGTGAAAGTCGTTTAAAGGACAAAGACCAAAAATCCTTAAATACAAAATTCAAACTTACTGATATACTTTCCGCCTCCTCGAAAAAGATACTGTCATTTGAGTGATATCCATTTGTAATTCTGTTGAGTTTCCGTCTACGAGTTGAACAAGCTTGTCCCATATTGACGCGGGGAGATTGTCGTAATTGATGAGGTTGGTAAACTGAACAGGTCAATAGCAGTCTAGAGTCCGCTTTCGTTCACAGATCACAGATACAAGCTATTATTTTCATAATTGCCTCCCAATTACAGTCAGACAGCGTTCAGACAAATTATCAAATTTCAATCAAAACAACTAATTACCGCAAAAGACTTTAAAGCGTTCAGAAAAATTTTCAAATTTGAATCAAAACAACTAATAACAGCAACAGACTTTAAAGCGTTCAGACAAATTCTCAAATTTGAATCAAAACAACTAATAACAGCAACAGACTTTAAAGCGTTCAGACAAATTCTCAAATTTGAATCAAAACAACTAATTACAGCAAAAGATTTGTCAGGATTCAGACAAATTCTCAATAAGACAACATTTTTTGGTTTGGGAATCTTTGTTCCGAAGGTGATTAAAATTGATATCTCAGTAAATGATATCAAATGCAATCAAACAGACACTGTGCAGGAACTAAAATGAAATTTTCTGAACATTTAAATTATACTATTTGTAAATTGTACCAAGCTCAAAGATTTTCGGATCAAGCATGAAGCTGCACACACAAGTTTTTTCACTTCGAAAAATAAAACTTTTCCAAATTAGGCATTATCTCTCCCCCGAATATTCCAAGCGTTAATCAGTCAGTTTGAAATAGTTCCAAAACAAGACAAGGTATATCCTCTAAGAAAAGTTGCATACAATGTCAGATGGCTGCACAAGCCATTGAATATTAAAGTCAGAGGGACTTAAGAAGCATCCCTAAGCTAGACTGTCTGTTGCAGGCAGGGCATACGCTGATCGTCACTATGGTCAGGAGACTGAAATCCTTGTCTCTCCTTATATTGATCACTTTAATGTTCAGCTCAAATATCCCACTTAACAATAACGCTTCTGTCATGTCCTATACAGATTTATTTCAAACAATATATTACCGAGGAAAAGTCCTCAGAAAAGATACCCGAATAAAGCTCTGGGGTATTTAGTAAACTGTCGTAATATATTCCAAAAACAGCATGCTTCCAGAGGCATTAGACCTTTCTTTGGAGAAGGGTGGGGGGGACAATAGACCAGTTACATGGTATTCCAGCAAACTATCCTACACCAAGTATGGCTAAGCTTCGTTTTCAGAAACATAAAATTTTTCATTAAAACTTCAGTGAAACACAGAATATTCTTCTTGCTTTCCCTTCAATATTGGTTCACCAAAGGTAATGATTAAGTTCCGACTCCAAGAAAATTCTTGTATTTCGTTTCTTTGGCAATATTTCTTGTCGAAAGTCATTCAAAATTGTGTCATTTTCTTTCTCTTCGTCTGGGCGTCCAAAGATTTAAATCACTTTGTTGCGTGACAAAGAGCCATCTTCATTAATCGTTGTCACCTTGACTTTTTTCTCGTTGACAGCTGTAGGTCTCTAGTTGCAAGTCCTTGTCAGCTTGTGTCTAAGTGAAGCTTTTTAACATTGCCACTTTGTTGTCTCTAAGTACGCCCATGTAACCTAACATATGAATGGTTTAAAGCATGGTGACATTTTAAAAGACTTGTTTCAAGCAATTAAATATCGTTAGAAACCCTGGTCTGCAGGATAAACACAGGATATGTGGGTTTAACAATGATGATTGGCCGTAGAGCTTAGAGTACATGTAAGTTAACAGGGGAATATAACACAGATCCTACATCCCCTAGTAGCCAATCATTTTGTAAAGCAGGGCATTTCAGGGCCACAATTTGTCACGTAAGGTCAACAACTTCACTCTAGACCATAAAGCTGTTGGTGGTATAAGTGAAAAATTAAAAATTGAATGCCAGATTGTTATTTCAGGTTTCCAATGTAATACTCTCAACTAATATTTAAATGCAACCATTTTGTACTTATATGGCAGGAATGGGGACCTCTAAACTAACGGGTGTTTGATTGATGATTTATCCCATACTCAAGATTATTCTAGTGTAATGGTGGAGTTGAGGAAGAGGACCTAGGGCTTGGTGCCTAAGGGAAAGCCCCTGATTCGGGTTTTCATACTTGGCTATAAAAACTAAAGACTATTTTACAATAGTTGGAGGACCAATGTACAATATACAATTATTGGCACAGTTTGTTCAAATTCCTCCAGCCACGGCAACAATCATGGTCAATAGCCTTGACGTACAGAAGAAAATCGGAGGCCAGCTATAGTCAAAGGGACATAACTGTACATGTTTCGTAACTAAAACAAAATGGACTTGGAAATAAATAGGTGTCTAAATAAGACATTAGGTTGCATGAGCTGCGGATTTAATTTTGATATTATTCTGATAAATTTATTTTTCTAAATGATCGGCAGTGCACATAAGACTCTGTTTAGTGCTATTAGTCTTGAGAATGTGTTAAAGTAGAGTTAAATTGAAATAAGACTCGTCCAGTGTTCTTACATTTTTTCGGTTATTCCAATTTTGTTCACTTTGCAGACACTATTATGGCTCTTACAGGCCATATATCAAACAACAGTAAATTATTTTTTTGATTAATTCCAAACCCTATTAATCAGAAATTTATGAATTTATGAAAAGTAAAAACAATTTCATGTAAGCAGCTCCTAAAAAAAAACGACGCCCGAGCCACAGACCCTTTATTCAGCAACACAAAGCTCAGCAGGACGTCAATTATTTTGATTCTGATACATAGCATCTATCTCCTATCTATCGCATAGCATCTACAAATCTAATCAATATTAGTGTGGAAATGTAAAGGCTTTAATTAGAAGCCATTCCATCCTTCACATTCATTTTGTTAGATTCATCCTTGAATAACCACAACCAATCAAACAGGTTCGAAATCAATGCAAACACCACAAATGCCATCGCATCATAATTCATTATGATCATTAGAACATTATGATGCGGTAGGATACTGCTGTCCTTCAAATGTGCCATCACTCAGTCAGTCAGCTTGCAACACCTGTTACACTTGACGAAGACACAGGTGTCCAAAGCTCGTGTTGTTCAAAAACATCCTCGAATAACACAACAGGTTCGATAGGAAAGCATGAATAAATCCCACATGGGTGAAATCAATGCAAACACCACAAATACCATCGCGTCATAATTCTGGAACATTATGATGCGGTAGACTACTGCTGTCCTTCAAATGTGCCCTCACTCAGTCAGTCAGCGTACGATGTTATAATTGCAATTGACGTGATCAAACATCTCTATAACTAATGATAAAAAACCACGTCCTCAGTTGTTTTTGAACAACACAAGCTTACGACACCTGTTTCACTTGACGAAGACACCGGCACAGGTGTCGAAAGCTTGTGTTGTTCAAAAACAACTGAGGGCGTGGTGATGTCTTAATTTTTTTTATTTTATCATTAGTATGGAACCCACGTTTAAAGAGAGTTCTAAACATCTCTATGACGTCAGAACGTTAACTCCCAGATTATTCTGCACCTGCTCACGCCTACATTTTTGCACAGTGGTTAAAACATGCTGGGGTACTTTTTTTTTATAAATCTATCTATATGCCAGACGTTTGATTGATTGATCACTAAATTGTTTGATTTTTTTTATGTTTTACGTCAATTATTGGCGGCATCATCAGGCTTAGAGGTAGGGGAAGTCCTGCTCTTTGCCCGAAATAAACCCATGACTTTTGCCACATGCCAAGAAAAATTTACAAACTGATCAAAGACCTTGAACATATTATAACAAATTCCTAATTTCAAAAGGGTAACACAATCAGTAACATGAACTGTTCTCCATTGAGGCCCTCCTAACATACCAATAATTAAAAAAATTACTATGTATAGAAGGATGAGAAATGACATAAGCAAGGGGATTCTAATGTAGTGGGATTCAACAACGTCATCAAAAGTGGAATTGCCAATAACAGATACAGACCAGTATTTTGGGCTCTGATAAATGTCGCAAATTGAGATCGGCTGCATTGGTTATTTACTAAATTAATGTTTGATATCAGCATTGAACTAATGGCTATAATGCATTTAGTATATGATAAAATAACAAATAATAACCAGTAACATGTAAGTACAAGTTATTTGAGTTACACTTGATGTAGACACCGGTACAGGTGTTGAAAGCTCGTGTTGTTCAAAACAATTTACTACATGGTGATGTCTTAATTTTTTTTTGATCATTAGTATGTCAATAACTGACGAAAAGGCAATGGCCCCGATTCCTGGAACAAATGTCAGGAATTGATTTTACAACGTTGAAGTAAAACTTTAGTCGTAAAATGCGCTAACTGAGAAAGGTACTAAATACTGTAGTGGTTGGATCTACTAAAACTATGGCCCTCCTTTTAATTTTTTGATGAATTCCAAACCCTATGAGAGTCTTAAACTTCAGCCATGTTTTTAAATAAAAAAAAATGTTCAATGTAGATAGATATACCCTAAGAGATATATATATATATATAAACCTCTACATCCCTCTAAAGCAACCGCCCCCCCCCCTCCCCTCCTACCCTCCCCAAACAAAAAAAAAACAAAAAACGAAGAAACAAATCTAGTAATCATTGTTTAAGTATTACTGGAATACTACTATTTAGATATCAGACTCCATCTTTGCCAGAGGACTGTCTTGCAATCCATTTACACCAGAAGTCGACACTTACGAAAAGAGGCATGTAACCTATAAGGCCATCGAGTTGAAATAAATATTATTATTATTATTAAGTAACAATAATTGATTGTTTGGTGTTTTACGCCGCGCTCAAGATTATTTCACTTATATGGCGGCGTTGCCAGTTTTATTGTGGGAGGAAACCAGATTCTAGGCCCGGAGGAAACCCACGACCTCCCGTTGGTAACTGGCAACCATCCCACATAGATTAAGTAACAATAAGATATCGTCATAACATAATGTTGACAGTATATGGCAGCATTATGCTAGACTTAGGCCCAATGTAAATGTCTAAAAAAAAAAGACCCCTGATTTATTATTTTATTCATATTGAAGGATATATTCAACTAAAATAATTTCTTTAAAGCTAATTTTGTGAAAACCAAGACATACACACAATATGTAAAACCTTGAAAACATATATGAAAACATCCACCTACCTTCTCCAATTCTTTTAATCTTTCTCGTAGGTCTGTAACTTGATGCTGTAATTCAGTATTTTTGCTGGTTTCACTTTGTAGTTCTTCTTCCTAAATGGAAAAAACACAATTGAAATGCTTGATTGTTTGGTGATTTAGGCCATGCTCAAGATTATTTCACTTATACAATTAAAATGCATCAAGCCAAAAATTAAACATTAAACAAGAAAAAAAAGTAAAGGAATTCTCAAGTTCCACTTTAAAAAGGAAAAGAGCTCAGTCTAAGCATGTTTACATGTTAAAGAGGCAAGTACACAATATGTAACATGGACCTTTCACAGAAAAAGGGAAATATCTTGTTTTGACTGCAATAAAAACAGTTATACCTGTAAGTTTAACTAGATATGGTTAACTGTATGTCCTCATCAGTTTATCACTTACTGGTTTTTTTTTTTAGCTAAAACCCTATATTCTAAGCATATGTAAAAAGCTAGTTTGGTCTATGCATACACTAAATGCATTCAAATACTTACAAAACCTAATAAATAATGTTTTTTAAGGAGTCTAATGTTGTTACCGAGTTCTAAATACTTCCAAAACATAATTATTACTGTTTTTTAAGGAGTTGAATGTTGTCATTGAGATCTAATAGAGAAAATAAAAAACCAATACTTGTACCTATGTGTTTGTGAGAGATTTCAGGCAGACATGTTGTGTTGAGACGCACAGGTAAATGTGTACAAACTTAACCTTGCTAAGTGATTAAATTGACAGGTGAAAAGATAATTAGCAGGTGCTTAATGAGGAGATCAATCAGAGTTCAATAAAGACCTATTGATCAGATATAGATGTCACATAAGGCCAGATGGTCAATATTACAGTGGCATACAGGTTATTCAGCCTCCAATAGATTCAAAGTTTAACCAGTGGAAGAAAAATTATATAGCCTGACGACTTAAGCAAAAAATAAAAGGCATCTTCTGAAAAATGCTGCATAATGCCAAAATATAGCTTGGTAAAATTTAGTAACTTGGTAAAATGAAGAAAGTTCAAAGTAATTTACCCCAAAACGGCCCCAAATTCAAAAGTTTTAACACTATTTTGTATCTTTAATTTGAAATTTGAAAAAAAGATTTCTTAGGTACGGACGATGTCAAGGAACATAAACAGCCTCACTAAATCATTTAAAACATGAGCAAATACTTAATAGTAATAATATTTTAGGGACTTTATCTGAGAAAAAGATATGGTTTGAAGGGCAAAAAAGAAGTCTGCTGAGAAATCAACGAGAAAATGAACCATTTTTCAATTTCAACGAGAGGCTTATTGATCGATTGATTGAGGTTTTAAGTCACACTCAGTAATCCCCACATTGTGTTGCCAGGTTTAGTGGGGGAATAAACCAAACCCACCTTCTCTACCGGGCAGCCTTTTCACATAAAGTGATGAGTTTTAGCAGTGGAAGATGCTCAAAGTAAATTTGCAAAAACATCCCTATTCCAAAGTAAAAATCAAATATGGATGACAACTTTTGGGTTTGATGCGCCTCTTATATCATTTAAAACTACACAGAATTGTTATTACACTTAGACGAGCGACTATAAATTAGGAAGAACAAAAAGTGGTGAACGTACAAGATCTCTAACTTTAGCTGTCTCAGTATTCAGCGAGTGACTCAGCCCATCTATCTGTATATTTAAATTTTCACAATCAGATGAACGTTTTTGAAGCTCCTCTTCCTAAAAAATGAAATAAAATGTTGCACAAAGTTAATATATTGACAGTTAAAAACCCCAAAATAAATTATCAAAATATCTGAAATAGAAAATAGACTACCAGTGGCGCAGTTGACAGTTATATTCTCTCGGTCCGTCATAGGACTTCCAGCAATAGTTCCCACTGACTAAATAAAATTGATTGATTGATGTTTTACGCCGCACTCAAGATTTTTTCACTTAGATGGCGACGTTGCCATGTTTAGTGTGGAAGGAAACCACTCAGATATTTTTCAATTTTTATTTGGTCTGAGTGTGATTCGAGCTTGGCCGCATAGATGGACGGTCTGTGTAGGACTGAAGGACGTTCATCCACTGGATAATAATATTCTTTATTTCAAGAGGGTTACATATATAAAATACACTCAATCAGCTGAATAGCTGTTCTACCTTGAGGCCCTCAAAACTGTTAGCATCATGACATAACAATGGTTTACATATATACAGTGAACATATACATAAATACAGACATTTTTACAAAGACAAAAATTATTAAGTACATAGATCATGACGATATTTGTTCTTAAAACTTACTACTGAAGAAGCAGTTTGGGTAGATAATTGGAGAGAATTCCAAATACTTGTTCCGGAGTAAGATAAGGATTTCTTGATATGGAATTCCAATCAAACTGCGACTCGTACACTAATACAAGTTCATATTATACTATGTACTGGACATATTACAAGTTATCTGCATTACCCAGTATGTAATATGACTTAAAACTTACTATATTTTGCTGCTGTCGTAATTTTTGTCGAAGAGTTACGATGTCATCCTCTAGACCCTGATTTAACTCTTCTAGACCTTGTACTCGTATTTGGCTCTGTTGGAGCTCTTCAGACAACTGAGGAAGAAAAAATCAAAATATATATACAATATATATATTTATGATCACTAAAACAAACGGGCACAGGGAAACTCTTCTTTGTCTAAAATAACCATTGTTGTTTCTAATTGTGTTAAACACACAATATATATGATGAGGCTAGAAACTCCATGGAAGAAGAAAATAACTTTGTCATCAAAAGTTGTTTGAGATCGGTGCACTTAAAATCAAAGGCGAATACCAGATGAAAGCTTGACCTTCCACAGGTTCCAGTAATTGTCAATGATAAAGACTGAAGAATCACAGTTTAAAAATGAAGCCAAAAATAAGAATGTCACTGGCAGTCACAATACGCCTCCTGGCTGAAAACTTTTCAGTCAAATGAAAATGAGTGGTGACAAAAAGGAGTTCTGTGCTGATATACAGCAAAATCAAACAAAATAAGACAATCAAAAGAAGTCCGCCTTATAGCTCGGAGCTAGTGATTGGACACGCTACTCAGTCTTATAAACAGATCAGTGTTTGATCGATGGTGGAACACGTACTAGATGTTTAACATACAGACTGTACGACAGGTGTGGGCGTCCAATCAAAACTTAATAAAGAGACCAATTTATAGAATAACACCGATACCAGAAATGTAATTATAAAATATTAAATATTTAGGGTATTATTTGTAACTTAGTTTGTACAGGCCTTAATAATATACGACAATACCACACTACGTCACGTACAGGTGAACACAATCAGTTTCATGGCAAACAACTTAGATTTGCTAACATAGAGAAAAGAAACGGTTAAAATGCACTTAATATAAAACAGTGTCTGTGTACGCGTTGCCAGGTACTTCCCGAAATTCGGGTGTCCCCCCCCCCCTAAGCCTGGCAACGCAGCCATATAAGTGAAATAATATTGATTGCGGCGTAAAACATCAATCAATTATCAAAGTAACATGTGACCTTTATTAATTTGCCCGTGACCTCAGAGTAGGTAAATGGATGTCAAATTTGCTTTGACAAATTTCCAATATGCGTTTAAAAATTTGAAAATCAAAATGGTCCATCATGAATGGTGAAAGTGGAAAGAGCTGTCAAAACCCTAATATTTATCGGTCATAACAAATTTTCAAGTATTTTTCTGCAAACGTACAAATAGTACATTAAAGAAGTGCTTAGAAATAACTTAGGTCTAAAAGGAAAGAATATTTGTCCTGATTCTGAAATTTTTCTTTTTACTTTTCAAATACGTAGTGCATGAATTTGGGGTCTTTTGACAGGGGAAGCCCTCTCAGAGGCAATTAACAACGTTCTTGTCTAATATTCCCAGAGATAGAAAATTTTGTAATTTTTGACAGGTGATTCGAATCGAACACCGTCCAAACAAAATGGACAAATTTTTCAGTTGGTTTTTCACTCGGTCGTCTTATGTGGGAGAGTTGCTAGAACATCTGCGGTTTCCTCTGAGCACAGAAGCGTATTTACTCCACCACTAAACCTCCCGTATATGTGAAATAATCTTAGTACGGCAACAAACATCAATCAATAAATCAATCAACCTAAGATTTATAGAAACGAGTTAAGAAATCCACATATCACATTGATCAGGTGTTTCTGAATACTTCCTACCAACTCCTATTTGTCTGAAAATGTTCACTCTATTTCAAGGACTGTTTTTCTCAACACACTAAATATCCCTGAATATCTTTATATTGAGGACAAGAGTCTTTAAAAATTATTTCATTTTCAAAATTCACACAGCAGCATCTCATAAAAATAATTTGGATACCCTATATCCCAATGCTCACAATCAGTCTTATGAGAAATAAGGTCATGTGGCATAACTGTTACGGTACTGTTATAAAATTTGCGCAAACTACCAGATATTCAACATGTTTTAATTAAAATTCAGACATGGTCAACAATTTAAAAAAAAAACAAATTGCAAATCAAGAGCTTTTTAGTGACAACAAACTAAAGATTGTATATTTAGAATTAAGCAGAATGAATAATTAGGCATCTCAGTTATTTCAAATTGATCCACATGTGAGATATAAACACCCTCTCTCCTTAATGACTGATTGATGTTTTACGCCGCACTCAAGATTATTTCACTTACATGGCGGCTTTGCCAGGTTTAGTGGGGGAGCAAACCGGGTGCATTGCCTGAAAGAATCCCCCGACCTTCGGCGTGTACCTCCTCACTCCTGAAAAATCATTGACTAACTAAACAGTTTTATTTCAACTTTAATCATTCAGTTTTTTGATGATCTTCAAACAACTAAAATTGTTTTGACAATGGAAATATGTGAATAAAGCTCCGTTTTTTGGCAGCCTATGTTATTATTTTATATTAATGTTTGATGTTAGCATTTCTAAAATAGTTATCTCTACTTGACAGCTACAGCCCTGATGAGTCAAAGTTATTTGGTTTTCAACAGCTACGATGATTATATTTTTAAGTACATGTGGTTCAAATTTCCTTCAGTAAAATTAATTTTAAACTTGATATTCAAATATTAGCTTATCAAAACAAGGTAAAATTATATTTTGATAACCATAAGAAATATACAGGTGTTATATCTTTCAATTTTTACTCTTTGAAAATGTCAGTGATATATATATGATCATTCTTGTTGATGTTGCTGTAAGTGATTTTACTGTCAAATATATAGATTGTGACGTAAAACATCCATCATATATACCTGGAAACCTAACGATTTCTTTTGTTAAAAAATTTGACAGGCCTAAATATCACCATATGTAACCTACTATATTCTCAATTAGAAACTTGTCTCCGTGGTTATTTTAGACAAGAAGATTTTCCCTGTGCCCGTGTGTTTTAGTGTCCATAAATATATTCACAGGTAGCAGGTTAATAAAATCCCAAATCTTGATAAAAAAAAGGCAATGTAACTCAAGAGAAGGGCAATAAAACATGAAAATAGCCCTGGTTAGATTTCCCCAGGTGTCACAGGTCTGTTCCTCATAAGCACCTATCAAGTCAGCCTCTGAATGTTAATACAGGTACCCAGGTGTTCTCTTATGACATGGCAATATTGTACATCATATTGAACGTCTATAAAAAGCTTCATAACTGATTGGATACAAGAAACCCAACTGTCTTCAGAATATGCACGTAGGTGAAATTGATGCCATACTTAGCTTAAAGAGACATTTGTAACCAAAATGTCGATAATGTTGAGCTTAGAGTAGCAGGAGCTGCTAAAAGAACATTTTTTTTTTCACAAATCTCGATTCTCCCATGAAAAAGATTGTTAGAAGTACAAAGAAAAAAATCTAGATGAAATAAAAGTATCTATTACTATATATTGAATTTTAAAAACAAAACATGCATTTTAAAATGTTCGTTATTGTTTCTCAAAATCAGTGCCTAGGATGCATTCCTAAGCATGTATCAATAAAAAGGCCCTACTTTAGACTCATTGTGAAAGCTTGGGAAGTGTTCTTAATTTTGTTTCATTTTATAGGAACGGTGGTTTGTTTGTTTGGTGTTTTACGCCGGGCTCAAGATTATTTCACTTATATGGCGGGCGTTGACAGTTTTATTGTGGGAGGAAACCGGGCTCTATGCCCGGAGGAAACCCACGACCTTCCGTTGGTAACTGGCAACCATCCCACATAGGTCGTTCGAGTGAAAACCCAGTCAGAAAATTTTCCAATTTTATTTTTGGACTGAGTGGGATTCAAACCCACGACCCATTGGTGGAAGGCTATTCAGATCGAACGTCCAACGCTTTACCAACTGAGCCACGGAGGCCTCTAGACTCATTGTGAAAGCTACAGAAATGTTCTTAATTTTGTTTAATTTCTTGACAGCTGTTAAAGATAAACAGAATTAATTACTCCTAGCACATTCAAAGACAGAACAATTATAGAGGCTTCCATGGAAGCTGTGGAAGGAAATCAGGTTATAAAATGGGCTCTCACAACTTAAATAGGTTTGGTTTGTTACAACAATTTATGGGGTATAAAGGTCTAAATGATATACCTCTTTTTAACACAATTAGAAACTTGTCTCCATGGTTATTTTAGACAAGAAGATTTCCCTGTGCCCGTGTGTTTCAGTGATCATAAATATATATATTTTCAATTCCAATATCAGTTTTTAGACATATTAAAGAGCCATCACTTCACTTGCCAGAATGCGACTTTCAGCGGAAAAAAGAAAATACTTGATACCTTTTTCAAAAGGCATTGTTACCCAGCTGGCTTTGTAAGAGTTAAGGCTAATTTTTTTCTCGGATTTCCAACCCATGACATGCTTATTTAGTTAACACCACCAAGCTTTAGAAAAATATCACAAAAATATGTGACTAGGAAAATTACTCGCTGTTCCTCTCCTATTGTATTCTAAAACTATAGTCCAAAATTACTTTGCTCTGATTTTGCCACTGAAAATAGTTTTCATAGGTTGATTGATTGTTTGGTGTTTTACGCCGCACTCGACCTTCCGCTGTTAACTGGCAACCATCCCACATAAGTCAAGTCAAGTGAAAACCCAGTCAGGAAATTTTAAAAAAAATTTTGGACTGATTGGGATTCGAACCCACGACCCCTTGGTAGAAGGCTGTTCGGATTGAGCGTCCAATGCTCTACCTACTGAGCCACGGAGGCCCCCAGTTTTCATAGGAGTTTCATCACATACCCTTCAGTATAAGGTACCTGCTACAACACATTAAAGGGGGGAACCCATCCGCCTAAACACTCAATTGGCCAACACTGTTTTACACATTTACTCATTCCCACAAGAAAGATGGTAAAATAAATGCCAATAGCCTACATATCATCATCATGAAGTTGACATAGCATATATTATTATGACTATTTGTGAATTAGCAAAACAAATTGACAGGAATTGAAATAAAGATTTTTTTTTTTTTTACAAATCTTGATTCTCCAATGATGAAGATTGTTAGAAGTTCAAATAAAAATTCAAAATGAAATAAAAATATTTATATATTAAATTTGAAAAATATAAATGCATTTTTAAATTTTGGTTATCGCTTCTTAAAATCACTGCCTATATTTTGCAATAATAATAAACTTTATTTAAACATCTGTTGTATACTTTATTATCACCCCCTTCCTAACATGCAAGTTTTAAATACAGACTTCTGGACTAAATAAGTCTAAAAAAATAAAAACACAAATTGTTTTAATTTCAATTTGGGTCTCAATTTGAACCTGTGAGGTAAATTTTAAATTTTTTTCTCCAATCTAAACCATGTTATATCCCTGAGAAGGTGTGCCAAATTAGCCTCATATCCAAGCTGCTCGTCCACTAGATAGAGAATGCACAGTAGATACATCCTGAGCTGTAAATGTAGCTAAACCTGTCAAAATGACAAATGAATATACGCCAAAACCTATTACCAGTCTGTTTCATTACTAAGCTCAACAATTGATGCAATTATCACCATGAGAGTTTTCCGAGCACTAACATATATACAATGTATGTACAATCTGATATATGTGCACCTGTATACAAAGGCCATGCTCATATATGGCAGGAAGTTTGAGATACCAGAACGGAACTTTTTACTGAATTTTGATTAAAGGAAAAAAAATGTGTTTTATTTTAGTAAGAAAATAATTTTTTGGGAAATAAAGTGTTCTTAGAGTTGCCCAGTGGCTTGTAGTAGTAGGCCTAGAATTATGGACCCCCCTCCCCCAAAAAACTTGGGATGCCTCTTCTCATTTAATATTTCTATTTATAGTAACATGATCTGCCTAATTAAGACTTTTTTCATAAATTCTGATAGTCAAGAGAGGTTGAGTGTTTGAAGAAACTTGAAAAACTAAATGATTGATGTGGAAAAAAATATTAGTAAAGCCAAAACCTGTACAAACTGAAGATGTCTGCAAATAACAGACAAAATTTCAACAGCCGAGATGTAGGAATAGTTTTGGGTTTTTCGTGGTTTATAAAAATACCTTACTGTAGAGATTTGTATCAGAGGATAATTCTAATTTTATACTTCTTGGTAAAAGTTATAAACATTTAGCATATTCTGAGAAAACAAAATTGTCACTATATTTGAGTTCGTTAAGAGTAGACATTACCCTATACATGTATGTTAACCAAATGCTCTAAATATGCACTTTTACGAAAAAAAATTACGATTTCCTAATTCACGTAAAGGTGTTCAGACTGTGGCAGTTTATATTAATTTAAAAAAACTAAAAATACATGTAGAAAGACTCAATTTGTCAAAAAAGGCCTATATTATGTAGTACAGTTTAGTGATAGGAAATTTACAGGTATCTGTTTTATTGAGGATGAATTGAGTACCAAAAGCAATATAAACCAATCCGTTAGAAGAAAACAAACACGGTCGATGTAAATCTTATCCAGAAAGACACCAATGTAGAAGGATGTATCGATTAAGTATTTTTTAAAACAGGCAATCAAAACAAACAATAAGAAACAAAATCCTCCAATATCTGCATCAGATCCTTAAAAAAATTTGTAATTCAAATCCTTGAAAATTTGTATGATGAATTTTGGTATGAATTAAACTCACTAGATTACTAGGAAATTATTAGTAACCATATTAAATACAAATACTATGGACGAATATTGTCCTACTTCTAACAAAACAACAACAACAACAGCATTATTAATATGGAATATAAAGGAATTGGTTCAACGGAAGCCGACTGGAGGAAATAATTAGAAGATTTCCTCGGCTGGAAGCCACACATAGGTTGTGAATAACGGCTATGTATACGGGAGCAAATTACGTGAAGGTAGAGATAACATACCGGTGATGAGAGACGATCTTAATTCCAAATGTCTACTGGTAACGGAAAACCAGCAGGAATCTAAACTGCTTTATCTCTGCTCTTGAACAGATTTCCAAGAAGAGCCACCAAAAGGTAAATAAAAAAATCCTGGCATTTTTTAGGCAAGGTTCTAATTGGAGGCTTTTTAAAGCCGTTCAAGCGGTACACTTGACAGCTCAGTGAAGAATAGATGGAATGGCATGGGTATTGGAGTAAAGGTAAAGCCGGCTTGATGTAAGGAATCGTTGAGCCAGTTAGTACCAGCCTGAGTCTGCTTCCCAACTCACAGCCTCAAACACTCTCCCTTCAAATGGAGATCAATATTTTACCATTCCTGCTGGCCAAGGAAAGCCAGTCTGATTTCATGTTAATGATAGACACACAGACAATGCCAGCCTGGCCAAGACCACCAGCTAGATAGTCCCAGGAGGGTTAAGAGTGGGGGCTTCACACACTAATATCAGATAATTTACGCAACATGTCTGAAAGGCCCACAGGTTTTGCCAGAGTGGGAAATGGTCCTTTTGTTATCCAAAAGCAATTATAATGAAAGAATTTAATATCTGTGGGATTTTGCTAGTCACAGCTGGTTACTAAAGACTTTGGTTAAGTAAACTAACATTTTTCCCAGAAAATTATACCTGTGTAAGCTATGATTAAGAACATGTAAGATAATTGCCTGTAGGCAATCTTTGTTGCTTTGGTAACAATCTTGTAACATGTAAGTTTCAAGGATATCATTGCTGATTCAAAGAAAACATTGCTGTTTGGTGTTGAATACAAGACTCAAAGTGTCTTCCACTTTCTGATAGGCCAATGTGGATTGTTCAGAAAAGGAGGGGGGGGGGGGGGTTGAAAGATACTCTTTCCTAGCTTAAAAATATCCTATATACATGCTGATCCCATGAAAACTTGTTATTTTGTTATTTCTTTATGATTTTCTGGATTGTGGCAATTAGTAAAAGAAAGTTGATGAGGTACACTTTAAGACATTCTAAGCCTGGAAAGAAACTCCTTCCTATCTGAAAAATATCCTACATACATGCTGTTCACATGAAAACTTGTTCAGAACATTTGGCAATTTCTTTATGATTTTCTGGATTGTGGCAAATTAGTGAAAGAATAATGCTGAGGTACACTTAAATTGTTAACCAGCACATAACAATAGTGAGACAACACTTATGGTATATGTCTTACTTCTTCCCTAATAATGTTATTGATTAGGGTTCCTTTTGGGAACATGATGAAGTTTAATACCCAATCAAATTGATAAAACCAAAAAATCAGGTGTGAGTATTTCAATCTGATGTTTTGAGTCAAGTTGTACAAAATGTTATCCAGGTAAACCTTCCCCAAATTACCTGAAAAAAAGGTCCCGGAGCAATCTGAATAATCTAAAAAATGTTCTTCAACCCAATTATGGAAAATACAATTATTTTAAGCGAAATGGAAATAAAATTATAAGAATAACACTTTTATCTTTATAGTCCAATACAACATCGACCGAAAACAAGAACACAATTTCGTCACAGGGAAACTGAGTTAACCTAGTAAGAATCCTTTCCATTATTTTCTATTTGCACAAAAAACACCCCCATCAACTGAGACGTTGACAAGACATTGACTGTAAGCTGCAACTAAGAAGATCTACTAACAGGGATTAAAGGGGACATAACTCACCTTGTCAGGTTTGGTACTAATCACTTGTTTTTCCAAGAGTAGCCTCTCTTTAGCCGATTGTTTAATTATGTTTTCTAGCTCTTCTTTTTCTTGATAAATTTGAACATTCTACAAACAAACAATGTTCATTTCAAAACGATTTAAAGCAATAAGATTTCATTTCCAAGATTTTGTAAGCAGGCAAAATAAAAATTCAGAAATGTTTTGATTCAGACCAGTAGGGCCTACTTTGTAAATTTTATGTTTAACATCACAGTCAATCACTTATATGGCAGCTTTGCAAAGAAATTGGCCAGCGTCCAAAGGAAAGCCTTGGTTTTCAACGTTTTTTTAATTTGAAAATACATTTTTAACACACAAAGGTATCATTTAGGTATGGCTGATAAAAATTGCATATTCCAATAGTTTTAATACTTTTTTGTGTGTTTTACACCACACACAGTGACAATGTCATTTGACCAAAACACATTTATTTTGGTTGACTGATTGATGTTTTTCACCACTCTCAAAATTATTTCACTTATATGGCCATGTTACCAGGCTGAATGAGGAAGGAAATCAGTGAATACCTGGCAACACAGAAGGATAGTTTGGAAATAGAATTTTTCATGGACTGCTTGTAAAGCTTGTGTTGGACTGAGAGACTGTCACTTTGCTGACTAAGCTACTGATTGATTGATGTTTTACGCCACACTCAAAATTATTTCACTTATATAGCGGCGTTACCAGGTTTAGTAAGAGAAGAAAGTGGGATCATTTGGCCGGATGAGAGCTCCGACCTTCGTCAAGTACCTGGCAACTCTTGTGTATACATCAACAGAGTGAAAAAAACACTCAAAAATCTGTCAATTTTTTTTATTTGGTCTGAGTGTGATTCAAAGCCGCATCGATGGAAGGTCTGAGTGGTGCTGTATTGAGCTCTTGGATTTAGTTTAAAGATTTTGTATCTGTTAAAGATGACTTCTTAGAAGAGAATGGTGGTCTTATTCACAGTTCTTTCCATCATTTATAGCCATCATGTACATAATTATCAAATTCAAATTTCAAATGAAAGCTTACTTCTGGCACAGCTATGGCTTGATTTCCTAATTGTTCTGCCAGCTCTTGACACTTTTTCCGCAGCTCTTCAATTTCTTTGTCTCGTGCCAACATGTTTTTTGCGTATTCTGCCAGATCTCTAGCTCGTTGACGTGCAAACATACGTTTCATGTGTTCAACATCATGGTGATGTAACTCTTTTGGTTTCTAGATCGCAAAAACAAAATCAATATTTAAAGTCTTTGATAAAATGTCAAATGTCAAATATATGATTCAACAGGGCTGTACTTCCTTCCCAAAATCAGCAAGAAGAAATTGAAAAATATTATACATAGCACCACCCAAAAAGTGCAGAATATTTGCATGATAAAAAGCCACCAAAGTATAAATTTGCAATATAAGATAAAAATAAGTTGATGTTTAGACCTAATGGGGCATTTAAAACACTTAAATATAATCTACACGGCAGTATTCAAACCTTGAGATTTTCTTGCTGTAAATGTTTGGCTTTTTCCTCCAGCCGCCGGGCCATGGCTGCCAGCTCAGCATTTCGGCGTTTTAAACTGCGTATTTTCTCCTCCAACGGTTTTTGGTCTTCTTGTTTCTTTTTCTGTCCACAAAAACATGTCATGTGGGTTAGACTCATTGATTGATTGATTGACGTTTCATGCCACACTCAAGATGGCTGTTCTGTCAAAGATTCATGCACGACACCAGGTCAGAACGTAATGTTGAAGGCATGAAAGTTACATCTCCATTAGAATTAAGTTCAGCGTTAATCTCTAGAAACAGACCTTTGCTGTTTTGTCTGAGTGAGAAACACTTTCGATAATTTCCCTAAAATTACAGTATTGTAGAATTGATTGGAAGGGCTAAGACCTGTGGAGAAATCTGGAATGATGAAAAGTGAAGATTATTATTGTCAGTCTTTTAGTTAAAAGTTAATATCAGGGTGTTTCAAGATGGTGGTCTGCTTCAAAGTTTACGTCTCAAATAGCCCTGTAATGCTCATCAACAAACACAAATCCAGGGGGCTGTTTCGCAATACAGTTACGCTCCTCGTAACATTCACCTGGGCGTAATGTAATGTTAGGTATATGTAGCCATGACAGTTAGGCCTTGCATTGGACTTTAATATGCTGGTCGTCATTGTTTAGAGAAACAGCCCCCTGCAGTATATGACTCGTGGATATTCATAAAGAAGGCAAAAGCTCTGAGACAGTAACATCAAATATTATGAGACCAATGGCATGCAACACAAACAGGTAAAAAGAACAATTTTTAAGAGAAAAAAAAGAGAATACCGATATAAAGATGGTACGGAATCATAACAGTAGTTGAAAAATGTGTAAGGGGAAAAAAAACGAAACAATGACTGTTTTACGCATCACTCCAGATTGTTTCACAAAACAATGAAAATGACTGTGAAGACACTGAGAAAACTGCTGAAAACAGCCCCATATTTGTGAATATATTTTATTTATTTAACATTATTCTGTTTCATTTAAGCTTACTTACTGAGAGTGTGTAATGCAAATGTGCGTAAAGCTGCTGAGTAACTTTCAAAACATTAAAGAATGACAGCCAATAATCTAAACTGTAACAACAAAGTAAGAATACCACACAGCAGGTGATATTATAGACAGGTATCTAAAAGTAGACTACAAGAGGTTAAAAATAGAGATTTTAATTAAGTGTGTGTCTGTCTGCTTGAGGTACTGTGGCATTAACACCTGGCAAACCTTTAAGATTACCTGTCTAAATAGTCATTATAAACCTGACAGGTAAAAACTGAGATTACGTAATTTGTGACTGAGTAAAGGTCCAATGACGTTATGTTATGTGTGGGAGGTTTTATTTTTACTTTGATACGTCTCATATCTTTATTTCATCACATTAAATCATTAGTTCAACCCAGTCTTAAGGGTATTGAATAAAATATTATTTTGTAATTCCATGAGAGGAATATTTTCTGTAATGTCTGATTTTTCGTTATCTGTAAGGTTCAATGGAAACATGTCATATTTATTACTTCCAATAGGACCTCTACTCTAGAATCTCACCATTTTCATGATCATCAGGTAAATCTCGGGAAGACCAGGTGTCTTGTTTGAAATTGATCAGGTGTCACAGGTGAGTTAAATCTTAAATCTCATCTGCACGTAAATTCTATACACACCTTTTCAATTTCACTCAAAAATAATCCGTCGCTTGATTTGGTGACGGACAAATACTAGTTGCCATGTTTAAGTCAAATATTAACTTGTTTCATGTGGAGTAAATATCAGGGGCTGCTAATGGCTAGCTGGGCAAATGTCTGGAAGGGCAATCATTTGGTGTAGTAAGTTTGGTGAACTGCCTGGTACAGCAAATGTCATTGGGGTATATGTCGGATGGTGTACATATGCGTCGGGGAAAACATTTGGTTGGGTAAATGTCTAGCGAGGCATATCTAACTGGAACTTCTTAGTTGTTCTTTGTTTCTCACAAATGTCTGATTAAACAAATGTTGAGTTAGGCAAATGGTTGGTTGAACAAATGCTTAGTTGGGCAAATGTTTAGTTGGGCAAATGATTGGTTGAACAAATGCTTAGTTGGGCAAATGATTGGTTGAACAAATGCTTAGTTGGGCAAATGATTGGTTGAACAAATGCTTAGTTGGGCAAATGATTGGTTGGGCAAATGGTTGGTTGGGCAAATGGTTGGTTGGGCAAATGGTTGGTTGGGCAAATGGTTGGTTGGGCAAATGGTTGGTTGGGCAAATGGTTGGTTGGGCAAATGGTTGGTTGGGCAAATGTTTAGTTGGGCAAATGGTTGGTTGAACAAATGCTTAGTTGGGCAAATGGTTGGTTGGGCAAATGGTTGGTTGGGCAAATGGTTGGTTGGGCAAATGATTGGTTGAACAAATGGTTGGTTGGGCAAATGGTTGGTTGGGCAAATGGTTGGTTGGGCAAATGGTTGGTTGGGCAAATGGTTGGTTGGGCAAATGGTTGGTTGGGCAAATGGTTGGTTGGGCAAATGGTTGGTTGGGCAAATGGTTGGTTGGGCAAATGGTTGGTTGGGCAAATGGTTGGTTGGGCAAATGGTCTATTGGGCAAATGGTCGATTGGGCAAATGGTCGGTTGGGCAAATGGTTGGTTGGGCAAATGGTCGTTTGGGCAAATGTTTGGTTGGGCAAATGTTTAGTTGGGCAAATGGTTGGTTGGGCAAATGTTTAGTTGGGCAAATGGTTGGTTGGGCACATGGTTGGTTGGGCAAATGGTTAGTTGGGCAAATGGTTGGTTGAGCAAATGGTTGTTTGGGCAAATGGTTGTTTGGGCAAATGTTTGGTTGGGCAAATGTTTAGTTGGGCAAATGATTGGTTGGGCAAATGGTTGGTTGGGCAAATGTTTAGTTGGGCAAATGGTTGGTTGGGCAAATGTTTAGTTGGGCAAATGGTTGGTTGGGCACATGGTTGGTTGGGCACATGGTTGGTTGGGCACATGGTTGGTTGGGCGAATGTTTGGTTGGGCGAATGTTTGGTTTGGCAAATGGTTGGTTGGGCAAATGGTTGGTTGGGCAAATGGTCGGTTGAGCAAATGGTCGGTTGGGCAAATGGTCGGTTGGGCAAATGGTCGGTTGGGCAAATGGTCGGTTGGGCATATGGTCGGTTGAGCAAATGTTTGGTTTGGCAAATGGTTGGGCAAATGGTTGGTTGGGCAAATGGTTAGTTGGGCAAATGGTTGGTTGGGAAAATGGTTGGTTGGGCAAATGGTTGGTTGGGCTAATATCTGGTGTAGCAAATGTCTGGCGCAGGGCCACTGTGTTGCATAGCTAATGTCTGGTGTTGCCAACATTTTTTTAAGAACACAGTGAATTCCATTATCAAATTATTTAAATAAATGGATCAATCTAAATTATATTTAGAAGCCTCGCAAGAATGATTTCAGTTTTCAAAATGAACAAAATGAAGATATTCAAAGATATTTATCCTTTCTCATGCAGACAAAGTTCAACGGAAACAATGAAATAACAGATACAAAGAACAAACTCTTAACAAAATGTATTACACGGATATACCTCAGAAATATCCTCGACTGTGTGGAGGGGAGATAACCAAAGGAATAAAAGAGATAATTAGAAGATGAGAAACAGTGATGGTGTATAACCTTTGAATCCAAAACCAGAGAAAATATACAAAAGGGATTATGGATGAAATCAACATAAATATCTGCTTACACCTAAAATAAATGTAAAGGAAATGAAGAACAAAATAAACATTTGTACTTTTAAAAATTACAAAATTCTGATTCTTCCTAAAACAGTCAATCTTGCATGATAATTCTGGAGAATGCATTATCTTAGTACTCACCAGTGTTTCATTCTCAGATTTTAGGACAGATAATTTTTTCTCCAAGCGAATTACCTCCCCTTGGAGATGTTCTATTTCTTCGTCGTCATCGACAACTGGACGGTAACCATGTAATGACTGAAATAATAAAAACACACAATCTCAACATTTGATTGATAAACTATTCAATATAATAAATAACAATTCTTATTAAACTTTCATTAAGAAATCGACTGAGTTGATAACATCTGATAGTTTTATTACTTCCTTGGAAACTACATGTAGGGATGCTATTCCAACTCGTTTTATATCATTTAATGGATGATTAAAGTTTGGGAGAGTGACTACCATTGGTATAGCAAAACCTGTCAAACAGCCATTACAGAAAAGCCATTTTGCCTCTAATTCAAAACGCAGTTATAAAATTAAAGGTTAGTTAAATCTTACTCAGTTGATTGATTGATGTTTTACGCCGTACTCAACTTTGTTTCACTAATATGGCAGTGTTGCAAGGTTTGGTGGGGGAGGTAACTGGCCTCTTTACTTGGGGGAAACCCCCGACCTTCAGTGAGTACCTGGCATCCTTGCACATATATGGCTATAGAGTGAAAAATGCACTCTGAAATCTTTTAATTTGTAGTTTGTCTGAGCGAGATTTGATCCTGCGACACTGATAAATCCTATTAACTGAATCTGACCAAGGGGCACAATTATATTTCACACAGAGGATAACTCATAAAATCTCTGGAATGGGACAATTGCTGTAACTTTGGCAGGTTCCACCCACAAAAATATGTTAGTTTAATAATTTTGATTTATATATTTATGTGCAACGCGTCACCCAAGACTATTCCTCTCGGTCTGGTTGCGTTCACCGGCTTAGTGACGGAAGAAACCTTTGGCGATTACCTGGAAATTCTACTATAGAGAGCAATAGAGTGAAAACTGCACTCAGAAATTGTTCAATTTTATAGTTGGACTGAGATTCAAACCCTACTGCCATGAAAGGAGGGCGTGTGTCGACTTTGCCACAGAGGCCCGGGTAATCATAGTGGATTTAGAACTACCGACAGTTTCACATTTCAATCCATAGCTACAGATGATATTACTGACGACATCTTACAGTCATAAATTGTCAAGTTAAAAACTAAGATTGATTGATGATGATTGATGTTTTACGCCGCACTCAAGATCATTTCACTTATATGGCAGCGTTGCTAGGTTTAATGAGGGAGGAAACCGGGCTCAATGCTTGGAGGATGCCCCCTGGTACCTCTTCCACATACAGTGACCGAGTAAAAATCCACTCAGATTTTTTTTAAAAACCAAGAACACTAATTATGTACATGTACAGATGAACTTGATTGCAAATGTATCTATATATCTCTCAGTTAAAAAAATTCAAGATGAGACGCACGGCTACACACATATCTAAAAAAATCCTAACAATTATCACAGCAGCCATCTTAGTTTTTCATGACCTGTAACTAGATGAATCATTACACAATCTGAAAGCACAACATTAATCTAGGTTCATAAAACCTAGAGTACAACGGCTCCTTTTATACTAAGTTAATTGATTGATTGATTATTTTTTAGGAGGGGGGATATTCTTACACCGATGGCAACATTATCTAGCTATTTTGGGAAACCCTAACATTCCATGCGTACATGTAAGCTCCTGTCAGTCATCAAGCTAATGAAATATCATAGGTTTAGATTATTACAACAATTTATGGGGTATAACGGTCTAAATGATATACCTCTTTTTAACACAATTAGAAACTTGTCTCCGTGGTTATTTTAGACAAGAAGATTTATCCTATAGAATTCCATCAGATGTAATCAACGCTATAAAACTACTCCATGTTTTAAGGACGGAATTCACTATATACCAATAGATGCAATGTTGTCCGTGTTGAGGCCAAACGATTTATGATCAAGTTTATTGACTTGTACAGTATACATGTAGTTTGATGGGGTTTACTATTGCTTTGGGCAATAAAGTTGATTTAGTAATTGGATTGATTGATTGATGTTTTACGCCTCAGTCAAGATTATTTCACTTATATGACGCCGTTGCCAGGTTTAGAGGAGAAGGAAACCGGGCTTATTGACGGAGGAAACCCCTGACCTTTGAACAAGTACTTGGCAACAATTCCACATGCGGCGATAGAGTGAAAAATCCATTCAGAAATTTTCCAATTTTTATTTGGTCTGAGTGGGATTTGAACCCACACCGCATCGATGGAAGGCCTGTGTCACACTGAGGGCCTATCACTCTACCAACTAAGCCACCGAGACCCCTTAAAATCAGAAGAAAGAGATGGGATCCAAGACAAATAGACTGAATATTCCATATTGACGGCCAGCGCTATATAACCCCCCTCAGATATCTTTGATGTGTCCCAACTTTTTAAGTTTTATAGAAGGCTCAAGATAATATCCCGATGTAACTACAGTACATGTAGGCCTAATTATGAAATATATTAAAACCATCGATTAGTAAAATATTGTACTGTTCATGTAATAGAATCTCACCATTTTCATGATCATCAGGTAAATCTCAGGTAGACCAGGTGTCTTGTTTGAAATTGTTCAGGTGTCACAAACAGGTGAGTTAAATCTCATCTGCACGTAAATTCTATACACACCTTTTTCAATTTCACT